>OY728163.1:196602912-197852912 GCA_963277665.1 Viscum album | reverse complement strand
AGGTGGAACCATTGATATATCTTAACAAATTTGAGCCACATAGATCAAAATGAAACATTTTATAAATAACATGTGGAGAATATATGAAATGACTTTCAAATAAAAATAATTGTGTTTTAAAATTTGATTGATGACGATATCTTTATGTAATTTATAACCCAAAGAAAGGGAATTATGGTTTAATGTATTTCTAGAATAAAATAAAACAATGTTATATCTTCATGAAAACACCGGGAAAGTATTGTGTTTTTGTGTTCAAATAAAAAATATAAAATGGAATTTCATAAAGGAAAGAGAGAAATTTTGAGATATAAAATCTGTAGCATAAAGTGAAAAAAAAATATTTTTGGAAAAGGGTAAAAAAATATGGGATATGGGTTTCCCATTGATACAACCTAATATATTATTAAGGGAACGAATCAAAAGAAAATAATAGAGTGTGGAAGCAATATTTAGATGATATATACAAAAAATGGATGATTGAAACAAAGATAAAAGAAGGATATTTCCATTACCATGAAGAGTAACTCATATAAAATGAGTTTTAGGACCATGGGGGGTTTCAAACACCTTTTTCGGACACCATGGGAGGTCAAACAATCATATATTCACGGATTATTAATTTGAAGGGAAATGGAATTTTGAGATGGTGGATTTGTTTTTTAATATCTAAATTTATGCACGAACACTTAGGTAGCATTAAATAAAAAAATGGTTTAGAATAGGGAATTTTCCAATTGTATTGGACACTTCGGACACCATTTATGTTATTTTATTCCAAAATAGTTTATAACCATTTTTTATTAGATATTTTCTAAATGAATCAACATTTTTTTCCCAATATAACATTTTTATGTTAATGTATCAATTTTATAATTTGGAAGGAAAATTATATATTTGGACTCTGATTAAAATATATTAAATTAATTTTTATTAATAATATAAAATATTTTAATTCATGTATTTTTGTTAATTAGTTATTATATCATTATGACATACCAAAAAACTCAACGTGTATTTTAACTATTAATTAGAAAATAAAGTATTTTAGTTTTTAAAAATAAAAAATGTAAAAATATTTTTGAATGTTGATTTAAATCAGGATATTTTATTTATCAAAATAATTCAATAATTATCAAAAAAAATCTTTAAAATAGAAAAATCATTTTTTATAAAAATTCATATCAGATTAAGATTGCATAATAAAATGTCTGACACATGAAAAAATAAATTTACTTTACTAATAATTTTTAAATAGGTTTTTTAGTCATATCATTCCATTAAAAAAATTAATAATCATAAAATAGTTTATTATAATAATTATTGTTTTTTAAATTATAAACACTATGAAAAAAATGAATATATCAATTTCATTCTGAATCTTGTTTTGAAGAAATATTCTTTAAATTGAAATGATGGAATAAAATTATAACTTTTGAAATGTAATAAAACATTAGGAAACTAGGGGATCAACACATAACCTCTTATTATACACAAAATTTTCCATAATCATATGGTGTGAAATGTTGGTAGTTTCATTGTATGCATCGATTGACATCTACCGAGTGGTAATCTCAACTAATTTGAACTTTTTCCATAAGGAATTTCATTCAAGAATCACATATTAAATACCATCGGGGTATTTTTCTAGGGATAAACCTTTTGATGATACCACTCTCCTTGTTTATGAAATTTGGGATTCAAATGAAAAAACACTACTTTTTTAGGCCATTGACTCTTCTTTCGGTATCATTTTTCTTTTGTAAATGTTTTACTTATAAAAAATAATGATAAACTTTAAATAATTATAATGATTATTGTTCCAAATGTTCATGTAACATTCATATACATATTTCCACATTTCCCTTTATATTCACTTCATTTTAAAATACATGTTTGTTTGTGTATAATATAAAATAAAATAGATTTTCATGAAAAATTATAATTAAAAATGAATGGGTTGTTACAATTCTTTTATATCTCTATTGTTTAACATTAATAAGTATCTGAGCTCACCCTTTATTATATTTCCTCCCCCATGATATTAATAATGGTTTTAAGTAGGGAATATATATGAAGTGTTCTTAATGTGATTATATATATGAGGGATATTAAATATCATTCATCAAATTAGATTATTGTCTACCTAGTCTCTGAAGTCACTAAAATATTGTTTTCCTCATGAATAAGTTTATATAATGTATTGAGTATTAATAAAAAAATGTAATACTTATATATGAAATTTCGTGGATGATATAGTTGGTATCATAGGAAATGTAAGGTTTATCATTGAATATTAAGATGAGAAATCATTAGCGAGATCCATGTGGATATTTTAAAGTATATTTCTTAGGGATAAATCATAGGATATTTCTAAAGATGAGTCAATCAATTGGAAAATATAATATTTTTTTATAGTATAGAGAATGTGGTCTCCATGTAATTACATCTTAGAATAGATTATATATGTGGTTGTCCCTCTAGAAAAAATATACCTAGGGGTAATAACTCTGAAAAATGGCACATTGAGATGGACTTAATCTTCACCCTATTCCTAACAATGGGCCTTGATGCATATTTTATTGGACACTCCTAGTGAATGTTATTAAAAAATTAAAAATCTATTTGAGAACCAATATGAATTAATTAAGTAGGTAATGACTATTAATGACCTAGGATAAACCTAAGGTATCATATATTAAAAATAAGGTTCATGATTTAGTCTTCCTATAAGTGATATCTCATGATTATGTGGTTTTCCAATATGATTAGTTTTTTACACACTATGAATTTTTTAGAAAATGGATTATAATAGAAGGAATTATGTTAAAATTTAATCTGAGACAATTCATTGACTATAAGAAACCTCATTAGATGATGACTAGAGAGAAGTAAATCGGGATTAATCTAAATTAGCTATCAGAATATATGATTAAAAACAAGATCAGTGGTGACACACCAATCACATAAAATAAGAGGATGTTGAATTTTTATGAAATTCCAGGTTGTAATGAATATAGAAGCAAAAATATTTTACTTTCTACATAGAAATAATCTATGAATAAAAACCCAATAGAATATCTCGCATAGAGTAAATGATTTTATAAATGTGAAAAATAATGTCTTATAGTGAAATATTTTGTATAATTTTAGTTTATTATGTGTTTATAACATTGGAGTTTTACCAATAAATTACATAACTAAAGAATTAAAATCTAGACCAGGGAAGGGCTTGATCCATGATAATAATTAATATGGAATGATTGAAGTATTTATGTATTGGGTTTCAACAATTATGATCTTACCATTGGTATTTTGGTTATAATAATCACAAAATCTTTATGTATCTGGTTATTTTTTTATGAATATGCGTCTCATTGAATTATTATGAGATGATTTATGGATTTATTCAAGGGGTTATGAGTTTGAATTTTATTGTATGTTCAATGTATTAGAAACCAATTTTGATACTTTTTAATGAGTTTATCAAGATTAAGGATATTTTATAGAAATTTATAGAAATAAAACCCTTTGGTTTTCCGGATGAATGCCTTTTTAAAGTCATAGGATTAGTGGTATTTGTAATAATTATAGTTTATCTTATCATTGATGTTCAGGTAATTAGGATTTTCTTTTGATCACCTTATGAAGTCATAACATATTTTTTTTACCAAATAAAATTTATCAATGGATATTATTGTATGAATATACATTAAAGACGTGGTAAGGTTTCATGGAATACCACATTCAATTGAATTTGATCTGGATATAATGTTTACCTTGATTTTTTGTATAATTATTAATCATGTTCTTGATAAACCTTTTTGTTTCATAACTGTGTATCATCATCATATGGATTATCATTTTATAGAAATAGTTTATACCCAATAGTATATCTTAATTTTTTATTTTTTTAATGGATTTTGGGATCAACACCTTCTTTATGTTGAGTTTTCTTGAGATAATATAACTCACTCAAGAATCCAGATGGCTCCGTATAAAGGACATAATAGAAATATGTATAGAACTACAACATAATCGAATTATTTTGTATAAATAATGATATTGGGATATGATTTTCCTATAGAAATTTAAGAGATGGATAGATCCATTTATTATCATATATGAAAATCATTTAAAAAATGATTTGAAAATAATCATCGATGTGGTCTAGAATTTGACGATTATGAGATTGTCTTTTACGAATTTTTCTATGGATTAATAAAGGGAAAACTAATACCTTGGTATGAAATCCCCATTGAAATAATGTATATTATTAGAAATGTAGCTTATCAAACTACTCTATGTTTCCTGATGTATTCCATATTACTCCCCTAATGAAGTATATCATTGATCCTTCATATGTACTAAACCATGTGGTTATACCGCTAGAGCCTATTAATTATTATATATAAAAATAAATTTAGATTCTTGATGATACATAGAAGTTTTAAAAATGTACACTCACCTGGTAATTGTTTTGTAGAAAACCCATGAGTCCAAATAATCTATGTGGGAACCTGAGTATGTAATGATCATTAAGTATTCTCATTTGTTTCTATGAAATTGACGAATTTCTAGGGTATAATTCTTTTAAGGGGTAGAATGGAACACCCTGGGATTATATTAATTATAATTTTTTTAATAATGTAATTTCCTTTTATATATTTCTTTATACACAACACCAAGTTTATTTATAATTATACAAACACTAAGTTTATCTTACATTAAACATACTAATGAGTTTAAAATAAACACAAATTCTTATTATGAAATTAATATTTAATAAGATTATTATAGACTAGACACTGAAATAATGGTTATAAATAGTATTAAATAAATTATTAATGTCTATTGTCTAAACATGTATATCTAATTAATTCTTTAATATATGAATAATTATATATTAAACAATATATTTGGAAATAAAGTAAATATTTTTCTAAAAACCATTTATTTTTACAGAAATGAGTTTTAAAAATTGTATTTTTTTTAAAAAATAATTTTTCTCATTTTGGAACACTTATATTGAAAAATAAATCTTTGTAAATATTTATACTATTATTTTAAAAAATAAACAAAATTTCTGAAACTAATATATAAAAATTAAATTAGTTTATTTTTTTGAGAATATTCAGAAAAAATTGATTTTTAATGAATATATATAATTATAGATTTTAAATATAGAACTACCTTTTTGTTTAAATTTTTTATATAAATAATTTTTTTCTATATTTTTTAAGTGTAATTAGTAAAATTATATATATATTAATAAAATTTTGTTCATTTTAATCATTTCCAACTAAATTTAAATATTCAATAATATTAAATAGTTTTATGTTTTCTCTCTAGAATCCAACAGTCTCTTCACTTATGATAGATAAATTTGAAACTATATTTTTTCACTTATGTATATTAAAATTGGAAAAATATATTTCATAATTAGAATCAAAAAAATTTATATTATTTAATAATTTGAAATTAATTTTTGATCAAAATACATATTTAAAATAATTAAAATAATTACTTTCATTCAGGTAAAAATGGGTTTTATGAGGGGAGGGTATAATAATTATTTAACAGCTAAAATGATCTAAATACATGCCTAAAATTTAATTTTATGGTCATATTTTAATATATTGTGTATAATTCTCAAAAATACTTATTTTTTGAATCAATTTATCATAATAATAATGTGGTTACACCATTTACATTTCAAAATATTAAAAATGTTCCATTCACCTAACTTATAAATTCCAACCCCTCTGCACTATTATTGAAACAATAAAACTATTTTATTCCAAAAAACCCATACCCAAATACCTCCCCATATTTCATTCTACCATCATAGTAAATATATTTTTGGAATAAATAAAACATTAGAATTATTTGTGTACAACCATAAAGATGATACTCAATGAAGACATTACGTTAATCAATGAAAATATTTATTTTTTCTCTTACTCATCCTCTGTAAATTATTATTAAACAAATGTGATATTGTTGATGGAAACCAATAAACCATGATAAGGTAGGGTTGAATCAGGCTGTCAAATTATTCTTTTAAACTGATGGATCTTGTTCCCACATTGGTATGAACCTACTTAAACTGTCTAATGTGAAAATAAAAAAAATGATGCAATCACATGCAATGTGAACAGAATTTTTTTTACATGTTTCATCGCTAAGGGATTCATCCATGGAGCATATTCTAATAGGTTTTCGGAAGAAGAAAAGTTCCCTAATATTCACTTATTATAGAATACAATGGTTTAGAAAAATCACTTTGTGCCAGGTACACTGCCTTTACAAATTTTTAGGGATAGCACATTGCGTCCCTCAGATAACTTCTATTGAATCCCCTTTTTCACTACATTGGGAAGTATCTGAATCCATTTTATCGATATGGAGGACACATCAATGAGTTCAAATTAAATCATGAATCCTCAACAGTATATATATTGTTATTTTAAATCATGTTTTCCCCTATGGATGAATTATATTATAACGTGTATTATTTATTCACAATTCCACATATTGGCCTTCTTCCTACATGTACCATGATGCTCTATGTATCACCTCCTTGAACTATCTTGACAAACTGGGACTACATACCTCCTTCACAAAATGTGTTAGTGAACTATCTTATTTTCTTCTCTATCATATATCCTTCCTTGGTGAACTACAATGCCCCTCGTACTGCCTCAGATAGCACCATAGACTGATTTCTTCATCCTTGTATAGACTATGTTCTACCTACCATCCCATTTAGTGGACTACTTATTCTTCGAAATAGTTCCCTCCAAAACATGTTTTCCATGAACATTTCTGGACATCATCGATATCCTTTCTTATATTTAATTATAGAATTTTTGGTGTTTTCATCATATGAACTACTTCTATATTTCACAAAAATTCCCCTTGGATTTTTAATATGAGAGATAAATCTTAATTAATGGATTAGTTCCCATTAGATAGGAAAATAGATATACAAAATATGTTAAACCAAGATTTACCAAATAATTGATATGTCACCACCTTTCTTGTGTACCATTCATATCCCATGAAAAATATTCCATGTGTGATCTGTGAACCTCCATTCTCCTTATATGGAAAAAAATCACTTCCTTGTTTCAAAAAATGACACCCTTATAAGCGTCTAAAAATTCCTCCTCGCTTTTGTGAACAACACAGCATCCGAAAAACCATTTGGCCTTCTGAAAACCACCAGAATTTTCAAAAATATCATTCTCCTTGAGAAATATTATTCATTTAGATAAAAATTTTCATATAATCCATGTAGTTCCTTTCTTTATCCATGTACTTTTTCTGATACATGGTACATTGTTCATGTCTCGTGATACAGAGTTTATTTCCATTTCTAATTTCCTTAACCATTCTGCATCTCATTCAATCCTATGTAGTGATCCTTAATTTTCCAAAAACAAACTCCCGATTTTAGGTCCCAAAAACATAAAAAAAACTTAGAAATGATGCCACCTTAAATACTAGTTAAAATCCCCAATCATAAGAACACATTCCTTTCAAAATCTTTGAATAAATTAATGATGATTGACAATAAACACAAACAACACTCTATTTCCATAAAATAAAAACCCTGTTTCTAATAATCATAATATAAATATATTATATATATAGAGAATTTTTTTAATTTAAGTAAATGACCTATGATAGTATCCACTTTCATCACATGGGTTCTATTTTTTCATTCATGTGTATGATGGACTATTTCCCCATAGATTGATATCACTCTTTTTTCCATTACCACCTCTCATAGTTGGGTATGATGATGGCAAAAAGTATAAATATGATAATATGAAATAATTATACCTCTATATTTGTTATATAATATATAAAATTTAACATTACATTTTTTAGGGTATATAATAACATCCCTTGTGTGTATGGTGGACTAACGCCTCATTAAATAATGTGATTATTTATCACTAATGCTTTATATGTAAGGTAATTAGGATATATTTAATTAAAATATATAATATAAATTAAATAATTATTATATTCATGATATATTTATTATTATGGAAGGATAATATGTCATTTTCATTCATACCATTCCACTCACAGATAGATGATAACTGTGTGTGTGTGCATGTGGACTACAATTTTCATGAAATGATGTGACTATCTATTATCAACCCCACACAACATAGATGAGATGTATAAGAATATTTATATAAATAATATTATATTATTATAATTATTGAAATATGATATATTACTTATCTATTTTATATAAATATCATTTGAAAATTGAAGTGTTACACATGCATACGTACGACCTATCGTCTACATGATCATAACAAACATCTTTTCCCAAAACCATCATTCATGATTGGTATTAAAATTTAAAAGATCAATAATAATTATAAAAATTTCATGGCTTTTATTCACTATATTATGATATAATTATCAATGTACGGGGAAAAATAATAAAAAATAAAAACATATATGAAAAACTAACCAGTTTTTACCTAAAACACGATCTTAACAAGGAATTAATAAAAATAGGTAATAAATGGTAATATATAAATATTATACGGAATGATTTATGTATATATAAATATAAATATATTTCTAAGGCTTTTTTAATTTATTTATATTATAATTATATATATTACATAAGAGGATTGAATTTGTATGATGGAATTTGAGTATTAAGGTATGATATTTGTAGTCTTTCTATTATTTTTGGGAGACATATGAAACTTCATCAGATGTTTCTTTTGTGTGGGGTATATAATTAATCATAGACATGTAATATCATTTATATACATATTTTAATTATATTTAATATTTTATTTTTGTTTAATATTTATTTGGATATACTATTAAAAATATTACAAAAGAGGTATGGTATTTTCCTAAAACATTTATTCTCTGTGAGACTCATTCCATATTCAATACGTGTTACTTTTTTTGTTTTTTATATAAGTGCATTAAATGTATTTTTTGATTTTTATCTAGAAAAATATTTATATTTATATATCAATATTATTATTTCTCTTTTAGGGGATTTATGTTTCAAAATATTCCAATGTGGTATGGGATTCATGATACAATCATAATGTTTGTAAAATTGTTTATGATTATTATTTTGATGATGAAATACTATAATAAATATCTAAAGAAACAAATGATATTTATTATCCTATGATCATGTAATGAGAATTCATTTAATCCCTTCATTTTTATATCTTAAAAAATTGGTAATTAAAAATAATTATTTTACCAAGAAACATAGTAATTAATATCTTCAGTAAAAAACTCTTTTTAATCTAAAATCATGATTTCTTAAACTATCTTAAAAATGTTTTTAACATTTTAAAAATGATTCATTAACGATATTTTTATAAATGTATAATATTTTAAAAAATAAATAATGGAATATTCATGTTTGTTTCTAAAAAAATATTAATTTTTTATCAAAAATGTCAATGGAATATTATTTAAACATATATCGAATGAAGGAAAATTTTCTCCGTCATGAACACTATTTAATTTGTATATTCCATTATATTTTATCATGATTATTTATGAATAAAATAGTTTTATCTATGTAATTTTTTTAAATTTAGTTTCATAGAAAATAAATTTCCCCCATGTAATTTTCCAAGTGATTTTTCTTTGAAAACATCTTCCTTATATGATGACATACTTTGATGTACATTTTTTATTTCTAGGTATTTGAATAAATTAAACATTTTATTATTATTTATATTAATCATTTATGTTTATGATTAACATATTTTTATGAAATATATTTCTCTTCTGTAGTTAATATCATGATAAAATATTTATGGATCCCATTTTTATTCAATAGGTTATACCACTATAATGTAATAATGAATCCCACTTCATTTTCCATCAGCTCTTATTTGATGAAATGATGAAATAATTATTCAATATATCTACTTTCCATTCGTCATGATATGATGAAATTATTATGAAATGAAAATAATTTTTATGGTTCATGATATATTGAATTATTAATGATTTTGTGGAATAATATTTATAATTTTCATTTTGTGATGGGATGGAAATTTATCTCCCACTAATTCATTGGGTAATGACATATATACCATGAGATATACATGACTAGAATAAGTAGTGGACCCTATTAATTAATGGAATTTTTCACCTATGATGGACTTAGTGGTGAACATTTACTACTATGATGGTTTGGGTAATAAACCCATTCCAATATAATAACCTTGTAAGCGATACTTGACTAATATTAAAATCTTTTTCTATGCTTATGTGTATGATAAAATATTATGTATTCTTACAATTTTATAATATTATGGATCATTTAATTTTATTTCCTTATGATTCATGTCTTATTATCTTCCAATATTTATTGAATGACATAAAATTAGGAAACTTGTTAAAAATGGTTTTCTTTTTTAAAATTTTATATTGATTTTCTCAGAACCTTATTCTCTTGTTTTTAATATTTATCTCTATTTTATACCCATAAAAAGTAATTGATCTCACCCTTTCTTATGTTGGTTTTCACCATGTGATGAATAAAATTCTAATGATTTGTACATCTCTTAGGATTACATAATGGGAAGAAATTAATGGGTGAAATTAAAGATATTTCTTCAAAAAAGGATACTATGTGCCCAATATAAGGATACACTATAATATTAAGGTCCTTAGGTGTATGTTTGTGTAATGAATTGAGTATTCGTCTACAAAGTCATAATACATATGTATATAAATCCTAAGTCTCTATATTTGATATTTACTATATATTAGTGCATTGAGAACCTAATTTTACAAATCAGAATGGGGGAAAGATCAATAATTTGGTCGAGTAAAAGTGGTTTTAGTAGTCATCATGGAATTTATGGAGATCCTTATTATCATAATGAGAGAAAAAATGAATAACTAGGCCCACTTCATCCACCTAATCATAATGATGATTATAAAAATAGAGGATGATCATTGTGAGGGATCTAGAAACATGGTATGTGAGTTTAGGATAATTTTTATGGGTTTTTTTATAAATTCTATTTAAGAAAATTTCATTTATTTTTTATTATAACATGTTTCAACATGTAATTTTTTTGGTATTATTGGATGAGAATCATTTTATCGTTTAATGTATTTTATTTATATTTTAAATGGGAAAAATTTGTTTTATGATTAGTTAACAGAGGTTTCCTTTCTTCCTCCAACATTCTTGAGATCTCAATTATATTTGGAAAACATTATTCTATATATAATATCTATAATTTTTAAAATATGTTTATCTATTGTAATTTTTAACTAGATGATCTATTATAAGGGGAAATATGGGGATTAAATATCTCCATTACCCAAAACCAAATATATTTATTAAAAAAATAGAATTCTTAAAATAATTAACATTCAACTATGTGTACTAATCCTAATATTATCACCATATCCAATAACTTTTAAAATAAAATTAATTTCATAAAATTATTTAATCATCTCATGGCAATTTCATTAATTGAACATTCATTCTTTTTTCAACCCCCCATATTCAATATTGTTTTATAAAAAAATTAATTATTCACATTTTAAAAACATTACTTTTATAGATAGATGACCTAGTAATGTGATTTACTAATCATATATTAAAAAAATAAATGACAGGAGGCAATTTCTATAAGGTTTCTAGGACACACCATCCATGACTGTGTAATATTAACAGAATGGATCAAGATGATATTAGATCAGGACACCGTTGAATTTAAAAATCTTTATATGCATTTAATATTGTTTTACTCTAACCCCAAATATAATCTATTGACTAGAAATCAACACAATATTTTTCAGTAAATAAGTAAAAAAGTTTTATGTTTACCTCTGCCAAAATTGGTCACCGAATCCCATTGGATATTTTAAGCATGGTCGAACCAACCATCACCCCCTCAAATTAGTTAATCATATCTCCAATACACACATATTTGTATCCCTAAAATGACCCATGGAGTTAATATACATATTTCGTGGATACATATGTTCCCCAATGAGTTCTAAATCTATTATTAATCCTCAATTATTTGAATCCACTTATACCATGAAGAAATTCCAAAGAACTATATATATTCAGAGAAATAATTTAAAGAACAATCATAGTTTTCCTTAATCGATATCATTAGATTAGAAGAAATCTATATTGATATTAGGAAAAAATAATAAATGTTGCATTTAAGAAACTATGTTCTCAGGATTGGGAAATTCCTATGGTATTTTCTCTAATATTGACGTATAATTCACTGAGAAAGAGAATGATAAATTGATTTCTCCTTAGGAAGAATAATTATTCTTGAGTGCATCCTCTAATAAAACATCACATCCTCTCTAACTAGTTGAAAACATTACTGAATAGTAGCCAACCATTCATTTATAACATCCCGATGATTCAAATAATTCACCTTCTATGACACCTGGATATTTTAAAATTACAAAATTTAGAATACCATATAAAACATACAACACCAACCTTAAATGAACCACAAAATGGTATTATTTAAATATTACTATTATAACATAGCTATTAGTATAGAATATATAAATATGATTAACTAAATTAATATATATATATAATGTACCAACTCAATACATATTTTTTAAATAATTATTTTTAAATTTAAATAAAAATTTTAGAAAATGAATTTCATTCATTAGAATATATCATATTAAAAAAATTCTATTCTTGTGAGAAAACATTAAAAATAATTTTCGGCACTTTTAAAAAAATTATGTTATAAAAAATATCACTTTTATATATTTATAATAAAATTAAATTTGGTATACATATTTCAATTGTTCTAAGAAGATTGATTTTCATGTGAATAGTTAGAAATAAGTAGTTTTATGGAAAACTATTCGTTTGTTTCAAAAAATTTCCAAGGTTCCATTTATTTTATACTAATTTCAAATTATAATTAGTTCTCTAATGCAATGTAAATAACTATTAAATAAATTATAATCCATTTTATTATTTAATATTTCTATGAACATTTTTTATACATAAAAAGGGTTTTTACTGAAAAAACTATTTTTCATTGTGATTTATTTTCATTAAATTATTTTATATTTATAACATTTGTAGGGATTTAATATTACAAACCTAAAAAATTATTGGTATTTTTTTTTAAATTTGGTAAATTGTACCCTTTTTATAGTTGCCTATTAAAAATGGTTATCAAGGTAAGTATTTGTCACCATAGTAAGAGTAAAATTTGTAAAATTGGGCTAATGCTATGAGATAAAGTTTCAAAATCAACCAAAAAAATTCATTTAAACCATTAGATGGTTGGAGTTCATCCATTTTAATAGATTTTTTAATATATGGTTGCGTTATCCAATTTTCATTAAAAAATAAATTTATATTATTTTAACCACATAATAAATAAAAACTAAAACTCTCTTAATTGTGAAATCTCTAAAATGATTACATTAGGAAAAAAGGTGGTTAACTTCTATTCAAAATTATTATTTTAAATATGAGTTATATTTTATTAAGGCAATTATTTTAATTTTTTATGTATTTACTTATTACCTTAATATATTATGGAACATCAATATATTATTTTTTCAATTAATATACAAATAAATAAGTGATTATAAAAATACTAAATGCAATACATTTTTTTAATTATTGTGTTAAATAATATTTGTAGATAATTATAACATATTTTAGATGTTTTAAATGATTATATTTTAATTACACTACATAAATGTTATTTTAAAAATAAAATTATGTGAATATTTCTATAATTGGTAATAATAATATTTTATGATAAACATATTTTATTAAATAATTTCCAAAATATTTAAAATAATTTATAATCAAATGTAGGTTGTTATATGGTAAACAATCATCCCTTGGTCATTTATGTTTCAATTTTTACCATATTATTAAAATTATATCCCTTTTATATAAAAAATTAATTACCATGGTTATAATTAAAATATGTTAATAAATGGGATAAACAACATGATATGGTTCAAAATGACCCCAAAAAAGTCCAAATTTACTTATATGAGGTTATAATAGACATAAAATTATTTTCTTCAAATATATATCCATATGGAAGTAGTATTCTTGTGAATTAATTATTTATATTTTATTTATTTTATTAATTTTTAGTGTGTACGTTCCTTTCCTTATAAAAGGACACAAGTTTCTCTCAATGTTTCACTCCCCTTAGTGCCATCATTCTCAACCTACCCTTACAAATATATCTTTTCATGTTAAATAGGCATTAATGATAGGTTCTAGTATTATATAAAAATCATTACAATGGTCCCTAATAAGTAATTTAATAGATTTCAATCGACTAAAACCTAATTGTCTTTATCCACTATTTTAAATTTTCTTTATCTTCCAATTTCTCAAATTTTTATGTACCCATCCTAAAATAATAAATCTAAAGTCATGATTATTATGAGGTTTTATGATTATTATGGTACCACAATTTTATATCTATTTTACCACTATATAAAAAGTAAAAACGCCCCTTGGGAAAACATATGTCTTACCATCTCCATGTATTACTGTAATTAATCATTTATAACCAATTTACATGTTGTTTATAAATAATTAACTATTAATCTATAAAAAACTAAGATTAACATACATGGATATTACATCAATTTATAAAAATATTAATCACATTTAAAAATTTAATTTCTTAGGATTGTAATAGTTTTGTGTCGTTGGATACCTTGAAGAAAATCATTTTAGTTTGTGAAATATCATCAATTATTCTCCTAAAAATCATTCCTTTTATAAATTATACAGAAAATATTTCTTCATAACCTGGTGAAAGGAATCATAAGAAACGGTGAGCTGATATAAATTGTAAGCTAAAATAAAGGAGATATGTACAAAGAACATGTAAATAATGGTAAGAGAACAAGAGAATAACATTTTTGATCATACCCTATAAATAAATGATTATGCACATGTTTCATGGAATAAAGATTGGATGTTCTATATATATGAATCATTAGGGAGATAAAACATAACTAATAAATCATGAACCATTATCTCATGTCATATAATTGTGGAACAATAATAAATATAGAAAACTATATCATGTGTTAAGGTTATATACAATGACTATCAACAGAGAGCATTAGATAGAACACGTCTCCTAAGGTCGATCATGAAAAACCGGTTTCCTATATTAGATCAGGATACACCTATTTCTTATCATGCGCCTGGACAAACGTATATCCCGTTGTAGATCTGGACACACATGTTTCCCATTATGGATCTGGACAAACAAATTTACCAATGTGGATCATGACACCCATGTTCCCCATTATGGATCAACCCTATCAACATGATTTCTATTATTATCTCTTTAAAAATTAACATTTACTCAATTAATAAGGGGGATATAGGTCCAAACTATCACATAATAAAATTATACATACATATTCCCTAAGATTTTTATAATTAATCATATTATAACCAATGAAATGAAATGGGTACTATAATCATTTCATCATCTAACAACTTATGAAAAAATAGGATTCATAATAATTTCATCATATAATGGATCATGAGGGAAGCAAATTTTATAAATATCTTTTCATGGTATAATCTATGAAAGATAAATAGGTTTCATAATAAACATGACATCTTAAACGTAAACCATTTAGAGAAATAATTACAATGGTTTCATTGGATAATATCCCTATAAAATTATAAAATATATCAAACCATGTCATAATATATTGAAAATTATTTGGGGATAACCTGAATCATTTCAAAAATAAAATAAAATATATCTAAAAATTAGTTCTTACAGTATAGACCATATTTTAAATACTTTTCTTTCAAAACTTGTTTCAAAATTTATAAAATAAGATCTATAAATAATTGAAAACATTTATTTATGAAAAATTACATTCTAATTTTAGAAAAACATTCGAACGCATAAATAATTTTTAAATATTTTTTTATTTAAAATAACCTAGAAAACAAATAAATGATGCTTTAAAAATTATTTAATATAATTTTTCAACATAAAACCTTTTACACTTACTTTTACATTGAAACGAAATTTTTGAAAAATATTTTTAGATTGTTATTAAAAAACAATATCTTTAATTGAGTTGTTAAATTTTCAAATTAAGATATAAGTAAATGATATTTGTGATGGTGGGTAAATTCATAGATTCTAAACTATAATTTCTTTCATCGTAAAATGTCTAGAAAAGTGACCTTATTGGAAAATGACCAGAATTTTAATCTTAAAATAATTTTTCATTAAAAAGGTATAACATGGGTAAAAATTTATTTTGAAACAAATAGTAATACATTGTTGAAAACATTTATAGAAAACATGGTTTTAAAAGAATATATATATCTTTTGATAGATAGATTTAAAGATATAATTTATTTAAGGCACTTTCTTAATTATATTAAGAACAAAAAGTAGAAAAATATTTGAATTACATTATGATATAAAGAATAAATAGAGGAGTTAAAACATCGTTAGTTTTTTTGAGAGTTGGATCACAAAATTCCATTAATGGAAGAATAATCATAAACAATACATAAAAACAATGAGATTGTGGCAAGAAAATGTTACCACATTGGTGAATTTTAATCATAATCACTATCAATGAATAACATTACGTGATTGATAAAATATCATGAACATAATTATATTCATTATATTATATTTTATTTTTTTATATAGATATAAATTATAAATATATGTGTATAACATGGAATATATCTCCAAGAAGGAAATTTGAGAGAAACATAATTTAGCGATTTGTTAGCATTTGATGATAAACCTGATGAAAAAATATCTTCAAATGAATATGTGAATACCCATAAATTTTTGTATAGTATTCATAGAATACATTAATTGTTATTATATATTCCACAAAAAATAAATTAGTGGTGAAAAATGAATAATTCTTGTAAAAATAAATTTGAGACTAGAAAACCATTACCATATGTATTTATTTTATTGTAAACATTAAACATGATTGTATAATAAAAATAATATTATTTTAATTATACCATAGAACCATATTATTAAATAAATCATACCATTTTTTATTTTATTATGACACTATATTACCCATTTTTAACAATTTAATGTTAATGCAATGTTTCGAGTAATATCTACTTAAATTTCATATATGTGTTGATGCGTAATTGTTGCCAAAATTACTTGCTTAAATTTTTACACATTTAAATAATTTTAAAAATTATATTAATTTATTATATATGAAGTATATTAATATTTATAATAATGAATAAAATCATGAAATATTAAAAGGAATAAACCGTTCATGGAGATGGTAGTCCATAAAAATTCACGAACATTGTTTTTGTTTGACTATTGTATTGAAAGAAATTAAATAAATGGAGTATATTTATATATTATTAATTTATAATTATCCATTAATATATATGATATAATTGTACTAATCCCATCGATAATACATTCCATGTAATTTGTTACTGAATCACATCACATTAAAGAGGCGGTAGTAAACATATCCAAAAACAATGATATCATATTCCCAAAAAATGGAAAGCATGAATGTATGTGTTAAATAATAATCAAACTATAATAAATATATTATAAATATAATTTATATCTTATAAAAATATTTTTTCCCACCATAATTCCAAACTATTATAGAAGTTAATGGAAAAAAACTAATGACATTATTTCACGAGGTGTCAGTTCGCCATACACATGGTTGATAAGTTGGTTTCCCATTTTATTGGAGTATTTTAGGTGTAGAAATAAAAATTATAATAAGAAAATCACAGTATATTTGGGATCATAGTTTTAATATATAATAAAGTAATATGAAAAAATTAATCGGTGTAGAAAGACATAAAACATGAATGAACATTGATGAACACTTCCTTTTTTATGGGTAACACCAAGTGGTTTACACGAAACAAATTAATGTTTTGGATTTCAGACCAATAAGAGGCTTATAAGATGATATTAGTGATGTTTTAATGTTATTCGGTGTGTTTTTGGGTGAGTAAATGTTCTCTATATGTGCAAATAATTGGGGGTAGGGGTTAGTTTCCTTTTATATTGGAAGTGGATTGCGAATCTTGTAAATATAAAAAGGAAAACACTATTGAGAGGTATCCCTTACATAATGTGCCTATAATTGTTGTGAATTTTCAATAAAAATTCTGTGAGGTTTATATATGTCAATAAAATGTATTTTTTCTAGTTTCACGTTTATTTTTCCCCTTAATATAATGTTTAACCATTAAATAATAATGTTTTTAGCTTAATCACAATAACTAATTTGTAATTACTTTCAGTAATTTTTTTTGGAAAATAACTAATATAAAATTATTACACATTAAGAATTATTGTGATTTAAAATACATTATTTTTTAGAATTATAATTGGTGAATTGGATGAAATTAATTTATAATTTGTCATGCAGACGTGACTTGACAAATGGGTTTTTAAATGAAAGTGTTTAAATGTTGGAAGTTTTTTATATCAAATTTTAATGTCAATTTGGATACAATGAATTAAATTGGAATAATTATTATAAAATATATTAAAATTAACTTTCAAATGAATTAAAATTTTAATTTAACTATAAAATTAAATTAGACTAAAATACAATTTTCAATTAAAATACATTATTTTACTATTTATAACAAATGAAACCACTCAAAGAAATACACCTAATCCACTAAATGTAAATTTTAATATTATTATTAAAAAATAAAGCTAAATTTTTCTGATAAAAAATATAAATGTTTCATGCATTTTATTTTAAATTTCTTCTCCGTTAAAATGATAAAAAATTACCTTTTAGAAAAATAATTCTTTTTTATTTGTAAAATTGGATTTATTCAGATCTTATAGCTATCAAATATATTGGATGTGTGTAAAGAAAATTTATTTAATTTAAAATACGTAAATATTATTAAATTAATTTTTAAGAATTTTTTTGATTATTTATTTGAGAAAAAAATCTGTTTTTTATTGAAAAATAGTATTCTTAAAAAAGAAATCTCTTTATTTTCAAATCGTTTGTACATTCATATATAATTAATTTATATCCAAAGATTAATTTTATATACATGTTTAAATCCTATTTTTACAATTTTGTTGATTTATAAATATCTTACATTCAAATGGATTGGTGGTAACTATAATAATATATTGATAACAATATTAATTGTATATTTTTGTTCGTCAAACACAGTCTTACATATAACCTAAGCAATCGAAGGAATCAACATTCTGTGTAACAAAAGCCAATAATAGGTTTCAGCATAATGAAATACGATATATCTATTTCATATAAATCAATATTGATATATTGTTTTATACAAAGATATACTAACATGGTTCTTCCATATAACACATGATATATTTATTATTTCATGAAATAAAAAATATCAAATAATTTAAAATAATTAAAAAATATATTTCCCAAAATCCTATAGTGATACATAAATATTTAAGATATTTAAGAGATAATATTTCTCTCAGGTTTTTAATATCATATATTCATAGGAACTTTTTTATATTTTAAGTAAGAACACTTTGTTCGATAGCTAACAAGACATAGAACATGAAACATTAATGAACTGGTAAATATTATAATTTAATTGAGATGATTATAACCTAACCAATAAATTGATGTGTATGAATAGGAATGATAAATATATTAAATAAATATATTTTTACTACTCATTTTTTATTTATTATAAAATTATTACAAAATAATAACATAATTTTTAGTAATTTCTTTTTAATCTTTAAAAAATATGTTCTCTTCAATAATAATTTTTATTTCATTTCATTAATGAATTTTATAATTTTATTTCTGGAAATTGTATAAATCTTATTTTTAAATTTTTTTTTATTTTCATCACGCAAAAATTATCATAGGATTAATATTTTTATAATATTCTAAAAATATTGATTTATCAATTAATATTGAGAAATAAAAACATTTATTACAAAAGTAATTTATTTTCAAAGTTTATAAAAATTTTAATTTTAAATTGGACTTGATTTTATTATTAAATAGATAAATTATATTCAAATAAATCAAATTTTTTTTTTGGGAATGGATTTTATACATTATTTTAGTATAAAAACAATTTATATTAAAAAATGACATTTTTCCAAAAAACTATTTTTCATTTCATAATTCCTGTTTAAATTGAATTAATTTATGAAACTTTTGACTCTCGTATATTCAAAAATAGATTCAATATTAATAATAAATGTATAAAATTTTAAATAATAGTATGATTTTATTTATTTGGTCAATATAAACATATTCCTAGTAGATTCTCTTCCTGCCAAAAAGGGTAGATTCGATAATTATTTGCAATAATAATATATCAAAGAATAAAAAATGATCCTAAAATATTCCCAATTATATTTTATGATTCTTTTTAGACCTTATTCTTCCTTGTCGGAAACTTATGTCTTTTTTTGATTCAAATGGCTGACATTAATTTCCTTATAATAGTTTTTTTTAATGAAAATCAATGATGTCCCATGATATATTAATAAGTAAGAACTTTCTTATATGTGTTTATAAAAAGAAATGTTTCTGAATAAATATTTTTTTGATGTCTAAAAGAGTTAAATTCATCATGGTAACTTATTTTAATTTTTACAGAATAAATAATTACCTGAATTCTTACACAATGATGATTCAGTAATTATTAAATTTAGGGAAATGTTAATAAAAATAATAAAATAAATTTAAGTTGATATTATTCAGGTGAACTACAAATTTTACTGATTCCCATTACATGTTTATGATATAATAAAATAGTTTTTTCTAATTTTCTCATTTTACTTTTAGTTTTTTTAATGTTTAATAAATGGATTGAATCAAATTTTACAAATATGATGTTTTATGGATTTAATATCTTATTAAATTATATAATCATCACAATAAATTAAATTAGAATAAGGGGGATATTATATGGTCTAAAATTTCACACCTTATAAATTTATGGTCTATTTATAAGAATTTGAATAAATAATATTCTTATAATATTTTATTATATTGAGACATTCCAATAGTGAACCACCACTCTCTTATAAAATTGCACCCATTATTCCCATTTATTGGCACATAATAAAATTTTCGGTTCAATAAATAAAAATCACAATAACATTATATAATTATTTCCATAATTATATAGGTTTTATTTTAAGCATAACACCAATATTAGTGGTCTTAAGGTGTTACGAAAATGAGATTTTCTAAAGAGGTGATATTTTTTTTAATCGAGCGTTTCTATATTGATTATTCTTCCATATCCCTAAATCTTATTTAAACCATGATAAGTTAATAAATGAAATAAAATAATAATAATTATATTTTATTATTTCATTATAATGACTTATATCTATATCCACATCCATCATCTTGGTAAATAATTTATCGATCGTGTGTGTGGTAAACTACCATCTCATGAACAAATATCATTTTTTTCTATAATTACCTATCAATGATGGTTATAATGAAAAAATTATTGTCTATATAATATAATAATGAAATATTTATCATTAGTTCTAGATAATATATCACAAAAATTATGACCTTTCTGTACATAAAAAAATGATAATGTTATTTGTTTGAACATATGGACTAATGCCTCCACCAAGGGATGTGACTAGATTTTCATCAACATATCACATAAATGATAAATATAATTATATATAAGAAATTATATTTTTATTTATGATATTATTATCATTATTATAATATAAAAAAATACTTACCTTCTTTGCGTTATGATTTTTGAAAAATGGAAACGTTACGCATTCATTTATACGGCTTACCGTCTCCATGATTGCAACACCGTTCATTTTTCAAATCCATGAATATTCTATGGATTCAAAAGTATAAATTTTGTGTAAAAATTATAATTATTTCAGGTTGGAAATAATTATCCATTTGACCATTGTCCACAAACCTATGTCATTTGGGACTTCAAAACTGAATTTCACCAAAACATCTGACGTGAACATAAATAATAATTTAATTTTTATAACATTGTAATAAGTTAAATAAAAGAAATAATAAACACGTAAAAGTTTATAAATCAAGTAAATTATTAAAATATTCTTGTTATTTATTAATATAAATATCATACATGATGATTCAAACTCGAGGTAATGGAATTACTAACTTAAATACCTTTTTTAAATTGTTAAATGATTTATTTTTTAAATCATTCTACATCAAGTACACAATTTTTAAATTATTTTAATGAATGTATTAATATTTAAATATGTATTTATGAAATTTGATTTTCAAATTTATCTAACATTTTTACTAATTGGAGTCTTTGTATGATTATATGTAAGGGTAATTATATTAAACACCCTCTTTTAATTTTTCTTTTTACAATATCCAAAGGAATTTTTTTATGCTGTTATTTTCAAAGATACTTTTTTCTTTAGTATGTGTGTAGTATTAATTTAAAATTAATAATTTTCCTCAAGGATTTTTATAATGATGTATTTGTTCATATTTTATTATTATGTTATGGTTTTGAGAATTTTTTATGATGACATGTGGTTGCATTATAATCCAAATATGGGTGTGTCAATGATAGACATCCAATTAAATACATATGTTGGAAGTTTAAAATGATAGTTTATTAATGGTTTAATGTGATTTTTACTATAACATAACCATGAGGGTTATGAGAATTATAACTGAGAAAGTTATTTCATGGTAGTTGTGAGGGTTACAACATATGGTATATGTGAGGGATACATAATAAGTATATGATAATAATATGATTCCTTGAGTTGCCAATATGGTTTATTATTATTGATTTATTTTTATAAAAATATAATTTTTTCACAAGGTATGTTATTTAATGTATGTTCAATGGAATGTATACATTTTGTACCTATGTGAAAGAGTTCTCCTAAGTTTTTCATATTTTCAAGTAAAACTATATGATTTTTGTTTTCCTTCAATATTTCATATCCATTTCTTATGGAATACTAGTAGATGAAAATTATATTTATTGTGTTCCAAAATAATTTTTTTGATACAATGTTTTAATTTGAAAAAGGTAAATATTAATAACAATTTACAGAATAAACTATTATGTCTTTATTTTTTATTTCCCATACAAAGATTTTTGTTCTCATAAAATGTTTAAAAATTAATTTAAAATTTATTCATGGAGAGTAAGGGTAAGGATGAGTTCACGATAAAAATTATGATGATTTATCATGAAACGAAATCATGTCACATTTTAATATTTTTTAATGAAAAAAAATGGATACTCTGTAGAAGTATAAACTTATAATGTATGTGATTAATTTTTTAGGTATTTTGGTAATTTTATAAAAAAAAATTAACCTAAAAAATAATTGAGAAATATATAATTTTAATTCTAGTCAAAATTCACTATAAAATGTAGTATTTAAGGATGAATCCTTACAGTTTGTACCAAACTATGGATTAGATAACTTTTAATATTAATATATTTTCAATTGAGGTTATCTTAAGAGTTAGGAATACCATAATAGTTTTATAATTTTAAGGTATAACCAAATAATTTTTTTTTGAGGAGATCCATTTAAGGATTTATGTCATAAAATTTTGATTTTCATAATGATTTTGGAAATAGTTATTTTTCATATAATTATCAGTTATTAAATATTGGGAAAGAAACCCAAATATATGAGATATACTTTGTTTTTAAAATAACTATTTAATATTAAATATATTAGGGTTATTTTTTATGACACTATTCAAACTTATAGTATTGTTTTATGTATTATCATTTTTTTAAAGGAAACCTGCAGGTTGGGTGAAAACTCTTCACGTATTTATTTTCCATGAGAATTGTACCCAAAAATGAAAGAAGATAAGGGTGAATCTATTAACTTAGGACTTGTGATGTCATGGTTAGTATGGAGTACTTTTTTAAAATATAAACTATATTATGTATAATTTTTAAGTTTATTTTTATAACATATTCATTATTGAAAACATTACCATGGAATTGGAAAATTAATTTTTGATTAAGTGATGAATGTTATTTTTTATGATGTGAAAAATATTGGGAACCATATATTATTAATATAAATAAAATAATACAATAGTTTATTTGAGAAAATAATAGATTATTTTTTTGGGAATCATATATGATTTCATTATGGATATATGGTGATTCAGGTAATTTATAGAAATGCTTAGCATATCATAATGATTTTATGATATGGGAAATTAATTTATTGTATAAGACTTTAAGATTCATTTATGTTATTTGTGGATAATTATGAATATTATTTTGGAAGACTATGTGATAAAATTATTCAGATTTTTGAGTTTTAATCTTAGTCTCGAATATTTTTTAGGAATGTAAAGGAATGTTATTTGATGAATGGTGTATGTTGAACATTGGGTAATCGTATTGAATTTTCCTGATTAAATTATTTTTCATCTCATAAAGGATTATTAATTTTATAAAATTATCTTATCATGTACAAACCATTTTGGTTTCTATAAATGTATAGATATTGGAGGAATAAATAGTTATACTTTTGTGTCTTTGGTGATTTATTGAGTATTATTCTAGTGCATCGGGTAAAATGATTCATTAAAAATATTTGGAAAAAATATGAGTTTTTTGTGGAAATTTCTTAATAGATGAAACTCTCCAATAATTTGAATTATATTTCTTTTTTATTTATGTATCAGCATTAAATTAATTATTCAAATCTAGAAAAATTATCTTAAAATAAAAATGTTATTTGTTCACTTTTCTTTCCTAGAAATCAATTTCCTTGTGACAAATATATGTTTTATGATCTCATGGTTGTTAACAATCTAATGAAAATTTTATATATTACTCCTTATCATTCCATTAGTGTTATTTTTCTATTCTAGGTCCATGTATTTGTACATGGACCCCTATTATGTGTTTCCATAGGTTATATTTATAATTTATTTTCTCACATATTAGGTGGAACTATAAATAATCCTTTTTATGATGTGGGATTCCAACAATGGTATTTTGGAAATTTAAAAAATATATAATGAACAACAGTTCAAAATTGAGAGGATTCAATTTCAAAATGGGGGGGGGGGGGAGAATCTAACATCTTGAGATTTTAAAAGCAAACAATATATTCAATATCATTCATGATACACCTGATCGTGTTTAAATGAATAACTAAATATTCTTATCTACATGTGAATATTATAACCAGGACATTATATTTGTGGGTATGAATAATAATAAATGATTTATAAAATAAATATATAATTTTTAAACATTATTAATTTTTTGGTATATGTTTATAAAATAATAAGATAACTTTTAATACTGTCATTTAAACCATTTAAAAATACATTTTCATCAAATTACTATAGTTATTGATTTTTATGAATGAATATTTTTATCAATTTATATATTTTTAAAAAAAATTTCAAATAAAAAGCTTTCTTTTTTTATAATGTCGAAATTGTCTTAGGTTGGTTTTTTGAAAGTTGTTTAAAAATATTTATTTTTCAAGGAATAGTGAAAATTAAAGATTTTAATAGAAATATTTATTTAATTTGTAAGCATCATATAATATAAAATTATTTATTTGGATTAGTTTTATATTTTAATTATTTGAATTATATTATAAATAACCCAATTATTTTTATTAATATGGATTTTATGCTTCTATTTCATATTTAAACATTTTAAAATTGGAAATATTTTTTTTTCAAAAAATTGTTCTCTATTTTATTTTTGTATATAATTTTAATTAATTTTTTAAATTATATGTTTTATATTTTTAAAATTTTATTCTATATTTAGAATTATTGGGTTCAAATTTTATAAATACTCCCATTTCATTTTTTTGTTTAATAATAATTTAAACCTTGCAAATTTTGTTACCACATTTAAGTGTAAATCTGATAATTAATCGATAAAAAAATATCTTAATGATTAAAAAATACCCTAAATTATTCTCAATTAAACTTTATGAGTATTTTTCAACCATAAAAATATATGGTACGAAAATATGACCATTTTGAGCTACTATGTTGATATTAAGAGCCTTATGTTATTTTTAGGAGTGAAAAGGAAAAGGTGTTAAAATATGGTTTAAATAAATATATCTTTTTTAATATCTGGTTATCCAGAATATATGAATGAAGATACAAATTACAGTAATACCTAAAATATTTATCTTCATCACTGGAACATATTTTTTATTTTTATGGGTGATATATTTAGCTGAAATTTGTACGCAATGATAACGTAGTGATTACTAAATTAATTGAAATACCAAACAAATCATTTTAAAAATATTAAAAAAAATATAATTAGAGATAATATATTTGATTCAAAAACTATATAGATGATCATTAAATGTTTAAAATATAATAAAATTGTTTTCAAAAATTTTATATTTGTTTTTTATGTTTTTAAAGTCCATGTTATAAATAGACTTAAATTTGACAATAATGATATTTTATAAAATCAATATATTATGAAATTCTATAAAAAAAATAAAAATACTAAATAATAAAATGAGGGATAATATATTATCTATATTTTTATACCTTACGAATTTCTAGGCCATTTGGAGTCATTTTTATCTTAAATAGTTTTATTATATTTTATTATTTTTAAGAAATGTCTAGAATGTCCCGCCACTATCTTATATAAGGCAATTCATTGATTTAATTTATCTACACTTATGTACCATTTTGGTTTATCCCAGACAAAATAAATACCTTCATATTATTCCATCTATCATTATATAGTTATTATGTTACGTATAACACCAAACTTATTGGTATTAATATGTTAAGGAAAAGAGATTGTCTGAAGAAGTGGTTTTGTTTTTAATCGAGTAGTTCAATTTTTTTATTCTTCCACATCTTTCAAACAATATTAAATCCTTATAAAATAATAATATCTTTATAATAAATATTATGATATGTTATTATGTCATTTTAATTATCTATATCGATCTCTACTTCCATCGAATGGGAAATGAATTCACCATTCATGTATATGGTAGACTACAAGCTCGCAAACCGATGCAATTCATTTTATATTACCATCATTAAATACTTGTCATAATTATGGAATTAATGTTTATATATTATATTCATGACATATCAATAATTCTATAATGTTAGTATAGAACTTAAATACTAACATTTCATGCTTAGAAAAGTGATAAAAAAGTTTGTCTCTACGTGTCGACATCCACCACGACAAAACTATGTCATTAAATTTCCACCCAATATCACATTAATTATATATAAATGAATATTTATATAATTAATATTATATTTGTGATGTTATTATAATATATAAATACAAAATAATATTTTTTTATTATCCTTAATGATCATTGAAAAATGGAAATGTAACACATGCATATACACGACCTACTGTGATCATTAATGTAACATAGTTCGTTTTTCATAACCATATTTAATGTTTTTTTAATCTAATTTTTTTATAAAAAATTATAATTATTTTATGTTCCAAACAATGATCAATTTTACCAAAGTACACAAACAGAAGTTATTTTGGAATTTAGAACGAAATATCTCTAAAACGTCCTATGTGAACATAAATAATTTAGTATTTTTTATAGCATCTTATAAGTGAATATAAATAAGTAATAAACATTAAAAGTGTTATAAATAAATTAAATAATTAACATAATGTTATTATTAATAAATATAAATAGCATGTATAATGATTTTGACTCAAGTTGAGTGAGGATTTAACTAAAAAACATCATTTATAATGTTTTAAAATTTTATTTTCTAAATTAATATGCTTAATATATATATTTTAGTAATATTATTTTTAGAAATTTAATAATATGTAAATATTTTATTAAATTATATTATTCAATTTTCACTTCAATTTATTCAAAGATCTATATATTTATTTAATTGTGATAGGTACTTTTTTTTAAATTCCCTTTTAATTGTTCATTTTAAATAATCAAAAAAGAATTTTTTTCAATCATATATGGCTTGTCCCAATTTTACATCATCCACAATAAATTAATTTTTTTTATAATCATTTATAATATTAATTTATAATTTTAAAATATAATTTGTCTCTATCTTTTTTCGCATAACTCTTTTAAAATAACTATTTTTTCACAAACAATGTTTTTTATAATGAAATTATTTATGTTTTATAATTATGATATACTTATTATTAATTGTTTATGATGACATGTGTTTAAATTATAGATAATATAAAGATAGGTCCTTTATATCCCAGTGATTCATTTGTTTTGTTGTATGTTTAATATGGTTTTTATTCCAATTATAACTATAATAGTTACTCTAAGATAATAATGAGGGTTACATAAAGTATAAATATAGGGTTGTTTCATGGTACCCTGGAGGGTTAAATAATATCGTATCCATGAAGGATAAATTATTAGAAATTTCGATATGAATATTATCCCCCATGTTACAAATATGTTATATTTTTATTACTATTTTTTGGAAAAAATTTGTTTTCACAAGGTAAGTTCTAGAGATACATTTAGTGGAGAGTATACATTAATTCGATTTATTAAATATTATTCACAAGTTAATCATGTTTTCCAAAAATGTACATTGAATTTATTTTTTTCCTTTAATATTTTTTAGTAAATTATTTATAGAAAAATTTTGATATGAATGCTTATTTCATGAGTAGGAAAATGTTATTTTTGATCGCAATCTGTACTTGGAAAAGGGTAAATATTTATAATTTTTTATTGATTAATTATTTTTATCATTAATTTTTTTTGTCACAAACTATGACCTTTTTTATGATTAGAATATTTAAAATTACATTCATATTTATTAAGGGAGATTAAGGGAAAGGATGAGGTCACAAAGATATATTTTATGATTTATATTGAAAAAATAATAATTTTTTTATTTAATATAATTTTTTTATTTTTGGAAATATTGATATTATATAGATTATTCCACTTATAATGTATAGGTTTACATTTTAAGAGGTTTTATAAATTCTATAAAATATTATAGCTAAAATATATGTGGGATGAAACAAATATAATTAAAGTCTAAAGAAACTAGAATACATAATTTTTAAGTTAGATTCCTTATTGATGGTATCAGAGTAGAGTTTTCAATGAAATTGGTGACTATATTGATTTCCAGTTAGGTTATGTTCCGAGTTTTGGAACCATAATGGGTTTATTATTTTATGGGTGATGAGAAAACCGATATCTTAGGATCCTCTATTGATACATTATATAATTATATTTGATGTTGAATAAATATATATTTTTAGACATTTATTTTTTAATTAATTACAGGTTATTACATATTGGGATGTGAAATTAAAGGTATGAGATAACCTTTTAGGATGAATAATTTATTCATTATTAAATATATTATGTTTATTTTTATGAGGTTTCTCACATTTATAGGAATGTTAAAAGAATTATCATTTTATAAAAAAGGATAACTTGAATATCGTAAAACAACTTGTTTCATTCAGTAAGGACATGGGAATTGAACCAACAACTGATGGGAGAAAACAATTAATTTCCTACAACTAGCATACATAATGTATTGTTTATTATTAATTTTTTTTTGAATTAAAATATCTTATGAATATTGTAGGGTCCTGAAAAATTTTCAAGGGTGAAATCTGATTACCCCAAAACATAGAAAAGGATAGAACCGGTCCGCGTACCGGCTCCCAGCAACAGTACACTGCCGGTTCGGCAAACTGACCTCCTGCAGACGATGTCGTTCACGAAATGGGGGCGGAGTGCTCATGCGGGCGCGAACCAAGAAGACCACCGGTGAAGCAAGGCTGATCCACCGCCGCGAACCGCGCCAACCGGCCAATACCGCGGACGTCGTTGTTCGTGAAATGGAGATGGAAGCAGTACGCCGCGGTGGACCACTGTCGTTCGCAGGACAGAAGTAGAGAGGTGCACAACCGTAGAGCAATTCCACAGATCTCAGTTCCAAAAATCCCCAGTTGACCGAGTCATCTGCGGGTGGGGATTTCTTCATGGGCTTCTGCAGAAAGTGTCATGTGCCCATACTATTCATGACTCTATAAATATTCACCGAGGGAAACCAAAATAAAGAAGGGGGAGAAGAGGAAGGACGAGTGAATACCCGTGGGGAGGCGCAGGAGAAATTGATCCCCGCGGTAAAGTCCCGCGACCATCCGCAGAACCCATATCATTCGCGGATGAGCTCTTCTGCGTAGATGAGAAACTAGTCCGTGAACCACAAGCGGTTAGCTCCTCCACGGCCAGCCCATAGTGGCCATCTCCTTCGCGGACTACCACCCCGTCCACGGACCTGTGTTGTTCACGATATAGAGGTGGAAACCCCTCCGCGGGCATGATGTAGGATGTGCGCCAGCCCCTTTTTAGACTCCCTTCACATCCATTTCCTTCGCGTCCATCTCATTAGCAGACAACCTCCTTCGCGGACAAACTCATTCGCGGACAACTTCCTTCGTGGCCAGCTCCCTCGCGGCCAGCTCCTTCGCGGAAAAACATCACAGACAACCAAACCACGAACCACATGCGGCCATCCCTATGCGGCCGACTCCTTCACGGACACCCCCCCTGAAAAATGGAGAGTCGCACCGCGGACTTTTCGGGCCTGGTCAACTGTATCTTCCATTTCACCTTTATGCCTCACCAAATTTCGTCCTATAAATTCCATGAGTCAAGCTACTCCTTATAACTCTCCTATAACCACATTTCAGAGCATTTTTTTTCTAGGTTCATCCAGAAAGGGTTGACCTTGCTTAAGTCCCACACTAACCATCTCGTCCTAACCACATGACGTTAAACTGTATGGCCCTCATCCTGAACACATGAAATTGAACTGTATGGCCTTAGTCCTATCCATATGACGTTAAACTTTATGGAAACAGTCCTCTATACATGGCTATAAAATGTATCATACCCTATCATTCAATAATTGGATCATCTTGCTTCAAGTGATAGATGACTTATGCTATGTTTACAGTGGAATAACTTCAAGAGCGCTAGAATCCATTCAAACATTCCATCACTCCACGTCATCCTTTGCACGTCCTTAATTAGGATCATCATTCCCTTACATGTCTGAAGGGACCCCAAACAGCCTGGCCTCATGCTGCATCAGACCACCTACCGTCCTGGTCCAACTCCACAGAAGACATTGGACAACACTTTGAGATAGGTCATGTGTTTCGAACACAGCCAGCTGTCGACCCTCATTTGTTCGTCCCCATTTTTGGATAACGTGATATGAAAGCTTTGTTTCATACATGGTCAACAGTTATCCACCATCACCATGCAGCCCTCATTGTGTTCTGAATGTCCGTCATGTAATTTACACTTTTCATCTCCCTTTTTTCAGACTGATTCCAACTCCCTTGGCGTTATCCTGCTCTTACACTTGCACATAGGCATTAGCCCCCATTATATTCCTCAACCCACCAATGGATTGGGATGCCATTATGGCCAGAAATGAGGAAGACTCCATGGGCGTCCATCCCGGAGTAAGCCCCGACCACATGGGCCGCCCTGATGCGTAAGCCCCACTCCACTTCTCCCAGACACACCTTTCGCGACTTGATCCTCTTGTCCATGCTACCTCTTGTTTCTAACATCGAGAATGAATCACGCGGGCTTAGAGTAAACATCTACCATTACATACTCTTATGGGCCTTCTCCTAGTGTAATCCACAATCCATCACCCTGGGCCTCCTCAAAGTGTAAGCCCCAATCGATCACCCTGGGCATCCTCAGAGTGTAAGGCTCAATCCATCATTCTGAGCTGCCTCAGAGCGTAAGTCCCAAGACAATGAGAACTAAGAGGAATTTGATTCCCTACCACAGGGATACATAGGAAGCCTCCATGATGTTCAAGCCCGACCATCAACAGACCCCCGGGTCCACCTTCACATCAGTTCTCTGACGCTCCCCTTTCAAACTATGTGGAATTTGATCCCTGTCTCGTAGGTAGGGTACGTAGGAAGCCTCCATGACGTTCAATCCCAACAACCGGTCGATCCGACTATCTTCACATCGGTTCACAAGGCCACTCCTAGTGTTTCCTTAATGAGTTCCAACTCCTCTGGGTCATTAATCCAATAAGGGATGGTAAACCTCGGGTATAAATGATTCTGAACCCCTGCGTTCAGCTACCCATTTCCAACCAAGAGAAAACTGTGGATACTAATCTTGGGTATAAACCAAAGATTCGAAAACATATAAATACGTCTTAAATCTTTAAGGGAGTCTCGGAACATGAAATAATTCACCTCCAAACATTTGCGATGAGCCAGACTTTCCATCCTCTCGACCAATGTGAGTTCTTAAGTATCGTTGTTCAGAACATTCGGTGAACTCCTGCCTTTGGAAAGCATGTCCACGCATCATCAGATATGGAACTGTTGGGCGTTTCGAGAGCGACCCGAAACAAATACTATATAATTTTATTTTTGGGACATACATGTTATCAAATATATATCCATGGGGCTGAAAAAATATTGTTCGGTAATGTGGTTAATTTTATTTTTTAATATTTTAACTATATTTGGAAACTTATAGGTTTAAAATAAATAGAATAATATGGGATTTTTTTAAGGAATACTGGTTTATTTATATTTCTAATGTAAATATGATTTTATTATAGATTTATGGTGATTTAGGTTATTTTAAAAATTTTTATCATATCATAAAAACCATATGATTATGGAATTTATATTTTGAAATGTGTATTTAGGAGTCATTGATATTATTTGTGGATAAATTTTCAAATTAAATATTTTTAATATTCCATCCAAAAACATTTGATTCAATTAATTTAATATAAATCTAGAATATTTATGAGTAATTTTAAGAATAATTTTTTTAAAATGATATATATTTCACTTTGGGTATTACTATTGAATTATGGATATTAAGGTAGATTTTAATCATATAAAGGGTAACATTTTTTATAAAATTATATTGACAAGTAATAACCCTTTTTTACGTAAATTCCTAAATAAAATATAAATAGATCATTATACATTTTTGGATTTTCCCATCAATAAATATTGATTCTAGGGCATTAGGAAAAAACATAATACTCAAAATTTAGAGAAAAACTAGAATTTCAGGTGGAAATTATTAGAGGATAAAAAATTAATTTTAAAGAAATCACATATCTTTTTGCCATTAGTATATACATTAATGTAATTTTGAATCTCTATGAAAATAATATTTAAATAAAAAAATTTATCCATTTACTTTTCTTACAGAGAGATTAATGTCCTCATAACCAATTAATGATTTACGGTTTTGTATTGGTTAGATTTATCATCAACAAGATCTATATCAATCTATCATAATATATAAAAGTTATTTTAATCTTATATTTCTATGTTTTTCTACCTGGAATCATATTGTGTCTTACCTCCAGTGATATTTTAAACTTCTGTTCTCTCTAATCTTTTAGACATTTTTATACTGTTTTTTATTATTTAAGATTTGAACAATGGTATTTTAGAAATTAAAACTCTAGTTACCAAACCATTGTTAATAATTGAAATGAATAAATTACAAAAGGTTTTATAGAATTAAACATCCCAATATTTTAAACTGGAACACAATGATTAGTAGCTCGCAATATATGCCACCTCAATCATAAATAAAAAACTAAATATTGTTATATAATTGTTGTTGTTATAACCATGAATTTAATTGGATGGTATAAATAATAATAATTTATAAAAACACAAATAAATAGTTTATAGTAATTATAAATTTAATGTTAAATGCTTAAAAAAGCATAAAATAAATTTTATTAAAATATTTCAAATCATAAAAAAATATGTCTTCTTCAAAAGTAATTTTTATTACCATTAATCAATGAATTTTGAAATTACATTCTAGTTTTTTTAAAAAATTTATTTTATAAAATAAAATTAATTTTCTCATTCATAATTTCAAAATTGTCCTATTATTATATTTTTTCGATTTTCTAAAAATATTGATTTTTTATGGAATTGTGAAAAATATTTATTGTTATCGAAATATGCATTTTGTTTTTCATATTTTTCAGAAATAAATTTATGTTTATGATTATTCTTAAAATTTAATTAGGCAATTTATATTTATTTCAATCCAATAATTATTTTTTAAAAGGATTTTAGACATTAATTTAGTATAAAAACATTTTTTTAAAAAATAGACATTTTTTTTAAAAATGATTTCTAGGTGGGTTTTTATAGTTTAATTTATATTAAAGTTTACAAATTAATTTTTTTTGAATTTTAAATAATTTATTAAATATTCTTTTTTATTGCGTCAAAAATTATTAAATACAACCCTTTTATTTTTTATTTATATTTATAGTAACCTTAGTTATTTTGTTACCAAAAATAATGGTAAATATGATAAATAAGTTTTAAAATAATTTTTTAAGCATTAAAAAATAATACAAACACAATAAAAATTATTTTAGATAAGTATGGTTTGATAATATTCATCCATTAGAAAATTTAATTACTTTTTTGGAGCCACGTGGTTGACATTAATACCTAAATAGTATTATATTTAATAAAATATCAAAGACACAACCTTATTATTTTAGAAATTATATCATTATTTATATATGGTTATCAAAAATATATTTTACAAAATTAATATTATTTTAAAACATATAATATTAATTTCATCATTGAATATATATTTTTATTTTTGGGGAAGAAATTACTATCTTTAATTCTTACACATTAATGATGCATCAATTGTTAAATTAGTGGAAAAATAAAATTATAGATATTAAACATTTTAGAAAGTATATAATTTGAGATAATTAAGGTGATAAAACAAATATATATATTACCATGAAATATTTATGTTAATTGTTTTTGATTTCTTACATTTTTTGTTGAGGTTTTTAAATCCAATGTAAGGAAAAGATTCAAATTTTACCATAATGATATTTTATGGAATTAATAATTAAATAAATTATATAAAAAATAATAAAAAATATTTCAACATTAAAAAGGAAAATATATAGTCTAAAATTTCTTCCCCTTTGTATTTATATATAATTTTGAATTATTTGGATCTATAACACTCTTTTTATATTCTATTATTTTGAGAAATTCCAAGAGTGTCACTCATCTAACTTATAAAATGGAACACCTTCTTCCTAGTTATCCACAGTTAAGAAGCATTTTTTAGAATTTACATTCCAAAATAACATCATATAATCCTTCCCCTTAATATATTTGTTTTATATTAGTCATAACACTAACCATAGTTGTCTTAAGGTGTTATGAAAAAGAGATTGTCGAGTTAATATATATCGTATTTTCTCAGTGGTTCTATTTTGTTCATTAATGTACATCTCTAAAACATTCTTCAACAATATAAAAATAATAAATCAAGTATCATAAATATATTTCTCTATTATTATTTTATTTTAAAGACCTATACCGATATACAGTTCTATTAAATTGAACAAGATTCTATTTTTCGTTTGTACGATAGATTGCTGCCTCATGAAATTATGTAATTCATTTTCCATCACCATCTATAGAGACAATTTATAATAATGAAGTTAATTTTTATATATTTTATTGATGAAATATTTAGAACTTCTGTCAAGAAAAATTCATCTTGAACACTTATCATTCAGATCAAAACATGATATTGTGGTTTATGTTTTTTATATGATGAAATTGAACATTTCAAGTAAGTGTATTCCCATACATTTTCAGTATAGATTGTAATGGAATTCCAAAACAATAGGAAAAGACTATGAATTTTTTTGTCTTATTATATTCATTCATGAGGAATTGATGGTCCATTTTACACCATATTTATGGTTTTCAGTTCATTTATTTCTCATGAGCATTGAATTATATAAGATCAATGTTTTTTTGTCAATCTACAACATTATATGTGAATTAATTTTCCTTCTAGTTCCATATATTAAATTTCTAATAATTTAATCATATTTTGAATCCGATATATGTATTATTCTATATGACCTTCATATTTCTATTTCCATTTTTTGTGATGTAGTTTTATTAACCCATTTTACAATGTCGGTTTTTATCAAAGGAATTTTCATATTTCAATTAATAATTAATAGTCAGATTTTGAAATTATGAGGGAAGAAATAATTAATTTTTTAGGGAGGGATAATTTGGCACACATATCTTTTAAATTAACAGAATATTCATTATTGTATAGAACATCTGCCCCATGATTAAACGAAGCACAAAATATTATTATTTTTAATATGTTTATTATTACCACGTTGTTAAATTGAATGTTATGACAAAGATTAAATGTATTATGTAATTTATTTAAGTGACCTACACAATATAAATGCACTGATTAATGATTTTTAAATATTAATGAAATTTTTAATACTGAAAAATTATTCTTCAAAATATTTTTTCATCAAACATTATTTTTATTACTTCTTGTGAGTGATTATTATATATAATTCCAAAAACATAGAAAAAGTTAATTGTTAAAATGAATATATTTTTTCCTATAAATATAAAAAATTATCTTCTATTTAATTTTAGGAAATTATCTTTGAAAATTGAATTTATAGTTATTAATAAAAAATACTAATATTTACTGAAAATTGTAATTTTGTGTGAAGAAATTACAATTCTCTAATGAGTCTTAAGATTCATTAAATTTAAAATTAATAATATTATGTTATTAATAATACATGTATGTTCATTGTAAAAAATTCTACTGTTAAAGTTGGAATAAAAATTTAATTGTAAATGTCATTTTGATGAAAACTTCATTTTTTGGATTCTCTTTTTAGTTTTTACATTTATTTAATTTTTACCAAATCTCCAGGTATAATATTTAATATTTGATACCATATTAGGAGTAAATTGTTTCAAATGTTTTAAATAGTTACCATTTATTTTTGTTAATTATGAAAAATAATCATGATAAATATTTTCACCTCGATTAGTGTAAATTTGGTAAAATATGTAAAAATCCATGAGATAAGGTCTCAAAATCAACTCGACACATTCCATTATCCTGTTGTATGTGTCTATTTCATCCATTTAGATCCATTTATTGAATATAATGGAAGTTGGGGCCATGATTCATTAACTATTATCTTCATATAAATTTAAGTATATAATAATTATAATATTGATGACTCTTGAACTTAATATATATATACGTTTTACATATCGAAAAAAGAGGATAAATTCAGTTATTATTATTTTTGAAATATAAATTATGGTTTATCATGATATCTTACTATTAATTTTTAGTTATCAAATTATTAACGTATATATTTATGCAACAATGATATATTTTTATTCAGTTCATTGAAATGTAAAATAATTTATTTTACAAACATTTTAAGCAATACAATTTGGGTGAATTAATTTTTTCGATAAATTTTATAGATAAAAATAAAATATTATAGATCTGAGAAATAATTTTATATAATTTCTATTATTTTAATTTTTTCTAAATTCAAATTATCTGAATAGTTCTCAAAGCGGCATTCAGAGTAATTTTTTATATATAAATTATATTATAGTATTTATAAATCATAAATACATTTATAGGGAAAAGGTTGGATAATAAATGGTCAAAAATTAATACATATTTTATTTATAGACACTTCGTGAAATAAAAAATAAAATTATAACCCTTTTATATGAAAAAGTATTTTCTATAATTACGAATAATATAGCTTAACTAATGGGTTAAATAAAAATATAATTTTTAATATGACAGAAAACATAGTATACTTTTATTTGTCTAAGGATATTTCTACTTTTTCATGTTTTCAATTGAATATATATACATTTTCAAGGATTTATATTTAGAATAACCAGATTTTATTTAAAATTGATTTTTAATTCCATGTGTTCCCATTCACTCCCTTATAAAAGGACACCACATTATCAAAAATATTTACAAAACATTTAGCTATAAATCTCACCCAAAAATTATAAATTTCAATTTAATACTTCCTTGTACAAATTTTAGTGGTTATGATATTTTTAATATACCATTCTAGTTATCCTTAATAAATAATCTGAATGAATTCTATTGAAGAAGAGGAAATTGTATTTACTAAATCTTTAAAATTTATTTCTTATTAAAAAAATTATATATCAAAAAAGAATATAATAAAAAATATTATTATCAATATAATTATATGTAATTATTAGTATGGAATAATATTTTTCCACATCCATTCAATCCTTCGATAATCAATAACATCGCTCGTGAATACTAGAAACTTATCGTCTCCTTGTAATGGTGTAATTAGTCATTCATCACCACTTTTCATGGATGAATATAAATATGAAACTAATAAAGATATGTGAAATTAATTATATAATTATTGGTCATTGATTATAATATAATATTTTACTTCTTACCTTCCAATACATTGGATAATGATAATGTTACTCGTGCATACATTTGGACTGCCTCCTTCACAAATATATGTGATCTATTTTTAACTTCCTCTATAAATAAATGGTAATGATGCTTTATTTAATGAATATAAATTATAACTATGATATAGTATTATTTATTTAATGTTTAATTATTAATTAAATTTATTTCATTCCATCATACATTAATTAAAGAAATCATCCATGTGTACATACGACCTACCCACGGAATAAACAGTTTAATTCATTTTATTATATCACTCATTAATTTATGGTTACAAATATGTTTATAATGAATATACAGTATATATATCATTATTATAATTTTTTTAATGATTAGACAATGATTAATGTACATGTACTGATACTTTTGACATGAAACATACATGGAAAACAAAATAGTAAACACCCCAAAATGATGATTTTAATATTGAATTATTGATAAATGGTTATTGAAAGTTTATAAGGGAGTCATATATGATATTTTTAGATTTTAAATTAATTTTTATATAAGTATATAAAATATTGTTATATTCTATAGGTGGTCAAAATCACTTACTAAGAAATTCATGTATATGGTAAGGGATTATCATCTATAGATTTGTTTATGGGAGACATGTGCCATATTCAACACATTTTTCTTTAATAAGGTGTGTATAATACCATTTATATATGATATATAATGATTATATTTATATTCAATTTACTTATATTTTTATTTTATTTTATTCTTTTAATGGGGTGACCGTTCAAAGTTACCAAATTTGTAAGGGTTTATTTCCCAATATTTTTGCTATTTGAGATTGATTATAATTATGTATATCCTATGAGAATTATTTGTTATTTATATCTGAAAGAAAATAAATTTTATTATCTCTTATTTATTTATTTAAATTAACTCTTTAAACTTTAATATTCAAATATTTAACTTCGCATGTTAGTGAATGATTTTTTGTATGGAAAGACGAATTTTTTACATATTCCATCACGAATCACTTTAATCCATCTCCATATTTAAAAAATAAAAATAATAATATATATGTTATGATTTTTAATTTCATTTTTACCCATGTTTTAATTTCTTTAAAACTTCTTCGAATATTAATTTTTTCATGTTTAGTGTGACTAATGTTTTTAAATTTATAAAAAAATGTCACTGTAATTTTTTAAATACATGAACAAAATAGAATTTTATACTTTCATAATCATTGTATATTATAAAGATTAGTTTATTAATATCAAATAGTTCTTTCAAATTAAAAAATATCCTAATTATATTGGACGTTGGTATATTTTTAATAAATTATTTCGAAATTAAAAGGGTATTTTTCTCAATAAATATTCTACTGATCCTTTTAATGTATTTTCATACATGTCAACATTATTTAGTAAATATCCCTTTTCATATTCATTTAAAATTTTAATAAAATTCACCATAATAATCAATATGACTTTTGATAATGTTCTATTTATGGATTGAATAAAATATTAATATTTCATAAGCTAGTTTTTTATGCTAATTTTTATATCGATTATGTTTCTCTATTTTTTTAAGATGAATGAATTGAACTTTGTAAGTGATAGGTGTGACCTTTTATTACCCCTCAATGCACTGGGAAGTCTCATTATAAATGTTTTCTATGTATTTGGTTTATTTCATTCATGTTTACTTATATTTTCTTGACAAAAGGCCTTGACTATATGATTATTCTATTTGAAATTATTTGTTCCATCATTATGAAAAAGCAATCTATGTCCAAGTAATTATTTGAATTTTAATAATATAAATTGATAAGATTTATTGTCATGTGATTATTTATATATAATTATTTTTTTGATTATTTATTAAATATGGGTTATTCATCATGCTATAGTTATTGAATAAATGGAACGTGTTTTATGTTAATCAAATTTTTATATTTATTGTTCCGTTATATTATATGATATATTTTATTATTTATATTCCTTTATTAAAAATTTGAGATCACCCATTATTTGTTTAATTTCATTAGTATATGAAAAAATATATTATAAAGAATAACAATTATGAAATAATGATTCCAATGATATATTTTTTTCAATGAAATATGGGAATAATTTATGTTTCGAGATACAAAAAATCTAATCTTTTTAATCCTTTGTGATGTTATCACATTTATATTGTACCAATTTTATAAAGTATCTATTGTTTATAAAATTCTATTATTTTGGTATTCACATATTATGACTTGTCAACTTGGCTCCCCACACTCCAAGTATGATAATCGGTTTATTGAGTAGAACAATTACCCTACTGCCAGTGTATAGTTTGCACAACGCCTTTTATATAATCTAAACATGCCTCTAAATACATGTCCAAAATTAAAAAAATATATAACTTAGAGTTTATTTTAATATAACTTTTACACTATTTATGTATTTTTAAATTTAATGTCTTTTTTGTTCAAACCAGTGATAAATATTTAAAACCCCCCATTAATTTAATCCATATACACCCTCGACCCCCTTCCCCCAATTAACCATGATCCTTGATGAGGATTCCCTCCATCAATATCGATCCCTTTGACCCGAACCACTACTCCCCAAGGATGACTGTCCCCCTCAAATACTAACTTCATGACCTAAACACCCCCTTATCCTCAATAATAACTATCACTCCTCCACTATCTAATATCTTTGACACATACCCCCCATTCTCATCGATGATAACCCCGAAAATTGGATCCTCTTAGGATTTATTAATTAATGTAACCCCAGTAGTAGAGAAAACACTAACCCCCTTCTACCAATGTCTCAATCCCCCCTTAAAATTTTCTTAACCGATTTCCTTTTAACCATGTCATCAACAATACAAACATAACTATCCTCGTCTCCATGATCTCGATGTTTTCTAGATGATGGTATTATTGAAATTGTATTTTTCTTACTATTAATCAATTTATATAAATATTTTTTTATCATAGTGGCTATTTTTTTTTGTTTTTTCTCATATGATATCACGTTATTTTTTAATATCATCCATTAGTAGTTTGAGATAATATTGGGGAGTAGTTTAACCTAGTTATTTTTTAGGATGATATTTATATTCTTTAATTTTTAATAAACAATTAGATGTTGTTATAATTAATTAATTAATTCTTGTGGAACGATACATTTGTCAATGTTCTTTTATATGTTCTGTAATACTTTCTTATTTTACATTTTCATTAAGTTATAGGAAAATATTTCATTTTTGTGTCATGTATCCATCTATTAATATTACTTTTAAAATTGATAACTTATCTATTTTGGTTCACCATAAGGTCCATTGTGGGTTTTATTGGAGAGAATAGTGATTCTAGATCATTTTTAGAATGGGTTTTCATTCAAACAGACTGATCGTTTGACTTTTGGTTTAAAAACACAATATTCATGTAATTTAGAAGTGCTGAGAGGTAGTGATGTTTGAGTATTTTCGGGATTATTCTTACAATAGATCAAGATATTTTCTGTGTATACTTACTTCTTATTTTATCCTTATATTCATGCAATGAGATTTATTGGAAAATTCTCGAGGTGGTGGTCGTGTAAATTTATTTAGAATACAATTTGAAAATAACTTATTTTTGATAACATCAAATAGACATTAAATTAAATGATAAATAAATTTGTAGATCATATTGTAACAATCAAAATATATGGAAATGAAAAATAAAAATAGTAAATATTGAACTATTGAAGTACTTCAAATCAATATGGACCTTTAAAAAAATTAATTGAAAATGATTCATGAGTGTATTAATACCCACTAAAGAACACCATTCTTATGAATAGAGTAATATGCATTTAGAATATAAAAATATATTATAGGTGAAAATTAATAACCCAAAAAATTATAAACATGATTGTTTAATTGAAAATGAAGCTCAAAATAAAATGTTCCTTAAATGTATGGGTATAACCAGAATCAGAAATTATTTTTTCAAGAAAATTATAAACTGACACATAACGTAAAAATATACGTATTAAAAGAATAATATGATGAATATTAAAATAATAGATTAATAAAAGCATAATTTTAGAAGTGAATGAACATAAAATCAGTATAACATATCCCCAAGGCTTAGTGAACTTACTTCATGACATTTTATTTTTTATTGAGTAAGTTAATATATATTAACTTATGTATTCATTTTTATATAGTTGAATTTAATCATTTCTATATTGAATTGGTGTAATTTCAAATTATATACTGAACATAACAAATGAAGAAGTTGGGTGATGTTTAATATGGATATTACATAATTGATTAAAAAATTATATCATTATATCTAAAACTAAATAGTGAAGATTGGAAATACAAAACATTTCTATAAATGTTGGATAATTTTACCTCATATAAAAAATTGGTATGCAATGTTTTTTATGTGTTTTTAGATAATGAATTTGAATGCTAATTAGTAGATGGTAAAATAAAATGTCAATTCCCCCATTTTAAAATTATTTTATGGATTAATAAAAACTATGTAATTGATAATTTTATATTTAAATGGTAACTTTTTTTATTTGTATTGTATTTCTCATGGTTAATATTATGTTATAAAATTAAAAATAATGGAAATCCAATAAACAAAATAAAATTCCACCTGCTAGAGGAGAATTCAATTTTTAATTTTATAAATGATGCATTTGGATTTACAGGATACAAGGACCAAGAATTTAATAGATTAACATAATCTATATTTTGACCTAATAAGGATATTATTACTCTAAAAATTAGTGAGAAAAAATGATTTGTAAGCATTTGTTGAAAAAATACAATACAAAATGTATTAATGGTGTGCCATGTATTCAAATTTGTCTTTTCTATATAAGTTGTATCATATCACGGGCCTATATGAAATTATTGAGAATTTAATTTTAACAACTTGACCATTCTAGAGATGTATCATACATTTCTTACGTATCCATTTTCCATTTGTTTCATAATTTTTTTGGGTCATTATTCAGTGTTGTTTTATCTTATTTTGGATAATTTTTAAAGATTTTTGGGTGGTAAATAGTTGGAACATGGTAAGGGAAACCACTTTCCCCACCCCCCCAAAGAATATGTTCTACCCATTTCTAGACATATAAATGAGGGAATTATTTTAAAAAAACTAAAAATATAGACTGTCCAAACCACACACCCTTAGGAATGGGGGTTTCATACAAATGATTCAATGATTGGAAAATCATTCACAAACCTCTGTTTAACTGTGAACTCCATAATGTAGGGAGGCATGGTTAGATTTAATGTTTCTTTAAATCATATACCCATATAGGAAATTAAGGGAATTTTTTAAAAATCCCAAAAAAAATTAATTAAAAATTCCCAAAACTCATGTTTTTATCCCTAATGTAGAGTTATATTATTTCTACCATTTTTTGGATCCTTTGTGGGTTCCAATACTACTATATCATGATTCATTTAGAATTTAATATCATAGGGAAGGTTGGATCTCTCTTCCAGTATGAGATATCTTCTTTGTATTCAATTTTTTCACTCACATATTTCTCTCCACTTTGAAATGGATTAATTAATCTATTTTTAGATGATTAGATATTGGTTTTAACTGATATTGTTTCATTGGATCTTAATTCATGTTTTTGATCCACGATCTTCCTCTTCATTGTAATTTAGACTATACAACATTTAATCGAGTTATGTAGTTTGGTGAGTGTCCATCAATGATCCTGATGTAGGTGGTCTAAATTCTTATTATCATTGTATTGATTATGATCAGGTGTATGTAGTTGTGCTATTCTGTTTCCATGTTGTTAAACTACATTTAAATTTATAATGGAGTATTTAATTCCCATTTAATTGTGAATCCTTTCATGGATATCTTTGGTCCACTTTAATATTATGGTACGAGCTTGATGGAAACCTATAGGTATTGTCAATTATCCATGAAATTTAAATTACGAAATGTGAATAGTAGAGTAATGGGTGTATGGAATTGAACTAAATACTTATTACATGTTTTCTAATGGTATTTAATGGGTTTATTAGATTATCTTAGATGGGTTATTGAATTTTAAAGTAAATTATTATAAATTGATAAATGGGTAAATTATTCATGTTTTTATATATTCTTAAAGGGATCAAAACTGGTTGTGATTATGAAATGAATTGGCACATCCTGATGAAGATGGTTGATAAATGAGTTATGAATGTGGAACCATGAAATTATTCATTTTTGAATGATTGATCAAGGAGTTATGGGATATGTAATGCTTCTCAAAATATCTATAGAGTTCCATAATGCCATTTTTTGGTCGAAAAAGTATGCATGTAAACAATGATATGTGTTTTAGTGACAGATAAAATAATTACCCATGGGATTCTAGACTATATCTATGTCATCGGTCGAAGCAGGTATGACTTGGTAGGATAATAATTATAAATCTGAAGGGATGTTACTATTACATTTGTTCTTTATTCATTATACCACTTCATACACTATTATAGACATGATATTTCTTTAGGTAGTTTTTGTGGGGGCCTACTATGTTTTGGTCACCCCACAGTCAGAATTCTAGATTATTTCCAAATTTTAATTTATGTTTGGATGACATAATATGTGAAAGAGACCTATTATATATGGATGCATTGGGATTATGGATGGATGATAGACAAGGGAACCATAAATGGAGTTGGGACCCTCTTTAGAGTTGTCTTTGTTTCTTTATTTTGGGTTTCCATTAGACACATGACATTTTTATGGAATGAAATCTTTACTATTTTTTAACATTTTAACAGTTTTGGATTTATTCATGTGATGTATTGTTGATTATTGTTTATTTTCATATCCTACTAATATTTTATATTGTTTTTTTGTTATTTTTTAGATTTTACAAATAGATTATATTCTCCACATGTAACATATATTGCCCCTCTATTTCCAGTTAGTATCCTCTATCATATTAGTAGGAATGCCTGAGGTTATGTGGTAAAAAAATATGAGAAACCATAATGTGGCACCCATGTTTCTATTACAATGTAGAATGAGAATATATTTCCCTATTTTTGTTGTCTTATTATTTTGGGAAATGTATGGAAGTGACTATGATGAGTTATGTGTTGTTCATGAACTCGTTCATGGGATTACCTAACAAATGTATGGGAGGAAAATAAGTACATTTGATGGGATTGTTGTTATTAATGATTTATGTTACATTTGAATGTTATTTCACATTGGGTGATGGACCTTTTGTGGGATTTTATTTTTTATTTAATTTTACTCATGGACCAATATGGCGAAAGATTTGGGTATACATGAATAATTCTTGTTAATGTGCAATTTATATGATATGCATCATATTAAGAACACAAAGAAATATGTAAAATGAGTGTGTCTTTGAGAATGAAATTTTCTTCTGTATTTTTATATTTTTAAATAGTTTTTCATAATTATGATATAATAAATTTCAATAGATGAAAAATTTTTTAATTTAGAATTGTTAGAAATGGGTGTCTAATTGAACACTTATGTATTGTAAAATGGTTACCCTATGATTGAAATGACCCAGGATAGGGATGGTTGAGGTTAGTGATAATGCCTTTCTTTTGACCATGGGGTAGTGTATTTATGATGACTTTTATAAATTTAATTGATGTCATATTATGTAAATTAATTATTATTTTGCTTAAATCATGTGTTTGGAATTATAGATACATCCTTCCATGTATATGTTTATTGATATGTTGATAGGATAAAATTACAAAAAATTCTCCTACAACATTAGGGAAATATGACATTGTTGTTTCAGTTGTCAGATACGGATGTTATAATTGTAGCTCCCTGTAACCATAATTGTAGAGTGTAGATATAAGGTAGTTGAGGTATTAAATGAGTCATTATAGACTATTCTTACCAGTTTTTAGATTCTTTCATGGAATTTTTCAAGTTGGCTGCTATTATGTTTTGAGGATAAGTGATGTTTTGGTGGGATAATTAGTCTCAGGATGACTAGATGGACAAAAAGGCATGGGAGGATTTATATGGGAAATTCCTAAAACATTTTCAACATATACAAATTTAAGGAATATAGGGAACCATATTTTCTGTGGTTGAACTAATTAAATTTATAATGACGGTCAATTCATCGACATGAAGCACTTTATCCCAGTGATATTTGGATTTGAGGAAAATTTGATGAGATGTTTTTAAGGAAAAATAAAATATTATATTATGTTCAAGGTTAATATATTCAATTTTGAAAAAGTTTTTTGACATGGTAAATTAGGCTCTCAATTCAGAGGGGATGTTGAAAGAGTCCATAAGATGATAGGTTGTTTCCCTTGGAAAACCTAGAGGTACATATTTTGATGGTATGAATATTTTTTATGAAAACATCAACTTATGTTGTGGAAAATTGAAGATTATAGGGTGGAGGATTATTCACTTACAGAAATAATTGAGTGTTCTTCTCTTATTTTGGTTAGTCATGTAAACTTTGTAGCCAAATTTTCATCCCACTAGTAGAGTTATAATATTGAGGTGATATAGAACAAATACATAGGTAATACATGAACCATATACTGATTGGTAGTGAATGAGGATCTAGGATAAAATTGAATACTATACAAGGGTATTCTACCACAATATTTTCAAGCAGTTGAAGCTCTACTAGTCATACTGTTTGGATAAGAGGATGTGGTACATCTAGGAATGAGTGTTGGTATTAGTTGAGTATTGTAGCATATGAGACTCATACTAGAGAATATATTATAGGGTAATCTTAGATTTATGAACGTCATCCTAAAAAAATTGATAGTGGGTCCAGTTTGTCAATAGTTAGAGGAAAAATTCTTATTTCTTCAATGATTATTATATATTTATTTGATATAAGTGCCTCACATTGTTTAATATTTTAAAAACATGTGAATAGTTTTAGTCTAATGGTGGATTTTTTATGTTGTGATTTAAAAATAGACACATTTTTTCTTGTACAGTAAAAAGAAATATGCTTTTTCAAGGGATGCGCCCTAGAGGTTGGATAGTATAATTTACTTTGTAATCATTGTGTACTTGACTTTTCATGATTGGACTGTATTTTTCTCATTGACTAGTTGTTATCATTCTGATCCAACACTGATTTTTAGCAGATGAGAGTAAAGTTTATGTCTCATAAGGGTAGTAGTTATGATAATCATGGAGAATATGATATCTAGGAAGGAATTTTAGGTCCGATTCATCAGCTAATTGGGGGGAACCCTAGCCCGATTTTAATCTGTTTGTTGTATTATGGGTCTATTTCAAAAAAAATCTTTTAACCTATTCTGGATTGTTATTCAAATGATTTTCCTATGTAATTACTTGGGAAACCACCTAACTGAGATGTTAAATATACAATTGATCAAAATTAAGGGGGATTAAATATTTTCCATTTTATTTTATTTGAATAAATAAATATTCAAGAAAATATGAATCATCCGGAATAATTTTTGGATAATAGAGTTATCTTTCATTGTATGTCACCTTGTGGATCTATGGTATTTTCTAATAATGATAGCATGATGTGTAATGTTTGTCTCGATTAACAAATGTAAAACTATATGATAGTATAGAATTAGAATCCTCTAAAACACATCGAAGATCACTTTGACCAGTTGATATTAGCTAGTGTATTCTCTAAGAATTTATGTTGATCGGTGATACGATTAATTCATAGTTATACATTATGCTATACTAATGACTACTTTTATAAGAAGGTCTTCCATACATGAAATTTTTTGATGCATTTTAATTTATAAAATGATTCAACTATGTTTATATATTTGATGAACCAAATCATTCACCCATTCTAGGATCTTTTTTTGGTTGTTTTTCTGGATTAAATGTTGGTGTAATATTAGAATAGTGGTGATCTTTTCCCACAACCAAACATCGTAACGATTACCCTGAGATATAATCGGCTATACACTAAGCTATCTATGTGTTAATTTTCGATATATAGGTTACATTTCCTTGGTAATAGTATCTACGAGGGGTATGTTTCAGTATTCCTATAGAATTTCCAGGTAGTTGTTTCATGGGATCACCCCAAGAAGGTTTTTGAAATTATAGGATCACTCAGTTTAGCAAGCTATTATTAGTGATTCATCCATTACATATCCCATAATAAATAATCACTTTAGTGCTTCATCATTAATGATTTCAAATTATATTGTTATGGATAATGTGACAATGCCTACTCATAGTTAAATAATCATTTCACTACGACACCTATTTTGATCCTACATTAGTTGAGTGTGGAGTACACCTTGTCTTATGATACATTTATGATCAGGCATGGAGCAGTGTTGATATAGGGAGATTGAGTTGTCGTATATAGATCATGATAGCTGATTCCACACGAATGGAATTACCATACATGTTATCTTCAAGTTAGTAGTAGTGGTTTATTCCTTATATTGTTGGTGGAATTACCTACTAGAAGAAAACATCATTATGTATACTAACCAAAATTCATGAAGAACATAATTTCATAGTGACATTTTAGCCTCATGAAATAGATATGGTGTAATTATATGTAGTATTTTCATTTTGAGGTAGTCAACACACTGGGAATGGAAGGCAATGTTGCTGATGGGTTGATCCAGAAGAGATAGACTCAATAAGTCCAATAGTATAGATCATTGTGAAAGATGATAACCTTATAAGATAATATGAAATTTTTTATTTAGAAGGTATATTAGAATATGAATATAATGTCATTATTATTTGAAATCATACTCTTTATATGGATCATGGATATGAATAATAAGGACCAAGAGTGTTTGATTTTGAGGGATGGTTTTGTAGGTAAAAAATCCATATCCTAATTAAACCATAGATAACGAAGATATCATCAATTTATGGACCCATTTTGTTGTATATATGTTCATTTGTGGTGATCTAATGCATATGATTCTGGCCTCAAAGAGGGTAAGGCACCATGTTTTGACCAACATGTATTGTGACCTTCAGAGAAAGCATTGGTAGTCAGGCCTGAAAAAGGAGATTGTCTTTTTCACGAATCGATGATATGCCTGTCAGAAGGTGATCGTCGAGCATCAATGACCACGTGTTTTATTATATACATTTCACATTTTGGAATAAAAGTGGGTCAAATTAACCATCTATTTTTTTGGTTCTTCCTTTTATATGTTACAATTATTATACTATATGTTTTATTTTGGAATAGTTTAAAGAAGTATCCAATCTCTTGACAATCTAAGAGACTTTAACAGATGACGTGATTGAAGATATATATGTATATAAGATATTTCATTTATAATGGGTTCTATATAGAATGGATTTAGATTATAAATCATTCACTATTTTGTGATTTTGGAATGTTATATTGATGTTATTGTGTACATAGATGTTTCTATGTATGAGTTTTTTTCTACAGACTGATGAGTAATATGAGCGTAATATTTCTGTGTTGGAGGAAATGTAATGTGTATGCATCATAGACATGTGTGGAACAATGGAGATTCACCGAGTGCTCAATGAGTTCCCCAATAAAAATGGTTATCAGGATACTATATTTATGGAACCATATGAGGAAACTTATTGTAGGGAATATAGGACACTTTTATTTTTGATGAAGCAAAGTGAGTCAGAGTTATTGGGACTGATTCTCATGAAGGGGACTTCAAATCCAGTTCAGTTGATTCAAAAAATTAAGGATATAAAAATTACATTAAATAAATGATATGATACTTAATTTCATCCAACTCTTTAGTTCATAATGGGTGATCATTTGTTCCTTCATGTGTCAGCGAAATTGGTTCTCTATTGGATTTAATGGTAGCGAAACATATCACCATAGTTTTCTGACCATTTGAAATTGTGGAGAGATAGAACTAATGGTGTGTAGATTTTATCTTCCATATATTTATTGTGTTATGGATGATATTTTTCATGGGTCACAAATTCCACATTATAACATATAACCTTCTCTTGTGATCAATAATAATGATATTGACCATGAAGATGATGCATCCTCTGAATAGAAATTAGTTCATGTTATCGATCATTGTGATAAATTTTTCTGACCAAAGAGTATGCTATTTTTTGTGTTGTGGAATAATGGGTGTGTTAATAAGGAAACAAGGAATAGGGAAGCATATTTTAGGGAACAATGTTCGATATTTTTTACCACCTAATCTAAGTGATAATTGGGAGTGACTTCTGATGATGAGTTGTTATGAAGTGGGGAGATTGTAAGATCTAAACCTTTCAGAAGATGTATGTTACATGTTTCATATAATATTTTACAATTGTTTTATCATTAATTGATTGGGCCTTTCATCAGGTTTTCATAATTAAATTCATATAATTTTTAATTCCCATTTGGTTTTTCACAGTAGGTTCAATATTAAGGAATCCACTTCTTTTTTTCCATGGAAACCGTGGTACCAATTTTGAGCCATGATAAGGGGTCTAATTGTTGAAAAACCATATTTTTACTCTCCCCATAGTTTTCACCCATGAATATAGGGTTTCTGCACTATTTGTTTATGGATTTAAAATCCATTTTCCCACTTATGAGTATCCATGAACCCTCTAAATAGTTGCACATTCTTAGGTAATAGTGTTTTTTAAACTATAAATCCCTTACATGAACATATGGACATGGGTTTCTATACCACAAAAAATGTATTTAACATTTTATAATCTTTTTGATTACATACCTAATCACCTTATTCATTCTAATACAATATAGAACATTTTGGGAGGCTCTATAAGGGATTCTTATGCACATTGATCAACATTAATTGAAAATTATATATCTTGTGGATGGATAAAACTCCCTTACAATATTTGATATCTTCATTATTTTGGATTAAGCCTCTCTTATCTTTATCTCCCCTTTTAGATCTAAATATTCCCCAATTGTCAGTGGTTTATATCTTCGATATAATTAGTCTTGTGTTATTGGATCATGATTATATTTTCTTCCAATATATTATTCTCTATTGTGATGTTGATCATTCTACATAGAATTGAAGGCTAGGGTTTGGATGCTGTCTATCAAATATCTTATGGTAGAAGGTTAAAATAGTAATTCATTTATTAATGATTATAAATTTTTGTCTATATTTATTCCATTACATTACTATTTTTTTAGCTATATATTAATTTTAAAATATGTGTTAGATTACCATGTAATTGTAAAACACTTGATAGATACTATTTAAATCATTGGAGATTATGAGACTGACTTGATGGAAACCCATGGGGTGTGCCAATTTTCATTGAAATGATAATGATGAAATGATATAAGGGAAATTATCTATGTTTGGATTTTAACAAAATCATTGTTTCACGTTTTATAATTGGATTTTAAGTGTTTAATTTCTTAGCCATGAAGGTTTAATGAGTTTTGAAATAAATGATGAAAAATGGATTAATGACTATATTTATAACGAGGTTTATTATCATCAAGTGGATAAACCATTAACGTGGTTTAGAAATGAATTAATACATCATTATGAAAAGGTTTGATAAATGATTTAAGAATGTGAAACCATCAAATATTTCATTTATTAATGATTGATCATTGATTTTTTGTTTAGGTACTTCTGCAAGAAATACAAATCAGGAGACAGACTACTGCTCTAGGCCCCCTCGAGCTAGGAATGAGACCCATTTGTTGTGGGTTTGGGAGTGTTCTACGAACACCAATGGGGTTCCAAATACCTTCTCATGGCCACTATGATATTGGAACTAGAATGATGTTCCATGTAGCCATGATAATGCTACCAAGACTAGTTCTCCGTGGTAGAAAATGAAAATGACATTATATTTAATAATGAAATCTTCATAAGAGTAAAATGTGAATTATCTATGCTGTATGGTTCAGAATCTGTCATGGTATAAACCTGAAAAAGTGTGCTTCTATAAAGAACATTAAATTAGAAACATATTTAATTTTTTATTTTTTAGTTTTTATTTATACTGCTTTATACCCCTTTATCGATATGATATTTCTTTATAATTCATTTATGGTTTCCTACTGAGTTGTACTCACACCCGAATTCAGCTACCCGATTATTACTCGAGTAGGCTTCATGTCTACAATATTGAATAAGGGAAAGATCCCAATATTATATGGATGATTTGGTATTCGATATTAATCATGAATAATGTAACCTAACCCGATGTTTTCACCATCTTGGGAGTTCTATAAATGTAATTATTTTGGGGTTTTAATAGAATATTGACATTTATAGGATGGATATATATAATGCATTGTTTTATGTTCATTGTCCATATTTATGTTTTCTTTCCATTTTTTTTCAAATATGACAATTTCATATCAAGGTTATACATCATATTATATATATATTATTTCCATAAATATATAAATAGGGTATATAATACCCATTTTACATATATTAGACCCTCACTCATACCTGATATTCACTATCATATGGGTAGGTGAAATTATTGTTAGGTGGAAAAATGTTTGGGGAATAAGTATATGGATCCTAGGACATGACATTATAGAAATTTCCTTGATTTTGGTGTTATATAAATATGAATTTAGTAATGATATATTCCCAATAGGATTCTATGAGAATAAAAAAATAACAATAAAACGTGAAATTTACTATACAAATATACAAGCTTTCCATAATTATTTCATTCATTACTAGGTGGAATATTCTGAAACAGAATAGTTCTTAATATATCATACATAAATATTGATGTAAATGAAAAACATTTAGATTAAAAAATAATTTAAACCTACGAAATAAATAGAAGAAAAAATCCTACAATGGTATTATGAAACATTCCACTAATCCAAATCATCAAAAGATTGTTCATTTTTTATAAGACTCCATATGATATAAAAAGTATTATTATGATAGTAATAATGATGTCTTGATAAAATATCCAATATTTTTTGCATCATAATATGTTTTTGATTCATTTTATCTAGATTTTTTATCAGGTCCTATGAATTTTTTTGGGATGTTCTTCTAATGATTTTAACAATTTTGGTACTTTAAGTTATTGTTATTGAATATGGATTGTTGTCTATCCCCTATATTTCACATTAGTTGATTTTTATGAAGAATACTTGTTTCAATTTCTATATTATTATTCTTGTAATGAAAGTGCTGATAATTGATATTAATGTATATCCTCAATATATAACCAAATAATTGTAGTAAATATGGGATTATGGAGTGGAAACATATAGTGATTTAATAGGAAAACAATTAAAAATTAGGGCACCGTCATGTCGATTTTTTTGAATTTTTGGGACAATTTAACATTACTTGTTGGAACACTCATACTGGAATGGATTTTCTAGTTTTCAATTACGATATTTTTCCTCAAATATTATTTCATTGGAGTAATTTTTTTTTATGTGTCATCATAGATTCCATTATGCATCATATTAATTCAATTTTAACAAGAAAAAATTCATTGGAATTATTGATTTAATTAAGACACTAAAGAGATTATCTAATTTAGAAATCATGTTACAATTAATGAATGTCACTATATAATTTGGAACATATAGTTAGTGTAATAATGGTGGAAAAAACATACAAGGTGTAGTATTCTACGTAGTTAGAATATAATTGTGGAATAAAATGAATATATTTTTTAATCACTTATTTTTTGTTTTTAATTTGATATGTAAAAAACAAGATATAATGAATATAGGGAAGATTATCTTTGAAAATGTATTTTTTACATTGCTAAATCGTCATGGAAAATCAATAGATCTCTATAATTATACTAAGGATTAGGAATAAATTAATATAAATTATTTATTATTAGAAACTAAGAATGAAAACTATCCTTAGTTTAGTTTTGTAATGAAAAAACACAAGGAATGTATATTCCATTAATCATTAAAAAATATAGACGTACCAAAAGGATATTCGAGTAACATCTCAAGGTGTGTTTACTAAAAACATAAAAAGGTATATGGACTATTATTTCATGGCTCACATAAAATGATGATCATGTTTCTATTATAATAATTGCATAATACGAAACTTATATAATTAATTGTAGTTATAGTAGAGTTGTGTACCTTTTTCGTATGTATTTTTTGAAAAATAAATAATTTCAATTGTTCTTGATTTACATTAAAAAAATTTGACACATCCTAATTTGAAGATATGATTTCATCTTTCATTATTCACCATCATGATTTATTTAACTATTTATTTGGTTGATGAATTTGAACTTTGTGGACCTGTAAAATATCTATGGATTATTTTAATTGAGATTTGTGTTGATTTTATTTCTATATTCATCGGGGGATTTAATTTTATCATATAATCTAAAAGAATGATTAAAAATCGTATTTTTTATCAATTAGATTGTTCATTTAAAATCACATGTGATAAATAAATCACAAGCAGGAGGACATAATGTAGAAGGTAACATTGTATAAGAGTGTTCCACCTTCTCTTATGAGTATTTTGATGGGATTTAGACTAAATTTACTAGTGGTGGATGAGTTTGTGATATTTTTGATTAAAACCCTTTCCACTAGGGTGTGCAACCTCACCTGTTATTGTTCCGTTTCATGAATTTTTTCCCCACATACTACTTTCTAATGGTGAGTTTCATTCATCACATCCTCATATATGTCTTCTCAATGACTGAAAGTGGATAATGGGACATCATATCCTGCTTCACTGGATTCTTCCTCGTAATTCATAACCTAATCTGGATCTCCCTCGATGTTTTTATGGCTAGTTTGTGAAACTCTTTCTAAGTTTCATCTCTCTATGGAAATCGACTAGTCACGAAGATTCTTTCTAAAAATTCCCATAGATATAATCAAGAGATAAATCGTCGATAAAGAGAGTATTTATGTTTGTAATATCTAGTATATCCTGCTGCTAGAGCATTTAACAAATGTATTACTCCATATAAGAGGGATTCTCAAGGGCACGATACATGAGGCATCCTTTAGTGATCACAAGGTATCTTATACAGGAGGCATGACTTGTGACATTTTTTTCTTGAATATCATGTTTTACACGAGGTATGAATCGAGTTTATCATCTTATATGGATGGTTAGTGGTTGATCAAGATGCATAATGAATGGGGATAAAATATATAGATCCGTTTGAAGGAGATCTCGGAATGTTTTTTAGATGGATGGATCACAACACTCAATGAGAGGGACCAAGGATGGTGTATCCCATAATGTGAGGGTGTAATACTGTGAAGGGGTATGCTTATAGGATCTAGGTACATTGGTTTACCATTGGCTATTCTTTACCTCCATGGTGGGTTCCTAATTACCCTCTATAAAATATAGGGGTCAAAAGACATGTATTTTATAAGGGTTATGGAATAGGCGAATAAACGTGGAAATATTCCCATCAAATGCAAGTCATTATTGGTTGGATGAATATGGATTGTGTTGGGATTTTGTTTGGTTATCCTCTTGAGTGATATTAAGAGAAGGAACAAGGTTAAGGGGGATTTTTCACTGAGTGAGAAAGAATGGATGGCCTGATCTCACAAAGATGTAGTGGCTCATGTTAGAATCAAGATGGACAAGGATAATGTGTAGGGGATGGAATGGATGGATTGTGATGGTTGATGGGATTGAACCTCAAATAGGATTTATATAAACCCTGTATAGAATATATTGATCAAAATCAACTTATTATAGATGGGTTGATGAGACACCTATGAAGGAGACCCACTGAAATATAGTGCATGGATAGGGACCCAAAGGAAGTGGAACCTTCGGGATATGGTATGATCCTATTGAGACAAGTTGACTCATGTTTATATAAAGGGTGTTAATGGATGGTGGTATTTTATCTTGAGGATTCATCCAATAAACCTTGTGAATAATACATGGGTAAATGTCCATGTAATTTTCAGTGGCCTTGGGGATTACACATGGTCAGCTAACTCGATGATGACTTGACAAAGATGTGAGATTTGTGATGGTGCATCGACTTATTTGGATTTATCACGATGAATAATATAAAGGATTATGTTGGATGGGTTTAGACCTATGGTTTGATTCATATTTATGTTTTTTAGAATACAAGGATCAATGTCCAAATAGTTTTGAATGGAATTGGGGTTTACACACATTTAACTTTTTGGATGAAGACCCAAATGAGATGTGACCTCCATGTTCGGATATGCACAACCTGGGATGTGTCCTAGAGAATACAAGGATAGATTATAGAGCTTGGGCAAGGAAGTCAATAATGATTTCTATGTATCCTATTTAAAAAATAGTGATCATTATTTATATAGTTTTTAATGGATTTGGGTTATAGACATGTTTGGTTTTCTGGATGAAGACTCTAAAGAGTTGGGACCTCAATATTGGGACATGGCTATAACACCCTGATATTTTATGAGATATATTCTATTAATTTATTTGAAATATTCTGTTATACTCTAAACCAATATAATATTGCGCTATGCACAACACTGTATTAGCTTCCAGTAAACAACACACTATTCTTGGCTCGTGTAACACACAATTTCATGTTCGTTTGATGGATATTATTCTACGAAACATTGTGTATAGATTTTGTTCAATGTATAGATAAAATAAATTTTTATTATGTTATACACATCTTGAATGAAAGCTTTCACTATATGGAACACTGACATGGCATGTGTTACACGCAACAGTGAGCTTTCTCAATGACTTTTGTGGTACGCAATACCAAGTTTCACTAAAAAAAATGAAATGTTATTATAATATTATTATCAACATGCAATTATGAATATTATTAACCAAATTTGGAATTTTAAAACATTATAATTCATCTTACACATTTTCTAGAACATGTTATAAGAACAGAATCAATTTTTCATATAAAGGAAGTATTTTTTAAAAAGTGTTTTTTTGCCACCTTTTGATGGGGCATTAATTTTAAATATAAATTTTGACATGATTATAAGTTTATTTTGAAAAATTAAACTTCTTATTTTTAATCAAGATATAAAAACATACTTTGGAAATTTTTTTGATATTTTTTCTAATAACATTCATATTTTGATGAATTGTAAAAATACGCTAAATTTTACATAAAAACATCTTTTTTCCCCGATATAATTTATATGGTTAAATTTTAATATTGAATAGTTTTAAATTATAAATAGAATATATTTTTAAAACAAAATAAAATGTATTTCATTAGAATTAATTTAAAATTGAATTTATTTGTAAAATCAATGCAACCTTTTGTGAAGTTTTAAACAAAAACCCATTTTCTTCGACGACAGGATTAATTTTAAATTAATTACTAAATATTCCACATCTTGAATTTGGAGAAATGGAATCCATATTTGGAATAATTTGGTCCAAATTATGTAAATATGGTACATTTTATTTTTCGGCATTATTAATAGTAACTTAGGTAAATTTTATTTTCCAAAGTTAATGATAAATCATGTAATTAAGGGTAAAAATAATATTATAAAATTTCCCAAACACTTGTCTCAATATAATTGGATGATTATATTTCACCATAAAACAATCATGGGTCTAAAGGGTATGTATTAGAACCTACTTGGATGAGATTAAGACCCTTAATTTATTTTATTTACAGGAAAGTGAAATATGTCTCACTCAAACACTAATAAATAAATTATTTTTAATATATGGTTATACAGAATATAAATTCGGTTATAAATACTCATTTAAAATTTAAAATGTTTTTCTTTATAATAGTATTTTTTTAATTTTTATGAAATATATAATTATCATAATAGGTTATGCATTAATGATGCAGAATTTATTTATTTAGTGAAAAATAAATAATACAGTTTTTATTAAAATAATAATACCCATCAAAGGGACACAAAAATTGACCAATACTAATCGGTCAAGTATATCTAAACCATAAGCGTCCAAGGGTTTACTTGGAGATAATTTGGTGCATTATGAAATAGATTATGAAACATATATTACTATTATTTTTAAATCTTGTCAAGGTTCTCACCTTCATAATTTAATAAAGATAACAATTTAAAATATAGGTATTTTAGAAGATAAATTCTATTAAATGTAATATTATAAAATCTATTAGGTTTATCTTCGTCATAGTATTTTATTAATAATTTTCATGAAACAAATAATTATATTAAATTATTATACAAAAATATTTTTGTAATTATTCTATTAAGATAAATATCAAACAATTAGATTTCCAAATATTAAAATAAATATTACATGAACTAATTAATGTGATCCATGAATTTTATGGATGAATAAGACATGTTATAAATCTAGTAAAAATTTTGGTTCGAACATATATTATGTTTGGATTTTATTTAAATTCAAATAAATGAATTGTGACAAAATTGGCAGTGTTGATATTTTATAAAAATAATATATTATTAAATTCTTTAAAAATAAAAAAATATTTAAAAATTGAAAATTAAAATTTATATGGTCAACCATGTCATAAAGTTTCTAATTATGCACAATTCAAAACACATAAATAATTATTTATAACCAAATATAATATCATCAAAATGACTATGATTCTAGAATAGGTCAATGACATTATTTAAATCATTATACAGGAGGTTTGGATACGTAAAAAGAAACTCAGACCTAAGTTAAGGGAAAATTTTACAATATAAATTTTATATAAGACTTATTATATGTAAGTATCTAATGGGGATATATTTATCATACATGACCAGGTTTTATAAAAATGTTTTCATAATGTGTTTACTATTATTACATGCAGGTTTAAAGTAATTTTTACCCCTTTTTTGACATATACTAGGTGTTATGGAAGGAATATTTCTAATTTTTTCCATCCGAGATAATTTTTGACTTTTCTGATAAAAGTATGAGGATATTTTTTTTAACTTATACAGCATGAATTTTTTTTTTAATTTTCATGATGCCTACTTTCTATGAAAAATACTCTACAAGTTTTCAATAATATTTTCAAAAAAATATTTTCTTTTAAAATTTCATTGAAATTTTTTGAAAAGAAAATGATTTTGAATAAGAAAGGATATTTTCTTCATGAATTCATTTCAAGTGTTTTACAAAAATTATTTTCCATCTAAGATGATGTTTTTAATAGGTTTATTTTTATATCTCTATTGATAAAATGATTTTATTATGTTATGTATGGAATGATATTTTATATGGATTATATAATGATTGAATTATGTTTACAAAACCCCATATTATTTATTGGGTTGTTATATAATAAATTATTTAGGTTTTTTGGAACATTTAAGAATGATTTCATTATGAGATGGGTGTGAAATATATGTCCCTACAATTCATTGGGTAATTATGTATATTTCATGAGATAGACATGGCTAGAACGAAAAGTAAATATGGTTCAGTAATACGACATTGGAACGACATGTAAATCTAGTTCAGAAATGGACTTTGTCCACTATGATGGTCTTGGAAGCAATGCCCTGGCTACTATGGAAATCAAATTATATTATTTATGGTTTTCCAAAAATCCATGTTTTATTCCCAAGTTATATTATCATTACTAATGTTCCTTTATGATCTATACCCTACGTACTACCAGTATTTATGTCTTTACTCAAGATTTTGATGTTTAAATTTTATGTTAAATATTTTTTTACGTTTAAATATTTATGTATTTTTTTATGTTCTCTATGTATACTGTTACTGACCATTTGATCTCACCATTTCTATGTTTTCTTTTCCCCAGGATATAATGAAAGGTTTTAGGTAGGAAAACAAAGGGGGAAGGTCTTTATTGGAGATGTAGATGATCTTTCACCATGATTATTTGATTATGTTCCATGTTTCAAAATCCACTAAAAAAATAAGGTCTTTGATAATATGTTTTTTATGCATTATATATTCCACAAAAGTAATGTAATTTCCATGTATGTCAAGCATTGGGTGGCTAAATTTGGTATTACAGTGATGGTTTAGTCAACCTTTGGAAACTAGGATGTGAAAACTTTATTGATATATCTATAGATATTAATAAGGTATGTCTATGGATGCCTCTAAATTTAAGTATACGTATAGTTTATAGTCCTAGAATTATTATAACAATCAAGAATAACCTAGTATTAAACCAATGATGTTAGATATTGAATGTACTCCCCTTGATTTTTCTGTTTTCCGAGTATGATTTTTTCCTCTCACACTATTTTATTTGGGGTTTTAGAAAATGGCTGGAAAAAAAAATATTCCTGTTAATGGAGAATATAATGGAAAATAGAATGCTATTCTTCACGAGGAACCAAAAGAAACAGGATTTGTATGGTGAAACATCATTATTATTCCTAATCAACAATCTCATAGTATGATCAACAATCTCAACATTAGTACGTTTCTTGACACAGATAATAAGATAAAGATCGAGGTTAATAAAGATAATTAAGGAAAGAATGTTCAATTTCCCTCATGTAAATTATATAGTAAGAGGAATCATGGAGAATGTTTTAAAGGAACTATAAAATTAATTGGCTCTGGAAAAGAAGGACACAAAGCTAGTAATTGAAAAAGAAAAGGTTATGTTATCATAATGGATAAACATAATGGTATTATTAATACATAAATAGTGGTTAAATGTTTTACATGTGGAATGTACGGGCATTATGAAAATCAATTCCCTAAGGAAAAATATCACGAAGAGAATCAGCATTGTCGTATGGGTAATATTTATGTTGATTATGATGAAGAGACTATAAATGATATATGATATGAATGAAGATTTGATGAATAAAACGATGAAGCTCGGTCATTTGTTTAAGAAGATAGTGTAATGATATCATTTTTATCATGAATAGTGTATGGTACTATCTAATAATGAAAAATATAAGGATTCTTAAACTATTATTTTTCTTTGTGTACTTCAAAGTATGTGTTGAATGGTACCAATAACCATAAAAAGTGATTGAAATATTCTTGGAATGTAGATGATGAAGGGATTAGGAGAAAATAATATGTTTGATAGTATTAATGAGCTTATTACTGATAAAATTAAAAAGTGATATCATGTTTTGAGTATATAGAATTTTTGGTGTGTAGAAAGAGTAAATTTTGAAAGAATTCATGTGGTCACTATGGTTCTAGGGTAATATTTGTTATATCAAGAGAATGCAGGATGATGTCATTAAAATGTTTGGAATGTGACGAAAATGTTATATCTTATGCTATATAGGGGATAAATGATGGTTTTCACAGGCTTGTAATATGACCTTTCTGGTAATTGTTTTCTTTGTACTGTGATATTGGATAGAAGTGTTTTGGATAAGCCTAAATGTTGGAATGTATTACATTATAATAAGATAGTATTGCTTAAGTATAAAACTTTTATTATATTATTTCTTGAATGTTATAATAGTTTTATAGAAAAAACAACCCATAGGATGGGGGACAACCTGTCGCGTCGGACAAAGCTGCCAGAATCGAACCCACAATAGAAGTGTGACAAGCCTTCATCACCTACCACTAGCCTACAAAATATCCCTGATTATTATAAATGAGTTTTATTTTATTAATCGGTTTGATAGATGAAGTAAAAGACCATTTTTGGAACTACATATGATTAATCTCACCATATATGGACTTATGTATATTTAATTACATATTCTATCCTTTCTGTGATAGAGACAGATGGAATGACCTATCATTCTATCGCATGATCTTCTCACACATCAAAATGATAAATTAAACATTATTTCATTAAATAAGAGATTAAGTATAAATTTTTCATGAAGTGACCAATGATGATATTACACTTAAATCAATTAAGTATTTCTCCTTATATAAAAAATTCATCAAATTTTTGGAAATTATCTTGAAGACCAAAATAATTTTCCATGTACCCTCATATCTGATGAATCAGATGGTACCTTATATCATCACAAATTTATAGCTTTGTTATGGTCGGATTATTCACATTCATGTTCTCTATCACTCTTCATCAAAACATGATGGTTAGATTTTTCTTCCATATCTATGTTTTTCACCTATTTTGTCCTATGTAGAAACCCAATGATGAATTACATTGGATAACTATTATATTCCTAAAATTATTTTTACAAATTATGTTTTAGTATTCCTTTTTTTATGTGGTATTCCATGAAAGAAACTTTTAAGTATAAAACCATTTTTAACTCTGACGAATTTCGAGGGTGTAATTAATTTTAAGGGGGTAGAATGTAACACCCCGCTATTTTATGAGATATATTCTATTAATTTATTTTATATCTTTTTTTTCTACTCTACAACAAGATAATATTGTGCTATATGAAACAACTTATTAGCTTCCAGAATACGCAACAATATTCTTGGCTCATGTTACACACAATTTCAAGTCGATTGGTAGAAATTATTCTACGGAACATTGAGTATAGAGTTTGTTCAGTGTATAAATGAACTCTGTTTGGATTAGGTTATACCTAGATCCTAATAAATCATTCAATATACTCAATACTAACTTGTCTTTAGATACACAGAAGAGAGACATTCCTCGATGGCTTGTGTGGTACGCAATAGCGAGTTTCACTAAAAATATTATATATTATTATAATATTATTATGAACTAGCAGTTATGAATAGTGTTAACTATATTTTAAATTTTATATCATTATAAATCATCTTACAATTTTTCTCTAACATCTTATAAGAACAAAATCAATTTCCCATATAAAGTGAGTATTTAAAAAAAAGTTTTGCCACCTTTTGATGGCGCACACATTTTAAGAATACTTTTTGACATTTTTATAAGTTTAATTTGAAAAATTAAACTTCCTATTTAGGATCAGTATATAAAAATTTACTTTGGATAAATTGTTTATATTTTTATAATAACATTAATATTTTGAAGAATAGTAAAAATACGCTAAATATTACATAAAACAATATTTTTCGTTGAGAAACATTATATTGTTAAATTTGAATATTGAATGGTTTTAAAATATAAATAGAATATATTTTTACCATTTAATATAATTTATATCATTATAATTAATTTTACATTGAAATCATTGGTAAAATCATTACAATCTTTTACAATGTTTCAAATAAAACCCGTTTTTTCCGACAACGGGGTTATTTTTAAATTAATTTATGCAACTTCCACGTCTTAAATTTTGAGAAATGGATTCCATATTTGGAATCAATAAGTATAAATTATATTAATAAGGTACTTTTTTTTTGGCATTATGAATAGTAACTACGGTAAATTTTATTTAACACAGTTAAAGGGAAATCATGTAATTAATGTTAAAAATTATATTATAAAATTATCCTAACACTTTTCTTAATATAATTGGATGATTTTATATTACCCTAAAACATTCTTCAGTATGAACGGTATCTACTATAACATACTTCGATGAGATTAAGACCTTTAATTTATTTTATTTAATGGAAAGTGAAATATGTCTCACTCAAACATTAATAATTAAATTATTTTTAATATATGGTAATACAAAATACAAATTCGATTATAATGTCTCATTTTAAAGCTAAAATGTTTTTATTTATTATCTTAATTTATTTTTTAATTTTTATGAAATATATAATTATCTTAATAGCTTATTCATTAATGATGAGAAAATAATTTATTTAGTGAAAAATCAATAATATTGTTTTTATTAAAATAATAATACCCATAAAAAGGACCAAACACTTCACAAAAACATATTTTTCAAGTATATCTAAACCATAATCGTCCAAGGGTCTACTTAGTGATCATTTGTTGCATTATAAAAGTTATTATGACACCTATATTATTTTGTATAAATGATGTCAAAGTTCTCACCTTAATAATTTAATAAAGATAACATTTTAAATGTTATATGTTTTAAAAGATAAATTCATCTAAATGTATTATTATGACATATATTTGATTAATCTTTGTCATAGTATTTTATTATTAATTTTTATCCAGCAACTAAGTATGTTAAATAATTATACAAAAATGTTGTAGATATTATTTTATTACGATAAATATCATACAATTAGTTTTAAATATATTAAAATAAATATTATATGAACTAATTAATTTGTTCCACAAATTTTATATATGAATAAGGCATGTTAAGAATATATATAAATATTTTTGATTCAATATATCTTCTCTGTGATTTTATTTTAATCCAAATAAATAAATAGTGTCAAAATTGACACTATTGATATTTTATAAAGATAACATATTATTAAATTGTTTAAAACAAAAAAATTATTTAATAATTGGAAATTAAAATTTACATGGTTGACCATGTCATAAGGTATCAAATTATGCACAATTCACAACACATAAGTAAATATTTATAACCATATATGATATTATAAAAATGATTATTATTCTAGAATAAGTCAATGACATTATTTAAATCATTATACATAAGGTTTGGATACGTAAAAAGCATATCGAACCTAAGGTAAGAGATAATTTTGAGATCTCATTTTTATCTGAGATTTATTATATGTATGTATCTACTAGGGTTATATTTATCATCCATGTCCATGTTTTATAAAAATGTTTTTCAAAAAGTGTTTACTATTATTCGATGTATTTTTAAAGTCATGTTTACCCCTTTGTATGACAATTACTATGTGTAAGGGAAGAAATCATTATTGTGTTTACCAGACAAGGTTGTTTTTTACTTTTTTTTGTAAAAGTAAGAGGAGAATGTGCTTTTAACATATATGGCATGAAAGGATTTTTATTTTTTCATAATGCCTTATATATATAAAAAATAATCTACAAAATTTCATTATTATTTTCAATAAAATTATTTTGTTTTAAAATTTCATTTATTTTTTTAAAAGAAAATGATTTTTAAGTAGAAATGATAGTTTCCTCAATAATTCAATTCAAGTGTTCTATTAAAATTATTTTCCATCTAAGATGATGTTTTTAAATAGGGTTATGTTTATATCCCTATCATTACTATGATTTTATTATTTCGTGTATCGAATGATAATTTATCTAGATTATTTTAAGATTGATTTATTTTTATGAAAGCCCATATTATTTATTGGTTTATGATATGATGAATGATAAAAGTTTTGTGGCACATGAAAGAAGGAATTATTTATGAGATGGGTGGCAACTATATATCCTTCTAATGCATTGGGTAAAGATTTATATATCATGTTATAGACATGGATAGAACAACAAGTAAATCTAGTTTAGTAATACAAGGCTGGAACGACAAGTAAATCATGTTCAGTAATGTACTCCATCCAAAATGATGGTCTTTGCAGCAATGCCTTGGCTACTTTAGAAATCATATTATATTATTTATGTTTTTCCACAAATCCATGTTTTAATCCCAAGATATTTTATCATGACTAAAGTTTCATTATGATCTATTCATAATGTACTGCCAAGATTTCTGTCTCTACTCAATATTTTGATGTTTAAATTTTATGTTACTAATTTTTTTTACATTTAAATGATTATGGATTATTTTATGTTCTCCATGTTTACCCATACCGAGCATTTGAGGTCACCCTTTATAAGTTTTATTTTCCCCAGGATATAATGAAATATTTTAGGTAGGAAAAAATGGTGAATGTCTTTAAGTGAGATGTTGAAGATCTTTCACCATGATTAGGAGATTATGTTTTGAGTATCCAAAGACACTAAACTAATATAGTCTATGGTTATCTTCTTTTTTTTATGTATTATGTATTCCTTAAAATTAATGTAATGTCCATGTACGTTACGCTTTGGGTCGCTACAATGGACTTCTCAATATGTATTCCATAAATGATCTTGAATATTGTTATAGGTTGATATTGGACCTCCAGGTGTATTCCTATGTCAATATTTAGAAGAAATGTATCAATGTCCATGTAGTTCAAGAGAGGGGGGGGTATTACAATATTACACCTAAGGAGGAGGCCCATTTTGGGGGATGATCTAGATTATACTAATGTTGGACTAGGTAGGTTCACCCATAGCATGGGTCACCACAGTTTTCCATAGAATGGGATAGAACCTCATGGATTGTTCTTACATACCATGTCTAAAAGACATGGAATAAATCTCATGTAGATCAAAAATGGAAGTGTTCAGGGTCTATACAAAAAGATATAATCCCGTGAGCCATGATAAGTGTGAAAAATGAGGGAGGGTTAGAACCAAAAATCACCTCTATAATGATGCATCATCAGGGGATGGTGTGGGGATTATACATATAAGCATCCTATAGAGGATTTATTTACATGTGTGGAAGATAAAATTCATAGTTGGGAAGATCTCACTCTCAAGGAGATGAGTGGGAATGGATAATTCCAAAGACCCACATTGTGAAAAATTACATAGGAAGAGATATATAAGAGAGGTATGTAGTTCTAATTCCTCCCTAGTATTATAAATAGTCCAAACATATTGTACCGATTGTTTACTAACATGTGTGGAAAACATGGGTGCAAGTCCATTTAACATCCTCCAACTCATACATGGGACACTCACTCCTTAGCCAATTGGACATACATAACTAACATTCACCCACACTTATGGAAGGTATAGTTTTAGTAATTCTCGATGGGATCGAGGTGGAGGAGTGGAAAACAGTGAGGTCCACATTAGTGTGGCTATACCGAAAATAAAAATCCATTTTCATACTGATTCTAAGAATCATGAGGGATGGAATCTCAAAAAGGAACCCCGCACGAGGGAACTTGAAATCACTACATATGTGCATAAAGGGCTGCATTGAGGAAGGACATGTATATAATAAGGCCTTTCTGAGTGGAGATTTACGAATTTGAAGTGTATCACGGAGGAGAGGAGCTTAATAAATCAATGCGCTCCCTGATATAGGGTGGACTTACCATTACATGGAGATGACATTTTTTGAAAGTGTTCTTTTTAAAGGATTAGTGCTTTGTGAATCCCCAAGGACCTTCAAGGACCTTATTCATCCATGAAGGGAGTTGGCCTTCATGGGGGGAATCCCCACATTAGTTTGAGGTATTTTTGAAATATTGAAATGGGGAGTTGTGATTTCAGAATAGCTTGGGTTATCCTTTTTCTCAATAGTTGGTGGAGCATAGGGGGATTTAAAAAATTGGGGAATGGAAGGAAAAATGTGGTGGGAAAATCTTTTTGTGTTTAGGTGATCATAGATTTATAAGTAATGGGACTCGTGATTCTCAGAGGTGCTCCAAGAAGGAAATCGGGAACTACAAATGGATTGGGTCTATAGGAATCATGGAGGATCCATTAAAATTCTATTTCAATGATCTTGTGGGTATCAGACTCATGGAGTAATTATTAAATGACATTTTCTGTGATCGTTGTGGGAATTAGACTCAAAAAGGTGTCTGTTAATAGCCTTTGCGGTGATCATGATGAATGCCCGACTCATGAAAGAGCATCATGAGGAAGACCCCTTTGATGATTTTAGTTGATGATGAGCTTCTAAATCCTCTCAATCAGCCGCATCATCCTTGAACAATCTCGTTGAATGCCTTTTGGTGCCTAGACTCTCCAATAATTGGAATTCTGAGAACAATTCATTAATATTTCCAATAATGGAACATCCAATTATAAAGGGGTACAATTTTATAATAACTTAATTGATATTACTACAAGCACATTAATATGTGATAATAAATAGTCATATTAATGTTCCTTATATTGAATAATTGAGATTACAAAAAAAGAGGTTTGTAACATCCTAGGTAAATAAAGAATATATAATTTTCATATTTTTTAATATTTTTTAATTAAATATTCATTTTACATTAAAGGGTATGCTATGTTTGTTGGAATATCGGATACAAAATAAATGGTTTCATTGAAATCTTATGTTCCACACAACGCGGAGTCATACCAAAAAACAAAATAATAATATAATATAATTTCAAATGGTATTTAATGACAAGCCGTTTTAATGGAAGGAATGAATATAACAAACTACAATATGATTATACAATTTTTTTAAATATGTTCATATTTATCCAATAAATGTTAGAGTCATAAAATAAGAAAGAATCTAATTTTAAGCATAATTACTCTAATATTCATTAATAGGATGATTTACCGCCTATTGATGGTGACCCATCAATAAATATATTTTTAGACACTTTTATAGGAAATATTTGATAAAATAAAATTTTATTATGAATCGGGACATCAAAATTTACTTTTGGTATATTTTTGGTATTTTTCTGATGAAATACATTTTTTAATGAATAATTAAATATATTTGTATTTTAATTCAAATTTGCCTATTAATATAATATTTTTATAAGGTTAGATTATATTTTTCATTCGTTTTGTTTTGAAATTTTATTATTTTCTTTGCATTTAATCCAATTTTGGTCATTTGAAGAAACTTAAATTTTATATTAGACATAAATAAGAGTCAATCTTTTGAAAATTATTATTTCTTAAAAACACACATTTTTTTGACAACGAGAATTAATTTTAAATCGATTTCTCCCACTTATGTGTTTTGAAATTGAAAAAATGGGTTCCCTATTCTGAATAATGAGGTCCAAATTGTTTAAATATGTATCTTATATTTTTAGACATTATGAATATTTACTTCAGGAAAATTTTTATTTACCATGGTTAAAGGGTAAATTTGGTAAATAAGGGTAACCAAATATTATTATAATAATAATAAATTATCCTAAAATTCCTCTTAATCTTATTTTTTTGATACATTTACAAACATTTGAATCCTTGGGTTTATTTTGGGACCCCATAGAGCCACATGGGAGTGATAATGACTTTTTATATTAATTAATTTAAAGTAAAGACAAAAATGACACAAAAATATGTATTTTAGTAAATAAATTTTTACATGGGGTTATATCTGTTATCTATTCGACTATAAATATTATTTAAAAGATAAAAATATTTCTTAATTCATGGTATTTTTATTATAATTTTTAGACATCATATATATATAATTAGTTTTGACACATTAATGATGTAGTGTTTACCTCATTAATGAGTTATTTAAATAAATAAGATTATAAATATTAAAACAATTCCCAAAACCAGTCCAATTCATATTGGATTATTTTATTTAGAATATTTTTAATCTTAAATTAGTCTTTAATGAGTTTTGGACATTTTCAAACTGATTATATGTTTATAATAAAAAATTATTTTCAAAATGTTCTAAATAGACCATCCTCCACCTAATAAAAGGACACCACTTCTATCCCATTCCTCACACCAATGAAGCCCCTTGGAACAACTAAACTCTACCTAAAAAATATCCCCACATCCATATTTTCTTCCTTGAATCCTTAACATTTGAATAGGGCACTATGAGAAATCCTTTTGGTTCAAACAAGATGGAGTTACCCGATTTAAAGGTAACATCTTCTTTTATGTTCTTTTCTTTTACATTACTCCTCCAACCCCCTAAACACTTTTTATTCCATTATTTTATAATAACATAAGTATCGTAAATATAAATGGGTTTTTATATGATAAATATTCAAACTACACTAACACACCCCTCCATCTAATGGGTAAATAATATACTGTTTTTGTTGATAGTGAACTACTGCCTCACAAAACGATGATTGTTCAGTCTTCTCCTACCACCTCTCATGGTGGAACATATGATTGAAATATATTTACATAGGATATATATTATGTCTATGTTTTTTCTATGATTATTTAATTATTATTTACGAACATATCTTTATTCTTTCCATTATGTGTAAATACGATAATTTCTTTTGAGGAAGTGCAGACTACCGCCCCGTCAAGGTGATATAATTCGTTAATGACTTACATAGAACCTATAAATGAAGGATTTAATGAAATAATGTAACATATATATCAAATGATATTATACTGGAATTTTAATTTACCTATATGTCATTATGTTTTCAGTCCATTAAATATAAAATAGAAATGAAAGTAGTGTTCATGCGTATGTACACTATACAATCTCATTGAACGGTGAATTTCATTTTTTATATCCAAATGTTATGTAATATCATAAATACATAAATATACTGGATATATATGATATATATGCTATCTAAATAATAAATTTTATTCTGTAGATAATTGAATTTTGACCACATGAACTACCTGTAATTATAAAAAGTTCTTTTTTGGCTGAATTACCAAATATCGACAAAATGACCATTATTAACTTAAATGATTTAAAATTGTATATAACATGGTATTAAGAGGTATGAAAGGAATATTAAACTTTAAAAAGGTTCTTAATAAATTATAAATTAACTTTAGATTATTATTCAGAATATTCTATAACGAACGGGTCAAGTCGCTCACGAGATAAGGGGTTTCTTATCACACTTTTAATTCTATGATATTTCCATTGTTTGCCACTTATTTATTGAATTTGGGGTATTATTTACTTCAATTTGATATAAATTATCATGATTAAATTTATATTCATGGTATTCTGTGATTCATTTTGTGGTTATTAACTTTTGGTCTTACAACTCGATTGGTTACAGTGTGGTATGGGGTATCTTATTTCATATTTAATTCCATGAGATTTTCATTGTCTGCCACTTGTATAGTGAATATGGTGTATTTTGTACTAAAATTTGTGAAATAATATAATTATTATCTTTATATTCATGGTATTATGTGATTCAATTGGTGTTTATTAACTTTTGTTCATACGACTTGATTGATTTTAATGTGGTAAGATGTTTTCATCTCAATTTTATGCCCGTGAGAATCATGCTATATTTTCCACTATTTCCTTTTTGTGGTGTATGTAATGCCCATTATTTTATTATTTGTGCATTATAATTTATTTTATGGGTATTTACATCTTCATTGTATGATCAATCATTTATGGGGTGCATGCTTTGTACGTTACCATATCGGTAAGGGAACCTTTCACCCTCCTCTTTTTAAAAGACTAAATTTATGTTATGTCTCTTAATTTACACTTTCTTATGTTGGGATATGTTCTTAAATATTCTTACTACTATAAATTTTATGTTCATGTGATGAGAAAATATTTTCCCTCTCATAAATGATTTTTCTAAAATTTTCAGTTACGTTGTTAGGCTGTCAAATTTCTGTATGGGATCTTCTTAAATCAATTGCAATTCTTTGGGTTAAACATCTACTTCTTGATTATGTAATTATATAAATATGTTTCAATGACCTATGATTGTTTTACACTTAATACTCCCTTATTTTGGTTGTATTTATATTTTTCCCACATGCTAATGTAATTTATTTTTCCTTAATCTAATGATTGAATTTTTATAAGGGATTTCCTCTCAATTTACATTCAATTGAAACTTCATTGTTGTTAATCACCAATCCACATTTATATGGTATATATACTATCCTGTGGAATAATATATCATGAATCCCTTTATTCTTGTGATATTATAAAGTTCTTATTAAATGATATTCCTCAATTATTTGAATTCAAGAATCTATCATTTTTTTAAAAACACAATAACTAAAATATCAATTTAAATTTTTAAATAATTTATTCTTATAAATATTTTTATTAATTTCCATGTTTTAAAAATGATTTTTAGGATGTATTTATATAGTCATTAATATTTTCAAATGATAATATATTTAAAAGCTTCAATGTGGTATGGGGAACTTTGATTCAAAAATCTCTTTATTAAATTTTTTAAATGGTTTTGAAAATGGTTTGATAAGGCATTGATTATGTCAATATCTTAAAATGATATATTGTGACTGCAATGTGGAATTGTTATATATAAATTATGTTTTTTATTGTGTTATTAAATTGGTATGGTTATTGGGAATTGATTATGTATATGTGTGGTTCCATGATAAACCCATGGTGGGTGATCATGAGATAGCTCTCAAATGAATTGGGTAATGTGATGGAAGTAAACGCTAATGTTTCTCCTCTGAGTTTTATGGAATATTATGTGATGGTTATTCCAACATAACTCCATATGTACCTGTGACAACTACAATGTAAGTATGTTAGGTATTCCACTAGTTACCTTTATTATTTATGACTTCTGTGTGTTATTCAAAATCTTATGATTTGATGTGGTTTGTTATAATTGAAAATTATGGTTTCATTTATTGGCATTTATTGATGGGATAATGTTTTATTTCCTTATTTTATAACCCTTACTGAGATTTTTATGCTCATCCCTTGTTTATGAAATGTTTTCCACATGAATTAAAGATGAATAGCATCAATTATGGGATCAAGGAAAAGTCATGCTATCTAAGAGATAGAATTGGACATGTTTCGTTTTAAGATTTTTTATTTTATAAAAAAAATATAGAGAGTAATAGTTTCTACATCTAATTTACATGTTGATATGTAATAGTTATGGCATAATTCTCTAAAACTCTAAACCTAAAAAGATCCTCAATGTGAACTTTTCATTACATTCTAGATTAAGTTATGTTTTAAGGTCGGGTCCTTATAGTTTGAATCACAGTTTATTTTAGAGTACTTTAGGGATTATGAGTTTTTATTAGACACATGGTTAGTCTTTATGTCTACATATTAAGTTAAATACTTGTTTTATAACTGTTTCAGGTCAAAAAAATTCAGTTAAAAATGGAAAGAGTATGATCTCAAACAACAATAGTATATCTGCCCGATGACATGCTTGCTATAATTATTACAATGTCATGTTCAAGATGATTGTGAAACCTTTTCTAGAAAACTACACACTGGCAAGCAGTTTCTTGAGATATCAAACACATCCACTATACCTCGATATCATTTTGTATCATGGGTTGTATTTAATCAAATCATATTTTCAAAATATTCAAATATTTTCAAGAAAGATGGATATTATCAAGGTATTTTAAAATATTATACATTATATCATGATTTTGAAGCATATTATGATTTTAAAAAAGGTGTTGAAAAATGAGACCCTTGTGCAACCTATTTAATTTTTTTTACAATATATTCTCTCCGCACTTACTTATGGAATTTTAAAAGGACCATTAATTTAATGTTTCAACTCAAATTCAGTCTGACTGTTTTATAATAATCCTGTTTTTTCAGATCTTTTGAAATTATATTTCATACATGATTATTTTGCTAAACTTTTTTCGTGAAAACATCCATATGGCCCATGTTGTACCAAATATATTTGGATGAATGTTTCAAATGATTTTTAAGGATCTCTATATCATGTTTGTAATTCATGGACCTACTAACTATGTGAACATGATGATGATTAAACCATATGAACACCTTGATGAATGTATGTGGTAATTTTTATTAGGAATATTTTTATTTTATCATATGGAGGTTAAATAAATGACAATTTATTAGATGTTGAGGTATTAATGTATTTGGATGAAAATTAAAGGTATAATAAAACCTTAGAGATTAAAACATATTAGGATTATATATGAGTTTTATAAAAAGTACAACTCATAATATTGGTGATAACCAGTCACATCTGAAAATGTTGTAGGAATCAATCCCACAACAAAATGCTGACAAGGCTGCATCGCCTATGACTGTCCTACATGAATTCCCTGGTTAGTATGACCTGTTCTTTTAATTTAAATGATTTTATGAATAAAAAAAATATTATTTTGGAAAAACACGTCTTATCAAATGGATATTCTTAATATAGGTAAATTATTTTGTTATTATGGGATAATTGTTTTTTTAGAAGATGTTTTGACTTTTGGAAACATTATATACTTAAGGAAAATAGAATACTATGGGATCTCATTTGTGGAGTAATGGTAGAAATATTATTTTGGAAGAATCAATTTTTTTATTGTGGAAACAATGTCATTTTGGGTTATATATGTAAATGATGAAAATATCATAAAGAATCTTTTTTTAGGTTAATTACACTTTAGTATGAGACTTCAAGAGTAGTTGATGTTTTGGAGATAAATTTTATGATTTACTATAGAAGACTATGTGACTAAATCCTTTTTAGTTTTGGTTTTCAATCATAGATTGAATTATTTTTAATAATTTTATTGAAAATTGTGTATTGAATGCTCTTTGTTAATCCTCGTGTTTTGTTTCTAGAATTGTGGAGATTATGTTTATTTTTTCTTCCTATAAAATTTTATCCTTTGGGGGATTATCTGATCATGTACTATCAATTTAGGTTTTGGTTATTGTATAAAGGCATGGAAAAATATAATTCATCTTTTTTAGATTATTTGATTCTCTAGAATTTTATTCGAGCACTTTAGGCGTGACCAAGTAATCTTGAATACTCATCGTTTGGAGAAAAGATGAGTTTGGGGTAGAAATCTGGTAAATGATGAACGTCTAAATGAAAATTTACTATGTTTCCTTATTTTTTTAGTAAATATTATAAATAAATTCATCAAATTTATGAAAATTATCTTAAAACAAAAACATTTTCTGTTACCTTTTTTAAATATGGAATCAATGACCATTTAACCCATCAAAAGTTTCAGATTTTCTGGGGGTTAACATTATCCTAATATTATTTTCTATCACTCTCCATCAACCCTTGATGGTTTGTTTCTCTTCTATTTCCATGTTTTTTCTTACATGGAATCCTTGTATGTGATAATCTCGGGTGACCTTTTTATTTCTCATTCTTTCTATTAACGTGATATTTTTATTGACTCTTTTTTTTGATGTGGGATTTTCAATGATGATTCCAAGCCCACTTTTAAAATTGTGAGGATTCAATTCCCAAAAGGGGGAAAGGATGTATCATCCCAAGTAAAAAAATATAACATTATCAAATTTATTAATATTTGTAAATTAAATATTATTTTTACTTTAAAGGGTATGCTCTATCATATAAAATAACTGATACACAACAAAGGGTTTCCTTGAAATCGTACGTTGCACAAAACAAAGAGTTATACCGAAAAAATAATAATAATTTAATTAAATTTTAAATGGTAGTTAACGGCTAGTTGATTTAATGGCTAGAATGTACATAACTAACTAAAATATAATTATACATGTCTATTAAAAAATTATTGTATCCAATAAATTTTAGATGATTAAAATAAGAAAATATATATTTTTAAGAATAACTACTCTAATATTTAATAAAAGGATGATTTACCACCTTTTGATGGAGAACCCTCTTTGAATCTAGTTTGGGTAACTTTTATATGTTCTATTTGAAAAAAATAATATTCTAATTTATAATCAAGACATAAATTTTAACTTGGGGTATATTTTTGGTATTTTTAGGATAAAATTCATTTTTAATGAATATTGAAAAATACTATATTTTAATTCAAAATTTCCTTTTAATCTATTATATTTATTAGGATAGAATTTTTTTAATTTTATTTAAATTTTAATTATATTATGGTTTAACCATTTCATCAAATTTTGGTCATTTTAAGTAATTTAGTTTTGAAATTATATGAAGATAAGTGTCAATATTTTGATAGTTATTATTTCTAAAAAACATGCTTTTTTGTTTTAACAGCGGGAAATAATTTTTAATTAAATTCATACACTACAGGGTTTTTAATTTGGATAACTTTATTCCATATTTGGAATCAGGAGGTCCAAATTGTGTACATAGGTAAATTTATATTTTAGACATTATGAATATTTACATCAGTAAAAATTTTATTTTCCATGGTTAATGGGTAAATATGGTAAATAAGGGTAACACATTTTTTTATAATAATATTAATTTACCCTAACATGTAACCAAATATTATTGGTTGACACATTTACGTCCTTGGGAATCCTTGGGTCAATTTTGGTACCCCATAAAGCTACATGGCAGTGATAATGGCACTTTATATTAATTAATTTAAAGTAAATACAGAAATGAAATTAACATATATCTTTTAGTAAATTAATTTTACATGGGGTTACATAAGTTAACTCTCAGAAAATAAATATTATTTGAAAGATAAAAATATTTCTTATCTTTTGATATTTTTTATAATTCTTTGACATAAAAAATATAAAATGATTTATGACACAATAATGATGAAGTGTTTACCTCATCAATGGATGATTAAAATAGATAAGATTATAAATATTCTAAAAATATCAAAAATATGTCCAATTCGTATTAGATTATTTTATTTAAAATATGAGCCATCTAAAATTTCTACATTAATGTGTTTTAGACCTTTAGATACCGAATTTATGTTTGTAATAAAATAATATTTTTCAACATTCCTAAAGAGCCCCTCATCCCCTTTATAAAAGGACACCACTTATAACCCATTACTCACACCTCCAAAGCCCCTTGATTTGTCCAACCTCTACCAAACTGTGCTCCCCACATACCTAAATTCCTCTTAAAAACTTTACTATAGACATAAGGCACTTCAAGAAATCATTTTGGTTCAAACCATAGAGAGTTGCCTGATTTAAATGTAACATCTTATTTTATGTTCTTTTATTTTATTTTACTTATCCATCCCCCTAAACACCCTTTATTTGATTATTTTATTAAAACACTAGTATTATTAATATAATAGGATTTTTTATGAGAAGGATTCAAACTACACTTACACACCCATCCATCAAATTGGTAAATAGCATATTATTTCTGTGTGCGATGAACTAATTTCTCACGAAATGATGATTGTTCATTCTTATAATACCACCCCTCATGGCTGCCATTATGGTGGAACTATATTTATATATGATATGTATTGTGTTTATGTTTTATATATTCTTATGAAATTTTTATTTACAAACATACATTTATGATTTCCAATATGTGTAATTATGATAATTTCATTAGAGAAAGTGCTGACTACCGCCCCCTCAACGTCATATGATTCATTCATGACATACATAGAACATATAAAAAATGTAACTAATGAAATTATGAAACATATATATCATGTTATATTATAATATATTTATAATCTACCTATGTATAATTATGTTTTCATTCCTTTAAATATGAAATAGAAGTGAATGTAACATTCATTCCTACTTACAGTTTACCTTCTCCATGAATATTGCATTTCATTTCTTATCTCCAAAAGTTATTCAATATTATAAATACATACGTATACTAGAAATATATTATATATATATAATATCTAAATCATGATTATAATTCGGGATATAATGGACTTTTTACCAAATGAACAACTTGTAATTATAAGTTCTTTTTTGAGTCATGTACGAAATATGGACAAAACAACCATTTTTAACTTAAATGATTTCCTAGTGTTTATAACATGGTATTATGTGATATAAGAGGAATAATAATCTGGAAAAAGGTTCTTAATAAAGTATAAATTAACTTCAGATTATTATTTAGAAGATTAAAAAAATAATAGGTCAAGTCAGACACGAGGTGAGTAGTTTCTTATCTTACTTTTAATTCTGTGATATTTCCATTGTTACCCACTTATTTATTGCATGTGGTGTACTTTATAATGACATTTGATATATATTATCCTGATTATATTTATGTTCAAGTTATTTTGTGATTAATTTGGTGTTTATTAACTATTTTTCTTATGACTCTATTGTTTACAACGTGGTAAGGGGTGTTTTATCTCACTTTTATTTCATTGAGATTTTCATTGTTCTGCACTTATCTATTTCCTGTGGTGTATTGTGTACTTAAATTTGATATAAATTATCATGATTATATTTATATTCATGGTATTATGTGATTAATTTTGAGTTTATTAACATTTTTTCGTACGACTTGATTGATTACAATGTGGTAAGATGTTTTCATCTCCCATTTTTTTCCCATGACATTCATGCTATATTTTACAATATTTTCTTTTTTGTGGTGTATGTACTGCCCATGATTGTATTATTTATCTAATTTAATATAATTTATGGGTATTTCAATTTTCATTATATGATAAATCTTTCATGGGGTGTATGTTTCATAAGTTACCAAATCGGTAAGTGAACCTTTCACCCTCCTCTTTTCAAAAGTCATCATTTATGTTCTGTCTTTTAATTTCCACTTTCTTATGTTGGGATATGTTATTCTATATTCTTATTGCCATAAATTTTATGTCGAAGTGATGATATACTCTTTTCTCTATCCTCATCTCTTTTTTTATAATTTTATGTGACACTATTAGGCAATCAAATTTTTGTAAGGGATCTTCTAAACCCTATATCAATTCTTTGAGATAAAATTCTACGGTTTGATTATGTCGTGATATAAATATGTTTTAATAAACTATCATGGATTTACAATTAATATTCACATATATTTGTTGTATTTATATTTTTATGAAAAAATTATGTAATTTATTTATCCTTAATCTAATGATATAGTTTCTAAAAGGGATTTCGTCTCAATTTACAGTCCATTGAGACTTCATTGTTATTATGCACCAGTTAAATTTTATATGTTGTATATACTTTCCAATGGAATATTATATCATGAATCCATTTATTCTAATGAATTTATAATGTTATGATTAAATGTTATTCCTCAATTTTTTGTATTCAAGCATCTCTCATTTTGTTTAAAACTTTTGACTTAAAGTATCATTTTAAATGTTTAAAAGATTCATTATTTCAAATTTTTTCATTAATTTCCTGGTTTTAAAAATAAATTTTAGGATTTATTTATATGTAAATTAGTTTTTTCAAATGATAATCCATTTAAAATCATCAATGTGGTATGGGACACTGTGATTCAAATAACTATTTATTAAATGTTTTAAATGGTTCTGAAAATGGTTTGTTAAAGCATTGATTATGTCAATATCTTGAAATGATATATTGTGATTGCAATGTGAAAATGTTATAATTCCTATATTTTTATTTTATGTGTTATGAATATGTTATATTTATTGGTCATTATTTATGTATACGGGTTACTCCCTAAAAAACCAAGGGCGGGTGAGCCTGAGATTGCACTCCAATGGATTGGGTAACATGACAGACGTAAATGTTAATGTTTTTTATAAGATATTTATGGAATATTATGGGATGGTTATTCCAATGTAACTACCTATCTAGCTATGATATCAACAATGTATGTTTGTTATGTATTCCATAGGTTACCTTTAAGATTTATGAATTTTTTATGTTATTCATAAATCTTATTATTCTATGAGTTATGTTATGAAAGAAAGTATGGTTTCATTGATTTTTATTTATGGATGTGATAATGATTTAATTTTTTTTATAACCCTTACTGAGAGTTTTATTCTCATCCCATGTTTTTGAAATGTTTTTCATATGACATAAATATGAATAGGGTCAAGTATTGGATCAAGGAAAAGTCATGTTATCTAAAACATGGAAGTAGACATGTTTATTTTTACGAGTTAATTTTTCTAAAAAAATGGGTACTAAGTAGTAGTTTCTACATGTAATTTTCACATTGGTATGTAATAGTTATGGCCAAATTCTCTAAAACTCAAAACCTGAAAATATCGTCGATGTAAATTATTAATTTAGTTCTATATTATGTAATGTTTTAAGGCTAGGTCCTAATAAAGTGACTAAGGGGATGAGCTAGAAATGATCTGGAATTATAAAAAGGTGTGAATAAGGATATTGTGGATTGATTAACCTGTCATTTAAGCATATACCCATATTCATATTAATTACATCCCTTTATTATGCCTATGTTAAATTTAACATAAACTATATTATTTTCTACATAATTAATCTTGAGAGCGGAGTTAAAATATCAAATGATTTAATATTTTTTCAATGAGTTCATCTAAGAAATGATACTATATTTGATGAGTATAATATTAATGGCTTTGGGTTTCATTATATTTTACTCGATGATGACTTAAAAATAATAATTGTGTTGTATTTAAACTAATAGAAAATATATTATATAAAATGTTGATTGACATAAGGAAATTAAACTATATTGTATAATTTTTAGTTTCCTTATTCAATTAAAATATGTTAAACATTAATAAAGGTTTAATGAAATATTAATTAAATTTTACTTCTTTCTATTCTCTAACATGGTCAATACTGATGAGCATACGGAGCATTATCCATTTATCTAGGATTAAAAATGGGATATGGTTAATTTTTTAGGTGGTTATAAACATGGTAGTTTGAGTTTTATCATACTCATAAAGAAGAGTGGAGTATATGATAAGTGTGATGGAGATCAGTTGGTTCTTTGTGATAGTAAATCTCATTAACCAAAAAACATTAATCCTGTTTTTCATAAAAATATTTAAATAAAATAACCTATGAGGGTGTCTTAATATGATGTACTCGTAATAGTGGATATTGAAAATAATGATGAAAATTAAGAAGAAGACAATTGAATGTTTAAATTGGAAAATAATCTATATTGCAATATATCTTATGTATGTGTTGTGTACATATATACATTAATATATTTCTTTTTTTTTATAAAAATAAATTCATTATTCATTATTATATAAATTTAAATTATTTTGAACCATTTTATTTAAAATAATTCTGAGAACAATAAAATTTTGAGATCCCAACAAATCAATGTCTTAGATCACACCACCACTACTACGAGCATTAACAAATTTGAATGATTCTTTTATACCTAATACTTCAGTAGAGCCTATACATTCCCTTTATATGGTATTTATGACACCATCGAATTCACCTCTAGCGATGGAGTAGTAGGTCACCCCATCATATAGTGGAAATTGGTGAGATATCATTAATTGTCTATATGTCATTCTATAATAAAAAATATATATATTTTTAAATTTTTAATACATTTTCAAATAGAAAAAGATGACATTAGATGTGATATAATATGAATTCTAAAAATTTATAGGCTTTAAAAGTGTTCTGTATTATCATTCCATTTATTGAATTTGGGGTTCTTACCGGTCATGGTGGTGGAATATATGGACATATTATTTTTATCATTATTTTGAGATGATCCATTTTCTTGTTAATTAAAAATATTTAATGATTGTTCCAAAAAATTAAAAAAAAATTATTTATTTGAAAACCAAGTAATGATAATATAAATTTAATAATCATTGGTAACTAAATTTAAAATACATGAGTAAAATTATTAATATAATAATAAATTTTTATGATTTATTACATTTTTTCAGATTAATTCCCATGATCCCATTTCACACCCATTGAATCTTAAAATTTTGAGTATGATTTGATGGGATTCAAAATGTAAAATAGGGAATGATTTTATTTACAAGTTTATAAGATCATAAAAAATTTATGGGACAGTTCATGAAGGAAATTTTCATGGGCAGTGGATGACGATTATCGATTTTAAAAAATTTGAATCTCGTGAGGTTATTGAATATTTTACATTATATGAATAACATATACATAATAAATTTATAATTTTTACTATTAATTTCAATTTTTGTTGGAATTTTATAATTCAACATTGTGAATCATGATAAATAAGTCAGTCATCATATTTCTATGTCTCTGTTTTTTTATGAGAATGAGAAATATTGGTTATGTTTTATTAACTATTATTTATATTACTTTAGTATATGTCATTTTTTTTAAAAAAAATGTACAGTTTTTTAAAAGGGTTATATGTTAGGATGCTTTTATTAGTAGTCATATATGTGCATTACTGTTCATAGAAAACCTGAAGGTAATTTTTGGGAATAAATATTCAAAAGATGTTGTGGTAGGTTTGGTTCCTTATAGTTTGTCTTTTTCATTGCTATAAAAAATATTAATGAAAAATAAATTATAACAAACATAAAATAAATATAGGTAAATGGGGTTAGATAAATGGATAGAAATTAGAAATTAACTCTATTAACTTTTTGTATTTAGCTAGTATGCCTAATCAAATTGGGTTTAAGACATATTTTTTGTTTTTCATTTATTTTGAAATATAATGTTTTATAGTAATAAATTAATATTAAATTTTAATGAACTTATTAGGGATTAGATAATAAAAAACACACAAATTATTTAATTAATTTTAATATTGTTATATTAGAATTTTAAAATACTAGAAGCATTGGATGCCTACTTTTCAAAACAATCCATGGTATCTGAGAACAATTTAGTTGAAATCAATTTATTGATGGAGCATTCTGAGATTGTATGAGGGATGTGTTGTTTTCCTACTCCACAATATAACATTGTTAAGTAATCATCATCAATAACATCTACACACAATTTGGGTTTTTGTTGTGTTGTTGATTAGGAAGCATATAGAACAATTAGACTGTTAAAAGGAAATATAAAAAAACATGACTCTTATAGGAAACCAAAATATTAGTGGAATCTGTAAATGTAAAATGCTTTATCATATGTATTTAAAAGGATGATGGGAATGACTCTCATATAAATATCATCCATTATAGAATATATTTCTAAGGTTAATTCTAAACTCCATAAATTATTATCATATTCTCAAATAATATATATAAATTTCGTGAATAAAACTGAAAATAATCATTGATATTAAATAGTTGAACGTCGATTCATACAAACAACATTGTGTATCAGATTGATTCATATTCAATTCCTACATTTAAAAAAATAATATTGGATCATTTTTATCTATTTTTGAGAACCATATGAAATGTTATTATTTGTTTTTTACATATGAATGAGGTTTTAAATTAAAATGAAACTTATACTAAAGGTATGAACATCGGGTCACACCAACAAATTCATGTGTTCAATTAATGTGTGGTTTATTCAAACAAATCAAAATTTAATTATTGGTCAATTTAATAATTTTAGGAAACAATCCGAATTTTTTTTGTTAGATAATTTGAAATAGGATTCAAACTAAATTGAAACATTTATATTATGAAAAACAATTCAATATATATATATATATCATTATTGGTAAGATTTATGTTCTTTCAGATTCTATACATCAAAAATGAATATTGTTTTATTATCTAAATGTTTGAAAATAATCTAATAATGTTTGTTCTATTTTTTGAATGTGATAGGTGTTTCAAATTAAAAAAATGAAACTTTTATAATGAAAACAAAAACATTAATTCATAATGACCACTTATTATAAGTAAAAACCGCAAAATCATAGGAAAAAACATTGTTATTTTAAATGTAGTAATAAAAAACACATATTTTTTAATTAATATTTTCCCAGGATAACTTTAAATGAGATTATTGTTTTTTAAAACAGTAAAACATTCATGTAATGGGAAAACCCATGGAAAAAAGAACTCATATTATTGTGTAAACATGGTAAAAGAACCATTTAATTATTATCGATGTATATTTTAGAAAAAACATCCCTTTGAATTTTGGGGTACTCTAAATGGCTCAATAAAATATCTTTTATGTTACCAAAGTCTGTGAAAATTGGTGTTAGGTGGTCAAAATTTTGAAAACATGGTAAAATTTCTATGAAATCGCAAGAAAACATCCCCAGATTTATTTTCCAAATGTGTAATCTAACAAAATGTCACTATGAGTTAATGTTTTCCATGGATTGCTAGAAATGAGTTTTCTGTATTTTACAATAGAAAATTCATCTATGTAATCGTCAAAACCATAGAAAATGGACTCCTATTATAGTGGAATCCTGGAAAACAACCATTGAATTATTTTCCCCAAGTAAACAATGAAATCACATCCATTTGATTCTTGTTGTAGTATAAATGCATTTATAAGAAGTTTTGAGAAATAAAAATGTCATTAAAAACATGTTTCATGTGGCTAGAACTATGACAATGACTTCATATGGGTGTAAAATCATCTGAAAATGACCATATATTTATTTTTGAAAAATACTAACTGGTTACTTTTCATTCCTTGTTAAGGGTATTTATTGAATACATGTAAACAACTTTTCAATGATTTAAATTCTAGAATGTGGATGAGATGATAATTGAAATAGAAAATGAATGTATATTAATGTGAAAGTATGGTACAAACAATGTTTAATTATTTGTGAGATGTATTCCTAGAAAACATGTTCATATGACATGCAGTGTTCTATCAATTAATTAGTAAATTGTTTTTAATGTTATCAATATCATTTAAATGAAGCGTCTGGGGGTCAAAACATTGAAAACGTCATTAGATGGATGTGAAATCATAGGAAAATTACTGTAGATTCATTTTGGAAATATAGGAGTAAAATAAACTTCATATAAGGTGATAGTTTTCTTAGGATGTCCTTAAATGAATATTTATTGTTTTAAAATACTAAAATTTATGTGAACTGGTAAAAACCATAAAAAATAACCTCATATTGAAGTTATATAATAAAAGAACCATCTTTTATTTTATTAATTTATTCAAATTGAAAAACCATCAACACGATATTATGTGTGCACTTAATGAATCAGTAATCAATTTTTTATGATACCAATTTCTGTAAAAATGTGTTTCAGGGGGACAAACCTAGGAAAAAAAAGTAAAATTCATGTGAAAACTTTTGAAAATTACCATATTTGATTAAAAATGTAGTAACTAAAATCATATCATTCTGAGTTATGGTTATTATAGGGATTTAGGAAAATGGGTTTTTGTTGTTTTAAAACTAAAAAATTTATGTATAATGGTCAAAACCAAAGACAATAACCTCATTTTAGAATGAAATTATTTGAAAAAAAGTTGAACTATTTTCATTTATTACCTATATAATACATGTAAAATCGATGTGTGGTTTTCTCCTAATGTCTAAATAAACAGTTTTTAAATTTTCCGAGGTATTTAAAAACATTTTTATGGTGTTAAATATAACGAAAAAATTTTATAAGACTATGAAATCCTATGTAAATTATAGTACATTTATTTTTGAAATCATGGAACCGAAGACATGTCATTCTATGATATGGTTTATGTAGGATGACCATAATTTTTACAATTTTATAACACATAAAAATTATTGTAACATCTGTACCAATAATAAATACCTCATTTTCAAATGAAGTCTTTAGAAAAACAACATTTAATTAATTATGAAATATATGAAATGCTTCAATATCAATGTCATTAATTATTTTTAATAATTAAATTTCAAACACACTACACATTGATTTAAAAGTCAATTATATTTGTATATACTTATTCATTTTTTCAGTTCCATGTTTGGAATGAAATCTAATGTAGGTTTATTATTTCAATGTGTTATACATGATATTTGTTTATTAATATGTATTGTGTTTGATTACCAAAGTAATAAATGTTATGTGTAACATTCTGAATATATCATGTATATATTATTTTCATCTTTTCATTTATTAAATGATGTGGTTTCTATTGTAGGTGAAAGATGTAGACAATGCTTCAGTTCATGGCCATTCTGATCCTGTACATTCGTTAGAGGGTAGTCATGAGGGTTCATAGATTGTGTGGTATGTTTAAATGTTTCCAATGATTCTACTATAATACGGATTTATTTTTTTCAATACTAATTTCAATATATTTTTGTTCTAGTTGATAACATTTTTTCTCAGTTGGTGACATGATGTGCAGGTAAATGGATATAGAACAAGTCATGAGATTGATGTATATTGGCTAGTAGTTGTGGTTGGTTGATAGATTTTATTTGTGTATATTGATGACTGAGGTTATGGGTTGACTGAGGTTTTGATATGATGGAGGTTATTATGACTGATATTGAATATATAGGATTGAGGATGTATAACGAGTTTATTGTGCATTTATTTCTATGTTTATTTTATTTCATATATTTTCTTTATATTTTTTCACAAAAAAATTTAGAAAATCAATTTTTTAGAAATATATATATTTTTGTTATATGATAACTTCCACTAAATATAATTTTATAAGAATTTATATTGTTAGTTATCACTAAACTCCACTTTAAAACCGCTACTAATTAAGGTAGTTGTGGTAATGGTCATTTTCTTAATTGTATTTTCACTATTTTTTTAAAATAAAATATGATAAATGAAACCCAAACAAACTATAAATGCCCTAAAACTACACTTACTTAACCCACCACTAATAAATAAAACCACTTCTAAATGATTTTGGAAAAATAAATATGAGGTTATTTTCATAAAAATGGATAAATAATATAGTATTGATTTAAACTAGTATAAGAACAAAAAACAACCACATATACCTTTATTTTTGTTGTTCAACTCCATTTTCTAATGGAACATCATGTATCACCCATAAAAGAAATAAATATACCTATAGATTTCGAGGTCAAAGTTAAAACTAATGAATCCTCCAATTAAGAAAATGTCAAGCATTGAGATTACCAAATTTTAATTTTCTATTCTAGAGAAGTTGTTTGTTATATTGTAGATGACTACTTATTATCCCTTTATATCTCAAGAAAACTCAATTGCATTGATATTAATCAATTCATGGTGGTTAATGTCTTTTCTATATACATTATACTAACCCTAATGCTCTATAATAAATTATATATGAAGGCGTATTTATTTTCATTTAACCTAAAAATTATGGGATATAATTGGAATGATAAAAATAAACATGGAAATATCCTGCGGAAAACCCCATTCAGTGATTCAGTATCTAATAAATAATTCATGTTAGTCTCATAAGGCACCCCATTAAATCCTTAATTTGGAAGGCCTCAAATAAATTTACATAAAACTATATCTTTATCATACAATAAGTGATTCAAATAGTCCCCCAATGGTCGAGTATTGTTTTTCATGGTTAGGTTTTCCTATTTGACTCTAGTGAGACACATTAGATTGATGTCATGAATTATAAAAGTGGTGGATGGGGTTACTTCTTGGCCTGAAATACCATTAATATAAGGACCCGACCTTAAACATTACATAATATTTAATTAAATGAATAATTCACATTGAGGATCTTCTCAAGTTTATATTTTTAAGGAATTAGGCCATAACTATTACATAACAACTTGAATATTATAATTATAAACTACTAACCAGTATCCATTTTTTTCATAAAATAAAAACTTGTAAAAAGAAACATGTCTTGTTCCATGTTTTAGATAGCATAACTTTTTCCTTTATCCCATAGTTTACCCTATTCATATTTAAGTCATATGGAAAAAATTTCAAAAACTTGGGATGAGCATAAAAATCTCAGTAAGGTTTATAAGATAAGTAATAAAAACATTAGCCCATAAATAAATACAAATCAATGAAACCGTACTTTTCAATCATAAGATATCTTATGAAATCATATGATTTATGAATAACACACACACAAATAATAAAACACAAAGTTTACTTATGGTATATATATCAAATTTATATTTTAGCTATCATAGCTACATAGGGAGTTAAACTTGGAATAACTATCATGTTATATTCTTTAAATATCTTTAAGAGAGACATCACGTTCACCTCCATCATGTTACCCAATGCATTAGAGAGCTATCTCGGGATCACCCGCCCTAGGTTTTTCCAGGAACCACCCGTATAAATAAAGAATACCCAATAACTATAACATAATCATAACATATAACACATGTATAAAAGAAATATAACATTTCCACATTCCAATATATCCGATTAAGATATTGAAATAAACAATGTTTTATCAAATCATTTTCAAAACCATTTAAAATAGATTTTTGAATCAAAGTGTCCCATACCAATTTGAAGCTTTTAATTGAATTATCATTTGAAATCTTTAATATCCATATAAATAAATCCTAAAACCCATTTTCAAAACTTGGACATTAATGATAAATATTTAGAATAATAAATCTTTAAAAAATTTAAAACGATATTTTAGTTAAAGAATTTTTATAACAAAAAGAGTGACACTTGAATACAATTAATTGAAGAATAAATTTTAATCAAAACATTATAATATCATGAGAATAAAGGTATTCATGATATAATATGTCAAAGTACAGTATATAAACCATATAAAAGTTAATTTGTGCATAGCAACATTGAAGTCTCAATGGAAATTTAAATTGAGATGAAATCCCTTATAAAGATTGTATCCTTAAATTAAGGATAAATCAATCACATAATTATGTGTGAAAAATATAAATACATGCAATATAATTGTATATTAAGTTTAAAACAATCAAAGGTCATTCACACATATTCATTGTATTACATATTCAATAAGTACAAGTTGAACCCAAATAATGGAACTTCGGTTAAGAAGTTCCCTTGTAAAAATTCGACAGCCTAACGATGTCACTTTAAAAATCAAAAAATGATTTGATAATTAAAAAAGGGTATCTCATCACTTGTAAATTATGTTTACATCAAGGGGAATATAAAAGAACATATCCCAACATAATAATATGTAAATTAACAGACATAACAAAAAAGAAGTCTTTTCTAAAGAGGAGGGTGAATAGTTCCCTTACCGATTTGGTATCATACAAAACATATGCCACATGAAATAAGGATCATACAATAAAGATATAAATACTCATAAATGAAAGTATTTTACGTAAAGAGTACAATCATGGAATGTGCATACACCAAACATAAGGAAATAGTGGCAAATATAGCATGAATGTCACAGGAATAAAAAGTGAGATGAAACCCTTTACCACGTTGTAATCAACTAAGTCGTATGACCAAAATTTAATAACCACCAAATTAATCACAGAATACCATGAATATAATGATAATTGTGATAATATATATCAAATAAAAGAACAAAATACACCACATGTAATGAATAAGTGGCGAACAATGGAAATTTCATGGAATTAAAAATGGGATAAGAAAATCCCTTACCTTGTGTCCGACTTGAATCTATTGTTATTTAATCTCCTAAATAATAAACTAAAGATAATTTATACTTTATTATGAAACTTTTTCATGTTTATTATCCCTTTTATATCAATTATTTATATGTTATAATCATTATGTAATTATTTAAGTTAATAACGTCAATTTTGTCGATATTTGGTACTTGAGTCAAAATGGACTTCTTATAATCACATGTTGTTCATGTGGTCAATGTTTCATTATATCCAGAATGATAATCATGATATGGATATCATATTTATCATATATATCTAGTATATACATGTATTTATAATAGTACATAACATTTGGTGGTAAGAAATGAAATGCACCGTTCATGGAGACAGTAAGTCATACGTACGCATGAACGCTACTTTCATTTATATTTCTTATTTTAATAAAAAAAATATAATTATACATAAGTATATTATAATTATATTATAATAACAAATAAAATGTTTTTAACTCCAGCCTTTATACATCCCACATATGGCATAACTGAGTCACATCACTTTGGGGGGGGGGGTAGTCCGCACTTCCTCAAATTAGATTATCATATTTAACCACTATGGAAACCAAAAGATGTGATATAAATGGGAAGTAGATAAGAATAAGGAAATCATAAAAATAATATATATATCATATATAAATACAATGCCATCATAATGTCCACCATGAGAGGCGGTAAGAGGTAATTGAAAAATCATCGTCTCATGAGGCGTTATTTTTCCATCCATAGAAATATAATGTTCTCCACACATTAGATGGAGGTGTGTGTAAGTATAGTTATAATAATTCTCATAACACCATCCTAGTATATTTAGGATACTCTTTTTGTTACAAAATAACGTAATAAAAAGATTTTCGGGGTTGGAGAGTAAAATAAAAGTAAACAATTTAAGAGAAATTATTAGCTTCAATTTGGGTAACTCCCTTTCGTTTGAACAAAAGGACATATTGAAGTGTATTCCACCAAAGCTAAGGCTTATATGTGGAGGATAGTGATGTATGGGGCTTTATTGGTCAGATTTTGGATGAGCCAAATGGCTTGAGAGGTTTGAGGAATTGGATAGAAATGGCCTCTTTTTATAAGGGAGAGGAGGGACTCTTTAGGAATGTGTGAAAATATTATTTTATTTTATAATGATATTCTCTTTCTAAAAGTCCAAAAATAATTATAGTCTAATATAAGATGACACATATTCGAAATAAAATCATCCAATCGTAATTGGACATGTTTTGGATAATATTTTAATCATTATAATCTTATTTATTTAAATCATTTATTAATGAATTAAATACTGCATCATTATTGTGTCATAAATAATTTAATTTATTTGATGTCTAAAAATTATAAAACAAATACCATGATGTAGGAAATTGTTTTCGATTTCTATGGAATATTTATAGTCTAAATGATAATTTATATAATCCCTTATAAAAATTAATTTACTAAAAGATATTTGGTTTTTTCATTTTTTTTACTTTACTTTAAGTTAATTAATCTAACTTGTCATTATCACCCCCAAGTGGCTCAATGGGGTCCCATAATCCCTTAAAATTAATTCTTGTCATCAAAACAAATAGCGTGTTTTTAAGAAACAATAACTATCAAAAGATTGATACTTTTTTATGTCCAATTTCAAAGTGAAATTAATTCCAATGACCAACATTGGATTAAATGGTAAAAATATATTTTTATTTAACATTAAAAACAATTAAAAAGATAATCTAACCATATAAATAAATTATATTAAAAGTCAGTTTTGAATTAAAATACAATATTTTTCACTATTCATTAATAATTATCTTTATCGAAAAAATTACAAAATTTTACACAAAGTAAATTTTGATGACTCCATTCTAAAGAAGGATTTTATTTAGTCATATTCAATGTATTAAAGTTATAAAAACTATATTTAAAAAGGGTTCACCATTAAAAGGCGATAAATCATCCTTATAATGTAAATTTTGCTTAAAATGAGATTCATTCACATTTTAAGCTTATAACTTCTTTTGGATAATGTAAATACATTTAACAATCAGGTATAATAATATTGTAGTTATTTTCGTTCATTCCCACCAATAAAATGTCTAGGAGTTAACTACCATTTAAACTAATAATATTTTATTATTAGTGTGCTACATAATATTTCAAAAAAACTCGTTGTTGCGTATCAGGTATGCTATCGAACATAAAAACCCTTTTAAAGTAAAAATAATATTTAATTCCAAAAGATTAATAAATATAAAATATGTCTTATTCTTCATTTACCTGAGATGTTACATCCTTCCCCCCTTTTGGGAATTGCGTCCTCACAATTTTAAAATTGTGCTCAGGAACATAATTGAAAGCCACACATCGAAAAAGAGTCAAAAAACTATCAATTTAAAATAAATGAAGAGAAGTAAAAAAGATTACTTGAGATAACAGATACTAGGACTCTATGAAAACATGGAAATGGATCAGAAAACAAACCATTATGTTCTGATGGTGAGTGATAGAAAACAAGTTTAGGATAAAGTTAACCACCAGAAAATCACAAACTTGTGATGGGTTAAACATTCTTTGATTCCCCATTCAGAAAACTTAGTGGATAAGGTTTTTGTTTGAAGTTACTTTTCGTTGAGGAATTTATTCATGAGCTTAACCAAAAACATAATGAAATATACTTACTTGTCATGTATACATTTATCATTTACTATATTTCTAACACAAACTCATATTTTCTCCAAATGATGAGTATTCAGGATGACTTTGTTTTCACAATAGGAGCGCTATAATCAACTTCGAGAGAATCATATAATCCACAAAAGATGAACTATATATTTCCCATGTCTTTAGATATTAACTAAAACCAAAATGGTTAGTATAAGATCAGATAATACCCCAAAAGGATAAGCATTTTCATTAACAAACTACTCTTAATCTCTAAAATTTGTCTAACAAAACCCAAAGTTCAACAAAGACCATTCAATAAACAATTTTCCCAAAAATTCTTCAAAATTTATCCAAACTGTGGTTGTAACCCAAATCTCATGAGCAATTAATTACATAGACTTCCAATATACATCTTAACATTTATCTACAAGTAACACTAATTACTCATAATGTCTCATTTTGAAATGTAATTAACCTAATCACATATTCTCCCTGATAGGATAATCATTTTCATAAATAAATCAAATCATCATGTGTCGAAAATAAAAACATAGATTCTTCCAAACTAAAATTTCAACCATTATTCCACAATTGATATCCCGTAGTATTATATGTTTCTTACGCATATAGTGTTTGCTCAAAAGATATAATGTCTTCCTCCAAAACCTTTATCACTAAACCATTTTTCTATAGAAATTATATCTGTTTGATAAAAGATATGTTCTAAAAATAAACTTATTCTTATTCAGTAAAATTATTTTACTAAAATAATAAGTCATACTAACCAGGTAATTCAAGTATTCTAGTTGTACGTGATGCGCCCTTTCTTCCCTTCGGTTGTGGGTTCGATTCTTGCAGCGTTGCCGAATGTGACGGGTTGTCACCCATCCTATAGATTGTCCTTTTTATAAAACTCAAAAATAACCCTGTCTTGTTTTAACCTAAAAGGTTTCCTTATACCTCTCGTTTTCATCCAAATTAATTATGATCTCGACATCTTAATTATTGAAGTCTTATATCACTACCATATCATAAAAAAACAATCACCAAAATGAAAAACATCAAACCTTGATCATGGTGTCCATTTGGTTTCATCGACATCTTTTTCACGTAGGTAGAAGGTCCATTAATTGAAACAATGATTTAGAGATCCTTCAAAATCATTTGGTTCCTCCTTCAAAATACACTTTGTAAAACATAGGTCATTGGGGTGTAAAAAAAACAGATTTGGAAAATAATCATGTGGGACATATAATTTCAAAACATCTGATAAAACATGTTTTTAATAAAACAGTCGAACCGAATTTGAGTTGAAACATTTAATTAATGGTACTTTTAAAATACCATAAGTATGTGCTGAGAATCTATCTTTTAAAATAAAATATAAATATGTTGTGCAAGGGTCTCCTTCTTTAGAACCTTTTTTAAAATCATAATATACTTCAAAATCTTGTGATAAGGTAAAATATTTGAAAATTCCATGATAATATTTACATTTCTTGAAAATATGAGAATATTGTTAAAATAATATTTTTCTAAATACAATCCATGATCCATGATGATATCGTGGTGTAGTGGAGGTGTTTGATATCTCAATCATCTTCTTTCAAGTGAGTTATATGCTATAAAAAGTTTCACAATCATCCGAACATGACTTTGCAATAATTATTGCAAGCATGTCATCAGGAAGAGATAAGAATGTTGTTTGAGATCATCCTCCTTCCATTTGTGACTGACTTTCCTTGATTTGAAAAATTTATAAAACATGGATTTAACTGAAATAATATATAGGGACTAACTATATGTCTAATGAAAATTTGTAATCCCTAATGTTGTCAAAACCGACCTCTGATACCAACTATAATGACCCGACCTTAAACATTACATAATATTGAAATAATTGAATAATTCCCATTGAGGATCATTTCAGGTTTAGAGTATTAGAGAATTAGGCCATAACTATTACATTATAACTTCAATATTACAAGTAGACCCTACTACTCAGTATCCATTTTTTTCATAAAATAAAAACTCTTAAAAAGAAACATGTCTAGTTCCATGTTCTAGATAGCATGAATTTTCCTCGATCCCATCCGTGAACCTATTCTTCTTTAGGTCATGTGGAAAATATTTCAAAAACGTGGGATGAGCATAAAAATATTAGTAAGGGTTATAAAATAAAGAAGTAAAACATTATCCCATCAATAAATACAAATAATTGAAACCATACTTTTCAATCATAACATAACTTATAAAATCATATGATTTATGAATAACACACACAAATCATAAATCATAAAGGTTACATATGGAATCCATATCAAACATGTATTGTATCTGTCATAGATACATATGGAGTTACACTTGGAATACCAATCATGGTATATTCTCAAAATCCTTAAGGAGAAACATAACGTTCACCTTCTTCACGTTACCCAATGCATCAGAGAGCTCTCTCGGGCTCACCCGCCCTAGGTTTATCATGGAACCACCCATATACGTAAAAAATACCCGATAACCATAACATAATCATAACATATAACATATTTATAAAGGAAATATAACTTTCCACATTCCAATATATCAAATCAAGATATTGAAATAAACAATGTTTTATAAAATCATTTTCAAAACCATATGAAAAGTGATTTTTGAATCAAAGTGTCCCGTACCACTTTGAATATTTTAAATGAATTATCATATGAAACCATTTATTTCGATATAAATAATTCCTAAACCACATTTTCAAAACATGTACATTAATGAGAAATATTTAGTATAATAAATATTTAATACATTTAAAATGATATTTTAGTTAAAGTGTTTTTTAACAAAAAGAGAGACACTTGAATACAAATAATTGAGGAATACAATTTAATCAGAACATTATAATATCATTAGACTAAAAGGACTCATGATATAATATGTCTAAGTATAGTATATAAACCATATAAAAGTGAATTGGTGCATAACAACAATGAAGCCTCAATGGAAATGTAAATTGACATGAAATCCTTTATAAAGATGGTATCCTTACATTAAGGATAAATCAATCACATAATTATGTATGAAAAATATAAATACAAACAATATAAGTGGATATTAAGTGTAGAACAATCAGAGTTAATTCACACATATTCATTGTAGGACATATTCAATAAGTACATGTTGAACCCAAAGAATTGAAATTGGGTCAAGAAGTTCCCTTGTAAAATTTCGACAGCCTAACGACGTCACTTTAAAATTAATAAAACGTGTTTATAAGATAAAAAGGGTACATAATCACGTGGATATAATTTTTATATCAATTAGAATATAAAATAACATATCCCAACATAATAATATGTAAATTAAAAGACATAACAAAAAGAAATCTTTTATAAAGGGGAGGGTGAATAGTTCCCTTAACGATTTGGAATCTTACAAAACATTTTCCAAATGAAAGAAAGATCATAAAATGAAAATTTAAATACTCATAAATAAAATTATATTAAATAAATAGTACAATCATGGTCAGTACATACACCACACAAAGAGAAATAGTGTCAAATATAGCATGAATCTCAAGGGAATAAAAAGTGAGATGAAACCCTTTACCACGTTGTAATCAACTGAGTCATATGACCAAAAGTTAATAACCACCAGATGAATCACATAATACCATGAATATAATGATAATCATGATAATATATATCAAATGGAAGTACACAATACACCACATGAAATGAATAAGTGGAGAAGAATGGAAATCTGACGGAATTAAATATGAGATAAGAAAATCTCTTTCCTTGTGTCTGAATTGACTCGATCATTATTTAATCTCCTGAATAATAAAGTAGTGTTAATTTATACTTACTTAATAACCTTTTTCTAGTTTATTATTCCTTTTATATCAATTATTACCATGTAAAAAATATTATTTAATCATTCAAGTTAATAACATCCATTTTGTCGATATTTGGTACTTGAGTCAAAAATGGACTTCTTATAATCAAATGTTGTTCATATGGTCAATGGTTCATTATATCCAGAATTATATTCATGATACAGATATCATATATATCATATATATCCAGTATATAAGTGTATTTATAATAGTACATAACATTTGGAGGTACGAAATGAAATGCACAGTTCATGGAGACGGTAAGTTGTGCGTACGCATGAACACTACTTTCATTTCTATTTCTTATTTTAATGGAATTAAAATATAATGATACATAGTAATATTATAATTACAGTATAATTACATATATTATATCATTAAATACAGCCTTTATAAATCCCACATATGGCATTAATGAGTCCAATCACTTTGAGGGGGCGGTAGTCCGCACTTCCTCAAATGAGATTATCTTATTTACCCATAATGGAATCCAAAAGGTGTGCTATACATGGGAAGTACAGAAGCATAAGGAAATCATAAATAGAATATATATTTCACATAAAAATACAGTTCCATCATAATGGCGACCATGAGAGGCGGTAAGAGGTAAATGAACAATCATCGTCTCGTGGGGCATTAGTTTTCCATCCAGAGAAACAATATGTTCTTCCACAATTAGATGGAGGTGTGTGTAAGTGTATTTAAAATAATTATCATAACTACATCCTAGTATATTAAGGATACTGGTGTTTTTATCAAATAAAGGAATAAAAATAGTTTATGGGTTGGAGAGTATAATAAAAGAAAGCAATTTCAGAGAAACCGTTACATTTAATTTGGGTAACTCCCTTTTGTTTGAACCAAAGGACTTCTTGAACTGCCTTTTGCCTAAGGTAAGGATTATAGGGGTAGGAGAGGGATATAGGGAGCTTAATTGGGCAGATTTTGGAGGAGAAAAATGGCCTGAGAGGTGTCAAGAATTGGATAGAAATGGTCTCTTTTTAAAAGGGAGAGGAGGGGCTCTTTAGGAAAGTGTGAAAATATTATTTTATTATATATTGATATTTGGTTTCTAAAGGTCCAAAAATAATTTTAGATGAAGATAAGATGACAAATATTCGATATAAAATCATCCAATCAGAATTGGATATGTTTTGAATTATATTTTAATCAATATAATCGTATTTATTTAAATAATTTATTAATGAGGAAAATATTGCATCATTATTGTGTCATAAATGATTTAATTTATTTGATGTCGAAAAATTATAAAAAAAATACCATTATGTAGGATATATTTTTAGATTTCTAAGGAATATGTATAGATCAAACGATATTTTATATAAAACCTTATAAAATTAATTTACTATAAGATATTTCCTTTTGTCATTTGTGCCTTTACTTTAAGTTAATTAATCTAAATTGTCATTATCACTCCAAAGTGGCTCAATGGGGTCCCAAAATCTACCCAATGATGCCCATGGTCATTAATGACTCAAAAAATAAGGTTTTGACAAGTGTTAACGTAATTTTGAATTGTTATAATATTCTTTTAACCTTGAATTACCCTATTTATCATTAACCACGGTAAATAAAAGGCAAAAGTTACTATTCACCAAAAATTATTTTCATCATAATGAACAATATTTTACATCCTAATAACATCCATGTATATCAGATTTTTGAAATTCAATTCAAAGAAGTGGTAAAATTTTATTTAAATGAAAAATTCGGTTTTTTTAACTACCACTAAGTGGTTCCACTATTCATCAAAAATTGATTTTATTCAGAAAACATCCAAAAGTTCATCCTAAGATATATTTGATACTCTGAATTCAAAAATGATGTCTATTTTTTAAAATTCAAAAATAGAAGTGGAATTAATTAATTTTAAAATTAATTCCCGTTATCAAAACAAATAGCCAGTTTTTAAGAAACAATAACTATCAAAAGATTCATACTTTTTTATGTCCAATTTCAACGTGAAATTAATTCCAATGACCAACGTTGGTTTAAATGGTAAAAATATATCTTAATTTAACTTTAAAAACAATTAAAAAGATAATCAAACCATATAAATATATTATATTAAAAGGCACTATTGAATTAAAATACAATATTTATCACTATTCATTAAAAAACGAACATTATCGGAAAAATTAAAAAAAATTACACAAAGTAAGTGTTGATGTCCCCAATATATAAAGGTTTTTATTTGGTCATATAAAATGTATTAATGTGACCAAAACTAAATTTAAAAAAGGTTCTCCATTAAAATGTGTTAAATCGGCCTATTAATGTAAATTATGCTTAAAATTAGATTCATTCACATTATAAGCCTCTAATATTTTATTGGATAATGTAAATACATTTAACAATCATGTATAATCATATTATCGTTATTTTTGTTCATTCACACCAATACAATGTCTAGGAGTTAACTACCATTTAAAAAAATATTATTATATTATTAGTGTGCTACGTAATATTTGAAAGAAACTCGTTTTTGCGTATCGAGTACGCTATCGAACATAGAAACACTTTTAAAGTAAAATTAATATTTAATTCACAAATATTAATAAATATAAAATATGTCTTATTATTCATTTACTTGGGATGTTACAATTAAACTAGTTGTCAGACTAGTGGGTCACATGACCTCAATAACATCTCCCCATAGGCTAGAGGCTACTGATATGCAGCATGGGTATCAGGTGGTGATAGTGGAGAGAGTATAGACTCAAATTAGATTTTCATAGTAGTATTGTATCATAATAGACAATGAAAAAAGTGGAAGAAATAAAATAAAATAATACTTCTGTGGAAGACATATAATATCAATTTCATGGATGTGGAAATGCTAATTATACAGTTTGTGAATGCATGTCATGGGGAGACACATATTCGAAATCAATAAAGAAAACATCATGATTTATAATACAAATTATTCATGACCCAAATAATGAAAATATCTAGAAGACATAATACCATCTCCACAAGCATCATGAGCTTCAGATCAGCTCTTTTCTCCTATCTCTATGTACAAGAATACAATAACAAGAATGGTCCCTGATATGTAGTCATATGAGCAAGAATGCTTTACTCATGTAGAATAGTGCAATGAGTCCCGGGTAGGGTGGGAGATGAAAATCTCTGTAGTCTGGAACCACTGGTGTCTAGGAATATCCAAATATTATAAGATTAAAATATTATTGTGAATATATAGATAGATAATGAAAATACCGAATAAATATACAACACTCATCCAGGTTCCCAGGGGACTCTTGATGGCAATACCAGCTTCGCCTCAATGCCGGATTAATATTCATACAATGTCAGTATATAATAAATATACACACACACATATATATATAGGATATCACTGGGACAAGGTGAACATGTATGTCATCCCAATATATATATATATATATATGAAATTTGGTAAGATTTCATGTAGTCTGTGGAGCTTGTATAAATAATGGACCAATCTAAGAAGGCATCTCGTCCATGGATATTGTATAAATAATGAAACAAGGTCAGAACACATCTCATCCATGGAGATCATATAAATAATGGTACAAGGTAAGAATGCATCTTGTCCATACATACAAGATGGTAGAAATGGCATGTGGAAAGAATTCCTCTCACCCATCAATCTATAAGGGTCACACTTGGAACGGGGTTAGAATGCCTCATGCACATACATAGTAGATGGTAGAAATGGAACATGGCAAAAAAGTCTGCCACCCATCTATCCATAACGGTCATAATCATTTTCAATGTGATAAAATAATTAATAGGTAGTACCTATAATGTATTTCATATATCCATAAAATTTACACATAATAAACCACACTCATGTTTTACAATTAAGGAATTACCTCTTGTGTGTTTCAATTAAAACATCGACATAATCTTTGTCACATTCCAAATATCCCATGAGGAAAATACTTCTCATGTATGTCACTAACAATACAAGAATCCATTCATAGAAACAAAATAATCTTTCATTAACCCATTTAATATAACAAATTAAATATATTATTTCCAAACCATTTCATATAAATCTCTTCATTTAACACAGGTTTTAGACTCAAGGCCATCTCATCAAATATTCCTAAACATGGAATGCTGTACTTAAGGGGTCAATTGTAATACACAGTTCCAAGGCTACAAGACATGTACCTTCATGGGAAAAATAAAAATAAAGTGTCAAAGTAGCCTAAAATGTCATATATCAATTCTATACCAAGTACATAGATATCTTCAAGGTAATAATGTAGACAACAATATAGTCTATCACTACATGTTTATCTTAATGGATGTGCACCTCGATTTAGGGGTTTTATAGCAAAAACATGACTTTGTTTAATAAAAAAATAATTTATTCCATTTATTATTTTACTTTATTTCACCAAAAGAAATCATTTAAGACAAAGGAATTATATAAGGTACCAATTTGATAAAAATTAAAGAATGAATTTTTAAATAAATAATTTTTTAACGTATTCGCAAATAAAAAGGGCATGAATAGTAACCTACCTCAAGGTAGAACCAAGGAAGCCACATCGGGTCTTAGATATTTCTAACTAATGGTTCTTGGTCACCACTAATAATACACACTTTCACATACTAGCAAGGACAAATAGCCCCTAGGCCAAGGCCCACATGGCCATGAGCACGTGCAAAGGGATACTCGCATATATTCTTATTTTAAAATACCCTTCACTACTCACATATTCATGAATTATATATATATATATATGGTCACACCTATCCCCTTACATGTTCATTAATTTCTATTGATGAGTTTTACATAATGGTTGAACCCACATACATATATTCACATCCCTATGACATGGTGGCTTCAAACCATGACAAAGAGTTAAAAGAACAACACACGGGATAATAGTAACCTTAAAACCCACACAAGTATTCCACATATCTTGATCAAAACCATCCAATGACAATAAACACTAACCATGGATGTTGGTGATGAACTAAATCACCCAAAACATCACGATGAAGTTCAACGTACTACAAAAAGCAAGCCAATGACTCATAAACACTAAAATCCCAAAATTTAACAAGTGAGAAAAAATTGTAGGAGATAGAAATATTTCCTCAAAACTATGAGAATAGATTGAAACCACCAGACCAGCTTCACCTTTTGTGGGTTTTTTAGGAACAGACAAGGACACATCCCAAGATACCTTCCACACCACCTCAAAAAGAAGGAAAATGAAGAAAACCATTTTACTAAAACCCTATGGTTTCAGAAAAACCAATGTAAGGGAATGGAAGACATAAAATATGCCCTGGAAGGAGGAGTACTAGAGAAGAGTTCTTTACATTGATGATTCGAGGATGAACCGACAGGAAATTGTGTCGGAGATTGAAGAATAGAGGAGGTGCCCAGAGGGGGTCGCATGCATTGTGTAGAGGAGTCGCCTTTGGGTTCGGTGTAGAATGAGGTAGAGGGGTGAGGTTAGTCTAGGTTTTAGGTTTTATTTTTATTTAATTTAAAATAATTAAAAATTATAAAATTGGGTGTTTCACAAGGTAATGCTGCATGTATTGGAAAACCGTTCACTAACCGTGCATCCCCCAAAGGATCATAGAACCACACCACAAGTTCTAGTCACATGGTTTGGGAAACCGTATTCAAACTATGTGAAATGTCTCTATCCATTTAATTGAGGGCCATATGGTTACATATAGTGGCCTTCATGGATATGAAGACCATGTTCCAACCATTGTTTCTCTGCCTCCTTTCCATATTTGATGTTTTTTGGGTTTAGTGCTCCTGAGACATATATAGAAACACTAGGAACATAATGATCCTTCCACTTAGTTTAAAAACGAAACATAAGAGTGATTAGACTGATGAAATTCAATTAAGATATTCATTTTTAATAATGATTCATTCATTAAATGAAATTGTTCAAAACCCATCACATTTTTCCTAGTAAAAAACAAGGATCGTAATAAACTTCCGACTTTTGAACTTATCATCCATTAGAGGCCTTGAAGAATAGCGTACATCTCAGTCGACCTATAGGGCTTCTGAGGCTTGATTCCAATGGTCTCTATGTTTTTTCCAACATTCAACACAAATTAAAGAATTTCAAAATAATATAACTCTGAATCCATTAAAAGTTGAACCAAAAATCATTTCCTAATGAAACACAGAGACAACACTTAGATGAGCCGGTCAAACTAAAGACACAATCACATCACCATTTCATGAATCTAATTGCCAAAGGTACTTACCACATTATGCTTTAACAAAAAATATAAATGTTCAATCTACAGCCCAAACACTGTTGGAGAATCCATTACAAGAACGCCCTTATGTTTTTGACAATGCTCCTGGAATGATATTAAAATGACTAAAATGTTGATATTCCATCAATATCAAGGCCCACGACAAGACGATTACTCATAGAAAAGACAAGAAGACAGTAACTCCAATCATTCCCACATGAAAAAATTCCTTAAAATGATTCTTTACCAATCACAATGATTAATTAATAAAATAAAATATCAAGCCACTCAGCCGGCTTCTAAAAAGACATCCAATATAGACAACTGATGTTTTACTAGATAAAATGTGATGCTTTCTCCCAAGGCATCTAACACTTACAAAAAACATGCTCATCAAAGCCTACACCCAACATCTAATGTCATTTCTATGTTCAAACCATAAAGGAAACCTTGCATCCAATGTGAAACAATGAATGAAGACAACCCAAACAATCCCAAAAACATTAAAATGTTAGTCCAGTATAAGACTAACGTTCTCTTAGTGAATCTAGCATATAGACAATATAGGGGACACACTCTTAACTTAGCCTAATAAACTAATTGGACTTTTAATAGATTCCAATCAAGCATAAGGTCGTTATACTAATGAGAAAGAACTGACAAATTTCCTTATTCACAGGCCTCAAATTAATTTAAGCACGTTCAAATATATAAAAAATTCATTTTATATACTATCTCTTCCAAATGGAAGGAATCATTTACCAGATTCTACATGACGCTCCCAACCTTCATGTGTTCAAGTCGTCGATGGCGAAGAGTTTTAAATAGACTTTCACATGAATGATAGTACAAAATCACTATAAATGGATGTGTGACACTTCTATAATCTACCATCACAACATCAATCATAAAAGGAAGGTCAAAACCTAAATTGAAACCATAACCAAAACAAAAAGGGTGTTCTAACACCCGATTCATTATTAATTCATCCCAATAATTGAGATGAACTTTTTTATTTGTTTCTTAGATCACTCTACCTAGAGATGACCCGAGACTGCACTCCAAGGCATTCAAAACTCAATGATCTACCTAAAATCAATAATTTTGTTATATTATCTAACACTCCACAAGACTTTGTGATCATTGAATCCTACCCAAGGGAATGATAAGGGTTCAAATTACCAATGAATCATCTGGACATGAATGTGGAATGTCTATCCTCCTTAAATTGATCATTACCTAGTGCTCATTCCCATAACAAAAGACAAAAAAATTACCACACATCTGAAGAATGGTGTCAATGGGATCCAAAATTCCTACAAGGGACAACGAAGCCCAAATGGTACCAAATTCTAGAAATATAAAATTACTTGAAAGGAATTCACATTTAGTGGGTTCTACCTACCAGAGGGCATCCCCTCCCAAAGAATATGCATCGATCCAAGAATTTGGTCACACTATACCAAAGTCATCAGCACAAAGCCAACAATCTATAACATCACTAAAAGTAAACTGACACCCACAGAAAATCATATCATTTATGTAAAAATGAAACAAAATTAGTAACTCAACTACCACTGTAAGTTGTTTTACTAAGGTCTCCAATAGAGGCTATGCTTTCCATGAACATGATTTTATTCACATTTTACCTTTAAATATTTAAAGATTTCATTTAAAAACATTATGTTCCAAAATTAGTTAATGATTTAAGGGAAACACATCAAGATACACCAATATTCCCCTTTAAACATGAAGAATTCAATGAAATCCCTTCATAAACCTAAAATGTATTGTAATAAATTCATTTTAACAGTTACGACTACCTATAAGGGTCCCACTAATCAATTTCTCATTACACCATTCCATTAAATTTTATATGTGCTTCCATTTTAAAATTAATGAAGACCTCATCACTTTATAGTTTGAAAATTTCCTCCATTTAGTTGAAATAAATCTTAATTCAAAATACAACATTCACACACACACACAAATATATATATATATATATAAACTAAGATAGATAGGTTGCAATCAACCAAACAATAAAGAACCCACACACTTTATATTTTGTCTTCTGGCTCCTTTTTAAACAAAATTAATTAATTTAAGGATTACAAATTAGACTAAATTTATATTTTAAACAATCATTTTAAATAATGTAGACAAATTTTGTTGAAGGTGGTTTGAATATACATGTTACTATTTCTTGATTATAAGGATCTCATACACCATACATGTGAAAAGTGGTTCCAGTTCATTCATAACCCATATATAAAAGGAAAATCATGTCATCATAAGCAGTAAACACATAATGCACGCCAAACAAGGAAAAATTTCATAATAGGTAGCTAATATTGGAACATTTTATAACACAGATCATTGTATGTGAACATGAAAAACAAGCTAAAGATAACCTAAGAAGTTAAAAACAAATAATGATACATTGATACTTCACATAGAATATAAAATCATGATACTAAAAGAAAAGTCTTGGAATATAAACACGAATAATGAAATAACACTCATGGAACAAAGCCCAATAAACAATGAGTAGACATATGCTGCTAAATGGCATGGCACTATGCATGGCATTTAAATTAATATATACCTATTAATGATTCATGTATTACAGCTCCCTTTTCATATCAATCCAAGGGTAGAAATAGCAGAAATTCTATAAAACATAAAAAAAATGTACAGTAGTCACTCTATGTGATATCATATCTAGAATAATTAAAAACAACATGAACTACAATCCCATCCATCACCACTCATTCATTATACATATGTGGGGTTATCAGCCTAATCATGTCGATAAACCAAGAATAGACATATTCATAATCTTCAATCAACCAACCCAAAAGAGTAAGATAATGGAAATGAAACAACCTCTCATACTAAATTATAACATCTCGGCCCGACTGACCATTATCCGGGTAGCCGGAACCGTGGGTCAAATGACATCAGGTGTATCTCCCCATACGTTAGAGGGCGCTAACTAGCAGCAACTGTCTCAAGAGGTGATAATGGGCAAACAATACCATCATACCAGATTTGAAAAGTGGTACTATATGAGAATAAACAACAAGGATAGTAGAACTAATAAATAAAATAAAGACTACAGTAAAAGACCGATAATATAAATTTTATAGAAGTGGTGAACGCAAGATATATTATAGAATAATGCATGAAATGTGGAGATATATATTAAAATGTTCTAAATCAAACATCATGGTTTAAAATAAAAATATTACATGACTCAAATAAGAAAAGATCTAAAATCCCTAATACAAACTCCATGATCATCCTGAGCTCTGGCTCAAACCATTTATCTTATCTCTATGTACTATTACACAACAACAAGAAAGGACCATGGTCTGCAGTCCTATAAACATGAATGGCCTAAATGGGTACACTAGTGCAATGGTGGCTCGAGTATGGTGAGAGACATAAATTTCATTAGGTTTTCACCATTGGTCTCTAGCCCTATTCAGATATTATAATATTAATTATTCAGTGTGAATGTATAGATGGATAATGAAGTAATTGAATAAATAAACAACACCTATCCATGATATATGGTGACACCCAATGTCTATTATAGATTCAACTCAATTTTGGATTAATATTCAGACTATGTCACTATTTAATAAACGTGCGCACACACACACACACAGATATATATATTTATATATATGTTATCACTAGGAAAATGAAAACATGACTATCCCCCAAAATGTGTATATATATTTTATAAACAGTATGGGGTATGAATTCCTATCATCCATGGAGATTGTATAAACAATGGGAGGAGGTATGAATTCCTCTCGTCAATGGAGATTGTACATATAGTGAAATTAGTTGAGAATACCTCTTGTCCATGACAATTTTATTAATATTTCTATGATGTATGAATGCCTCTCATCCATACATACTAGATTGTCTCTACGGTGTGGGGAATTAATGAATCCCACCCATCTATCTATAAGGGTCATAATTAGAATGGGGTAAGAATTCATATGGCCCATACATTCTAGATGGTAGCAATAGAGTGGGGAAAGAATGCATCCCACCCATCCATCTATATAGATCATAATCATTTTAATAGTTATAATGAAATTCAAAATCCAATAACTCTTATGAATTTCATATAACCATACAATATACAAAAAATATACTACAATAATTTTTACACTTAAAAAAACGCATATTATATATTTCTATTGAAACATTTACATAATCATTTTCACATTCAGAAAGTCCCATGAGGCAAATAATTTTCATGTTTGTCGTTAACCATAGAAAATTATATTCCAAGAAAACCCCCTATCATTTACCCCTTTAATATAATGAAATGAATTCAATATGACCAATCCATTTTATCTGAATAAATTCATTTAAAACAAGTTTCATAGTCAAGGTAATCTCTACAATTTCTTTTATATGAAAAATTGGTCTTACGGATTCAATTGTAAAACAAAATTCTATGGCAACCAGACATGTACCAACTTGGGAAAAAAATAGAAAGGGGTGTTGTATCCTAACATGTCCTTTATCAATTTTAACCCAAATAATAATGAATGAATGAAGGAAATAAGGCATAAATCAATTTATTATATCACTACATTTTTATCTTAAAAACAATTCACAATGATTTAGGGTTTTTGTTAATAACGTGACACTGTTTAATAAAAAAACTATTTTTATCAATTAATATTTTCTTCTATTTCACCAAAGGAAACCGTTTAACACAATGAAACTATATAAGGAACACCATTAAGAAAAACTAAATAATGAACAATTAACTAATTAACTTATTGATTATTTAATAAATTAAAATGTCATGGATAGGAACCCTACCTCAAGGTAGAACAAATTCATCCACTTCGACTCTTGGTGCATTATATCTGAATACTTCTGCTCCCCCACTATGAATACACACATTCACATACATGAAAGGACACCTAGCCCCTATTCACACACATGCATGTCTACGAGAACATGGATGGGGATGCTCACATATATGTTTTTTTATACCAATCTGTTGTACCCCTCTCTCTTGGATTTTAATGATCACAATCACTCTTTTTTTGTTCTAACCTGTTTTCAAGTATTTTTGTTGATAGGCAAAAGGTTGCCAAGGAGTTGGGCCAAGAAGGACTGAAAGTAGACTCTCTGAGTCTACCGGCCAACCGGTGAATTCCCACCGGCCAACCGGTGGTATCTGGCAGTAGCAATGGTTTCTGTCCAGAGCCACCGGTCAGCAGGTGTGAGCTCCCCGGCCAGTCGGTGTTGTCACTAGCCAACCAGTGGCTGACCACCGGCCAGCCGGTAGAACCTGGGCAGAGGGCTTGCTCTCTGTCTGGAGCACCAGCCAGCCGGTGGCTCAGGACCGTCCAGCCGGTGGACCACCGGCCAGCTGGTGAGACACCACCGGTCAGCCGGTGGGCCCAGTAAAACTAGCCATTGGGCTTTGACCAGACATGTACTTTTGACTCCCAACGGCTCCGAAGGCCTCTCCAATGGCTCTGAAGACCCCTAACGGCCATTTGAGAGTTCCTCTCCTATAAATAGAGGACTAGGAAGCCCTGGAAACATATAGTAGCCCACGGGAACATTTTTCCATCATTTGGCGAACCTCCGGCGCATTCCTTCAAAGATCCCCACTTGCTCCAACTCACTTCCACAACCAAGGATCACCACCATAGAAGCTTGGGAGCGCTCTTCATCATCACCAATCAATCCATTGGCTCCCAAGACTTCTCCTCTTTATGGTTTTTATTATTTTATCATTTTGAGCATCATTTTGAGTTTGTTCATACAAACCTTTCTTTCTCTCATCCTCCCTTTGTTTGGGTTCTCAAACCACCTTCAAGGTGTGAAGAGGTTAGTCAAGCCTTCCCTGTAAAAGGCTTGAGTCATAGGTAAGCTAGCCTTCACCTGTAATAAGGCTTGTGGGTTTCTTGCTACAACCAATAAAAATAAAGCTGTAATAGGTTTCTAGGCTGCCTTAAAGTCTAGTGGGTTTCTTGCTACAGCCATTAAAAAGCAAGCTGTCGTATAGATCTCTCAACGGTTGAGTTGGGAACGGAGACGTAGGCTTGGGTTTTATGCCGAACTCCGTTATCAATTTTGTGTCTTGCCTCTTTTATTTCCGCTGCGCTTTAACTTTTTCTTAAATCGTTAAACTTTTTTAAAAAGGAAATTCACCCCCCCCCCTCTTGCCATCACTCTCTGTCCCAACAATTGGTATCAGAGGAGGAGTTTGTGTAATACCTTAACCGGTTTCGAATTCAAGATCCATTGTGATGGCTTCATCTTCTTTCGCCCCCTAAGGTTATTCATTGGGTCGTGCTCCTTTTTTTGATGGAACCGACTATACCTATTGGAAAACCTGCATGTCTACTTTTCTTAGAAGTATAAGTTATCCTATTTATAGAATTTTCATGCATGGTTAATCTCTCTCTTCTCCCAATGAATCCAAATGGAATCAAGCCGATATAAAAAATTTCGAGCTTGATGGCAAAGCCATGAACGCTCTTCATTGCGGCCTTGATCGTAATGAATTCAATCGAGTTTCCACATGCACTTCATCTCATAAAATCTAGAAACTTTTAGAGGTTACCCATGAGGGGACCAACAAAGTTAAGTATACTCGATTGGATATGTACCATCAAGATTTTGAGTCTTTTACCATGCATCCATCTAAAAATATTACTGATATGTTTACTCACTTTACTGATGTTTGTAATGGGAGAAAGTCTCTTGGAGATGATGTTTCTGCAGAGATGATGGTCAAGAAGATCCTTTGGATCTTACCAAGTTCATGGGCACCGAAAGTCACGGCAATTCAAGAAGCAAAGAATTTAAAAGAAATGCCGGTCGAAGAGCTCATCGGATCCCTCATAACCTACGAGATCACCATGAGGAGGCAAGCTGAAAAGAAAGGCAATCTCCTCAAAACTCCAAAGAACATCGCCTTCAAAGTTCAAAAAGAAGAAAGCTCCTCCTAATCATCTTCTTCCTCTTCAAGCAGCGATTCAGAAATCGAGAACCTTGCCCGCAAGATGCACAAATTCATGAAGAAGAACAAAAATAAGAAATCTCGCAAGACTTGAAAGGAAGAACTCGACGAAAAATCCGAGCCCGAGGTAATATGCTATGGGTGCGGCATGAAAGGCCATTATAAGCCCGATTGCCCACTCCACAAGACAAGGGCCAAGAAAAAGGAAAAGAAAAAGGCATTCAAGGCCACTTGGAGTGATAACTCCTCATCCTCCTCCTCCTCAAAAGTCAACGGTAAAAAATGTCTAATGGCATTTCATGAGGTAACCTCTTCCGACTACTCTTCCTCTTGTTCTTCCAATTCTTTCAACCATTTATCTTACGAGGATCTCAAACATGAGAGAGATCAATTAGAAGAAGGTTTTCACGAACTTTCTTCCAAATTTATTTCTTTAAAAAAGAAATTCAAAATTCTTTCTTCCGATAAGGATCACCTTCTCCATGAGAAGGAAGACTTGTCCCTCAAGATCCAAAACCTTCCCGATGTTGATTCTATGGAATCAACAATCAAGGATTTAATGTAATCCCTAGCTAAGTTCACCGAAGGTGAACATAACCTTTAGAATCTCCTTGGTTCCCAATGCATATCTAGAACCACCCAAGGGCTTGGATATTCCAAGCAAGTTCCTCTTCCCATGCTCCTACTATTTTTGTAAGGGGGAGCTCCCAATATAAATTTTGCAACTATTGAAAAAAGATCGGGCACTTAATTTACGAGTGCGACTGTAAAAATGCCAGGTATGGAATGCCCAAAACCATTTCCTTTAACGATGAATTTCATAGGAGAAGACCAGCCAGAAGACAAGTTTGGATTGAAAAATCCCTTTTAGCGAGTCTCTCCAGACCAAAATTTGTCTCGGTTCTAAAATCCTCTCCCCGGTGATTTTTTGTTTTTATTTAGGGGGAGTTATCGTTTAAGCCTTTTTGCGTTTTTCTTTCAAAACTTTCAATTCAAAACTTTCAATTCAAAGCTTTCAATTCAAAACATTCAATTCAAAACATTCAATTCAAAACATTCAATTCAAAACTTTCAATTCAAAACTTTCAATTCAAAACTTTCAATTCAAAACTTTCAATTCAAAACTTTCAATTCAAAACTTTCAATTCAAAACATTCAATTCAAAACGTTCAATTCAAAACGTTCAATTTAAAACTTTCAATTCAAATTTCAAAAATTTCAATTGGTTTAAAATCTCTATCTTGTTTTTCAATACTTTCCTTCAATCAAATTTTATGCCCAGTGCTATTTTGATAATCACAAAGGGGGAGATTTCCTTGGTTGATTGGGGGAGAAATTTCTCTCTCATTCTTTGCTTTACTTTTCAATTTATCCTTTAAAGCATGCCTTTCATTTCAGTCTTTTACATTGCTTGTTTTGGTGATTGTGATCATCAAAATAGGGGGAGATTGTTGTACCCCTCTCACTTGGATTTTAATGATCACAATCATTCTTTTTTTGTTCTAACTTGTTTTCAAGTGTTTTTGTTGATAGGAAAAAGGTTGCCAAGGAGTTGGGCCAAGAAGGACTGAAAGTAGACTCTCTGAGTCTACCGGCCAACCGGTGGATTCCCACCGGCCGGCCGGTGGTCTCTGGCAGTAGCAATGGTTTCTGTCCAGAGCCACCGGTCAGCCGGTGTGAGCTCCCCGGCCAGCCGGTGTTATCACCAGCCAGCCGGTGGATGACCACCGGCCAGCCGGTAGAACCTGGGCAGAGAGCTTGCTCTCTGTCTGGAGCACGGGCCAGCCGGTGGCTCAGGACCGGCCAGCCGGTGGACCACCGGATCGCTGGTGAGACACCACCGGTCAGCCGGTGGGCCCAGTCAAACTAGCCTTTGGGCTTTGACCAGACATGTACTTTTGACTCCCAACGGCTCCGAAGGCCTCTCCAACGGCTCCGAAGACCCCCAACGGCCATTTGGGAGTTCCTATCCTATAAATAGAGGACTAGGAAGCCCTGGAAATATATAGTAGCCCACGGGAACATTTTTCCATCATTTGGCGAACCTCCGGCGCATTCCTTCAAGGATCCCCACTTGCTCCAACTCACATCCACAACCAAGGAGCACCACCATAGAAGCTTGGGAGCGCTCTTCATCATCACCAATCAATCCATTGGCGCCCAAGACTTCTCCTCTTCACGGTTTTTATTATTTTATCATTTTGACAATCATTTTGAGTTTGTGCATACAAATCTTTCTTTCTCTCATCCTCCCTTTGTTTGGGTTCTCACACCACCTTCAAGGTGTGAAGAGATTAGTCAAGCCTTCCCTGTAAAAGGCTTGAGTCATAGGTAAGCTAGCCTTCACCTGTAAGAAGGCTAGTGGGTTTCTTGCTACAACCAATAAAAAGCAAGCTGTAATAGGTTTCTAGGCTGCCTTAAAGTCTAGTGGGTTTCTTGCTACAACCATTAAAAAGAAAGCTGTCGTATAGATCTCTCAACGGTTGAGTTGGGAGCGGAGACGTAGGCTTGGGTTTTAGGCCGAACTCCGTTATCAATTTTGTGTCTTGCCTCTTTTATTTCCGCTGTGCTTTAACTTTTTCTTAAATTGTTAAACTTTTTTAAAAAGGCAAATCACCCCCCTCTTGCCATCACTCTCCGTCCCAACACAATCTCCACTCACATACACATTCATTCTATATAAAAATGGTAATACCTAGCCCTATACATGTTCATTCATTTCCATTGATGGATTTTAAATAATTGGGGGACCCACATACATATTTTCACTTACCTATGAATGTGCAGGAAAGTCTCCCATGTCATTGAGGCTCAAAACCACCCAGAAGTGTTCAACGCACTACAAAAATATACTTGGAACCTTAAAACACACAATGTAGATTACATAACAACTGATAGACCAATCAACAACAATAAAACCTTCCCTAGAGTGTCAAAGACAAATGAAATTACCCTAAACCTACACGATAGAGATCAATGCAATACAAGAAACGTGTCAGAGGCTCATAAACCCCAAATTCCCCAAATTTAAGAAGTGAAAAACAAATCAGGAGGTGAAAACATTACTGCGAAACCAAGTCGAAGGATTGGAACCACCCGAAAAGATTCTATATTATGTGGTAGTTTAAAAAACAAACAAGAACACATCCCAAGAGAGATTCTAAACCACCATAGATCCAAGTAAAATAGAAAAAACCATTACTCCAAAATCCAAGTATTTCAGATGAACCAAAATCGGGAAAGGGGAGACCAAAAATAGGCCATGTAAGAATGAGGACTAGAGAATAGGTCTTTTCCTAAACAATTTGAGGAAGAAACAGAAGTAAATATGGCCTAAGATCCAATAACAAAGGATGTTTGTGGATAGAGTCGTGCACGAGATTAGTGGATACCCCATTGATGTTCTGCATTGGATGAGGGAGTGGGTGATGTTATTTTATGCTTTATGTTTTGTTTTAATTTAATTTAATATAAATAAATTTTTTATATAGGGTGTTGTGAATGGTTAAGCCACATAGTTTGGAAAACCGTGCACTAACCTTATGTCCCCCACTTTACCACTATATAACATCGAATGGGGTTGGTTCATAGTTTGAGAAATATTGAATATCTCGAACAATTCATATCTGTCCCATTAATTTAGTGTCGAATGGTTTCCTGTAATGGTCCACACTATTTTGCAGACTGTTTGCAAATAATGCTCCCCATTCTTTCTTTCAAAACATGATTTCTTTCAGGTATGGTGCTCACGATACTTCTCGAGAAACATGGAGAACAAAGGGATCCTTATCCCAAGTCAAAAAAATAACATAGGAGAGATCGAAATACTTGAATTCAATTACTATTCTTGGTTTTTAATGCGATGAATAAGGAAAATAAAAAATATCAAAACCGTGACATTTTAGCCCGGTTCAAAATGAAGATAATTATAGAAGAAACCATATGTTGGTCAATCAGAGCATGTAAATATCCATATTTCCTTTAAATCCACCTTTTAAGACTAATAAAATGACATGAGGGGTATATTTATACCCTAAATTCACTGTATATAACAAGTAACTTGGGGACTCAGATGCAACTTCATCATGTTGGAAACAGAGGATTGATTTTAAATCACATACTACTTTTATGAGGTAATGTGAGAGTAAAACCTATAAAACACCCTCATGGAACATGTAAAAGAGTTATCATTATGTATCATTACTGATAACCCATCCTTTTACATTTGATAGTATGATTAAAAAACTATATATCCATAGAGTAACAATATTTAATCATTTTTAGTGGATTAAAAATGAAAGGATCTCAAGGGGTTGAAACCATGACATCCAAAAAAAAATCTATGGGTTTTTAATGTTATATATCTTATTTAAAAGATTATAACCCTATATAAGAATGTTTTTAAATCTCAAATTATCAAATTCCCAAGGTGGTGAACTACTTAAATCCATGAAATTTTTTATTATGTTGTGTTGGATGAATCCCCTCCTACTTTGAAATGATTTTTCACCACCTGTGAAAAAGTGGAATATGTGAACATAAAAATAGTGGATTATATGAGGATAATATTATTTTATTCTATTATACATCTTGATGAGGACTGTGTTATTTTATTTTCCTAATGAATCATTATGATTTAATTACATTGAACTACAAGGAGATTCCAGAGATAGACCCATATGTCACCATTAACTATCTAGTTCTTCCCATTGGTCACCATGGATATATTAATTCACTTAGAAGAATGTACCCCTACCATAGTTCCAGGTTTTAGGTTGATGTTTATAATATTTTTATATCCATCAACGTCATATAGGAATGTTACCTTGTGTGGTTATCCAATCTTATCCTTATCTAGAATTATAATGTTCAAATCAGAGTCTGTGTTGACATCTAGGATCTATACATCAACCACTTGAAGTAAAATTTCATTTTCATAGTTTCAAAATTATTGATTAACATAATGTTTTGATTCCAATAAATCTCATTTATGTATGGATTCATTTCATAAAACTAAATTTAGATAATCCCCAAAATGATGTGAGAAGTTTATTAAATTAACTATATGGAAAAAATTTCAATAGAGTGTTACTCATTGGATTGAAGAACACTAGTGAAACATACCAGTTTTATATGCATTAAAAAATTAATCCCCTTTTAGGAATTATAGTGGACTTCCATGTCAATAATTTGGGGGTGATATCCCACCAAACTAAAAACCATCTCAGTGATATTAATAATGTATTTGGGGAGATGTTTTCCCACAATCTACATAGGAACCCATTTAAGTGTGAATCATTAGTCATATTTATAATGTATTTTTGATTTTTACTCAATAGAGGAATCAAAACCAACCTATATATTATTAATGACATAAATGTAATTCAAACTTCCTATAATTCAATAGATATGAGAGGCTTCTAAAGGGTTCTATATTTTATTCTTTTTTTCACTAACCTGATAAGAATGTGTAAGTCCTTCTAAAAGATGATGAAGAAAGGCCCCCTATAATGACCCAAAAATTTATTAATGTAATTTAACCAGACATAAAGTAATGGCATAAAGTATAAATTTTATAAAAACACTTATATAACATAATAAAAATGATATAAATAAATTATTAATGAAATACAGAGTATTTCTTAAAGTTAAGTATCCAATAATAATGAAATATTTACTTCTCCATAGGTATAGTATTATAAACCTTATGAATATTAACCAGCCATATAAATATTAACCTTACCCGTGGAAGTATAAAAAAATTTAGTAATATTATAAATTAATTTATGGTAAAATAATATCAAATTTATGTAAATAAATGTTTTATAAAAAATAACTAATTCTGTGTTGGAATTTCTGTAAGTCATAAATATTTAATTATGATTTTATTATTAATTTAATAATTGAAAATAATATTTATTTTAATAAATATTATCCATAAATTAATATTTTTATTTCTTGTGATTTTAAGATAATTTTATGAGGCCTTAATTAATTTTCCCAAGTGTTATATAATTAGTTATAATTTTAAAATCAATATATTCCATGTAAATTATAATGTAAATTAAAATATAAATTACTCATATTCTGAAAATTGATTCCATAAAATGAATTTAATTTATTGATTCTTCAAATTCAAAAAAATTTAAGGTGATATTTTTGGGATTTTCTGAAAAACATGAATTTTTGGTGAATACTAAAATACAGTAATTTACAGTATATTAAAATTATAAGATAAATAAAGTATTAATTTGTTAAAGTCTGATGTATGATCATTGGTTCTAACTAAATTGATATAATTACATTATTTAGTCTCAATAAATATCACCAGTTGTTTTCTAGTGAAAAATAATAAACTAATTAATTAAATAATGAGAAAACACCCCTCTCATCCACTATAAATACCATTTCTCAAACCATGTTCTCCTCACACCTCTCAATATTTGATCCTTGCCCTAATTAATCCATTTAATCTTACCTATACCATCTCCCTTATCTAGGAGTGATTTAAATCACCAAATGTCCTAAAATATTTTCTTAAGAATGTTCTCAATGAGGAATGATCCAAGTGGAAAAATCCTCTTCATTTTCTTTTAATTTCCTTTTGAATTTCATTTCCATTCTTCTATTCTTCTCACATTATATCACATAATGTCTTGATAAAATTATTATAATTTATATACTATAATTATATCTATTTTTTGTAATATCAATCAATAAACTTCTCTCTCTGTCTCTCTCTGTTATTATAAAAAAGAAATCGTCAACTATGATTTGTCAATTTAACGTCAACATGAGAGATACACGTTAATTTTATTTTAACACATTAAAGGGTGTCCATAAAATGATTATAATTGTTAAAATAGATTATAATTATTATTTTAATACAATTTAATGTTTTGGAAATATTTTATACAAATATGATCATTTTTATCGAAAAACCACCATAATTAACCTAAAATGATAATCATTAACATTAATCTAATTATTCATCCCCAAAATATATAACAAAATTATTTATAAGATAATTTAATATTTTATAATAACATTAATAATGTATAGTAACAATTATGGATATTTACCCTCATTTTACACAAACATACATTCCTGAGTATATGTGAACCAATCATGAAAACTGGGAAAAAATTAATGCTCTTAAATGATGCAATAAAACTCTATAAAACATAAAAAAGAATATAATATAAATATAATATAAATATAATGGATCAAATACCAGTATTTATTGTTATTTATTTGTATATAATGAAAATAATATATTTATACAAGATATCAATGTGAAGGAAGCATTCAGACACAAGGTAAGGGGGGTTATTAAACCCAACTATCATTCTTTTGGGTTTCTCTTTCACCCCATTTTTAGTATTGATATTCTATAAATATAATTTATTCCTATTTATCTCACATTTTAACCAATATAAATGATTTCAACTTGATTTTATGGCAAACACAATGTCTTCCAAAAGAATTATTTTTCCTAAAAACAAACTTTTAACTTCTCGAGATTGTTTCTTCCTTACTCAAGGTCAATGATTCGTATATCAGGTATGTTATTTATGATTTCATTTGGGAACCAAATTTTTATGAATTTATTCATAATAAAATGATACCAACAACATTACATGGGGTTTTTACCTTGATGGATGTACATTCTATGTGTAATGGACGGAAATGTATATGTTATGATGTAATAGGTGCACCAATAATTATATAATGCAATGTAAATGAAATGATGTGACAGGTGTGCCTGAATTTATATAGTTCCACAATAAATTCGGTAATGTAATATATCTTATTAAAAAAGTGAAATATGCATTAAAAATAGGCTATAATTGTTTATACGTATGTCTAATATTTTACCACTAAGACATTATGTTTAAATATTTATGCATCTCCACATTTCAAGCCTTATCTCAATGCTTCCTCTCATGATTATGAACATATGGATATGTTAGGATGATAAATATTTTTCTCACCCATTTTATATTGTTTGACTTTTTTATATATCCTATTAATGGTCTTTTATCTTCCCCATTTTTATGGATATCCTCAGGTGATTACATGTAATGAAAAGAATTTAAGGGAGAATAAGAAGTTAATGAAGAAAGAATTAAATAAATGTTTCTTTTTTATTTTGAAACTATTATTTATGTTCATATTTCTTAAAGAGAATATATATTTTGATCCAACTTGTGTTGTGATTTTATGATTCTTCACATTAGAGTCATGTAATAGTATTGTTAGAAAAATAAGGTCTCTATAGTTGGAATTAGAGGACTGTTTTGTTAATTTGGGAATTAGGACTATGGAATATTAGTGAAACCCCTTTGTATATGACTAAGTATTAGTAAGAACCCAAGAATCATTGTTTCATAAAATGTTAAACACAGTGATCCCAAAAATATATAAATTTAGTCGTATATTAAAAAATAAATATATTATTTAATCGTGAAATATAGAATTAAGTTTTTTTCTAACCTTTTCTATTTTTGAATGTTTTGGGAACCATGAGAAACCATGCCACAAACCCATGTGAGGTACAATGGAGTGATTTCTAGAATCACATCCCATATGAATTGGGATTGGAAGATAAAAATTTAATGTAAATTATTACCGTTTTGTATTAGTTTTTGAACAATAACTGGAATAATGTGGCACGTATACCTTCACTTAAGATGGAGAAAATGTCTAGTTAGTGTTTTATGTAGCAACAAAAAAAATTACTATGTCCTATGATCCACTAGTTATGCAATATTGGGTCAACTCAAGGGAGAATATATTTTTATTATTCATTGTTCTGAGTTGGATAAGGTGAATCTCATTGTTTATCTTCTAGATGGAGAGTTTGGTCAATGGTTTGTTTTTATTAACATCACCAAGTAGAGTGATTAAATTGAAAATATTGAGTTGGAATAATTTAAAATAAAGTTATTTAAATTTTATTTCCCTAAAATATTTAATATAATTATGGAAAATGAATTTATAAAGCTACATAAAAAGAGAGGCGAATCGATCACGACATATGAACAAAGTTTCATAAGGATTTCCATGTATTATTTAGGTTTTATTATCAACAATGATATAATGTTTGATAGATTCATTAGTTGTTTAAAACAACACCTTTGAAAGGATTTTTCAATTCAAGACGTCAGGATTTATGAAGACGTTTTTTGATGTTCTCTCAATGTGGATATGAAGATTTTTGAATGCCTCGTGTCTGTGATGATAATTAATGAATGATTGAGTTTCCAAAAAAATATTCTCAATAAAATAAAACTCTACATATAAAATTAGACTAAAAATGTTTTGGATATCATGAATTATTATGTTAGTGGGGTTTGAAATTTTATTACAGATTCTATAGGGGAGTTTTTCTATGAAGAAAAATGTAAGCTAAAATTTTTAAACTCTCTAACATTAATTGGATAAAATGTTGGAAAATAATAATTAAATATTTTTTCCAAACATATATACAAATGGGGATTTTGTGCCATTTATGATTCATGAATTTATTTTTTTAGATTTGTATCATTATTCCACTTGAATTCCATTCTAACATAATTTATGATACACTTCGACCATGATTTATAAAAATATATACATGGTTTAGATATTTCATTTATAATATTTCTAGCATGAATTAAATTTAAATTGAATGTTAAATCATTATAAAGTAGGGACTATCCTCTTGAATTATATTCATTAATGTGATTTATACTAAAAATGAAATTGTTCATTTGTGGGGGTGTGATTTTCTCATGGATCACTAATCTATTACAAACTTATAGAACTGTATTAATTTTTTTGAAATACAAATTCAAAATTTAATAGTTAACTAAATATATTATTTTATTTAATTATTTAACTGTAAATACTGTTAAAATGATTAATTTCACTTTGCTTATAGTTTTCATGGATGGGGAGGTGATTTTAAGAGCCCCTAATGAAAACTATATAAAATGAAAAAACCGTGTGAGATCCCAAGAACACATGTGGAATAAAATCCAAATTTTTCAAAAACTATCAATTCTATTACAATGAAAATTAGTGCTTAAATACATAATAATTTGGTATAAAATTACATAGAATATTGAGAATAATTATTTTTAATCTCCAAAATATATCATCATTGTATAAAATATTCATTGTCCACTGTGAGGGGGGAATTTCAATATTTGTAAATATATCAAGTTATATACAACCAATTTCCTACATTTTTGAATTAGGATTGTAAAAAAATTGTTTTCATAAAATACTATAAGACAATATCCTATCCCAAATCTAGTATCAAAGTAGTATTATAAAAATATGGTTCCAAAATCATGTTTGAAGTAAAAACCTATGTATTTATTAATTATTATTTTTTAATAAATTAAAATTTTTTGATAAATTTTTTAATAAACCACAAAAAGATAATCATCATTACTCTCAACACAAATTTTATCAGGTGTTACTACCAACACCGAGGTTAAAATAATTATGAAATACTATAAGGAAATTATTATTTAATATTATAGTAATCACCTTTACTTTATAATGGAGGCTATGAATAAGATTAAGTAAAATTTTAAAATATATGTTTAACACATGTATATAAAATTAATTGTTTTGTGTCTAATTAAATATAAATGAAAAAAATATATTTGTAAGTAAATGAAATAATATTTAGAAAAAATATTTTTTGGCACCAATTTTTTTAACATAATAATTAAAAATAATAATATCAGTTGAATGTTTTAAATTATATTTAAATATTATAAATTTAAATTATTATTTTAACATTAATCATATGTCTTTTCAATATAAGCGAAAATAATAATTCAAATTTTAGACATTTGAAATATATTTTTTAAAAAAGTGGTTTTGTTTCCTTAGTGCACCCTTATTTTTAAAAATAGTTTTTGACACTTCAAAAACAATTTTAAGAAATGTATATTTGTTTTTAGAAAATGTTATAAAATTTATTTTAGGGCCAATTCATTGAACTTTTTTGAAAATATATTATTGTTTATGAATAGTTCAAAATAATAAATTTTAATTAAATACTTCCTTTTATATTTAAGTGTATATAAATATTAAATATATCTTAAATTTGTTTTAAAATAAAATTAGTAAAAAAATTTATCTATTATTCCAATTTAGGAAATTATAATCATCATCATTTTAATTTTTAACATGAAAACCTTAAAATTCTTTGAACTTTTTCTTATGGAAACCCCACTTTCTCATCACCTCTACAAGATTAATTTCAAATAAAAATTTACCAATTTTGAGAATTCATTTTTGAAAATTTGATTGCATATCTTGAATCATAATAATTTATATTATATAATAAGGTAAACATAATTGTTTTTACAAAAATTAATAGTGAAATGACTAAAAAATAATTATATCGACTACGGTAGAATTGGTTTATCACAGGTGAAAATAAAATGTTTAGAATTAAAATGAAATAATAAAATATATAAAACCCCGTTCCAAGACTTATGTTGTATATATTAGGTATAAATCTTGATAATACTCTATTTTCAAGTGTATTGGATTTATAAATACCAAGGTACACCTTTTTTACTTTCAAAAAAATTACATGTGTGTAACTCATCTCTCTTATAAAATGTCACACAATATACTCTCTTCTTATCACATTAACACCCATTTAGTTCTGTCAATAACTATACAAATACCTTCATAAATTTAGTACTCCAATTTTTCAATACCTTATTTGGGGAATACATTCTTCCTAGAGACTCTATTGGGGTAGACGAAAGGAGGATACCTGATGAAGCAGGAAAAATCTTCAACGATTATTTCTAATTTATTTCTTCCTCTTCCCCGGTAAACATATAATTTAACCATGGTTATTTATTAACAAATGTGTATTCCATATAATTATGGTTTCTTGTGTTATTTTAATGTCATAAAATAATCAATAAATTTAGCATATGGGTTATGAAATCTGCATTCTTGTATATGACGAACTACTATATCAGGAACAAATGTCATTCATTTGTACAGTACCCATAACAAAATAGCATATTAATATTGACATAAAATATATATATGAAACATATAACATGATAATAACTCTATATATATTATATCATATATAATTTTTTTTACTTTCTATTGTGTAGGGAATGCGATAATGTCCCTCCTATGTATGGTGGAGTAACACTTCACAAAGAGATATGATTATTTTTTAATAAAACATTATATTAATGGAATTAACAATAATTTTATTAATTAATTATTATATAAATGGAATATTAATGATATTAATTTAATATTGGTCATTATATTAATATAATACATCAATATTTTCTATGCATTTCCACTCATTGAAAGATGATAACATCATTCTTGTACGTCTGGACTATCCCCATCACGATGCGACCTGACTCTCTCTTTTAATCGAATCACCTTATGAATGAGATGTATAATTTTAATTAATGAAATAATATTAAATTATTATCAATATGTAAATATATAATATTACATATCTTCTTTATATAATTATCACTGAAAAATGGAAACATTGCTCATGTATACATATGTCATAGTATCTCGACGATTGTAACATACTTCCTATCTGAAAATCATCCTTCATGATATATATTAAAAGTATAATTATTTTATAAATATTATATTTATTTCATTGTAATTAATATTATAATTATGTAATGATGATCAAATTAAGAGGGACAAAAATAATAAATCATAATATATATAATAAACAAAGTGGTTATTACCCAAAAAATCATTTGTACAAATAATTGATAATAAATGGGTAACAAATGGTCATAAGTTAATTATAATTTGTATGATATATATATATATAATATATTTATAATAAACATATATTTATTATAATGTATTTTCAACTATATATGAATGAATTCGAGAAGTAATGTAAGGGATTTATCGTAACTCTTTTAATTTTAGTAGACAAATGTAAATTTACCCCTTTTTTCATTTTTATGGTGTATATAATGACCCTTTGAGTATTTATATCATAAAAATCGTTATTTTAAAGATTTTTAATGATTATGTTGATGTTATGATTTATTGGGGCTTGTAACATGAAATTTTACTAAAACAGTAAGGGATTACACCTCAAATTTTTTCTTTTGTGAGACACATGACATATTCATCATGTGTTTATTTTATGTGTTGTATATAGTACCCTAAGTAAATATTATTTTATTATACTAAAAAATAATGATATTTTTATACACATTTTAGTATCACTTTTTCATGTGGTTTATGGTTCACAAAATACCAAAGCAGTATGGGATTTATGATATAATCTCACTGTTTATCATGATTGTTTATGTATATGATTTGATGAGGAACTCTTCTGTTACACCTCTCAATAAACTCGCGAATTTTTTATACTATCCCTATTCTATGACTACACATATTATCCATTCATTTTAGTCATATAATACACTCAAGGGTGTAAAATATTTTTTTATGAAGAATCATCATTATTTATCTCCTCGATTGAAATATCATTTGCTTATGAAACCATGTTTTGTATTGGGATGGCCCAGACCCTCATGGTCCAACCCTTTGCCAAAATCTGGATCTTAAGGGTTGCGTCTCGGTGGGTGTGACCGATTGGCATATGACTGATCGGCGTGCAACTGATCGGCGTGAGACCGAGCGGTGGGATACCGATCGGCGTGCGACTGATCGGTACCCCATCGACTGGTGTGATGCAATCTATGTGTCAATAATTGTTGTGTGGTACGATTGGTGCCACCCAGCCTTGTTGTCTTTTTCTTCTGTAGTTTCTCCCATAACACCACTTTTAGGCGTTTTTAACCTTTCAGTAGTGGTTCAAGGCTGTTTTTAATCGCTTAATTAACTTTTTAATTACTAAGGGTGGGTATACCCTCAACGGACCCAGCTGTGTGTCTACGTAATTTTCACCTCTTTTTATATAAAAACCCTTAAGCGTCGCAGATATTACCACATTTCTCTGATGGGAATGATTAAATAAAAATTAATCTTGTCATATGTAACCACCCAACCGTGTGAGGAACCGCGATCCGACTATAAAGCCATTCAAATCCCCATATCCTGTAACAACAGGATATTATCTATATATTGCACATGAATTTCTTCTTTTTCTTCTTCTTATTCATTTTGGTCGGCCTTCTTTTTTTCCCAGTGATTTGTAGTCTCCCTTCCTGAGATAAGAGGTGCGCCTATTCTGAAACCTTTCATCTCACCCTTAGAGTCCCTGAATTTCTTAGTGCTTGGAAAACATCGATCATTGATCAACCAAGTATGGTTTTTCAATCGTCTCTCTTTACCATGTATCTTGAGGGGTGGGTATGCTATTGTTTTTGTGGGGATTTTTGAAACCAAACTTAATTAAGATAATGAACAGATCTTTAAAGAATGAAGGGGGTGTGATCGATGTTATATTGTACTATTTTATGTTGATATGTTTTGTGAACTGTATGGACTTGTTCTCAATGAAAATCACGGTTGTTGGTGGTCTTTCCTTAAGTCCTAATAAACCCTTGTCTGTTTCTGTGGTGATGACTTAATTACTATAACATTGAAATTGATTAGTCACCAAAACTCAGTTGGTTTAAATGGTTGTTTGGTAAAACAAGAATACCTGTGTGACCACCCCTGTTAACAAACAGAATGATGAACCTAATGAATGATGTGATTGAACCTCTAAGTTTCCCAATCTGTTTTGGAAGTAGGTGTTTTGTAATGCTATGTTCCTATGGGAAAATGTAAATGGGGATGGGATCCTCTATTGTGGCACGATTTTTGGCAGTGAGTTTTAAGCAGTTTGGGATATATCTTGTGGCTTACTTTTGTTCCAGTACATCGAGGGATCTCACTGATCCCTTTGTTGTTGGGACATTACAAGATAACCAGGTGTGAATTCTTAAATTCCTGTTTGGGTATTTCTTTTTCTATAGCTTGTGGTTATACCTCTTAGTTTCCCGGTAGTGTAGAATTCACCTAAATGGGATCACTTGGATAAGAAAAGATGAATGAGTTAAATGGGAAATTGGTTTGGGGTTGAGTTGTGACTTGGCCATGAGTGATGTACTTTTATTTTATGAATGAATAGTAACATGGTGTTTGTGCTTAGGTTGGCATCAGAAACCCTGTGTTGGGATTAGTTATTATTACCTATATATATAATTGTATTTATTATGTTTCTTATTCGCGACCCACCTAAGTTGAGAACTTAGTGCCGAACGCCCTCATTTCATGGGGGAGGGTGTTTTTCCCAACACTCTTCTGAGTGGCTGGTTGTTAGCTCCATTTATTCTCCCTTTCCAGAATAGACCAAGACTCTTCAGTTAGGATGTGACGGCCTGAGGTCTATCATAGCCGATGATTCTTCGGGCAGAGTAGTTGTGGTAGTTGGCCCAGGTGTGTGCGGGCAAGTTGTTTCCCAAGAATCATCAGGATGAGGCCCATGTGTCTTTATGTGTGACAGTGGTTATTCTAGAAAAGGTGTTCTCGGGTGTGGTTACACATGGTGGTTATGGCCCAGGTGTTTGGGAGAGGGATGTGTGTTATTGGCCCAGGTGTGTGCGGGCAGGGTGTGGTAGTGGGAGTGCGGTGAGAATGGCGGGGTTGGTACGATGCGTAGGATGTCTTCAATATCTAGTGGGAAAGTGGCACGGGGTAACCAAACATCGATGTTCTATTACTATACATTACTTGACTTACGTTATTTTGGGAGTGTGCCTTGGTGAGGCTTGGGTGGATAGTTTTCCTTACTCGGTGCTTCGGTTGTCTCTTTTCTCACAGGGCATTAGAATTCCTCCCCACTTGTGCACGAGAGTCTTTGGATTTCTCTACTGAGTATACATATATTTTCACGGATTATATATAAATATGCTTTTAGGTTTCTAGGAGGACATCAGGGATCGTGCAGGACAGTACTAGCTCGGACCTTGGGGTAGTTGTTGTTGTCTTTTTCCTTTTTCTTGGTACTTTACCTTTGGAGTTCTTTTGGTTTGTATCTTTTACTTTTGAACATGCATATCAGAATGTTTTAGTTTCGGCTTTACCTTTACTTTCATCTTTGGTGTTGTTGGGGTTGCTATCATATATCCTGATCCTATAAAAATAAATTGGGTAATGCCTTACATCTTGTGTGTGCTCCTATAACCTTGGTGTTGGTCGCCACTCCGGGACTTATCGAAGGAGGGTCTTGAGGTTCATTATCTCTTCTTCAACTTAAAGAAGGAAGAATCTGGAAATCTTCTGTCCCTTCTTTCCTTTTAGTGAAGGTGGGTTGTGACAGAATGGTATCAAAGGCAGAGGTTTGAGAGATAGGATGGAGTATGGGGTTAGGCACAGTGAGGATTTCATGGGATGGTAGGGAAACGGTGTTGGGTGATCTTGGTGCTGAAATAGGCCAGGGAAGACCGGCTAGGACACGGGATTTTAGGGCCCCTGTGATCTGATGCAAGGACTCTGGGCCTACCAAACGACTAAGTGAGGTTGCACTGATTGCAGGGTAGAGACCTTTGGGAAGGTACGTGCATCATAATGAATTGTGTTTTTGAGTTTCATGGGTGTTTTTGGAATTTAAAATGAATGAGAAGTATAAATAAAATTTAAGAACAATATTATACACTACTCCAGCATAGGCATTCCTTGTTTACCTTGCAGTTATGGAACCTAGGAGATGACCATGAGTAGTGCGAGTGATCAAGGCATAGGAAGTTGACTTGGTTGATTGACAGAGGGGTGACCGAGAAGAGGAATTAGATAAGTGGAAGAGGATTCTTCATGTCTTTCTACGACAGACCCTCAGGAAGTATGAGGGATGCATCTCAGACATGAAGACATGGACCTGGCTAGAGGATCTAGTGAGAGCTTTCAGCTTGATCCGGGATCTGATGATATACTGAGTTCCTCTAGTCGTGAGCCAGATGCGTATATCAGCAAGTCAGTGGTGGATGCATTATCTTGGGTAGAAGAGGGAGACTAAGGTTCTGTGGGTTGACTTTGAGAAGGAGTTTTGGGTGGGATTCTTCTCTTCCACAATGAAGGCTGAAAAGAGGCAGGAGATGCTCTCCCTCCAGCATGGTATCATGTTAGTAAGAGTTTTGGAGATCAAGTTCAAGGATATCATTCTCTTTTATCCAGACCTCTTTCTAGATGAGGAGTCTCCGGCGAGACGTTTGAAGGAGGAACTTCGACCATCTCTTCAGTTTGATGTTAGTCCCTTCACCTTAACGACCTACTTAGAGGTCCAGAAGAAATATGAAGTGGTGGAAAAGATGCGCACATTGGGAGGTGTATCATGATAGGGGATCCAGTTGGGCTCGTCGAAGGGGAAGGCCGTCATCAGTAGGCTTCCAGCATCAGGACCCTCTAGGTTTCGACCAGTAGGAGCCAGGCCTCAGCAGTTCCAGTTCCGATCCTCCAGTCCCCGCCTTTTTATTTCAAGAACATGACTGAGGTGCTTCATCTATGGGAGCCATGGAAACCTTTGGAATCAGTTCTCGGACAGAGTATTTTACAGAGAGGGTGGGTAGGTTCACCGGCCACCTCAGCAGTAGTATTTTCCAACTAGACCCTTTTAGCAACATCAGCAGGGGTAGAAAGCTCTCACTCCTCTGTGGGTAGTCATTGCAGGAGGAGGCCGACCTGAGGACGCCCCTTAAGGACCTCGGCCTGGGTGTGGTCGGGGAGGTGGCCGACAACTGAGAGGAATGGGAGATGGGTGTGGACAATGGCACGTCGTGGAGGCAGCAGTTCCAGCAGGGCCAGAGGTCGTTCGAGGTACAATCATCTTGTTTAGTACTCAAGACTATGCCTTGTTCGATACAGGAGCTTCGTACTCCTTTGTTACACACATTCTGGCCCATTCCCTGGGTTTATATGTCGAGATACTTTCAGCGCCCCTGGTGCTGAGAACGCCAGTCGGAGGTCAGACCGACTTGTTCTATGTTTGTCGAGGGTATAGACTGATGATAGGGCCACATCATTCTATCATGTATCTTCTACCATTGTAGATACATCCTTATGATGTCATCCTAAGAATTGACTAAAAGTTCTTTGTATGTTCCGTCATTGACTGCTTTTGAGGGAGGGTCTTGTTTTCAGATTTGGGCGGTCAATGTTTAACTTTCATCGGCGAGCAGGGTTGTCAGAAAAGCAGCAGATGAGAGGAGCCCCTCCTTTTCCTGTTGGCTGAACTATTAGTGGAGTCGGTGGATGCAGATATGGTGGATGTTCCAGGAGTCATCAGTGAGTTTATGGACATCTTCCCTGAAGAGTTGGAAACTCTACCCCCTCGACGTGATGTTGACTTCGGGAGAGATATACAACCTGGTGCCCATCCGATTTTGATGGCTCCCTACCAGATGCCACCTTATGAGTTGTGGGAGTTGCGAATCCTGGCTGACTATCTGATGAAGAAGGGTTTTGTTCGGCCAAGTGCGTCATCGTGGGGTGCTCTTGTCTTGATTGCGAAGAAGGAGGATGGCGGTCTAAGACTGTGCATAGAATACAGGTGGTGGAATCAGGTGACTGTCAAGAATCTCTACCCTCTCCCAAGGATAGACGATCTCTTTGACCAGCTAAGGAGAGCAGGGTGGTTCTCTAAAATTGACCTTCAATTGGGATATCACCAGTTGAGGGTGAAGGAATGTGACATATTGAATACTGCCTTCAGATGCAGATATGGGCACTTTGAGTTTGTGTTGATGCTGTTTGGAATTACGAATTATCCATATTTATTCATGGGGCTTATGAACTACGTCATCCGGTAATACCTGGATTGGTTTGTTGTCATGTTTATTGGAGACAACCTGATCTACTCAAGATCAATGGAGGATCATGTAGATCACCTGAGAATGGTTCTAGTGGTCCTCCGACGGCACCCGATCTATGGGAAGTTGTCCAAGTGTACGTTTTTGATACGAGAAGTGAATTTCATTTGGCACGTAGTATCTGAGCAGGGGATAGCATGGGACCCATCATAGGTCGAGGTGGTTGTTTCTTGGGAAGAACCCAAGAGTGTGACATAAGTTCGTAGTTTCCCAGGTCTAGCAGGTTACTATCGGAGGTTCATTCCCAACTTCTCCCAAGTTGCGACACCTTTGACAACCTTGAACAAGAAGGACGAGGCTTTCGTGTGGAATGGGTAGTGCGAGGAGACCATTAGTTATCTGATGGAGAAGTTGGTGAGTTCCCCAAAGTTGATCTTTCCAGAAGAAGGGGCAGAGTACAAGGTGTTCTGTGATGCTTCAGGGCAATGCCTAGGATGTGTGTTGATGCAGCGGAAAGGAGTGATCTTCTATGGCTCCAGGAAGATACGTTCCCCTGAGTTTAACTATGCCACCCATGATCTGGAGCTTGCGGAGGTCTTTTTTTCACTAAAGTTGTGGCGGCATTACCTCATCGGGGAGCACTTCGTGGTATTCACGGATAACAAAAGCTTGAAGTATATTTTCTCCCAGTAGGACCTGAAATTACAACAACAAAGGTGGATGGAGTTCCTTCAGGACTACGACTTTGAGATATCCTACACCTCAGTAAAAAGGAATGTTGTAGCTGATGCATTGAGCATGACGTCACAAAATGATGTGGTATGAGAGTTAGAAGATGCTTGGAAGGCGATGGATGAGTTAGTAGCCCTGCACCAAGATGCGAGGGTGGATGGTGGTAGCAGTTGCATTTATTAGATGACAATGTAGTATTCTCTACTAAGGAAGGTGGAAGAGTCTCGGTGGGGAGACATAGAGAGTGAATTAATGTGTGACTGGGTTAACCAAGGTGATTCTATTGAAGGGTGGATGGAGGATGGTCAGAAATAGGTGCTTTTCTGGGAAAATATATTTTTTCTAGATGCAATGCATGATAGAGTTCCTAGTCAGTTCCACAACACACACCTAGCTGTGCACTCGAGAGTTTCCATGATGTTCTAAGGCATGAGAGGTGAGTTCTGGTGGCCCAGGGTGAAGCAGAAAGTGGCAGAGTTCATGGCCAGATGACTAGTGTTTTAGTAGGTGAAGGCTGAACACCGTATTCCAGGCGGTTAGCTGCATCCTTTGGATTTCCCCGAGTGGAAGTGGGATGACATCTCGATGGATTTCATCATGAGATTACCCAATGTTCAAGGAGGTTGCGACGCTATCTGGGTAATGGTGGACTAGTTGAAAAAATTGGCTCACTTCCTAGTGATCAAGGAGTCGGGTGTATTGGATGCCTTAGGATGGAGGTATGTAGATGAGGTGGTGCGGTTTCATGGAGTTCTGAGGTCCATAGTCTCAGATAGGGATGCACGGTTTACCTCACGAGTTTGGAGGGGATTGCAGCATGATTTTGGATCCCAGGTACGTCTTAGCACTACATTCTATCCCCAGATAGATGGACTAATAGAGCGCACCATCCAGACATTAGAGGATATGATACGAGCATGTATTCTGGATTTTGGGTGATTGTGTGGTGTGACACTTTTCTCTAGTAGAGTTTGCCTATAATAATATCTATCACTCTTGTAACACCCCGAGATTTTATGAAAAATATTCTTTTTAATTTCATTAATGTATTGTGTTGTATGCTACACCAAAAGGACCTTGCACAACACGCATCCTTGACTTGCCTTGCATTACACACAATCGCGACCTTCCTCTATAGCGTGTGTAGTACGCAAAACCAAGTTTCACTAAACAACGATATGCTATTAAAATATTATTAAAACTAGACATTATGAATAGTAATAACAACTTTTTGAAATTTTATAAATTTTATTTTTTAAAATGGACTTCATTTTTGGATTTGGAATATCTAATTTAGCTTAGGGTGAAATTTTGGTACATTTCGGATAACTTTCATATTATGATGAATAGCAAAAATTACTAAATTTTAATTAAAAACAACTTTTTTAATCAAAATAATTAACAGTGATAAATTATTAATTTTAGTGGTTTTAAAGTATATTTAGAATATATTTTTACAATTTAATACAATGTTGGTCATTGGATGTAATTTCACATTTAAACCAGTTATAAACAAGTGTCAATATTTTGATAGTTATTATCTCTTAAAAACACGCTATTTGTTTTGACGACGGGAATTAATTTTTAAATTAGTTAATGTGACTGATATGTTTAGTATTTGATAAAATAGAAATCATTTTTGAATTCATAATATCAAATATAGCTTAGGCCTAATTTTTGGTATTTTTCTAGAAACATTCATTTTTTGATGAATAGTGAAACCACTAAGTGGTAGTTAAAAAACTGAATTTTCCATAAAACTTAATTTTACCGCTTCTATGATTGGAATTTCGAAAATTCAAGAGACATGATTAATATCAAGGACTAAAATGTGGTTCAATGAGATGAATTTTGTTTTGATGAATAGTAACTTTTTACTTTTTTTAACCAAGGTTAAAAGTAAATACGGTAATTAAGGGTAAAAATGATATTATTATTACCCTAACACATGTCCTAATTCTATTGGATAAGTTTAATTCGACCAAAAAAAAGTTAGGAATAAAATATTACCATTTAGGTCCACTTGGATTTGACTAGGAAATTTAATATTAATTTATTTAAAGAAGGGTTAAAATAGTTAAAATCAAAGTTTAATAAGCAAAAAAAATTTTATATAGGGTTATACATAGGATAAATTTGACTATAAATATTCATTATAAAGATAAAACGATTTCCTACATAATGGATGTTTATTTGTAATTTGTAGACTTTAAATAATTTAATTTATTTATGACACAATGATGATGCTCTAATTATCTTATTAATGAAATATTGACATAATTAATGTTATAAATACCCAAATAAATGTAATTTGAGACTTTTTATGAATTAAAATAATTTTATATGTTAATATGACATGTTAGTATTTATTTAATTAAATTTATTAGATCTAATCATTCTGTTATGATTTTCACAAAAATCAATTACCAAATAGTGTCAAAATTGGCATAATATTGTTTTTAAAACAAATATTATATTATTAATTGTTATTTTATTCCTAAAAATCTATGTTTCGGCCAAATGACTTAGATAAGGTTATATATATTAATAATAAACAACTTGGGGTTCTTTTGGATTGACATAGTAAGTTTATTAACCTTATAGTGTAAGAACACAAAAAGACACGGTAAAAGTAAAATTATCTAACTTAAAGTTAAAACTAAATGATAAGGCTAAAATAGTAATCTAAACCTGTCAAAATTTTATTTGATGATAGGATTTCGACCCATCCCCACCTTAGCTTCGAAATAACTCAATTTGGAGCTATTAAAAACCGAATCTGACTTTATAATAAAATAATATTTTTAGTTATTCCAAAGGTGCCCCTCTCATCCCTTATAAAAGGGAACTTACTCCCTCTCTTCCTCACAACACATTGAGCCTTGAAGCTCGGCCAAAACATGTCAATTTCTTCTCTCCACTTCCCTAGAGACATCCTAGAGGACCTGGTATTCTTCAAAGACCAATTTTAGTGCTCTAAGAGGAGGTATCAAAGAGGCGCTTCAAAGAAGAGGTAATGTCTGTTACTGATTCTTTAAACTTTATTTCTTATTCCACTTCTTCTTCGTAGGTTGTTTCATTATGAAGTAATAACATCAGTATCACTCATATACAGATATGTTATTATAAGTATGAAACAAACCTATTTCACCACCTATCCATCCTACCGAAAACGAAATCACCGCGCGTGCGTACGTACGGAATACCGTCTCCACGACGTGGTGTAATCTATTTTCCACCACCACCTTACATGGATGGGTATAATAGTGTAAATAATAACTATATATGATTATTTTAATGTGATATTGATTCTGAAAGAGTATACATACACTCCAATACAATTCTACTATCATGAGAATGAAATCATCGATCGTGCGTACGTACGGACTACTGTCTCCACGACGCGATGAGATTCATTCTCCACGTTAACCATTAATGAATGATTATAAAGTATATATAATAAGTAATCATGAAATATATGAAATAATATTGATACTGGATTTATGTGTATATATATGTATGTCATCTACTTAATTACATTCAACTCAATAAGGAAACGAAAACAACGTTCATGCGTACGTACGGCCTACCGTCTCCATGAACGGTGTATTTCTTTCCATTTACTGATCTATTATATATATGTATATTCTGAATATATATTATATAAATCATGTTTTATATTCTAGAATTAATTAATCATGATCTATGTAATCATATGAATAATTACAAGTCAAAACACAGACGACAAATGAAATGATTTTACCCAAAACGCTCTTTAACATGAAATTTACAAATGAATGGGTAAAATAAAGTCATAAGTGAACCATATATGATATCATAACAATGCGTATGATTCTGGAATAAGTCAATGACATTATTTAAATCATTATACTGGAGGTTCAGATAATTACGAAGCAAATCAGACCTATAGTAAGGGAAAATATCACAATCTCATTTTTATCCGAGATTGTTTATAATTTGGTATTTACTGCAGTGTATTTTATCGTCCACATCCTAGTTTCCTCGGTATTTAATATTATTTACATCCACCTAAAATTTTTTAAATCCTATTTTACCCTTCGGTGAGTTTTTAGTAAAAGATATGAAAGGAATCTTTTGACGTTTTTCATATGAGGTACTTTTTTACTTTTCCGACAAAAGTACAAGAAGAATTTTTTTTTAACTTATACGGATAGAATAGATTTTTAAAACATTATTTCCAAGAATTTTCCTTTAGAAGTTTTGAATTCTATTTTTAATCATCTTACTTTAGTTTAGAATTGTATGACATGTTAAGTAAGGAAAAGTGTTTTTTAAGTAGAAATGATATTTTCCTCAAAAATGGAGTTCAAGTGTTTTATCAAAATTATTTTCCATTTAAGATAATATAGGGTTCTGTTTTTATCCCTATTATTACATTGATTTGATTATGTTTTGATGGAATTATTTTTATGAATTCCTTTATCTTATATGAATTGTTTGATGATGTCATGATGTGTAAGATTCCTATTTTTATTACATGGGTTATGCAATGATGTATGATTTATGATTTTTTGGAACAAATAAGAATGGTATCATTATGAGATGGGTGGAAACAATATCTCCCTCCAATGAATTGGGTAATGATTTTATATCTCATGAGATAGACATGGCTGGAATGGTAGGTTATACTGGTTCAGTGAAACAGGACTGAAACGAGGAGTGAACTCGGTTCAGAAATGGACTTTGTCCACTAAGACAGTCTTGGAAATATGTCTTGACTAATAAGAAATGATTATCTATGATTATGTGTGTATGCCACAATGTTTCATGTTCCATGTTATGATTATTGGGATTACATTTCACTACTATGATTTATCCCATGTTATGAAATTATGATCTCTTTTGCAGGTTAAGATTTCCAAAATATTTGTTCTTATGAATATGATGTGATTGATATTTCTTTTGTTTACCCTTACTGAGAATTTGAGCTCACCCTTTTATGTTTTCTTTTCACGAGGATATAAAGAAAGGATTTAGGTTCAAAAAAAAGAAGATCTTTATGGGATATGTTGAAGATCTTTCACCACGATTCGAAGATTATATTCCGAGTTTCCAAAGACACTAAACTGTTACGGTCCATGTGTGTGTGTTTTTGTTATGTACTAAGTATTACGCCAAAGTAATGTAATGTCTATGTACGTTAAGCTTTGGTTCTCTACAACTCTACTATTGGCATGGCTCAGTCTGAAGATTTGTATTAAAGTTCGTGTTGCTCACCCATATGACGGACTGAGGTTGGGGAAAAAGTGTTCTAGTCCTGGAAGTGGTTCAGAGCATGACACAGAAGGTTCAGCTTATACGGGAGAGGATTAAGGAGACATAAGACAGACATATATCATATGCTGATAATAGAAGGATAAACATGGAGTTCGGGGTCGGGGACCATGTGTTCTTGAAGGTCTCCCCTTGCCATGGACAACAGAGGTTCGGTAGGGGGCGTAAGCTTTCTTCCAGATTCATCGGACCCATTAAAGTGTTGTGGCAGGTTAGAGAAGTGGCTTCTCAGCTAGTTCTACCACCACTTCTACTGAGGATACATGGCGTCTTCCATGTGTCCCAACTCAGGCGATATCTGTATGACAATTCACACGTCCTCGACTAGGGAAAGCTAGATATCTAGGACAACATGACCTTTGTGGAAATACTATTGAGGATTCAGAATTGTTAGGAGAAGGTGCTCCGACGATGAACAATCCCTATGGTTCGTGTGTTGAGGAGGCCTGGCGGGCTTGAGCAGAGTACCTGGTAATGGGAGACACAGATGCGCGCCCAATACCAAGAGCTGTTTTGAGTTTTGTTCTATTTTTTTCTATGGTTGTTGTGATGTAGTTCTAACCTTGTTAGTTTATGAGATGTTTTTTCCCTACCTGGGGAGTGTTGTGAAATGTCCTGACTTTGGAGAAGGGAGGAACCGATAGCTAATCAAGACACATTAAGGTGGATACGGTTAAACCCAAGAGGGTGAGTCAGTGCTGCCCAAACTGGATAGTGTATTGACATGGAGGAAGGAACTCCTTAATCCATATGGTTGGATAGTTTACCCTTGGGTGATGCAGGGTTACTTGAGGGAGAGGTGTTTCTAGATGTCGATGAGGTTCACTCCTAAGAGGTATCTTTCAAGGTGGTTGTTCGGACCCCCCTCTTCTTCTGGTTTGGATTTGATTCTCGAGGGAAAGAATAGTTTGAGAGGTATCTAATGTGATTTCCCAGACTCTCATAGTCCACCCCTTTGCGAAAATATGTATCCTAAGGGTGGAGTCTTGGTGGGTGCGACCGATTGGTGTGTGACGGATCGGGGTGTGACCGATCGACGTGCGATCGATTGGCGTGCGACCGACCATCGTGCGACCGACCGGCGTGCCACCGTTCGGTGTGCGACCGATCAACGTGCGACCGATCAGTGTGTGACAAAACGACGTGAGACCGATCGGTACCCCACCCACCGGTGTGACGTGATCGGTGTGTGGCACGATTGGTGCCACACGGCCTTATAGGGTTAATCTTCTGTAGTTTCTCCCATAACACCACTATTAGGCCTTTTTAACCTTTTGGAAGTAGTTCAAGGCCATTTTTATGACCTTAATCAATTTTTAAATTCCTAAGTGTGGGGAGACCCTTAACGGGCCGAGTTGGGTGTCCGCGTAATGTGCACCTCTATTTATATAAAAACCCTTAAACTTCCCAACTCTTACCACCTTTTTCCGATGGGAATAATTAAATAAAAATTATTCCCGTCCTATGTAACCACCCAACCGCGTGAGGAACCCCGATCCGACTTTAAAGCTGTTAAAATCCATATATCCTGTAATAATGAGATCTTATCTATATATCACAAAAGAATTTATTATTATTATTCTTCTTCTTCCTTTTGGCAGGCCTCTTTTTCTTCCCAATGCATTGGAGTCTCCCTTCCCGAGACAAGAGGTGCGCCTGTGCCGGAACATTTCTGCTCAACCATAGAGTCCCCTACGTTCTTGGCGCATGGAAAACTTCGATCCTTGATCAACCAAGTAGGTTTATTCCTTCGTCTCTCCTTACTCTGTATCATGTGGGGTGGGTATGCTATTTTTTCTGTGAGGATTGTTGAAACCAAAATTAATGAAGACAACGAACGGATCCTTAAATAATGAAGGGGGTGTGACCGATGTTCTATTGTACTCTTTCATGTTTATACGTGTTGTGAACATTATGTACTTGTGCTCACTGAAAATCATGGTCGTTGGTGGTCTTTCCGTAAATCCTAATGAACCCTTGTCTTTGTCTATAGTGATGACTAAATAACTGTAACATGGAAATTAATTAGTCACCTAAACACAGTTGGTTTAAATGGATGTTCAGTAAAACAAAAAACCCTGTGTGACCACCTTGGTTAACAAATTGAATGAATAGCCTAATTAATGACGTGATTGAACTTAGAAGTTTCCCACTCTTTTTTGGTAGTATGTGTGTTGTTCTGCTAGGTGTATATATGAAAATGTGAATGGGGATGGGATCCTATGTTGTGGACCGGTTGTTTGTTGTGAATTTGAAGCTGTGTAGGATGTATCTCGAGGCTTACTTTGGTTCCAGTACTTTGAGGGATCTCACTGTTCTCATTGTTGTTGTGACTTTACAAGAGAACAGGGTGTGAATGCTTAAATTCTTGTTTGGATGTTTCTTTTTCTCTAGCTTGTGGTTATGCCTATTATTTTCCTAGTAGTGAAAAATTCACCTAAATGGTATCACATAGACATGAAAATAAGATTGATTTAAATGGGGAATTGTTTTAGGGATGAGTTGTGACTTGGTCATGAGTGTTGTACTTTTCATTTATGAATGAATAGTAACATGGTGTTTGTGCTTAGGTTGGATTCAGAAACCCTAGGTTTGAATGAGTGCTTGTTACCTATATATATAATTTTAGTTCTAATGTTTCGTATTCATTCCCCACCCAAGTTGAGAACTTAGTGCTGAACGCCCCCATTTCATCGGGGAGGGTGTTTTTCTCAACACTCTTCTGAGTGGATGGTTGTTAGCTCATTTTCTGCTCCCTTTCTCGAATATCCCAATACACTTAGGGAAAGATGTGATGGCCTGAGGACCATCATATCCCATGATTCTTCGGGTATAGTAGCTATGGTAGTTAGCCTATGTGTGTTTGGGCAGGTTGTTTTCCAAGAATATTCGGGATGAGGCTCAGGTGTCTTCGGGCATGGCAGTGGTTATTCTTGCCTAGGTATTTGTGGGTGTGGTTACACATAGTGGTTGTAGCCCAGGTGTTTGCGGAATGGATGTGTGGTAGTGGCCCAGGTGTGTGCGGGTGGGGTGTGGCAGTGGGACTATGGTGAGAATGGCGGGATTGGTATGATGCGTAGGATGTCTTCAATAACCAGTGGGAAAGTGGTGTGGGTTACCCCAAACATTGATGTGATATAACTATACTTTACTTGACATGCGTTATTTGGGGAGTGTGCCTTGGTGAGGCTTTGGTGGATAGTTTTCCTTACTAGGTGCTTTGGTTGTCTCTTTTCTCACAGGGCATTAGAATGCCTCCCCACCTGTGCATGAGAGTCTTTGGTTTTATTTACTGAGCATACTTATATGCTCACAATACGTATATAAAAATGTTTTCAGGTTTCCTGGAGGACTTCATGGATTATGCGGTACCGTACTAGCTCGGACCTTGGGGCAGTTGATGTTGTCGTTTTCCTTTTTCTTGGTACTTTACCTTTGGAGTTCTTGTGGCTTGTATCTTTTACTTTTGAACATGAATATAGGAATGGTTTAATTTCGGCATTACCTTTACGTTCATCTTGGTTATTGTTGGGGTTGATAACTTATCTCCCGATCCTATAAATATAAAGAGGGTAATTCCTTCCATCTTGATTGTGATTCTATACCCTTGGTGTTGGTCGCCACTCCGGTACCTATCAAAGGTGGGTCTTGAGGGTCATTATCTCTTCTTCAACTTAAATAAGGAAGGGTATGACAATCTTCTATCCCTTCTATTCAATTGGTGAAGGTGGTTCGTGACATGTAGAAAGAATTTATTTTTTGTAAATTTTCCAAATGATTTATTAAGGAACTATTTACCCATGTTTTCATTTTAAAAACAAAATTAAAAGTATTCTTCAAGTAATTTTTAAATACAATTTATATTTGAATTTTATCGACTGTGTTAAGAAAAATATTCATCATTAACTTGTATGGAATGACCTAAAGTTTCTACTACTAGGACAATTATTTTATTTGAACATGACATTATATGTTTTCATTGTTAATTTAAATGATATAGTTTTTAAAAATGTGTTCAATTTTAAATAAGTGTTTTTAATGTTAAAACAATATATTCGACGTGAAAAAAATTAAATGATTTTTAGAGATTCCTAGATATTGTTCAAGGATATTTTAAATGAAAATTATTTTTAAAATTATTTTATAATATTTAGTTTTAAAAATATAGTTTCATATAAATGTTATTTCCCTCAAGAAATCATACAAGTGATTTATCATTCAAAAACATTTTTTATCTAAGATGAAATCTTTTGATATAAAGCTTTATTCATTTGAAATATAATTTAAAGATATTGTTCTTATTATTTTTGTGAATGGTTTATGTTTAAGACTAATATAAAATTACGAAACCAATTTCACTCCCATAGTTTATTCAATGAAAAAATTCGTATTAAACACAATTCATTTACCATATGTTATGATATGATAAAATAATTAAATAATTACAAAGACAATCTATTTTTCACATGATTTTATGTGTTTCAATTTTACTGAAGTACATTTTATTTTAACGGTAATGATAAGATAAATGTTGTATGATCATGTGGTACACATATGTGTGATCTATATTATGTGTTAGTTGGGATCTGTATCTCCCTCCAATGCAATATCCCATTACATTAAAATATTTTCATTTTAAAATAAGTTTTATATTTTTGTGAGATTTCTTTATACACGCAACTTGTTTTGTTTACTCTACACACAACATCGAGTTCGCTAGTATTACATAGAATATCGAGATTTATAGGTTATTAATGGTGAATCTATATTAAAATTAAATGTAGAAAATTTTATTATTTTATTTGTCAAAATTAACATCATTTTTGAATTCCAAATGTTAAAATTATCTTTGGGTGAATTGTTTTTATTCTTCTAATATGTTTCATCTTTTTGATGGTTAATGATAAATAAAATATTTTAGATGGAAAATGAATTTCTTTTAGAAATATTAATTAATGATAAACTATATTTATTGAATTAATAATGTCACCATAGATTAATTTTATATCTACTAATTCAATATAGGTCATTGAATTCATTTTTTTTGATATATTAAAACATAATGAAATTGTGAATAATTTCCCATTTTAACCCTTCTTTCTCAACACATTTTTTGGATTAACATGGACCATAATTTTTACAACTCATTGAATTGAATTTAGAAAATTTCGCTAAACATCTTTAATAAGTATGATATTTATAGTCTAACAAGATCAACTAAGTTTCTTCAAAAATTATTTGTTATGGTAATTTAAAATAATCACTGTAATTAGAGTAAAATTATTCGTAACAATGGAATTTAAAAACATGAGGGTTCAAGACCCCATGATGATTCTTAATTAAGAAATGAATAAATGGAAACTCCACCTATGAAAAACTTTTAGTAAAATCCTCACACGACCATGAATGTAGGATAGATTTTGAGGAATTGAATGCAACCCAACATTATTTTGGGAAATTTTAAATTCATCAAAGGAATGAATACAAGGACATGAAATCATTACCCTAATATACTGAAAACTATGGTAACCATTTCAGAAAGAAATGTTGGGAAATATTGGATTGGGTAAAGGATGATACCGATAATTCTGAAATAAGATGCGCCGTAAAACCTTAGGAAGGTGGGTGTGAAAGATACAAATACCAGTGATTAGTCTAAAGATAACCATGGTGGAAATAAAAATGAACCATCATTTTTTTTGGAAATAGGTGAAAATAGTTGTTTCCAAGAGATTTATTAATTTAATAAAGATGTCATAGAGGAATAATATTTTCTTCTCCTTCACTTCAATGAATAATTTTTAGAGGATTTATTTCTTGTCAATGTACTGATTAAAGAAGATAATAGAACATATATTAGGTATCTCAGAGTTGATATTAATGATGAGAATAGAATTTTAATTTTAATGAATGATCATCTCATGGATTGGGGAATCAATTATGTTAAGATAAATAAATAGGAGTAAATGATGGCATGGGACAATATTGATAGCATATTTAGAGACCATATCAACACTAATATTGAATAGAACGTAAAATATATTGACTAGAATGAATAAAGGGTAAAGAATTCTATCTCATGTTTTGGAATGGTTCTAATGTTTATTTCACAATTTGATATAAGAATTTTTTTTGTTCCCATATAATCCATAAAAGATGTTTTTAAATATAAAACAATGATTTAATAGTGTAAGGAAATGGAAAAAACCACCATTACCATTAAAATTTATAATGATTTAGAGTATGAAAGAATCTATATTGTTTTAGTTACAAAAAACTATTTGGAATGGTAAATTACATTTTTATATCGTGATAATTGAACTATAATTTTAATAGTTGAATTTGTTAAATTAAATTCATAACGAACATTAATACACAGATTATTTAGTTAATAATAAAATAATAAAATAATATTATACACATTAAAAGTGTAGTAAATTGATTGAATTATTGTCTATAATTTTTTTGGATGAATATGTCAATTTTCATGTTTATGAATTTAATAGATCTAAATTACATCATTTTCATGATAGTCTTAAATTTAAAATAACTAAATAATATCAAAATTTATAGTAATTATATTTTATCATAAATGATATTTTATTAAAATAAATATAATTACAATAAATCATATCCTCTACCGATTTATTTTTAAATGTTCTAAAATATAAATTATTTTCTATTTATGGTCTGATTTATCTTCTATTATTAAAATATTGACTCAAAGATAGTAAAAACAGTATGAGCATGATTCAGTTTAAATAGTCTGTTTTCAAAACACATGCGATTGTTTTAAAATTAACTTCAGAGACATTTTTTTTAATTTTAAGTAATATGTATAATATCGAAGTTATGTATTTTCTTATAAATCACACCATAATTTTGACCTAATTCTTTATTTACATGGGTCAAAAAACAACTTTCCTAAATGAGATACAAAAATTAAAAATATATGAAAACATAAAGAATAATGAATAAGATTTATAACAATAAACAAATTTTTTTTATTATAGATTTTTATTGAACAAATTTCACTTTAATATATTATTTTTCTATTTTGGAATCACAATATTTAAGGGAGACTTCCCAATAGTGTTTTCCATTTGGTATTTACAAAAATTCCACTACCCCTCAAATATAAAATGAAATTCACCCTCCCCCTTAATGAATAATAAAAATACATTGTTTCACTTCCATATTATACCAAAATATTTTCCCAAAACCCCTCCCCAAATATAGATTTTTCACCTTTGTATGAATTTAATCCATGGTATCTATTTGGTGATAACCAAAAAGAGGTTACTAAAAGAGATGTAACATTCATTAATGTGCATTTATATTTCATTTGTTTCTCTAGAAATATATTTATTATTATTACATTATTACATAAAAACATCAATATAACCAACATAATAATATTTTTTTATCTTAAGGGTATAATATACACCTAAAAAACATCAATCAAATGGGGAAAATATTTATTATTTTTATATAGTGAACTACTGCCATGTGAGATGATGTTTTTCATTTTTACTTTACAAACTATCATGGTTGGGAGTTAAGATTAACACCTATTTTTTATATGATATATGCATAATATTCATTTTTATTCATAATTTATTAATTTTTATATAAAATAGACATGTTTAGGTTCTATTTGGTTTAAATATAATAATGTCGTTTTGGGATATGTGCACTACTGTCTCATCAAATGAATGTGATGTATTCAAACATTACAAAGATTTTATTAAGGATGTCATTAATTAAAAATATGTGACTTAAATGAAATATATATGATATTAATGGAGTAATTAAAATTCGTTAAATATCTTTTTTCATTTTATATACTACCCATTTCACACACTATAAAATGATATAACATCGTTCATGGACCTGTGGACTATTTCCTCCTCTACACAATATGACTCCTTTAACATCAAAAAAATTATATACATATGTATATATGATTAAATAACATTTTATTTATGATATGACTATCATTATGTAATTAGATAATGATATTAACCTTCTTTTAATAATGACCTTTGAAAAATGGGAACAATACTTATGCGTATGTATGACTTACCATATCCATGATCATAACACTAGTTAATTTTTTATAACCATCATTCATTATTTCATTTAAAAGTATAATTTATATATATTTATGATAATTATGAAATTATTATTAGTCTTTAGATACTCATATAATTTCCCATTTTAACATACTTTACCTTCCAAAGTTTTTTTGACACATGAACCGGATTTATTCAAAACACTCGAGGTAAAGTCAATAGTTTTAAGTAGTTTTATAAAACATTTAAATAAGTAATGTAAATGTAAAAATAAACATCCAAAAATTTCACATTATATTAATAAATTAACATAAGCTTATTATATATGAATGTAAAGAAACACATGACAATTCAGAATCAAGGTATGGGATTTGGTCCCAATTTACATTCCAATGAGACATATTTGTGGTTATGTACCCTTTAAAATTACTGTAGTGTATATCGTAAACATTTGTGTATTTCATGATACACTCAAATTTCATGGTATTCTATATTTTATGACTAATTATATTATGTAAGGAGTTTTATATGGAATTTACTAAGTAATAAAACTAATCGTTTTGATCTTAGTTTCTTTCATATTTTTTGTTTTTATCTTGAATTAATTACATCCATATGATATTATTTTTGGTCAATTGAATTTATCCAAAAATATAAATATTCTCATGAAATATATATTTTTATTCCAACAACATCATACCATTTTTACAGACATTTTCCACTTTTATAGTTATTTTATTAACTATTCAAATATTGAAAAATCCTTGTCTTTTATTCTAAATATTTATTTGATAAGGAACATTGTTTGTTATTTAAATTTATTACTTCACAGTATTATAAATTTTCCGAACATGAACTATATGTTTTGGAAACTTGTTATGGAAATAAATTTGTGTTGGGGACTATAAAATTAAATCCCTACAGTTTTCGGAGAAGTTAATGTAATACCCCAGATGCATTGGTAGTCTCATGGTATAAATTTGATAGTGAAAAAAACCTTTTAATTTGTTAGCAATTAGAATATAATGGTATAAGGTCTTGACCTTAAACATTACATAATATTGAATTAAATGAATAATTCCCATTGAGGATCTATTTAGGTTTACAGTTTTAGAGAATAGGACATAAATATTACATCTTAAAAGATTACAAGGAAGGCATATCTATATAGTTTCCATTTATTTCATAAAATAAAAACTCTTGAAAAAAAATATTCATGTCTAGTTCCATGTTTTAGACATAATGCCTTTTCTATGATCCCATCCTTGACCCTATTCATCTTTAAGTCCTGTGAAAACATTTCAAAACATGGGATGAGCATAAAAAGCTCAATAAGGGTTATAAATCAAAGAATAAAAACATTTTTCCATAAATAAATTCAAAACATGAAATCATTTACTTGCCTCATGAAATTATAAGATTTATGAAAGACACATAGAAATCATTAATCATAAAGGTAACTTGTGGAATACATATCATACTTACATTGTAGTTATCACAACTACATAGAGAGTTACTTTGGAATACCAATCAAAGTATATTCCCTAAATCTCTTAGGAGAAACATTCACGTTTATCTTCGTCACGTTAACCAAATCATTAAAGAGCTATCTCAGGATCGCCTACCCTAGGTTTATCACGAAACCACCCGTATACGTAAATAATGCCCAATAACCACAACATGATCATAACCCATAACATAAGCATAAAGGAAAGATAACAATTCCACATTGCAATAATAAAATATAATTTCACAATATTCAAATAATAAATCCATTCTGAAAATAATTTTCAAAACCAAAATATGTAAAAAGTGTATATGGTATTTATTTTTCCTTTAAAAAAAATTATGGATTGTTAAGGAAGTCAAAGATCAAATAATACTCGCGGCGGCTGAAAGGTTGTTGTCACCACTTATGTTAAAAAATCATTCCTTTTTGTTATTTATTAAAACACTTCTTATAAAAAGATTCACTTTTAATGCAATGAACAGTAAAAGGTGTTTATACAGCGTATAAAAGAAAATCGTGTATTAAAATACAATATGCCTCAATGAAAAGAGATTGAGACGAAGTCCCTTACCTTGTGTCTGACATGACTCGATCATTCTGTAATATCCTAAATAATAAAATAAAGTTAATTTCGACTTTCTTAAGAACCATTTTCAGGTTTAGTATTCCTTTTATATCACTTATTACTATGTTATAAACATTATTCAATCATTTAAGTTAATAACGTCCATTTTATCGATATTTGGTACTTGAGTCAAAAATGAACACCATATATTTATAAGTTGTCCATTTGGTCAAAGGATAATTATATCTAGAATGATATCCATGATTTATATATCATATATATAATTTATATCCAGAATATACATATATTTATAATAGTACATAACATTTTGAGGTAAGAAATGAAATGCACCGTTCATGGAGACGGTAAGCCGTACGTACGCATGAACGCTACTTTCATTTATATTTCTAATTTTTATGGAAGTAGAACATAATGAAACAAAGGTATATTATAATTCCAGTATAATATCATATATAATATAGTAAAATCCATAATTTATACATCCCACATAAGGCATTAAAGAATCAAATCACTTTGAGAGGGCGGTAGTCCGCACTTCTTTAAATGAGATTATCGTATTTACCCACTATGGAATCCATAAAGTCTTGCTATAAATGGGATGTACATAATAATAAAGAGATCATAAACAAAATATATATCATATATAAATACAGTTCCATCATAATGGACACCATGTGTGGCGGTATGATGTAATTGAACAATCATCGTTTCGTGAGGCCCTAGTTTTCCATCCACAGAAACATTATGTTCTTCATCCATTTTATGGAGGTGTGTGTAAGTGTAGTTCAAATCCTTCCCATAAAAACGTTATAGTATATTTATGATACTGGTTTTATTACAATAGAATGTAAGAAAAATAGTTTAGGGGTTGTGGAAGTAAAATAAAAGAAAATAATTTAAGAGAAACTGTTACCTTTAATTTGGGTAACACCCTTTGGTTTAAACCAAAGGACATATTGAAATGTGTTCTGCCTATGTTAAGGGTTCTAGAAGGAGGAACGTGATGTATGTAGATTAATTGGGCAGATTTTGGATGAGAAAAATGGCTTGAGAGGTTTGAGGAATCGGAGAGAAATGACCTCCATTTATAAGGGAGAGGAGGGGCTCTTTAAGAATGCGTGAAAAATTATTTTATTATATAATTATATTCGGTTTCTTATGGTCAAAAAATCATTAAGGTCAAGTATAAGATGATCCATGGTCTAAATAAGATAATCCAAACATAATTGGACATGTTTTGGATAATATTTTAATCATTATAATCTCATTTATTTTAATCATTTATTAATGAGGTAAATAATGAATCATTATTGTATCATAAATAATTTAATTAATTAGATGTCTAAAAATTATAAAAAAATACAATGACATAGGAAATCCTTTTGACTTTCCAATTAATATTTATAGTCGAAAATATGACTTATATAACACCATATAAAAATTAATTACTCAAGGATTTTTGTTAATGTCAATTTTGTCATCACATTAAATTAATTAATCAAAAGTGTCATTATCTTTCATAAGTGGCTACATGGGGTCCCAAAATCAACCCAAGGTTTCCCATGGTTGGCCACTACACATAAAATAAGGTTAGGACAAGTGGTAAAGTAATTTTAAATTATTATAATATTCTTTTAACCATGAATTACCCTATTTACCTTTAACCGCGATAAATAAGTCAAACGTTACTATTCACTAAAAATTAATTCCATCTTATTGAACCACATTTTACTTCTTAATAACAACCATGTGTGTCAGATTATTAAAATTCAATTCACATATGTGGTAAAATTTCATTTAAATGAAAAATTCAGTTTTTTTAACTACCACTATGTGGTTTCACTATTCATCAAAAATTGAAGTTTTTCAGAAAATTACCAAATATTCAGCGTAAGAATTATTTGATATTTCTAATTCAAAATTGATTTCTATTTTTCAAAATTCAAAACATAGATGTGGCATTAATGAATTTTAAAATTAATTCCCATTATGAAAACAAATAGCATGTTTTTAAGAAACAATAACTATCAAAAGATTGTTAGTTGTTCGTGTCCAATTTCAAAGTCAAATTAATCCAATGACCAACATTGGATTAAATGGAAAATATATATATTAATTTCATGTTAAACCCAATTAAAAAGATAATATAACCATACAAATAAATTAGATTAAAAGTCACTTTTAAATTAAAATACAATTTTTTACACTATTCATTAAAAAAATGCACTTTATGAGAAAAATACCAAAAAAATTACCCAAAGTAAAATTTGATGTCCCCATACTAAAATAATGATTTTATTTAGCCAATTATAATATATTAAAGTATCTAAAACTATATTTAAATAGGTTTGACCATTAAAAGGAGATAAATCGGCTTTTTAATGTAAATTATGCTTAAAATTAGATTCATTCATATTTTAAGCCTCTAACTTTTATAGGATAAATGTAAATACATTTAAAAAATATGTATAATAATATTGTAGTTAGTTTCATTCATTCCCACCAATAAAACGGCTAGGATTTAACTAAAATTTAAAATAATAATATTATATTATTAGTGTGCAACGTAAGATTCCAAAGAAACTTGTTGTTTCGTATCGGGTACGCTATCGAACATTAAAACCCCTTTAAAGTAAAATTAATATTTAATTCACAAATATTAATTAATATGAAATATGTCTTATTCTTCATTTACCTGGGATGTTACATCCTTACCCTTTTTGGGAATTGTGTCCTTGCAATTTTTATTCACATATCAAAATAAGTGGGGGTATTTACCTCTCATAGCATTTTCAAATTCACATGTTACCTCTTCAACCATATGGGTTTTCCACAAAACCATTACCCGGTGAATTAAATTATTCTGCAACACTTCCTCTATATGCTCAAGAATCTGGACTGGCTATTCTTCAAAAGAGAGATTCTCTTCCAACTAAACTACCTCTAGGCTCAAAACATGAGATGGATCTGGCATATACTTTTTCAACATCGAAACATGAAAAATATTGTGTACATGGGATAAACTTGGAGGCAAAGCCACTCTATACGCAGCTGATCCAACTTTCACCAGCATTTCATAAGGTCCAATGAACCTCGGACTCAACTTTCCCTTCTTACCAAAACTCATCACACTTTTCCGTAGAGAAACATTGAGAAAGATATGATCACCTACCTCAAAGGAAAGATCCTTACTCCAGTTATCTGCATAACTTTTTGTCTTCTCTGAGCTATTCTCATGTGCATTTGAATTAACTAAATTTTCATTGCCATCTATTCTACCAATTTTGGTCCCATCAGTTTCCTTTCACCTACATAATTCAAAAATATAGTAGTTGGACAATGCTTTCCATATAATTTCTCTAATGGATCCATCTGTATACTGGAATGAAAGTTGTTATTATATAAAAATTGAACCAAATAAAGGTGTTGGTCCCAACTTCCCTGATAATCCATCGATCAATCACGCAACATATCCTTCAAGTTCAGAATTGTTTGTTCTGACTACCCATCTGATTGAGGATGAAAAGTTGTACTAAAGTTTAATTTAGTGCCCAACGACTTTTGAATGCCTTTCCAAAAGTTAGAAGTGCACCTAGGATCACGATCAGATACAATAGAGAGGGGAATTAAATTCAACCTGACTATCTATTTAACATACAACCGAGCCAGTTGATCTAGAGACAAAGTATCTCTAATAGGAAGGAAATAAGAATATTTAGTCAATCGGTAAACTATATCCTAGATTGCATTATTACATCGATATTTCTTTGGTAATCCCACAAAAATGTCCATGGATATATTTACCCATTTCTACTCTGGCACCGGTAAGGGATGAAGCATCTCTTTTGGTAACTGTCGCTCTGCTTTAACCTGCTGACAAGTCAAACACTTCACAGTAAAATCAGCAATATCTCTATTCATTCCATCCCACCAGTAATAATCACGGAGATCTCTATACATCTTTGTACTTCCAGGATGAACTGGAAATGGAGAACTATGAGTTTAACATAATAACTCATTCTTCAACTATGAATCACAGGGCACATATAATCTCCTTCCAAATCTCAAAACACAATAATGATCAACGTTAAAATCAGAGAACTTACCCTTCTGAACCAACACAACCTTTTTATGTAACTCACTGTCTACCTTCTGCGCTTGCTTAATTCTATTTGATAGAGATGATTTCACTGACACCTAAAACAAAACAGAATAATTTCATGCAACAATAAATTTTATTCCAAAGTTCATCAAATAAAAAACGAAAGGATCTCGTTCCAAATGTAACATTGTTAATGAATTATTACTTTTTCTACTCAAAGCATCCACTTTATTTTCTTTTCCCAGATGGTATTAGATCATGAAATCATAATCCTTGATTAATTCCAACCATATCCTCTGTATCATGTACAATTATTTCTGAGTGAATATATACATTAACCATTTTTGATCAGCATATATTTCACACTTCACTCCATACAAATGATGCCTCCAAATTTATAAAGCAAAAACAACATCAGCTAATTTCAAATCATGTGTAGCGTAATTTAACTCATGTGGTTTCAACTGAAGTGAAGCATAAACAATTACATGATCATTTTGCATAAGGACACAACCCAATCCTTTTAACAAAGAATCACTGTAGATAACAAACTCACCAATTCTGTTAGGTAGTTCCAAAACTGGAGAATTAACCAATATCCTTTTCAATTCCTGAAACAAATCTTCACATTCTTTTGTCCAGATGAACATAAAACGTTTTCGAGTTAACTTAGTCATTAGACTAGATAACCGTGCAACATTTTCAAAAAACCTTCGGTAATAACCTACCAAACCAAGAAATCTCCAAATCTAGGTTATAATTGTGAGTCTTTTCCATTCTTCAACAACTTTTTTTTTGTAGGATCAACATTTACTCCATTTTTTTTTTGAAATAATCCAACCACAGAAAGAAAATTGTTGTAACCAAAACTCACACTTGATGAATTTACCATAAAGTTTCTTCTCTTTTAAGGTTTTCAAGAAAACCCTTAATTAACATTCATGTTCCTCTTTACTTTTTGAATAAACAGAAATATCATCAATAAACACAACCACCATTTATCTCTTGATTCAACTGAGCCACCAATACCGTAAACTTCTCAATTCTGATTCCGACCATCTCAAGATTGTGATTTGGAAGGTCATTTCCCACTGTATGCCTTCACAGAAAAGCTGCTCTATTTCCTCTATGAAAAACCTTTCTTAACACATAAATATCTTAGGCGAAGAAACATGGTTATCTGTAAATGCTATATCATTTCAATATCACCATAAATTAATCTGTGGACCTTTATTTGACAAAGACCCTAACTCCTAATGTTTTCTAAACCGACCTCTGATACCAGCTATAAGGACATGGACTTAATCATTACATAATATTGAATTAAATGATTAATCCACATTAAGGATCTTTTTGTGTTTAGAGTTTTACTGAATTAGGACATAACTATTACATATCAAAATATTACAAGGTAGACATAAATACAGAATTTCCATTTTTTTCATAAAATAAATACTCGTGAAAAAAAATGTCATGCCTTGTTCTAGGTTTTAGATAGTATGACTTTTCCTTGTTCCCATCCTTGATCATATTCATCTTTAAGTCCTGTGAAAACATTTCAAAACATGGGATGAGCATAAAAAGCTCTGTAAGGTTTATAAATATCTAAATGAAAACATTTTTTCATAAATTCATATAAATAATGAAATAATTTACTTACCTCATCAAATAATAAGATTTATGAAACGCACATAGAAATCATTAATCATAAAAGTAACTTATGGAATTCATATCATACTTACATTGTAGCTATCACAACTCCATAGAGAGTAACATTGGAATACCCATCATAGTATATTCCCTAAATCACTTAGGAGAAACATTCATGTTTACCTCCATCACATTACCCAATGCATTGGAGAGCTATCTCGGGCTCACCCGCCCTAGGTTTATCATGGAACCAACCATATAAGTAAATAATGCTCAATAACCACAACATGAACATAACACCTAAAGAAAGCATAAATGAAAGATATCACTTCCACATTACAATAATAAAATATCATTTCAGGATTTTGAAATAATAAGTCCATTATCAAAATCATTTTCAATACCAAAATATGTAAAAATAGTATATGGTATTTATTTTTCCTTTTAAAAACATTCGGGCTTGTAAAAGAAGAAAAATATCAAATAATACTCGCGACGGAGGAAAGGACATTGTCACCACATTCGTTAAAAAAACATTCCTTTTTGTCATTTAGTAAAATTATTTGTATAAAAATATTCCCTCTTAATCAAATGAAAATTAAAATGTGTTTATATAGCGTATAAATGAAAATCGTGTATTAATATACAATATGCCTCAATGAAAGGAGTTTGAGACGAAGTCCCTTACCTCGTGTCCGACTTGAATCGATCGTTATTTAATATCCTGAATAATAAACTAAAGTTAATTTCTACTTGCTTGAGAACCTTTTTCAAGTTTATTATTCGTTTTATATCCCTTATTATCATGTTATAAACATTATGCAATCATTTAAGTTAATTACGTCTATTCTCACGATATTTGGTACTTGAGTAAAAAATGAACACCTTATATTTATAAGTTGTCCATGTGATCAAAAGTTCATTATATCCATAATGATATTCATGATTTATATATCATATATATCATATATATCTAGCATATACATGTATTTATAATATTATATAACATTTGAAGGTAAGAAATGAAATGCACCATTCATGGAGACGGTAAGCCATACGTACGCATGAACCCTAATTTCATTTATTTATCTAATTTAAATGGAATTAGAACATAATGATATAAAGGTATATTTTAATTCCATTATAATATCAAATATAATATAGTTAACTCCATCCTTTATACATCCCACATAATGCAGTAACGAATCAAATCACTTTGAGGGGGCGGTAGTCCACACTTCCTCAAATGAGATTATCGTATTTACCCATTATGGAAACCATAAAGGCATGCTATAAATGGTAAGTACAGAGGAATAAGGAAATAATAAACAGAATATATATCATATATAAATAGAGTTCTATCATAATGACCACTATGAGAGGCGGTAAGATGTAATTGAACAATCATCGTTTCGTGAGGCCTTAGTTTTCCATCCACAGGAACATTATGTTATTCAACTATTAGATATAGGTGTGTGTATGTTTAGTTAAAATACTTCCCATAAAAACATCCTCGTATATTTATTATACTTTTTTGTTAAAAAATAAAGGAATAAAAAGATTTTAGGGGTTGGAGAAGTAAAATAAAAGAAAACAATTTAAGAGAAATTGTTACCTTTAATTTAGGTAACTCCCTTTGGTTTGAACCAAAGGACTTCTTGAAATGCCTTCTTCCTATGTTAAGTATTCTAGGACTAAGATAGGGATGTAGTGAGATTAATTGGGTATAGTTTGGAAGAGCCAAATGGCTTTAGAGGTGTGAGGAATTGGATAGAAATGGCCTCTTTTTATAAGGGAGAGGAGGGGATTTTTAGGAAGGTGTGAAAACATTATTTTATTATATAATGATATTCGGTTTCTAATTGTCCAAAAATCATTAAGGTCAAATATAAGATAATTCATGGTCGAAATAATATCATCCCATCATAATTGGACATGGTTTTGATAATATTTTTTCATTATAATTTTATTTATTTTAATCATTTATTAATGAGGTAAATACTGCATCATTATTATGTCATAAATAATTTAATTTATTAGATGTCTAAAATTTATATACAAAAATACCATGATGTAGGAAATCCTTTTATATTTCCAATGAATATTTATACTTTAATATATGACTTATATGACCCCATATACAACATAATTACTAAAATATTTTTTTAATGTCAAATTTGTCTTCACATTAAATTAATTTATCTAAAGTGTCATTATCTTTCAAAAGTGTTTCCATGTGGTCCCGAAATTGACCCAAGGATGCCAATGGTTGGCCACTACTCATCAAATATGGTTATGACAAGTGTTAATGTAATTTTAAATTATTATAATATTCTTTTAGCCTTGAATTTCCCTATTTACCTTTTACCGCTCTAAATAAAAGTCAAAAGTTACTATTCACCAAAAAATTATTTTAATCTTATTGAACCACATTATACATCTTAATAATAACCATGTATTTCAGTTTTTTGAAATTCATTTCACAGAAGTGGTAAATTTTTATTCAAATGAAAAAGTTAGTTTTTTAACTACCACTAAGTGGTTTTACTAATCATCAAAAATTGATGTTTTTCAGAAAAATACCAAAAATTCAGCCTAAGCATTATTTGATATTCCAAATTAAAAATTTATATCAATTTTTTCAAATTCAAAAAATATAAGTTGATTTAATTAATATTAAATTTAATTCACGTTATCAAAACAAATAGCGTGTTTTTAAGAAACAATAACTATCAAAAGATTGATACTTGTTTATGTCCATTTTCAAAGTGAAATTAATTAAAATGACAAAAATTGGATTAAACGGTAAAAATATATTTTAATTTAACTTTAAAACCAGTTAAAATGATAATCTAACCATATAAATAAATTATATTAAAAGGCACTTTTTAATTAAAATACAATACTTTTCACTATTCATTAAAAAATGATCATTATCAGAAAAATTCCAAAACAAAATTACCCAAACTAAAATTTGATGTCCCTATTCGAAATAAGGATTTTATTTGTATTATAATGTATTAAAGTGACCAAAACTATATTTAAATAGGTTTCTCCATTAAAAGGCAATAAATCGGCATTTTAATGTAAATTATGCTTAAAATTATATTCATTCATATTTTAAGCCTCTAACTTTTAATGGATAAATGTAAATAAATTTTAAAAATATGTATAATCATATTGTAGTTATTTTCATTCATTCCCACCAATACAGCGGCTAGAAGTTAACTACTATTTAAAATAATAATATTAAATTATTAGTGTGCAACATAAAATTCCAAAGAAACCTGTTGTTGTGTATCAGGTATGCTATCAAACATATCAACCCATTTAAAGTAAATTTAATATTTAATTCACAAATATTAATAAATATGAAATATGTCTTATTCTTCCTTTACCTGTGATGTTACAAATGGTGTAATAGTGGTTTGGGACACATTAATGTAATGTTACTGATTCATCTTTAGTCACATGAGAAGATTCATTTAGACGAATCAAAGCAGTTAAAACTGTATTAGGAATATATCATGATGGTATAGTGGTTCTTGTGTTTTATACATGATTTCTAATATTAATAAATTTCTTTCATTAAAAATTCATTAACAATATTATCTGGATTATTTTTTTCAGGATATAATCTATTGATGTGTTTCATTTTCAGTCTGTTGATTAAATTGATGTGTTTCAATTATTTTTCATGTTATATTCTTCTTGCATTGTCTAGTTATTTAAATGGAATAGGTTCTCTATTATTTATCATGCGATGTTATTTATTCTTATTTATTCATTATTTCATGTACTATTCATACCCTTACTGATAATATTAGCTCACAGCTATTATTGGGTTTTCTTCCCTGAGTTATGAAGAATGATCCTTTAATTATATTCAAGGATGAAATTTATTCGTATTTGTGGCGTATTATGTTTTATTTTTTATTTCCTAAATTAATATGTATATCATGTATTTAATTTGGCTTTACAAAATAGATACATTTTTCAATATCAAATTATTTGAAAATTTTACCTTTGACAATGTGATAAAGTTACGCATTGGCTGTGAGATTATAGTGTCGCAGTGTAATAGTTATTATAAGTGAGATTTTAGAAGAAACCTTGGAAATTCTATTTAAAAAATTTTGATTACTGATCATAAACCTATGGGTGAATTTGGGGATAATTTTTTAAGATCATCCCAATGAAACCATGTTTATGATTACCGAATGGGAAAAGATTAAATATTTTAATTTATGATGTGTATTTAACTAGTTATTGGATTTTATATAGTATGTTATAACAAAGTCTATGTTGTAAATTGTAAATGGATCCTATAAAAAAGAACGTGAACCTAAATGATGCACATGACCCAAAGATTAAAATGTATCATATATTTTATGTTCATAAGACAATATTTTGAAATTATTTAGTCTGTATATAATTATCATCATATGAGGATATAATATCATTTCCTAATGTGATAGATAAATAAATATCTATCTATCATGGATTTAGATGTAAGAATGAGAACAAAAGGACATTTGAAAAAATGATTGATAATGAGATGAAGGGACGGAATTATCAGTAGGGGTATGAATAGTACAGGAAATAATGAATAAATAAGAGTAAAAAACATGGCATGATAAATAGTAGAGAACATATTCCATTTAAATAACTAGCCAATAAATGAAAAATATAACATGAAAAATAATTGAAACACATCAATTTAATCAACATACCGAAAATGAAATACATCAATAGATTTTATCATTATAAAAATAATCCTGATATTATGTGTAAATAGTTCATATCACAATAAAATGATAATATTGTGTTTATAAAAACATATATTTAATTAAATATTTATAGAGTGAATTAATATATCAACTCATTAAAAAATGTAATTTAAAAAAAATCATATTAGAATACTTTTTGATGATATCAATGACCTTTATTCTCAACTCTAGTTTATGGATTTTTATCAACAACTTTATCACTGACATGTTTCCTATCAGACTCCTACTGAATTTGATGCTATTATTTTTCTTCCAAGTCCATGTTTTAACTAATTTAATCTTATTTGAAATTCATGTTTTATAGTGACCTTCTTATTTTACATTCTATATTATTAATATGATGTGTCATTAACATTATTTATGATGTGGGTTTCTTAAAACAATTGTATTTTTCAAAATTGACCTCTAGTATCCCAAGGTAAATATTAAATTGTGATTATACAATTTAATTAAGGAGGGGATAATGTAACACCCCATGAATTTGTAGTGTTTTAAATTTTTCTATTATTTTTTTCTAAATTTGATTACACATAATCCCATATAATGTTTATGCTACACCCAACACTATGTTAACACAAGTTACACGTATGGAAGAGATTTACTGACTTTTAATGTAGAAAATATTTTATAACATATTTTATTAATTTTGAAAATTATTATTTGAAAACCAAAAATTAATTTTTTTTATTTTAATTTAAAATTATCTTAGGCTGAATTTTTGGTATTTTTTCGTAGTTTAGTGTTTGGATGAATAGTAACAGATACTACTTTTTAGTTGAAAACTGCCATTTCATCTAAATAATTATTAATGATAAAAAATATATTAAAATATTTTTATTGTGAAACTATATAAACTATATATATTAATCTATTATAAGCCATTATAATCAGTTTTATATATAATTTAGATATAAATAATTAATGAACTTCGGAGCATTTTCACTTTAAAAACCATCTTTTTCACCACGTCCATGGACTCAGCATTAAAAATAAATTTTCCACTTCTCTGAATTGAATTTTAAATAATGGATGTAGAAAAAATGTAATCCGTATTATATTTATATTATAATAATATCCAATTAGTTTTTACCAAAAACTATTAGAATATGTAATTAAAATTAATCATATTGACTAAAGTAAAATTAAGCATAACAAGGGAGTAAAACTTGAACATAAGGTCCAAAATTTCTTAGAAACATGTACACAAAAAATTTGATTCCCATAGATCAACCCTATCCCATATTTGGTCGAATATCATGAGTTATTGGGAAACATGATTCTAAATGTGAACGATATAAAATGTTTCATAAGGAAAAGACAAAAAAGGGATCTTCTTTACCATTAACATTTTTAAAGAATCATAATATGGAAGAAGCTACATAGTTCTAGTTATAAAATTTATATTTAATGGTAAATGGTATTTTATCATGATATTTTAAATAATATTTTTAGTTATTAATTTGTTACATTCAATGCATACCAAATGATAACATACATATTATTTAGTTAATAATTAAATAAAATCTATGATACTATAAATACTAAAAGTGAACTAAATTTATTAAATTATTGTGTTTAAATATTTTTGTAGGTGAATATATAATTTTACACCTCTGTTAATTAAATTTATCTAAATAACATAATTTTATAATATTTTTAAATTTAAATTAATAAAATAATTACAGTATTGTCTTCAATGCTATTTTACAATAAATGATACATTGTTAAAATGAATTAAATTTACTAAAAATTATATCTTATTCTAGTTTATTTATAAATATTAATAAATATAAAATATGATATATTTATAACCCAATTTATATTTTATACTTAACAAATTGACTCATAGATAGTAAAAATATCATTAGCAAGGTTTCGGTTAAAGTAGCGTTTTGGTGTGTTATGTGGACATGTTTAAAAATTAATTTCAACAAAACAGATGATTTTTATTTAATAAAATTACATATAATATTTATAATATATTTGGTCTATATTATCTTATAAATAAAAAATTAATTTAGTCTTAATGGTAAAATTACTTTGGTTGGAAAACTAATTACCTTAATGAAAAACTAAAATGAATAATATAAAGAAACATAATAAATAAGAAAAAAGTTATAAAACTAGAAGTATTTTTTGTGTAAGATAATTTGATCAACCATAAATTGAAATTAATCCATTATGTTTCCATTTTATAAGCACATGAGGCATGGTAGAACTCCCAAAAGTGTTTATGTTTTGGTATTTATGAGAATGTCACTCCCCCTGCATTATAAACTTACTTTCACTCTCCCACTTCCTCACACATCTCAAACCAATTTGGCCCATTAAACATTTTATAAAATTCTCTTCAGAAATACCTTTCCTCATCAAATAATCCTAAAATTTGGGATAAATAAAAACAGGTAGTTCTTTTGGGGCAAACGAAAAGGACTTACGCATAAAAGATTTAACATTCTTCAATATTCATTTTATTTTATTTGTTTCTCTAACCCTTGATTTATTATTATTAAATGATTATATAATAAAATAATTATCCTAAATATAATTAGATATTATTATTCTTAGAGCCTTACCTACACCTATACACACATCCATAAAATGTGTAACGAACTTTTCATTCAAGTACGAAAAACTACAATGTCATGAGACAATGTGGTTAATTTTTTATTTACCACATCTCATAGTAAGGAATTAAGATGTCAATAATATATTTATATTATATAAAAAATTAGATTTATATTTAATTCCTAGATATTTAATTTTTATATAATTCTTAAGTTTATTAATTCAATTTGGGGTAAATACGATTTCATCGTTTGTGGATGTCTAGACTACAACCCTCTCAAAGCAATGTGATTCATTCAAATATTACATGGAATGTATTAAATATGGATATAACTAAAAACATGTCATATAAATGATATATATTATATATTTATTACATAATTACCTTTCAATAAATATAATATATCATTTTATTTTTTACCCTTTTCTCATGCTTTAAAAAGTGATTACATCGTTCGTTGATGTGTGGACTACCGCCTCCTCGATGAGATGTGACTCATTTTACATAAAAATAATTACATATAATTATATATAATTTAAAACCATAGTTTTATGATATATTTATCATTATTTAAAGGTATAATGTCAATTAACATCTTTCCATAATGATCATTGAAAAATGGGAATGTTAATTAGGTATATATATGACCTACCTTCTCGAGGATTGTAACATTGGTTTATTTTTCATAACAATATTTTAGGATAACTTTTAAATGTAAAACTTATATATAATTATGATAATTATAAAATGAAAATTACTTTTTATATTTTCATACAATGTCCCCATTGACCATAGTCAACTTTTTGAATTCATTTTTAACACAAAAAATGAATTTACTCAAAACATCCGACGTAAACTTACTTATTCAAGTATTTTTATAAAAAAAATTAATAAATGATGTAAAATTAATAATAAACATTAAAAAGGTTCTGAATAATGTTAATTATTAACATAAATTTATTATTCATGAAGGTAAAGTCACATGTGACAATTTAGAGTCACTTTAATGGATTTTGTCTCAATTTACATTCCATTGAAACTTATTTGTCGTCTTGCACAAATTAAAATTATTGTGGTGAATATTTTGGCCATTTGTCCTTAAATATATTGATACAATAATATTTCATGTTATTATATGTCTCTAAATTAATTATATAATCCAAGGGGTTGACTCGGAAATTACCAAGTAGTAAAAGTTATCTCTACAATTTCACATTCTTTTGTGATTGTTAACTTTCAATTTAAACATCCACATCCTTATGATATTTTTATGGTAAATTTATTTTTTATTAAATATCCATATTCTCATGAAATTATTATTATTATTATTAACCGAATCATAAAAAAATTAAAATTCATTTTCTCTTTTACAGTTAATTAATTAACTAGGGAATTATTGATAAATCTGTATCGTTTATTCAATATGGATATAAGATAAGGCACATAGTTTATGATTAAAATTTATTATTTCTCTATATGTGCAATTATTTGATGTGAACTAAACATTTTATTTAATGATTAATGAAATACCTATGGGTTTGGGACTGATTAATGAAATCCATATAGGGTGTTGACTGGTTAATGAAATCCACTCGATCCATCAGAAGCATAATGGGACAAAATTAGCTTGTGAAAACCCTTAGTGTTTAATGAAAACAATAATGGGAAAGTATGATATGTTTTGATGACTAGTTATTGTATGTTCCTTGATATATCCATAATCACATGACATAATGAATTTGTAAAAATAAAAGGTCTATAAATTTTCGTGTGAATAAATCTTGATAGTATAGTAGTTTATATGTAAATTAAAAGACATAAAATATTAAATAACTAAAACTATTCACAATTAAATTTAGTTATTATCCATAATAGTTTCTTTATGAAAAAATATCAAGACTCATTTAAATTTTCTTATTATTTTTTATTTTCAATTTGTTTCAGTAATTTAACTTCCCATATTTTTATACCTTATCCAATTATTTTAATGGCACATGTCCTCATTTATTTAAAATTACACGTTATTTTTTCTAATTAATTCATTATTTATTTTGTTGTACTTACCCTTAATAATTATTTAACATCAATAATTTTTTTATTTCATTTCCCAATGTCATGAATATGATTCCTTTTCATGAGTTTCAATGATACATTTTATTGGTTGTTCTTGTGTATGAGGTTTTATTTTTTATTTCCCAATGTCATGTGTTTATCATTTAAGTAATCTATTTTTCCAAAATAGCTAACTATTTGGTCTATTGGTATTTTAAGCTTGTATGTATTGCAATTTAATTAAGTAAGGGACCACCTTTTAAAATTTTGGGGTCAGGGTGTTATATCCAATTAATTGGGTAATGTTTTATATCTCACGAGATATACAAAATTGGAATTGGGAGTAAAGATGGTTTATTAAGTGGATTTTGTAATGTATTATGGACTTGGATGTGAACCTTAACTAATATGATAGTTTGGTGAGTGAATTCATTCAATTATAATACCCTTTTTATTAATCCATGACTTCTATTGAAATTATTTTCAATGATTATGTGTAAGGTACAATTTTATGGCCTATTCCATTGTTATTTTCTAATTTTCCAAGTTACCTAATTTCCTTATAGTTCATTTTTTATGAACATCCAGACATTATTTTAGGAAATAATATTGGGATATTTTATTTATATCTGATGGTTTTCAAAATACTTTATGCATTTAATAATTATCTAATCCTAATATTATTTTATTATCCCGCCTTATAAATATATTAAATATTCATTACATTGTACAAATAAAATTAAATTTTAAATTCCATTTTCATAGATTCCATGAACATAAAACATGAACACATAAAATTTATTCTATACAATGTGAAATGAGTCTCCATAGATTCACCATAAGTAATTTTACAACATATCATAACCTTTGGACATACATCTATGTAAATTGTGAGCATGAGGCCTAGTAAATTAATAAATAAGGGGAAAAATTACTTTTGGTCTTGAGAAATATCAAAAATAAATTATTGTTTATAATAATTTCATGATCAATTGAAATAAGGTAATTTTATAAATGAACATTAATCATTGATGGAAATGTAGAAAAAATATTTATATGCGGCATTCATAATACCATCACCATGGTTTGTCCCAAAGGATTCACAATACCAAGGTTATTCACCAAGGTATGGAATAAAATGCCATCTATAATGATTTAATTATTTAACCAATGTGTTGGATAGAAGTTAGTGAACACCCGTCATATTTATTATTTAATGTGATTCACTTGGATCATAATAAAACATTTCATAAATATCTCATGGTGAATAGAAGAAATGTGATTTATATATATAATATTTATTTTTAAAAATTACATAAGGAGAAGATATTTATGACATTTATAACACACATAAAGGGAATACGAGTTTGATTTATGTTAGTTCTAGAATCAAAAAAATAATTCTTACCTCATGGTTAATACACATATATAATAAAGTTGTTTTTGTATTAATGATAAATACTTTTAAATTTAATCTCATATCTTCCCATAGATTTATTTTCCTTCTACATCTGCTTGTTGAGTTCTTTATCCTTTTTCATTCACATTGAACAAGTTTAATATTTACTGTAAAATGATCACATTAACTCTTCCCACTCCACAGAACAAATATCCCTTCACGGATTCATTTTTTAATTAGATTCCACAAATGATTAGATTCTCCATCTACGATATACTCTTCTAGGGTGACTATCTCTTATTCCACAAAAATGAAGTATAAGAAAGATATTTTCTTTAGATCTTATCCATTGTTCAATAATCAATGGGTCAGTAGATCCATAGAATGAAGGTGATTGTTGCAACATTAATGAGTCAACATAATGTTGTTCCCTCATAGGTGAATCTAGTTTATTGTATTTATTCAATTTATTTCTCATAGTTCGGTTCATTTGATTCGGCATTCTCATGAATTTTATCATTTTGGATTCCATTAGATGGTTATCTAAACCTAGTTTGTTTCACTCTCCATTTATGAGGATCCACTTATTTCACTCTATTTTCAAAAATACTAAATCCTTAGCATGAAATGGGCTTATTTTATGAATCATATGACTGTAGATGAATTTTATTTCTTAAAAAATCATTCTTAAATATAATTTTTCTTTTCAAAAATAAATTGTTCTACAATTTTTACATCATAGTTCATAAAAAATCGGATTAAAAAAATATCCATTCTGAGCATCAATCCAATACTGTATAAAGTCCCATTTTTATGACATAGTTACCATTAGATTCTATATCAATGTGTTGTTTTTAGGTTTTACCCTTAGATACATTTTTTCAAGATCCACATCTAATATTTCATGTCCAAACATTGATTTCATTTCCTAAAAATCTCTTACATAATACTTCAACAAAACAAAAGTATGTATTCATATACTTTAACTTTTCCCAATGTTTCTTACTAATGTTATTAAATCATATTTTCAACAAATAACTAAACATTCATTTTGTACCATCTATGTAATCCTACCTTTTCATAAAATTAGTGGTTCCATAAATTGTATAAAATATTTGATCTTTTAATATGTAGTTTCATCGAAATAAGGTACATAAAACATTAAAAATTAAAACATTATTATAAAAATAACAAAGGTTTCTTCATGGGACCATCCTAAGTACTTTCGCTACATATCATAACCTAGTGATATACATCAAATGAAAGAGTGATCATAAATATTAGTAATGGAATAGAAAATGAAAAAATATTACATGTGATATTGATAAATATCAATAAGAACATAAGGAATATGATAAATGAATATAAAAAGGAAAGAGGCGGAATATCATATGAAATCTAGAATTATAAAATGGAGATTTTGTAACAACATATGAAATAGAAATTCTTAAGCATATAACCAAGGGTTTTCACTAATGTGTCATAGAAATTACCAAGGTTATTTACCAAGGTTATTCACCAAGGTATTATAATTCCTGTAATCATTAAAGAATAAATTCACTACGAAATACATTGGAGTTTATTAAGGGAACACTGTTGATATTTATTAATTAATGTTATCCGGAGATATAATAGTAATACATTTGGTAAATAACCAGTGTGTAATATAAGAAATGAATTTCATATAAAAATAATAGTGTTTTAAAATATGATTAATGATAAAATATTTATGTTATTTATATCCCAAGAAAAGGGAATAAGGGTTTAATGTATATAAATTATAGAATCAAACAAATCAATTTTATATATTAATGAATAAACCTAGTAATTAATTATTTTATTTTATTGAGATAAATAAAATAAAAGGGAATTACATGAGGGATGGAGAAAAAAATTGAGTAGTAAAATTTTTAACATAAAGAGGATAAAAATAGTTTTAGAAAATAGTAAAAAGAGTGGATATGGGGGTATCACATTGATAAAAGCAAATCCATTATTAACGGAACAAAATAATAGAAAATAATAGAGAGTGAACAAATCATTGAAAATAAATATAAGGAATTTGTTTTAATAAATGAGAAAAGAAGTATAATTCCCTTACCTAGAAGAGGAATTATTTGAAAATGAGGATTATGACCATGGGGGATTCAAAAAAAAATTGGTAAGACTCCATGGTAGGTAAAAGGATCCAAAATTTTTGGTAGAATATTTGTGATTGAATGATAATTTAGAAAAGGTTGGGAATTTATAGAAATATAGGGGATTTGTTTATTAATATGTAAATTTAAGAATGAACACCTAGGTAGTGGTAAATTCTTAACCATGGTCTTAACCATGGAACTAGAATCAATGGACAATTTTTTTTATTTTAATCCAATGTAGTTGACAACCTTTCTATATTACTTATTTTTTTATGGGAAATATTAATGTTTTTCAAAAATTGAATTTCATAAATAATGTTTCGGTTTTAGAAATTGGGGGGAAGATTATATATTTGGAAAATGATAAAAAAATATTACATTAATATATATTAATAAAAAAACATAATTAATTCTAGTATTTTGGTTAATTAGTTATTAAATCATTATGAAATTATTATGATGTCATTGAGATAAAAATTACTGAAACATTATTTTTACTAATAATGAAAAAATAATGTTTTTTTTAAAATATCAAATAATATCCTAAACTAACACAAAAGTTTGGTTTTATAACATGGTATTTGTTTTATAAATTCTTTTTCTAAATGTGAGAATATTAACTTTGAAATATACAAATAATTTCCTATTAAAATATTATAGGATTGAAAATGAATAATAAAATTCCTGACACATGTAAAAATAAAATTATTTTATCATTACTTTTTATATAAGTGTTTTAATACTATTATATAATTAAAATAAAAATTATACAAAAACATATTTTATTATCATTTTTAATTTTTTATGAAATATAAAATCACTATCCAAAAAATAAATTTATCAATTTCTATCCGAATCGTATTACAAAAAACTATTCCTAAAAAAATATTGAATGAAAATTTAATTTTTACAATGTAATTACACATTAAGTAACACGGGGAACGAATGAAAACACCTTATTACACCTCCATATTCCCTAAGAGTAAGGTGTCAAATGGTGGTGGTTTCATGGAATGTCTTGAAAAACATCAACCAAGTGGTAATCTAGACTAACATGAACATATCCTATAAAAGATTTCATTGAAGCTTCACTTGTTTAATATCGTCAAAGTCCTGGTCAAGGGATAAAACTAGTGATGATACCACCCTTCTAAGTTCTTATTGAAGGGTTTCAAATGGAATGAATCTAATGGTTGAGGCCATCAACACTTATTTCTGTATCAATTTTCCTTTATCAAAATGTTACTTATAAACTATAATGATAACCTTACAATTATTATCAAGAGTATAGTTTCAAACGGTCATATAATGGTATAATACATAAGGCCAAATTTCCCTTTACACTCACTAAATTAAAAATACATGTTTTTATGTGAATAATATAATATAAATATATTTTTAAGAAATAATTATCATTAAAAAATTATGGGTTGTTAAAGAAATTTTGTATATCCATTTTTTACCAGTGCTAATAAACTAAGACCATCCTTTCTAATGTTTCATTTCCCCTTGTTATAAATAATTGTTTTAAGTAGGGTATATCTAGAAAGAGTACTTATTGGGAATATATTTATGTGGAATGTTAAAGATCATTAGAAATATATTTAAAATCATTTTATTTTTCACTATATATCATCCTTAGATCGATTATCAGTCTATAGAAATAGTTCAAACCCAATGGTGTATCATATTATTTTCATTAAATTTATTTTAAACGTTTTTTGGATCAACATATTCCTCTGGATGAGTTTTCATGAAATAATATATTTCACTCGAGCATCCTGATAGAACCTTATGAAGGCCTTAAAAGAAATATGTATGAAACTCTAGAATACGTGAATAATGTTATAAAAGGAAAACTATTCTGAAATGAGCTATGTAATTAAATTTAAGATGATGTTTGATCCCTTGATTAATACATTTGGTAGAAATTTAAGAAAATGTTTTCCAAATAATAATCTAGATGGTCAAGAATTTGATGATTATTTGATGGTATGCTAATATATATTTCTATAGAATAATGAAAAGAAAAATAATCCCTTGGCATAAGATCCCCATTATAATACTTGATCATATTAGGAATGTAGCTTATCAAACATATATCAGTTTCATGATTTATTCCATGTACCTTCTCTGAGAGAGTACATCCCCGATCATTCACATGTACTAAACCTAATGTTCACACCACTCGAGCATATTCATTATTATATAGAACAATAAATTGATATTTTGAATCATACAGAGATGTTGAAAAACACTCCACTCACCTTTTCAATGTTTTTTGGAAAACCCTTGTGTCTGAATAAGCTATGTTAGAACATGAAGATGTAGTATGGTATAAATATTCTATATTTTTGGTACCAAATAGATGAATTTAAAGAACAAAATTCATTGGGGGAAGAATGTAAAACCGCATATTATATTAATTATAATTTTTTGAATAACTTAAATTTTAATTGATTGATTGTCTTATAAACAACACTGATTTCATATATAATTATAAACAACACTTCGTTTAGCCTGTGTTAAATGTAACATTGAGTTTAGAAGAAAAAAAATTTCTTATTATGATATTATTATTTAACATGATAGTTAAAAAATAGACATTGAAATTGTTGATATGAATAGTATTAAATAAGTTATTGATATATATAGTCTAAACATATATAAAAAATTAATTATTTAGTGAATTAACAATTATAATAATAAAAATATTTGGGAAAAAGAAAATCATTTTCTAAAAACTATTTTTTATGAAGACAAATGATTTTCAACGTAGAAAACTAAAATACCACTTTAGGTATCACATTTTAATTAAATTTGAAATTTTTATATTCTATTAAATTTTTTTCAAAATTTTTTATATTTTCTAGCCAAATGATACGAATAAATTCAAATGTATTGTTAAAAATTGTATTTTTTTTGAAAACTCGATATCACCATCTTGAATGTTTAGTTTTAAAAATTACTTTTTTAAAATTTCATAATATTTATTTGAAAAAATAAACATAATTTTTGAAAAAAAAAATAATTATCTTAGGTTATGTTATTTTTAATTTTCTGAAGATATTATCTGTTTAATGATTATTGAAAAAATGGGAATTTTAATTGAAAATGGAAATTTTGATTAAATTATTTATAATAATAAATAATATGATATATATTTTTAGATGTAATTAGTGAAATTATATATATATATATTAATACAAATTAGGTCATTTTAGTTATTATCCTTCCAAATTGAAATATTATAAATTATAAACATTTGATAATTTTCTCTTTGAATCCGTAAAATCACCTCCTTTCAGCGTGATTAATTTGAAACTCTATTTTTTCAATTTTGTAAATTGAAATTGGAAAAATATATTACATAATAATATTCATAAGAATTTATATTATCTATTATGGTCAGCTTAATGTTTTTAAAAATTAATATTGACGATGATAAAAATAATTACGTTCGTTAAAGTAAAAATGGGTTCGTTGGGGGAGGGTAAAACAAACATATAAGAATTTAATTGACCTAAATTTTTTTCTAAATTTTATTTTATGATCATATTTAGACCATATCTTGTATAATTATTGAAAATAATCTATTTTGGATCAATCAATCAGGATTAAAACGTGGTTACACCCTTTTCATTTCAAAATAGTACAAATTTTCAACTCACCTCACATATAAATTCCAACCCCTCTTCACTGTAATAAAAACCATAGAACTATATTGGATTAGAAAATCCATTCCCAAATAACTTTCTAAATTCCATCATGTCATCATAGAAGATATATTTTTGTAAAAAATTAATTATAGTAATTATTTTGGTACAATCTTAAAGACGATTCCCTAAGAATCTGTAGCGTTCTCTCATTAGAATATTCATTTTTTCTCTTCCACATATATTTGTTTTATTATTAAAACAATATGATATTGTTGAAAAACATTGGAACACCTTGATATGGGAGTTGTTAATTAGGGTGTAAAATTCTTTTTTAAAACTAATTGATATTGTTACCACCTTGGTATAATCCTGTTAAACATCTCTGATAAGAAAATACAAAAAACATGAAATCAGATGCAATGTGAAGAGAGAAAAAAATTAGTTGGTTCAACATTAAGGGCTACGTCCAAGGATCATGTGCCGATAGGTTGTTCGTCAAACTAAATTCCACTAATCTTCACAAATCATGGAGTAAATATGTTCAGCATAATCACTATATACCAGGTGCACTTTATTTACAAGGTTTTAGGGATAGAACACTACGTCTCTTTGATCACCAAAATTGACTCCCCCTTTCTCATTATATTGGAAAGAATCTAAACATAGTTTATCGATGTGAATGTCATTTAAATGAGTTGGAATTAAATCATGAATCCTTAACTATGGATATATTCTTATTAGAAGTTATGTTTTCCCTTAGGGATGTAATCTACTATTATTTTTACTATTAGTTTATAAACTTGTCATCCTAAAATATTAATTCTTCCTCCATGTAGCACGCTACTCCATGTACCACATTCATGACCAGTCTCTACAAATCAGGACCACATACTTCCTTCTCAAACCATGTTCATGAAATTCCTTCTGTACTGATCTCACATGTCACCTTTTATTGTGTACTGACTTTATCTACCTACAACCTCAATTAGCAACAAAGACTGAGTTCTTCCTCTACATATAGACTATCCTCCACTTACCACCACATTCATTGGACTGCTTCTTCTGTGATGTATTTCTCCTATAGGAACTGTCTCCCTTGAACTATTTGAGACTTCTCTGAATTCCTTTTAGATTTTAAATTAAATTCTCTTTGTTGTTTTCTTCCAATGAACTATCTCAATATTTTATGGTAGTTATATTGGATTTTAAATATGATACCTAAAACATAATATGTGATTAGTAATATTTACATAGGAAAATATATCTGTATAATCCGCTAAACTGATATTTACCTAATATTTGATATGAAACCAACATTCTTGTTTATTATTCACACCCCGCAAATAATATTCCCTATGTACTAAACGTACCATAGTTCTCCCTACACGTCAGAATAACCACCTCCTTATTTCAACAGGTGAATCCATTTGCAGTTTCTCAAAAATCATACTAACTTTTTCGAAACACACCTTATCCCATGAACCATTTTCTTTCTAAACACCGTATGTCTTCCACGGGCCTCCTTCACTCAACAAACTGTTCTTTATTTTGAAAACCAATTTCCTTTTGTCTATGTATTTCCATCTGTTACCAATGAACTTTTCCTGATACATGGTTAATTATTCATGCCTTGTGCTATGAAGTTCCCTTATTTTGCTGATTTCCATCACTATTCTGCATCTCATTTGCTCATATGGAAATATCCATCCCTTTCCAAAAACAAACACTCAAATTTTAGGCCTAAAAATATGGTAATAAGTCGGAATTTATGCCTCCTTTAACACTGATTTCTTCCTCAATCTTAAGACCACATTCCTGGAAAAATCCTTGAACAACCCAATATGGGTTGACAACAAACAAAAACCATACTCTATTTTGTGCAAAGAACAGCCCTGGTTCAAACAAAAATATCATCGTAATATTATATATACATATTATTATGATTTAATTTCCTTAAACTATATCCACAATCATTATATGTGTTTTTAAATGATCATTCATGTGTGTGATGGACTATTGTATCGAAAATTGGTATCACTCTTTTTTCCAATACAACATCACATGGTTGGGTATGATGATGGTTAAAATGTATAAATATGATACTTACTAAAAAATTATACCTCTATATTCATCATATCACATACACTATTTAACATTCCAATCATTAGGGTATATGATAACATCGCTCGTTTTTACGGTGGACTGACGCCTCACGAAGTGATGTGATTATTTTTAACAAACACATTAAATGAAATGTAATTATGGAATATTTAATTAATATATGTGATATAAATGAAATAATTATTATATTCCTGAAATTTTTATTATTATGAAATTATAATATATAATTTTTTTTCATACCATTCCACTCAAAGATATATTATAACATCATTTCTGTACTTGTGGACTACAACATTCACGAAGTGATGTGACTCTATCATTTCATCATCACACCACATAGATTGGATGTATATGAATATTTAAATAAAAAATATTATATTATTATAATTCGTGTAATATGAAATATTACTTATCTTTTTTTCATAATGATCGGTGAATTATGAAATTGTTACTCATACTTATGTATGACCTATCATATCCGTGATCATAACGAACATAATTTTACAAAACAATTATTAATTGTTGGTATTAAAATTATAAATGATCTATAAATTTTATAATAATGTCATGATTATTATTTCTTATATTATGATACTATGATCAAAATTATAGGATAAAAATAAGCAAAACCTATATGAAAACAAAAGCAGTTATTACCTGAATCATTATCTTAACAAGGAAATGATAATAAATGGGTAATAAATGGTCATATGTAAATAATGTTGGCTAAAATATATATATATATATATATATATGGTTCTATAATATATTTATGTAGAACTTATATTTATTATACATGATTATTTAATTTGAACTAAGGAATTCGAGTCATAATGTAAGATATTGATAGTTTCGCTTTTAATTTATTTAGACATATGAAACATCATCAGATGTTTCTTTTGGGTGTATTATATAATAATCTTTATACATGTTATATCATGAACATAATTATTTTAATGATAATTAATGGTTTATTTTATGCTATTCCTTATTTGTATATACGAACCACTGTATTACAAAAGAGGTAATGGATTTTCATCCAACTTTTCTTCTCTATAAGACTCATCCCTTATTCACCATCTGTATTTATGAGGTTTATATACTTCCCTCTAATGTATTATATTACTTTTATCAAGAAGATTATTTATATTAATATATCCATTTTAATATTTCCCCTTCATGGGATTTATGGTTCAAATGTTAGAAAAGTGGTATGGGTTCCATGATGCAATCTCATATTTTATTATAATTTTTTATGATTTTTTATTTTGATTATGAAATATTATGATCCATATCTAAATAAACTCGTGAATTTTATTATCAAGTGTTCATGTAGTGAGAATACAATTTCTCTCTTCATTTTTATATCTTTAAATACTAAATAATTCAAATGAATGTTTTTACGATGAATCATATTTATTTATATCTTCAGTTGAAATCCCATTCTCATCAAAAACAATGATTTATAAAAATATTTTAAAAAATGTTTTTATTATTCTCTAAATTATTAATCAATGATATTTTTATCCATGATTGAGATTTAACATTCACATTTTAAACGAATCTTCTTATAATTTTTTAAAACAATTCTTGTTTAGATTTTACAAAAAATGTCAATAATATATTATATTAATAAGTATCAAATGAATATAAATTCCCTCCCTCATGAAAATTATTTAATTTTAACATTCAATTATATGTTTTCAAAGTTATTTTCAAATAAATTTATTTTTTTAATAGTGTAGTTTTTTAAAATTATTTTGATTGAAAAATTATTTCCCTCAAGAAATTTTCCATGTTATTAATCATTCTAAACATTATATCTAATAAAACATACATTGATGTAACATTATCATTATTAGTTATATGATCAAACGATACATTTTTTATTGTTTATCTGAATGGTTAATGGTTAAGATTAAAATATTTTTTGAAACATTTTTCTCTTCCATTGGTTATAGAATGAAAAATTTATTTTGAATCACATTTTCCATTAATGGGTTATTCCACAACAATGATTTTATGAAACCCACTTCCATTTTCATTGGTTATTTATTTATGAAATGATTGAATAATTATAAAAAATATTATTTTTAATACTTAATTATATGATTAAATGTGTATGAAACCCACTTGATTTTTATGGATTGTGATAAGTTGAATGAATAATGATTTTGTTGAAAACATATGTATAATTTTCATTATGTGATGGGTGGGAAATTTATCATCCAATAATTCATTGTGTAATGACTAAAGACTCATGAGATATAAATTACTAGAATAGGGAGTGAACCCAATTTAGTAATGGACTTTCCCCCTATGACGGACTTAGAGGTGAACATTGACTACTATAATAGTTGTGGTAGTTAACTCATTCAACTATAATAACCTTATAGGTGGTTCATGACTACCATTGATAATTTTTTATATTTAATTATATAATGAACACTTTTGTATTATTCCAATTATATGATATTATGGATCATTTTCTTATTCCCTAGTGATTCATGTCTTATGATCTTCCAATATTTATTCCACAACTCAAAATTATGAAATTTGTTATACAGGGTATGATTCATAAAATTTTATACTCATTCTCTCATACCCTTATTCTAAGTATTTTCTTATTTATATCTATTTAATACACATACAATGTAATTGATCTCACCCTTTCTTATGTTTCATTTCACCAGGTTATGAATAAAGGTCTAATGTTGTGTATATCAATGAGAAATACATAATGGGATGAAATTTATGGGTGAAATTGAAGATATTTTTTTTTTAAAATATACTATTGTGTACATAATATCCAAATACACTAATCTATTACGGTTCTTTTTTGTATGTTTGTGTAATTCAATGAATATTCTTTATAAAAGATGTAATATATATGTATAAAAATTCTAGGTCGCTAAATTTGAAATATTTTATATATTTGTTCCTTGGTAACCTAATTTGTAAAATCAGAATAGGGAAAAGCCTAGTAATTTGATAGAGTAAAAGTGGTTTCATTCATCATTATGAAATTTATAGAGATCCCTATCGTCCTCATTAAATTTAAAATTAATAAGTAGATAAAATTGAGAAACCTCATCCTCTTGGTGGAGGGAAAAATAATGGGTGATCATTATGAGGGATGAAGAAACATGGAATGTATGTTCAGATTATTTTTTTCTATGGGATTGGTGTAATTTATTTTTATCCAAATTTTCTTTTTTGTCATTATAACATTTTTCCACTTATTATTTTTCGTTTCAGAATTATTTGATTAAAAATTAATGCCATAACAGATTTTCTTGAAATTTTATATGAGAATATAATGTTGTTATGATTATTTCACACAAGGGTTCTATTTTCCTCAAATATAAAAGAGACCTCTGTTTTATATTTCAAAAATTATTATTTATATAATATCTATAATTAAAAAAAAATCTATTAAGGGTTGTATCTTGATACACTGTTTTATAGAAAAATAAGGCAATGATGTTCTTTATATCCCTAAAACAAATACAATTATTAAACCGAAAAATGTTTTTAAAATAATTAACATGTTATTATGTGTACTAAATATAAAATTATCACCTTATCCAAGTCCTTTTGAAATAAAATTCATATCATAAAATTGATAAATTTTCTCAAGTTAATTTCCTTAATTCATCATTCATATTGTTTTCACCCCCCCCCCCCCACCACTCTTAAATATTTATTTTAAAAAATAAAAATACAAAATTTAAATCATTAATTCTTATAGATAAATGACATAGAGTCTGCAATTTACTAAAAATATTTTAAACTAAATTATATGTCAGGAAAGGAGATCCATAAGGTTCCTAGGAAACACCATTCATAATAGTTTAATATTCACAAGTTGGATCCAGATGATGTTAGATCAGTACAAGGTTTAATTTAAAAATACGTACACTCTTGTCATGTTAACTTCTTCTTGCCCGAAATATTATATAGATACTAGAAATAAACACTTAATTGTCAGTGAGGAATTAAAATTGTTTTGTGTTTACATAACCCAAAAAATATTTCCTAATCCCATGGGATAATTTCAGTATAGTGGAACCAACCAACAACCTCTCTAACTAGTTCTTCGTATATATAATTTCCTATGCTTTATATCCATAAAAACATTGATGGAGACTATATACATATTTCATGGATAAATGGGTGACCCTATAAGTGATAAATCTAGTATAAACCCTCAATCATTGAAATCCCCTTATACTAGGAGAAAATTCCATGAACTATATGGATAAAGGGAAATAATTAGAAGAAGAGTAATAGTTTTCCTCAATCAATGTCATTAGTTTTGAATAATTCTATATTGATGTTAGGAAAGAACAATAACTATTAGATATAATGAAAAGATCTTATTTGTAATGAGAAAAGCCAAAGTTGTTTTCTATAAGAATGTTTTATAGTCCTCTATGATAGAGAATGAAAAATTGATTTTTTATGAATAATAGTCATTCATAGGTGCATCCTCTAATAAAACTCTTCATACAGTCTAAATAGTTGAAAACATGACATAATTTTAGCCACCCTACCATCGTCAACATCATGAATATTTAAGTAGTTAACCTTCTATGACACCCCCATATTTTAAAAAAACATTATTTTCAATAGCATATAAAATATACAACACCTAGATAAAATGAATCGTGAAATGTGATTATTTAAATATGAATATTATAACCATGACATTGGATGATATAGTATGAATAAGATCAACCATATTATTATAATATTTATATATATAAAAATAAACTACTCATTATAAATTTATTTAATAATGGTTGAAAAATAAGAACTCATTTTTTAGTAGTCATTTTATTCATCAAAATATGTTTTATTAAAAAAATTATTTATTCTTTTGAGAAAACATTACAATGAATTATCTTAACATTTAAAAAATATATATGATAAAAAATATCATATTATAAATAATTATAAAAACATATTTGGTATAATTTTTTGGATTTCTTGGGTTGTTTTATATTCTAGTGAATAGGTAAAAGTAAATATTTGTATTGAAAATGTTAATTTTGTTTCATAAAACATCCAAGGTCCCATTTATTTTATAATAATTTAAAATTATCATTATGTGTCTAATATTAGTTAAAATTAAATTAAATTCGTTATAATATTTTTCATTATTTAATTTAGTGAAACAAATATACATAAAAATGAATTTTATTTGAAAAATTGTTTTTAATTTTGATTTTTTTACATTATATTATATTGATTTAATCTAGTTTATGTGATTGAAAATTGAAAAACAAATAAAATATTTGGAATTATTAGTTTAAAATTTGGTAAATAGTACCCATGTATGACTGGTTATTATGAATAGTTATGATGGTAAATATCTGTCATTTCAGTAGGATTAAAATTGGTAAAATAGGCATAAACTATGAGATAAGGTCTCAAAATCAATAAAAACATGCATTTTTACAATTATATGGATGGATTTTATCAATTTTAATCTATGTTTTTGAATATATGTTCACTTTCTCATATTTTTATTTCAGGTTTACCTTTATATTAATTAAATGATAGAATAAATAAAAACTAAAACTCTATTAATTTTAAAATCTCAAATTTTTTTACATAAGCATAAGAGGATGTCAACATCCATTTTAAATATTTATTTTAAAAATGAATAATTTTTTTCATGGTAATTATTTCAAATTTTTAGTAATTAAATAATATCCTAAATATGTTACCAACATCAATATATTATTGGTTAAATTAATATTCATATAAAATAAATCATTATAGAAACATTAACTATAAATAAATTTTTATAAATTATTATATTCAAAAGTTTTTGAAGAAAATTAAAACACGTTATAGATATTTTAAATGATTATATTTGAATTCCACTAAATTTAAGTTATTTTAAAATTATAAGTATGTGAATAGTTTGGAAATTAAAAATAACAATAAAACTTCATGATAAACATATATTATTAAATTATTTTAAAAAATTGATAATCAAAATTAGGTTGTTAAATTGAAAAAAAAATCAGACCTTGGTAATTTCTATGGAAATAGTTACCATATTATTAATATTAAAACACATTAATATTATAAATTCATTACTGAGGATAAGATTAAAATTAGTTAGTCAAGGGGTTAAACAATAAGATATGGTTTAAAATGACATCCAAACCAGTATAAATTTAATTATATGGGTATATTGTAAACATAAAATACTTTTCTTCAAATATATATCCATTTTGAAGTAGTTTTATGGAGAATAAATTATTTATATTCTAATTTCTTAATAAATTTTTACTGTGTACTTTCCATTCTGTATAAAAGGAAATCAGTTTTGATCAATTTTTCATACCAATTTGAGCCATCATCTATGACCTACCCATACCCACATATCTTCTAAAATTACATAGACATTAATTAGAGGTTCTTGTATTCAATTAAATCATACCAAGGGTCCTTAGTAAAGAATATAATGTAAGTCGAATGAGTAAAAGATTATTCCCTTTATCAACTATTTCAAATTTCATTTATCTTTTAATTTCTCAAAATTTGTTGTACCGATCCTAAAATAAAAAATCCAAAATCATGATTATTATGATATATTATTATTATTATGTTACCACCACTATTCCTAAATTTACCCATTCTATGAAAAGTTAAAACGTCCATTGGGTGTACATAAATCTTATCATCTCTACATAGTAGGTTAATTAATCATTCATAACCAATTTATAAGGTGGTTATAAATATTAAACTAATAAATTATTGAAAACTAAAATTATCATACATGATGATTACATTAATTTGAAAAAATAATCAAAACCATAAAAATGTATATTTTCGAGGACCGTAAGAGTTTAGTGTCTTTGAAATCATAGAACAAAAGCATCTAATTTGATTGAAGATATTCAATGATTCCAAAAAATATTATTCCTTTTATCACATCTAATTAAAATCATTATTCATAATTGAGGGAAAGGAAAAAATTTAAAGGGTGGGCTCATATACACTATATTGTAAAATAAATTAGATATGAACACATAATAGGAGCATAATGATAAGAGAATATTAGAATAAAATTTCAGGATCATATACCACAAATCAAAGATCATACATATATTTCATTTAATAATTATTAGACGATCATTTGATATGATTCATAAGGGACATAAAAAATAATCAATCCATATAGAACTATAAACTCATGTGATATAATAGTTGAACCATCATAAATATTGAAAATCATTTCATGTGTCTAGGTTAACTACCTTGACCATCAACAGAGTGGATTAAGGGACACATATTTCCCATTGTTTATCATGAAAAATTTGTTTCCTATTTTGGATTGAGGTATATATTTTTCCAATTGTGGATGAGGACACAACAGTTTCACATTATGGATAAAGAAACACCTGTTTCCCATTATGGATAAGATTAAACATTTTTCCCATTGTGGAGCAGGACACAACTTTTCCCCATTATGGATCAAGCTTGTATATTTTTTCCTATTATTATCCCATGAAATAAAAACATTTCACTATTTCATTAGGGGAGATATAGGTATAACCCATCACATAATGAAATCATGTATAAATGTTCCATAATATTATAATCAATCACCATATCATAACCCATGAAGTTAAATGAGTATCATAAACATTTAATCATATAATAACCTTGGGAAAATCGATTGGTTTCATAATAATATCATAATATAATGACCCATGAAGGAATTATATTTCATAGCCATTTTATAATAGTATAATCCATGGAATATAACAAGTTTCATAAGAAATATGACATCTTAAACATAAACATATCAGAGATGGAATGAAAATGGTTTCCATAGATCATATCATCATAAAATCAAAAACTATATAAATTAATGTCATAAAAAATTGAGAATTATTTTGATATATACTTGGATCATTTCTTAATGAAAATAAACATTTTTTTGGAAGTACATTTTATGGAATAAAACATCCATAAATTTTTTTTCCTTCAAAACCACATTTGAATATTATAAAATACGAATTATAAATAATTGAAAACATTTATTTAATAAAAAGTACATTAAAATTTTAAAAACAAATTTAATATCATAAATAATTCTTAAATCCTTTTTTTTATATAACCTTCCAGACATTTAAAAGAATATTTTAAAATCATTTAAAATAATTGTCAATCATAAATTTTTTTGGAGTTAATTTTACATCAAACCCCAATTCATGAAAATCATATTTATAGAATGTTTTCAAACAACCATTATTTCAAATTAATATTTTAAAATATCAATGGAAGTATAAACTAAATAATATTCATGATTATGCATAAATTAGTATATGTCAAACATTCGTTTTTTAATAGCAAAATTTATAAAAAATTTACCTTATTAGAAACTGACAAGAAGGTTACTCTTAAAATAAAATTTTCATTAAAAAGTTACAACCAAGGAAATAATTTATTTTAAAATAAAAGTAAAACAATAATTATTTTTTTAAGAAAAAATGGTTTTAAATGAACATAGATTTCTCATAGAAGATCGATATGAATTTATATTTTATTTAATAAACATTAGTAATTATATCAAGTAACAACATGAAGAAAATTAGTAACATTACATGAAGAAGTCATGGATAAATAAAGGGTTAGAAATTTCATTAAATTTATGGTGATATGGATCATAATATTCAAACAATGGATGTGTAATCCTAAACAATACTTATTAACAACAAGGTTGTGGCAATAAATTGTGACCACTTTGTTGAATTTGAATCATAATACCCATGAATTTATAACATTAAATGATGATAAATGTATAATGAAATGAATTATATTAAAGGTATAATATTTTAATGATCTATATATACACATCATATATAAATATATGTGTCTATCATGGCATATATCTGAAACTATGAAAATCAAGACAAACATACATTACTAATTTGTTAACACATGATCCATAAACCCCGTGAATGAAATATCATAAAATATAGATGTAAATACATATTAATTTAACTAAAATAGTATTATAATGCATTAATGTGAATTATATACTTCACAAAAAATAAATGAGTGGTGAACTATGCATATGTATAAGAGAAATAAATGTGAGACTAAAAATTCACTACCTTAAGTATGGAATTTTTTGTACACATTGAAAACTATTTTTAATAGGTATATTATTATTCCACATCTTCCACAGAACCATATTAGTTAATATATCATACCATATATTATTTTATTATGAATGAATATTTCCAATTTTTAACAATTTCTTGTTAACACATCATTTCGAGTAATATCTAAGTACTTTTTCATATATGTTTTTACTTGTTATTCCTATTACTATTACGTTGATAATTTTTTACACGTTTAAATATTATAAAATATTATGTAAATATAATATATATTCAGTATATTAATAGTTATAATCATCAATGAAATATAGAAATATGAAAAGGAATATATCATTCATGGAGACGGTTGACCATACACACAAATGAATATTATTTTTGGTTTAAAATCATATTAAAATAAATAAAGTAAATGGAGTATATATATATATTTTATCATTAAATTAGAATTATTATTTCATATATATCATATAATTTTTGTAGACCCAGCCATAAAAAATTCCACGTAATGTGTGAATAAATCACATATTTTTAAAGAGGTCGTAGTCCTCATGTAAAAAAAAGTAATAGTATTCCCAAATAATTGAAAGCATGAATGTATGTGTTATATAAAAATAAAAAAAATAAATTTTAAATATAATTTATATCATATAAAAATATTGTGTCCATCATAATTTCAAATTATAAGAGATTGTAAAAGAAAAAACTGGTGAAATCATTTCACAAGATGGTTGTCTTCCGTACTCACAATTGATAATTTGTTACCCGTTTGATTGAAGTGTTTGTAGGTGTAGACAGAGACCATATAATAAAAAGATATGAGTATATTTATTATATTAGTTTTAATATATATGCATGGTATAATAAAAACAGATTGAGTAGATAAAGACATAAAACATAAATATATGTTGAAGAACACGACTTCTTTTTCAGGTAACACCTTTTTGTTTACACAAAACAAATTCCATTTTTGAATTTATTGCCAATATAAGGCTTCTAGGATAATAGTAGGGATTCTGGTATGTTATTTGGGGTAGTTTTTATGCTAAAAATGTATTTATAGGTTAGAATAAGTGTAAGGAGGTGGTGAGTTCCCATTTATAATGGAGGAGGAGTGGGATTTATGTAAATATAAAAAGGTAAACACTATCTAAAGGACTCCCTTACATCATGTGCCTCCAATATTTTTACATTTTCTAAAAATAGGTAATTAGGTCTAAATATTTCTATAATATATATATTTTTCATGTTTCTAGGTTATTTTTCCCCGTAAAACAATGTTTAACCATTGAATAATAATGTTTTTTCTTTAATCACATTATTTAATTTTTAATTAATTTTACTATTTTTTTGTCAAAAACTATGTTGAAATTATTATACAATAAGAATTATTATGATTCAAATTATGGTATATTTTTTAAATTATAATCACATATTTGGATGAAATTAATTTATAATTAATCATGCAAATTTGTCACGAGAACATGTTTTATAGGCGAAAGTGTTTTAAAGTTTTATATGATTGTATATCAAATTTCAATGTGAATTAAGATACAATGACCTAAATTGGATTAATTATTGGAAATATATCAAAATTAACTGTAAAAAGTTATAAAAATATTTTAACTATATAATTAAATTATTAGAAAATGCATTTTTCAATTAATATTCTACATTTTACTATTTATAAAAAATAAAACCTAATTGAAAAATACCCAGAATTCACCAAATATAAATTTTGATATTATGATTAAAAAAATGAAGATATATTTAATAAATAAATAATATAAAATTTTCAAGAATAATATTTTAAATGGGTTCTCAATTAAAAGCATATAAAATTACCTTTTAACAAAAATAATTCTTTTTCTTTATAAAATGTTATTTTTTAAAGCTAATACATATCAAATATATTAGATGTGTGTAAAAATACTTACAGAAGTTCAAAATATATAAATTTATTAAATAATTTCAAAACAATTGTTGTAATTAATATTTTGAGATAAAATTGTGTTTTTATATAGAAAAATAATATTCTTAGAAAAGTAATACCTTTATTTTAAAAATGCTCTTACTTTCATTTCTAATTAATTTATATCCAAAGATTCATTCTATATACAAGATAAAATAATGTTTTTTAAATTTAGTTGATATTATTCATAACTTATATTCCAACGTCTAGGTGGTAACTTCAATATTATATTAATAAAAATATTGATAGTATATTAGTGTTTATAAAACTCGATCTTGCATGTAACCCATGCTATCGAAGAACTCACCATTGTGTCTAACACAAGACAAAAATGTATTGTGAATAATGAAATACAATCTATGTGTTTAATATAGAAAAATCTTAACATTTCATTTCATAAAAATAAATAATAACTTGTTGTTTTGATATAACACAACCTATATTTAGTGTTGCATGAAATGAAAAATATCAAATATTTTAAATTAATTCAAAACAATATTTCACATAATCCTATACCATTACATAAATATAAATGATATTTATGAAATATTTTTTCTCCTTGATTTATAATATCATATTTTAATTGTAACATTATGATATTTTAAACGTGAACACTTTGTTCGATTTCATACAAGACACGCCACATCAATCACAAATGTAAAACTAAATAATAAAATTTAAATGTGATGGTTATAGCCTAATCAATAAATTATTGTGTATTAATAGGAATAAAAAATATTGGAAATAAATAACTATTTCTTACTCATTGTAATTATATTGTTAAATTATTATAAAAAAATAACATAATATTTAGGAATTTCATATTAATTTTCAAAAAATATGTTTTCTTCAAAATTGAATTTTATTGACTTACATGAATGAATATTATAATTTATTTCATAATTTTGTAGAAAATGATTTTTAAGATTATATTTTTCTTTCAAAATATAAAAATTATCTTAGGATTATTTTTTATAATTTTCTGAGAATATTTATTTTTTTAATTAATAGTAACAAATACAATATTTTATTAAAAATGCATTTTATTTTTACACTTTTAAAAATTAAAAATTTATTAATTGGATATGATTTAAATATTAATGACATAAATTATATTTAATTAAATTAAATTCATTTTTTAAATGGATTTTATACTTGAATTTAGTATAAAATAATTATTATTCAAAAATGGAATTTTTCCAAAAAAAATGAACTTCACTGCATTTTTTCATTTTAAATTGAATTAAATTATACAATATTTGTCTCTCGGATTATCAAAAATATATTTCATATTTTTCATAAATAATTAAAAATTTAAAAATTATGCCCATTTTATTTCTTTGGTTTATTTAAAAATAACCTTATTAAAATATATTACCAATGTGAAGGATAGATTCAATAATAAAAGGTAAAATTAGAAATTTAAGGATTAAAAATGATTATAAAACATTCCAAATTATATATTATGATTATTTTTCTACCATAGTCATCCATGGTTCAAATTTATGTCTCTTATGAGCCACATGGTTGATATTAATATCTTTATAATAGTTTGTTTAATCCAAATCAATGATTTTACATGATTTCTTAATAAGTATAATTTTTCTTATTTGTAGTTATAAAAATGATATGTTTAAGAATAAATATTTTTTTAAATTCAAAAAGAACTATATTCATTAGGGTAACTTATTTTTAAATTTTATGTGAGAAATAATTTCAGGAATTCTTACACAATTATGACGAAGTAATTATTATATTTATAGAGAAGTAAAATAAATGATATTAAAAACATAAAATAAATATAAGTTGATATTATTTAGTTGATCCCTAAATTATATTGATTCACATTACATGTTTATAATATAATAGAATGGTTTTTTAATTTTTTTATATTAATTTTTTTTGAAGTTTATGAAATGAATGGATTAAAATTGGACAATAATTATGTTTTAAGGATTTAATATTTTATTAAATTATGTAATAATTAGAAAAATATTAAATTAAATTAATGTGTATATTATATGTTTCAAAATTAAATACCATATTAATTTTTATTCCATTTATTTGAATTTGGAGCTTATTTTGTCTTATTATATTTTATTATTTTGAGAAATTCCAAGAGTTCCCCTCACCTCTATTATAAAATGACACCCATTATTCCCATTTATTTGAACATAAAAAACATTTTGGATTAGGAAATAACTCCCCAAATAATATCATATAATAAATAAAAAATTTTATTGGTTTTATTTTAATCACAACTACAATCATAGTGGTCTTACGGTGTTAATAAAATGACGTTGGGTAAAAATATGATATCGTTTTTAATTGAGTGTGAATCTGTTTTTATTCTTTAAAATACATAAATCCTTTATAATACATGATAAAATTATAAATAAAATATAATAAATACAATAATATTTTATTATTTCATTATAATGACATTTATCCATTTCCATGTCTGGTAAATGGGTAATGAATTCATTGTTCGTGTTTGTGGAAAACTACCAACTCACGAAGGAATATAATTATTTTCCATCATTATCTCTTAATAATGGTTATAATGAAAATTGTATTTTTTAATAATATATCAATCAAATATGTATCATTATTTTAGATAATATATCAATTATTTTTTTATCATTCCATACATACAAAAACAATAATGTCATTCGTTCGTACGTGTGGACTACCACCACTGTAAAGCGATGTGACTCGATTTTCATTACCATATAACATGAATGATAAATATAAGTATACACAATTAATTAATTTTAAATTTATGATATTATTATCAATATTTAAAGATAATATTATACATACCTACTTTCTTTAATGTATGTTGAAAAAATCAAAATGTTACTCATGTGTTTATACGTCCTACTTTCTACATGATTATAACATAGTTATTTATTCATAACCATGATTAATAAATATATTCAAAAGTTAAAATGAGGTTTAAAAAAGTTTATTTATTTCATGGTGGATATAATGAATCCTTTGACCATTTTCCATATAATTATGTATGTTGGGACTTCGAAACTAAATATCTCCAAAACATCCAATGTGAACATAAATAATTAAGTAATTTTTATTACATGATAATAAGTGAAATAAGAATAATAATAAACCTACTATGTGTTATATATCAATAAAATAATTTTTCAATTTTTTTATTCTATAAAGTAATGAGTGTACATGTTGATTAAAAATCAGGGTAATGGAATCTATAATAAAAACCCTTATTTTTAAATGGTTTAATAATTTATTTTGTAAATAATTATCCATCATGTCGATATTTTTAAAATGTTTTTTATAAGTGAATTAATATTAAAATTTGTTTTTTAAAAATGTAATTTTCAAATTTCTATAAAATTTTAACAAATAAGAATCTTTGTATTGTTATATGTTAGGGAATTTGTTGAAAAATACTCTTCTAATTTTTCATTTTACAATATCCAATAGAAAGTTTTTTATATTATTATTTTCAAAGATAATTTTTCCCTTAGTATATGCCTATTTGTCTTTTAAAATTATCAATTTCCCTCCAAGATTGTTATAATGATGAATGTATTCATGTTTTATGATTATTTTATGGTTTTTGTTATTGTTTATTATGACATGCAGTTTCATTATAATCCAAATATAAGTGGTTCAATGATAACCCTCCAGTGTATTGGGTATGTTGGTCTTTGAACATGATAGTTTATTCAAGTGTAAATGTTTTTATTTCTCTATGTTAATTACAAGGGTTATATGAAGTATAACTAAAAAGGTTATTTCATGGTAGTTTCTAGGGTTATGTCCTATGGTATATGTGAGGGTTCCATAATAAGTATGTATGATAATAAAATGATTCCTTAAGTTTCTAATATGTTTTTTATTTATTTTCATCTATTTAAATATCAGGTTTTCACAGGTTATGTTATTGATTTTATGATCAATGAAATTTGTACATTTTCTAGTTGTGTGAAAGAGTTCTCATGAGTTTGTCACATTTTCAAATAAAACTATATGAAATTTTTTTCCATTTAATATTTATTAATAATTTTTTTATAGAAGTCTATTGGACAAAAATATTATTTATATTGTAATATAATATTTATTTTGAGCCCTTTTTTATTATGAAAAGGGAAATATTAATAAATATTTACACAGTAATGAAATATTTCTTTCCTTTTAATTTCATATTCTGAGATTCGTGTGCTCATACAATGTTTTAAAATTATATTCACTATGATTCATGGAGAGTAAGGATAAGGATGAGTTCATGAAGATTTATCATTATATAAAATAACGTTTCATTTTAATAATTTTTTTGAAAAATGTATATCATGTATATGTATACAATTGTAATGTATGGGATTAATTTTTATGGTTTTGTGGTAATTTTATAAATATAAAAACCTAAAATATATTTCTGAATTATTGAATCTAAATTCTGGTCTAAACTCACTGGAATATGTTACATTTAAGGATGGATCCTTATAGATGGTATCAAAAATGGGTTTAGATAACATTACATATTATGATATTTTCAATAGATTTTGTCTTACGTGATATGGAAACCATAATGGGTTTATAATTTTATAGTTTACCATAAGACTTATTGCAAAGGATCTCCATTTGAGTATTAATGTTGAAAAGATTTATGTTGACTAACGATATTAATGTTCGTTATTTTTCATATAATTATGTGTTATTACATTTTGGGGGAAAAAATAAAATGTATGAGATAAAATTTCTGGTTAAAAAATTATTAAACATTAAATAAATTAGTGTAATTATTTAGGACTCTTATAAAATCTATAATAATTTTATAGGTATTATCATTTTATAATAAAATGACAACCAACGGGTTTGGTGAAAACACTTCTCCTATTAAAATTCCAAGAAAATTGAACCCGCCACTAAAGGGAGACAAGGGTTCATAACCATACATTCGACTACATGTTGTATTGGTTAATATGATTGTTTTCTATTTTAATTGTATGATTGAAAATGTCTAAGTTGAGTTTTGTAGAATATGTTTATTGAAAACAAAATGATTGAATTAGATACTTATTTTATGATTAAGTGATTAATATTATATTGGATGTTGTTCATTATTTTGGGAACCATATATTATTAATATAAATAAAATACAACAAGATTTTATTTTTGAGAAATAATGGATTATTTATTATTCGGGAACAATATATGAATTTATTGTGGATTTAAGGAGATTATGTTAATTTACAAAAAATGATTAGTATAGCGTAGTGATTTTATGATATGTGAAATTACCTTATGGTATAAAACATTAAGAGTCATTGATCGTTTTCGGGGATAATTATTAATATTATATTGGAATAGAATTTGAGCAAATAATTCTGATTTTTGGGCTTTAATCTTAGTCTTGAATATTTTTTAGAAATTTTATGGAATGTTACTTGTTAAATGACCTATATTGAACATTGGGTAATATAATTTATTTTTTTTAGATTAAATATGTTTTTAATTAAATAATGATTTAATATTATTAGTAAATAATATTATATTATACAAAACATTTTGGATTCTATAAATGTATACTGATAAGAGGAATATATATTATAGTTTTGTAGATTTTGTGATCAGTAAAAGATGATTGTAATGCATCCAGAAAAAAATCATAACCAATATAAGTAGATAAATATGAGTTTTTTGTGGAAATTTATTAAATAACGAATCTATACATTTCATATAAGTATATTTATTTATGATTTTATTATTGGTAATAATGTAATTAGTCAAATATAGGAAAAATATATTTAAATAAAAATTTAATTTTTTTACATTTCATTACAAGAAACAAATTTTATTATAAGAAATAAATTTCTTTATTAACAATAAAATTTTTATGGTTTTTTTGTTGTTATCATTCCCATGAACCTTATCTCTATATCTATCTATGATTCATTTAGAGTTGGTTTTCTAGTCTATGTCTAAGTATTTATACATGGAAACCTCTTATATGTTACATTGAGTAATCTTCATACTTTATTTTATCTCTTATCATATAGAACTATTTATAATTGTTTTTATAATGTGGGATTCAAACAATGGTATTTTGGAAATTAAAGAACTATTATATGAACATTAGCTAAAAATGGAGGTGATTTAATTCCAAAATGGGGTGGGGGGAATATAATATTCGAAGATTTCAAAAGGGATCATTATTTTTGATTACATAAATGATACACAACATCATGTTTAAACGGAAAACTAAATGTTATTATCTAAATTTGGATGTTATAACATAGCCCTTATATTGGTGGGTATGAATAAGAATAAATTATTTATAAAATAAATATGTAGTTTATAACCATTATTTTTATTGTGATTCAATAAATAATAACATAACTTTTAGTAATGTCATTGTAAAATTTTAAAAAATATATGTCATTCAATAAATAAATTTTATTTCATTTCATACAAAAATATTTTATTCAAATTATGGATTTATTAGAATATTAAATTAATGAAATAAACATAATTTTTGGTTTTAAAATTTTAAAATTATCTTACGATGACTTTTGAGGTTATTATAAAAATATTTATTTTTCAAGAAATAAAAAAACATTTTTTTAGATAAATAATTATTTTATTTCTAAAAATTTTATAATAAAAAATTACATTTGGAATAGTTTTTTACTTTAATTATTTAAATAAGTCTTCAAATAATCAAATATTTGTTTATGAAATAGAATTCATAATTTAATTTAGTATTAAAAAATTTTATTATTAAAAATTATTTTAAAAAAATTATTCTTAATTTCATTTTCCTATCTAATTTAAATTATTTTTTTGTTTATTATATGTTTTAAAATTTTAAAAAAATTATCTATATTTTGAATCAATGGGTTATAATTTATTAAATAATAATATCTTTTTTATTTTTTTTTCATAATAATTTTTAAATTTATATATATTCTTACTATAGTTAAGGGTAAATCAGATAATTAGAGGTGAAAATAATATATTAAGGATTAAAAGATTGCTCTAAATTATTCCCAATTATTTTTGATGAGTATATTTTTACCATGAACATATATAAGATGAGTTTATGTACTTTTTGTACATCTGAATTGCCATTAATACCCTTAAAGTATTTTCATTAATAAAATATCAAAGGTGTTACAGTATTGTTTTAATATGTATAAAATTTTTTATATGTGGTTATCCAGAATATATGTTCGACCATATAAATTATTTTGAAATATCAAATATTTATCTTTATCATGGTAACAAATTTTTATTTATTTTTTGATGATATAATTAAATAATTACACATTGATGATTTAGTTATAATTAAATTATTGAAAAACCAAACCACTGATATTAATAAAAAAATATTATTTGAGGTAATATTTTTGATCCATGAACTATCTATATAATCATAAAATTATTATTACATAATAACTGGTTTTCACAAATTTTGTATCTATTTATTATTTTATATTTTTAAAGTCCATGTAATGAATGGCTTCAAATTTGACAATAATGACATTTCATGGAATCAATATATTATAAAATAATTTAAAAATAATAATAATATTGAATAATAATATGTGGATGATATGTTATCTAAATTTTCATAACCTGTGATTTTTAGGCCATTTTGAATAATATTTATCTGGTATATTTTTATTATATTTCATTATTTTGAGAATTTCATATGTAGTCCCACCGCTCTATTATAAAATTCCATTCAGTCATACCATTTATTCACACTTATAAACCATTTTGGATCATCAAATCCCAAAAACAATACTTCCATATAATTATTTCTCTTATTATATTGTAATTAGGTACGGTAGAACACTAACCTTGTTGGTCTTAATGTGTTATGAATAGAAGACTGTCTGAAGAATATGTATTGTTTCTAATCGAGAATTTCTTTTCTGTTTATTCTTAAAAAATCATTAAAACCATATTAAAAATTTTAAAATCATAAGATCATAATAATAAATGATATTATTTGTTATTATATATTTTTATTGACCTATATTGAACTCAAAAACCATCCAATGAGGAATAAATTCATTATTCGTGTGTACGGTAGACTACCGCCTTGCAATACTTTTTAATTCATTTTCCATCACCACATTTATAAAATAGTTATAATATTGAAATTAATGTTTTTATATATTATTCCTGACATATTAATAATTATATAATTTGAATATATCACTTAAATTCTTACATTTGCATGGATTGAAATGTGATAACATCGTTTGTCTGTATGTATGGACGACCACCTCGACAAAGCTATGTGATTATTTTTCCATACTATATCAAATTAATGATATAGATAAGTATATTTAAATAATTAATAAGATATTTATAACTTTATTATAATTCTATAATTATAAATTAATAGTAACATACTTTCTATAGTGATGGTTGAATAATAGAAATGTTACAAATGCGTACATACAACCTATTGTGACCATGATTCTAAAATACTTCATTTTCTATAACCATATATAATAATTTTATTGCAAATTATATTTTATATAAAAAATTATAATTCTTTCAGGTATGAAATAATAACCTCTTTGACCATAGTCCACAATCCTCAGTCATTTTTTGCATCATAACCAAATATCTCCAAAACGTCACACGTGAGCATCAATAATTAAGTAATTTTTATAACATTATAATAAGTGAGATAAAATGAATTAAAAATATTAAAAAGGTTATAAATAAAGTAAATAATTAACATAAATTTATTACAAAACAAGATAAATAGCATGCATCTTGAGTTTGACCCATGCTAAGGGACTCTGTGCCTAAAAACTTCTTTTTTATAATTTTAAAAATTTATTCTCAAACTAATTATTCTTCATGTACATATTTCACTAATGATATTTTTAGGATTTTATTAATATGTAATTGATTTTTTTAAATGTAGTTTTAAAATTTCTATAAAATTTATAGAAAATATTATATATTTATGTATTTTTGTAAGGGATTTTATTTTAAAACCCCCTTTTAATGGTTCTTTTTACAAAATCCAAAAAAATGTTTTCCAACATATATAGCATGTTCTTATTTAACCTCTTTTACAATGACATAATGTTTTTAATATTATTTTAAAAAATAAATTTATAATTTTAAAAGATAATTTTTTTCCTTTTTATATTTATAGTATTATTTTAAAATAAGAATATTTTCATAAGTAGTGTTTTTATGATGGAAGAGTTTATATTTTATAATAATGTTTTGGTACTTATTTGTTGTTGATGATGACATGTCGTTCCATTATAAATAATATTAGAGTGAATCCTTACAATCCCTATAATGTATTGGGTATGTTTTATGTTTACTGTGGGGGTTTTCTAATTGTAACTGTAACAATTACTCTAAGATTACCATGGGGGTTATGTCTGGTATAGACATTAGGTATCTATCATGGCATCCTTTATGGTTACATAATATATTGTCCATTAGGGTTAAATCATAATTAATTATTATATTAATTTGATCCACCATGTTACAAATATGTTTCATTTTTATGGACAATTATTTGGTCATACCGAAAATTTATATGATTTTATCTTGAAAAAAAATAATTTTTAAATTTTTAAATTTTTTCTTGGAAAAGTGGGTTATTTTGTAAAAGATTCCATTATAATGTATTGGTTTACGTTGTAATAGTTTATTTTTATTCTATAAAACTCTAATGATAAAATATCATTGGGATGAAACAAAGTTCAATCTAGTCTAAAGATACTAGAATATGTAATTTTTATGGTAAAGTGCTTATAGTTGGTATCATAGTATAGTTTAGATAAAATTTCTAGATTAAAATGTTTTCTAATGTGGTTGTGTAAGGAGTTTTAGAAACAATAATTTAGATTACTATTTAATAGATATTATAAAACTGATATCTTATGAACCTATATTGATACATTATGAAATTAAATTTTATGGTGACTCGTGATATTGTTTTTAGAAATTTATTTTTTAGGTGATTTTGAGTTATCACACTTTGGGATAAAAAATTAATGTTATGGGATAACCATTCAGGATAAATAATTTATTCATTATTAAATATATTATGATTATTTTTTATTAATTTTCCCACATTTCTAAAAATATCATAAGGATTATAACTACAAAAGGGAAACTTTCATGTTGGAAAAAAACATGTTCCAACATGCAGGGCCATGGGAATTTAAACCAGAACCGATAGGAGACAATAGTGAATTTTATAAAACTGAACTACACGATGTCTTGGTTAGACTGAACTTCTGATTTAATTTAAAATTTATTATGAATAAAGGATCATTTTTTGGGACATATGTTTAATCAATTATTTAACCATTGGACAGAAAAATGATATGTATAATAAGTGAATAATTTCATTTTTGAAGATGTCAACTATTTTTCAACCCCATATGATAATATAAGTGTAATACTATAGTATTTTATTTGAAAAATAATGGTTGATTTATATTTTGAGAAGAATATATCATTTTATTACGTATTTATAGTGATTTGGGCTAATTGTATAAATTTTTATGAAAACTTAAATATTATATGATTATAGAAATTATATTTTGGTATGAGAATTTAATTGTCATTGATATTATTTGGGGATAAATTATCATATTGAATATGAATAATTTGTGTTCAAAACCTACCTATTTAATAATTTTAATATATATCTATAATATTTTTTTAGTTAGTTTTTGTATTTTTTTTGTTGAATGATATATTATGGGCTTTTGGTATTACTTTTGTACTGTGAATATTAAAGTACTTTTTTATCATATAAATGTTAATTATTATTGGGAAAATATATTAACTATATCTGATCAATTTTTTTGGAATATATCTAAAAAATAAAAAAATAGATAGTTATATATTTATAGAATTTTTTATCCATCAATGTTTCTTCTAGTTCTTTAGAAAAACCTATATACTCATCGTTTAGAAAATAAAATAGTGTTGGTGGTAAAAATTGAATAAAACATGAAACTATAATTTTCAACTAATTATATCTCCATATTCTAATAGTATATACATTAAAGTTATTTCTCAACTCAAGGAAAATAATTAGGAAATAATTTTTTTTATCTAATTTGTTTCTTACTAATATATTAATGTCCTTTTAACTAATTAATGATTTATGGTTTTATGTTGGATAGATTTATCCTAACTATATTCTATATCACTCTCTATTAATATTTAGAAGATAAAATCCTCTGAAATATCTATGTTTTCCTCCATGGAAACATAGTGTGTCATACCTCATGTGATATTTGATCTCCCTTTTCTCTCTTATCAATTGGATGTTTTAATAATGTCTTTTATGATGTGTGATATCAATAATGGAATTTTGGAAAGTAAAACTATAGCTACCAAACCGAAGATAATAATTTTGAGGATTAAATTTCAAAAAGTGTTATAGAATTTAACATCATAATACTTTAAATAGGAACACCATTTTTGATATCGTACAATATATTCCACATCATGTTTAAATGAAAAACTAAATATTGATATATAAATTTGACTGTTATAACCAAGATGTTAAATTGGTGGTATAAATAGAAATAAATAATAAACAAAATAAATATATACTTTATACTAATTCCTAATTCATTGTTAATTTAATAGAAAATAATAACAAAATTTTTATATCAGTCATTCTAATCTTAAAAAAATACGTCTTCTTCAAAATTAATTTTAATTACTTTTAATTAATGAATATTAAAATTAATTTCAAGATATTTTGAAAATATTATTTAATAAAATGAACATAATTTTTTGGTTTCTAAATTTCAAAATATATCTTGGATGATGTTTTTATAATTTTCTAAAAATATTGATTTTTTTACGGAATAGAGAAAAATATTAATTATTATTGAAAACTACAATTTATTTTTTACATTTGTCAAATATAAAATTATGTTTTGAATTAGTTATAAATTTTAATTTTGTTAATTATATTTATAATAATAAAACAATTAGTTTTTAAATTTATTTTATACTACAATTTATTATAAAAACGTTTTTTTTTTAAATGACATTTTTTCGAAAAAAAAAAATTTTGTTGTGTTTTATTGTTTTATTTAAATTGAATTTTACAAATTCTTTTTCTGAATTATAAAAAATATATTAAATATTATTATTCGTTGGGTGAAAAATTATTACATATGATCTATTTATCTTTTACCAATATTAATAGTAACCTTGGTTATTTTGATACTATTTGTAAGGGTAAATCTTATAATTATGTTTAAAGATAATATTTTTAAGGATTAAAAAATTACCTTTACACATTAAAAAATATATAAAATGAGTATGGTTTGAAAATATTCTTCCATGGGAAAACTTAATGACCTTTTGGAGCCACTTGGTTGATATTAATAACCTTATAGTATTTTATTTAATGAAAACTCAAAGACAAAACCCTATTATTTTAGAATGTATAAAATTATTTATATATGGTTATCCAAAATATATGGTATAAAATAAATATTATTATGAAATATAAAATATTTACATTATCATGTAATCAAATTTTTAAATTTTTTGCAATAAATTTATACTATAATGATTAAAGAACGATAATGGAGTAACTATTAAATAAAGAAAAAATCAAATAAAATATATTAATAATATAAAAAATAATAATAATGTGAGATAATTAGGGTGTTAAAATAACTATATATATTACCATTGAATATTTAGGTTTTTTTGAACTTTTTCTTTTTTTCTCTTAATTTTTTAAATCTCATGTAATGAAAATATCAAATTTGACAATAATAATATTTTTTTGAATTAATAATTTATTATATTATACATAAATATATAAAAAATTTATTAATAATATGGTTGGTAATATATTGTCTAAAATTTCCTCCCCTATGAATTTATGAAAATTTTGGATTCATTTTGCACCAGAATTCTATTATTATGTACTATTATTTTGAGAAATTCTTAAAGTGCCACTCCCCACATTTATAAAAGGGGCCATCTTCTTCCTAGCTATCAAAATTTAAAGACCATTCTATATATATTACATGCCCTAATACATTAATTGAATCATTACCCATAATATATATGATTTAGATTATGTATAACTATAAGATAATTGTCTTATGGTGTTCTATAAAAGATATTGCCTAATAATATGTATCATTTTTAATTGGGGTATTCTATTTTATTCAATATTACACATCCCTAAAACATTCTTCAAAAAATTAAAAATAATAAATCTATTATCCAAAATATACTGCGCTATTATTATTTTAGTTTAGTGATATATACATACCCGCAATTCCATCAAATTGGACAAGAATTCATTGTTCTCGAGTAATATATATTTCCACCTCATGAAATGTTGTAATTAGATTCCCATCACCATATATCAAGACTATTTATAATGATGAACATAATTTTTTTTATTATGTTGAAGAAATATTTTTCACTTTATTAAAAAAAAAACATCCTGAACACTTATAATTTAAATCAAAAGATTAAATTGTGGTGAAAGATTCATATATGATAAAATTGTACAATTTATGTACTTGTATTCTCTTATATTTTAAGTCTAGAAGGTAATGTTATTCCACAACTATATGAAATGATTTTGAATTTTTTTTCGTATTATTACATTCATTCTCAAGGAATCGATGGTCCTTTTCACACCATATTAATGGTTTGGGGTTAGTTGACATTCTCGTGATCATTCAATTTTTTAGGATCAATGTTCTTTCTCGCCCCCAAAATTATTTGGGATTTATTTTTCTCATGAACCATTTATTAAATAGTTAATAATTTTATCATATTTGGAAAGCTAGTTTTGTTTTTTTTCAAGATTACCATCATATTTATATTTCCATATTTTGTGAGGATGTTTTATTAACCTTGTTAACAATGTGGGTTTTTGTCAAAGGAATTTAAAAATTTCAATTCTTTATTTCGTGTATCACTTTGTATATTATGGGGAAAAAATAACTAATGTGAGTGGGGATGGATAATGTGGTCCCCATATATTTTAGAAGAACACAATGTTGATTACATTACAGAACATGGAACACCAAGATTAAACGAACCAGATAATATTATTATTTAAATATGTTCATTATTAACTAGAAGTTAAATTAAAAGTTATGAATAGTATTTAATTTATTATTATATATATTTATAAAGAACCTAGATAATATTACTGTATTGATTAATGATTTTAAATTCAGTATGAAATTTTTAATAATGAAAAATTATTCTACAAAATATGTTTTCTTTAAAACATGTTTTTATTACATCTTCTGAGTGAATGACGTAATTAATTATAAACACATATAAAAAATTATTTGATGAAAATAATATAGTTTTTATATAAATATAAAAAATTATCCAATATTGAATTTTTGGAATCATTCTGAGAAAATTGACTTTATAGTGAACAATAAAAAATACTGTTATTTAGTGAATATTCTATTTTTTGTTCCGATATTATAACGATCCAATTAGTTTGTAAATTGGTTAAATGAAAAATTGGTCATATTATATAGTTAATAATCAAGGTATGTTCATTTTAAGAAATTATATTGTAAAATTAAGAATAAAAACATTATTGTACTTAAAAAGTCATTTTCTAATAACATTGTATTCTATTTCCCTTTGTATTTTTATCATTTTTTAATTTTAACAATTCCTGATATTGACAATTTAATATTTCATTCCATATTTTGAATAAATAGATTCAATAGTTTTCAATATTACAGTTTTATTATTTGGTAATAATGAATAATAATCATGGTCAATATTTTTCACCTTTATTAATGTAAAATTTGTAAAATATGGATAAAACCATGAGATGATGTCCCAAAATCTACCAAATTCATTCCATTATCTAATTTTAAGTTTTTCTTTCAGAAATTTTCATCCATTTATTTTAAATAGAACCACATTTTTCTATTTCTATGACTATTACCTTTATATTAAATTTTGTACAGAATAATTATAATATTTCAGTCTCTTGAATTTAATATGTATACATTTTTTTATATAGAAAAAAAGAGATAAATTCAGTTACAATTTTTTTTGAAATATTAATAAATATTTATAATGGTATATTATTTTTAATTTTTAGAAATAAAATTATTATCCTTAGTGCTTATGAAATAATGATATTATATTTATTTAATTAATAGAAAAGTAAAACAAATATTATAAAAAAATTACAAGTAATACAATTTGGTTGAATTATTATTTTTTATAAAAAAAATGATAAAAATACAATATTATAGATATGAAAATCATATTATTTATATTTATTTATTTTCAAATTTTAGAAAGTCAAATTATATAAATTGTTCATATTGTTTCATTCATAGTATTTTTTTATAAAAATATTATATTAAACTATTTATAAATCATAAATATTATGAAATAGAAAAATTAAGAAAAAAATTGATCTAAAATGAATCCTTTTTAATTTATAAACCATTTTTAACTTAAATGTTAAATTATAAACAATTTATAATAAAAATAATTTTCCGTAGTTAAAAATTAAATTTGTCAACAAAGGGTTTAAATAAAAATAAATTTTTTAAAAGGATACCAAGACCAGTATGAATTTACTTGTATTATAATATTTCTAGAGTATAATATTTTTATTCAAATATATCTCTATTTTAATGGATTTTGATTTTGAATAACAAATTTTTTTTTAAATTGTTTCTAAATACCAAGTGTTCCCTTTCCCACCCTTATAAAAGGTCACCCCGTTATCTCAATTATTTTAAAAACATTGAGCCATATATCTCACAAAAACATGTACATTTCTATTTTAAACTTCATTTTATAGTTTTTAGTGGTTATTGGCTTCTTAATATACCATTCCAATATCCCTTAACAAGGAATCTAGACGAATTCTAGTGAAGAAGAGGTAATTTTCTTTGACGAATCTTTCAAATTAATTTCTTATTCTATATCTTATAACATGTTTTTAAAAAATACTAAAATAATAAAAAAAATTATAATGAATATAATTAAATGTAATTATTTTTCTTGAATAATAGTTTTATATATCCATTATATCCTACAAAAATAAAAAACCTCACTCGTGCAAACAAATTACTTATCACCTCCACATTGTGGTGTAATTCATCTTTCATAACCACTTTACATTGATTAATATAAATAAAGAACTAATGATGATATATCATATTTATTATAAAATTATTATTATTTAATTATTTTATGATATTATACATCTTACTTTCTAAAATGTTGGATAATGATAATGATCTCGTGCTTATGTTGGGATTGTTTCCTTCGGAAATTGATGTGATCTATTTTTCATGTCCTCTTTACATGAATGAATGGATGGATTTTTTAAGGAATATAAATTATAATTATGATAAAAAATTTAATCTAAATTGTTTAATTATAATTTAAATCAATTTTATTAAATAATACAATAATTGATTAAAAATCAGTCATGTGTACATATGACCTACCGTCTCAATGAACAAAGTAACTCAATTTTTCTATATCTTAAATTCATATATGGTTATTAATATGTTAATAATGAATATATAATAAATTTATATATTTATTATAATTTTTTGGATGATTAATACATTATTAGTGTAAAAGGACTGACAATTTTTAACTGAAACTTACATTAAAAATAAGACAGTTAACAGAGAACAAATAATGACTTTAATATAGAATTATTGATAAATGGGTGTTGAAATGTTTTAAGATGATAATATATGATATTTTTAGTTCTTGAATTATTTATTTCTACACTTATATATTTTATTATTTTATTCTATTGGTGTTTCATTTCACTTATAAAGAATGGAATGCATATGGTATGTTTTTTTCATCTCACCATTGTTTATTGGAGACATGTGTCATATTCACCAATTTTTTGTTTCTTATGGTTTATATAATACGCATTAGATATGATATATAATGATTAAATTAATATTAATGGTACTTAAAAATTCATTTTATGTCATTTATTTAATGGGGGTTACGCTTCAAAAGTTGCCAAATTAGTAGGGGTTTATTTCAAAATATCATTATTATTTGGTATTATATATGATTATGAATTTTCTTGAAGAATTATTTGATATTTATATATTAAATAAAATAAATTTTATTATACAGTATTTATTTATTTAAATTAAGTTATTTAATTTCATTTTCTATCATTTAATTATTGACGACGTCGAACAACAATTTTTATATAAAATTGAATTTTATTTATTGATTTCGTCCGGAATATTTTTCATCCATGTCAATATTTTTTTGGAATAGAAAATTAAAAATGATTTTACTATTATACTATGATTTTTAAATTAATTTTGACCCATGTGTGAATTTCTATAAAAATGTTTGAAATAATCTTGTTTATATTTTTTGAGTGACATAATTTTTGAATTTTTTAAACAAAAAATATGAATGAATTTTTTAAAGACACAATATGATCAGAATTTACCACTTTTATAGAAATTGTATTTTTTAAAGATTAATTTAAAAATCTTTTATATTTATTTTCTAATACCAAATTTTTACCTATTATTTTGGACATTGTTATATTTTTAATTTGTTATTTCAAAATTAAAAGGGGATTTTTCTCATGAAATATTCTACAGATATTTTTAATGTTTTTGTATACATGTCTACATTATTGAGTTAATATTATGTTTTAAAATGTATTTAATATTATAATAAAATTATCCATAATACTCAATATCAATTATAACTGTGTTATATTTATAAATTGGTGAAAATATTATTATTTATTACACTTGTTTTTTAAAACAAATTTTTATATCGATTATGTTTCAATATTTTAATAGGATGAATGAATAGAATTATCTATATGATGGGTGTGACCTTTTATTTCCCCTTAATTCTTTGGTAGGTATCATGATAAATTTTTTTAGATTTGGTTTCTTCCATTAGGTTTTACAAATATTTTCTCGATAAAATGCATTGACAGTATAATTATTTTTTCTGAAATTATACATTTTATCATTATAAAACAAGTTTCCAAGGTCCATATAATTATTTTAATTTTTATAATATCCACTAATATTGTTAATAAACTTATAATTATTTATTTAAAAAAATTATTATTATTATTTCTATAAATATTATTCATCATGCTATATTTATTGACTAAATGTCATTTGTTGTAATTTTTTCTAATTTTAATATTTATTGTTCATTTTTATTATTTTATAAATTTTATTTTTCAAATTCCTTGATTAGGAATTTGATCTCACCCATTATTTTCTTCATTTCCTTAGGATATGAAGAAAGATATTATGAAGGATTCCAATGATGAAATAATGATTCCAATGATATATTTATGTATTTCTAATGTAATTTGGGTATAATTTATATATGAAGTTAAATAGAAAGCTAAAATTTTCAATCCTTTGAGAAAAAATTATTTTCATATAATGCCAATTAAATAAAGTAACCATTGATAATATAATTCTAGGTTTGGGGTATTTTCACATTATGCCTTGTTAACTGGTCCCTCCACACGTTATGTCATATAATGGGACCTATATTGAAGAAGAATTCCCCTGTGCGATTATATACTATAAAAACCACTCATTAAAGTATCAAAACTTGTCCCTCAATACATAACCCATAATAATGAATATAGGTCTTTGAAGTGGTTTAATATAACTACAACTATATTTATTTATTTTTAAATTTGGTGACATTTTTGTTCAAACTAATTCTAAATATTTAAGAACCGACTAATTCAACCCCCTCCACCCTTGATCCCATTTACCCAATCAAAAATTATCCTCGATGATGACACCCTCTCTCACCATCTATCCCCTTGACCAAAACCCCTACCCCATATTGTTTACTATCCCCTTCCCCTGTGAAACACATGACCTAAACACCACCTTATCCTCATTTATTACTACACCCCCTCTAATCTCAGTTACCCAGACCCCATATCCTCATCAACGATAACCACCAACAATGGGGCCTCTTAAGATTTTACAAATGAAGTTAACCCCCAACAGTGGAAACAACACTAAACCCTTCATCACAATACCAAATCCCCCTTACACTTTCCTCGACCTGATTCCTCTTACCCATGTCTATAAATAAGTTAAGGATTACTATCCTAATAACCATGACATCCATGTTTTGTAGTTGATGTTATGATTCTTGTTGGATTTTCCAAAGTGTGAATTAATTTATATATTTATATTTGTATAATTAATGGTTTCGTATTGGTATTTTTTTCCTTCATATAATGTGACTTTAATTTTTTGGGCCTTCCCTTAGTAGTTGGACATAATATTGGGGAGTGGATTCACCCAGATGCTCTTTTAGGAAGTTATTACTACTATTTAATTTCAAATATTTAATTATAAATTGTTATGATCAATTAATTATTTCATTAGAAATGGTACATGTGTTAAGGATTATTTTGATGTGTGTTGTAATATTTTATTATTTTACATTTCCATCAAGAGTTATGAGAATATTTTAGTTTTTTGTCATGTTGCCATTTATTAATATTTAATTATTTAAAACTGATAAATTTTGAATTTTTTTCACCATACAGTCCATTATGTATTTTCTTTGGGAGAACAATTATTTTTTATGTTTTGTAGAAGCGGTTTTATTTCAAAAAAACTAATCGTTTGTATTTTTTATAAACACAATATGCATTTAATTTATTAGTGATGAAAGGTAATGATGTTAGAGGATTTATGGTATTTTTGTTACAATATAAAATGAATGTTCATGTATTTACTAACATCTGAGTGTCTTCATATATTGACCCATTGAGATGTAATGAATAAATATGGAGGTCGGGGAGGGTGTACAAAAAACAAAGAAAACTTTTTGAAAAAATGAAATTATTATATATAAAAACATATATAATTTAAATTAAATGATTATATAATTTATTAGATTATTATTTTGATATCAATATATAAGGAAATAAAAAATGAATAAAGGAAACATAGAATTTTTAATGTACATTAAATCCATATGAACCTTTTGTAAATTTTTAATGCCCAATGCGTCTATAGAGTATAAATATCTAATAATGAAGACATATCTTATGAAGGGAGTAATAAATATTTAAAAAATATATATCTATTTTACGGGATAAATAATAACCAAATAAATTATATACATTAATGTTTAAATAAAAATAATGCTCAAAATAAAAGTCCCATTGATGTATAGGTGAAACCAAACTCAGATATTATTTTTTGTGCACACGTATAAACTGAAACATAAAGTAAATTTAAAAGGATAAAAAGAATAAAAAGATGAATAATGAAATAATATATTAATAATAATATAATTTTAGATGTGTATGAACTAGAAATTATGGTAACCTCTGTCTAGGGATCAGAGAACATACTCCATGACATTTTATAGTGTTATTGTGTGGGGTAATATTTATTAATTTATGTTTTTATGTTATTCAAGGTGGATTGAATCATTAATATATTGAATTTGTGAAATGTCTAAACAAGTCCCCACAATAGTATATAAAGAAGTTTGGGGATGTTTAATTTTGATTTTACTTTATTAATTAAACATTTATATCATTATATATAACTATAGTGGATGAAGAGTGAAAATCCTAAACATATGGATAAATGTCGGATAAAATTACCTAGAAATACAACTTGGTATGAAAGGGTTTTGTACGAGTTTATAGATTATGAACATGAATTCTAATTAGTTGATGGTGGATAAAATGTCCGTGTACTATTTGTAAATTGATGTGATGGTTGAATAGAAACAATATATTGGAAATTTTGATATTTAAACAGTATCTTTCAGGATATGTATATTGGATTTTTCATTGTGACTTTAATGTTATAAAATTAAAAAATGGAAACCCTACCATTGAAAAAAATGTGGCCCATGAGAGTATAATTCAGTTTTGAATTTTATAAATGATTCACTTTTCATTACAGGATACCTGGTATATGATTTTAATATATTAACATAATATCATTTTAGCCTAATTAGGATAATATTACTCATAAAATTAGCGACCAAAAAATTATTTGTATTTATTATTTCAGTAAATACAACAAGAAATGTATTTATGGTTTTCCAAGTATTAAAATTTATTTTTTATACATAATATGTATCATATCAAGTGTCTCTATAGAATTATAGAAAACGTATTTTAACGTCATCAACATTATAGAGATTTCTCGTAGATTTCTTATGTGTCCTTTTAAATTTATGTCATAAATTTTTTCGAACATTATTTAGTGTTATTTAAAGTGATTTTAGAAAATTATTGAAGATTTTAGGGTTATACATGTTTGGAACATGGTAAAGTAAAACCATTTGTTTCACCCTAGGAATCAGTGCTCTCCATTATCAGACACAAGGTGGGGGAACATTGTTTTACCAAACTAAAAAACAAAATCTCCAAATCATTCTCCCTTTGTAATATGGGTTTTACATGTTTGATTCATAATTTGGGAAACTATTCAACAACATAAATGTAATTATGAACCATATAATGTAGGGGAGTATGGTTAGGGTTCTTTGTTTATCAAACAGTGCAACCGTACATGAAATTTTCAGCATGATTTTTAAAATCACACACAATTTAAATAAAAATTCCCAAAACTCATATTTTTATTCCTAATGTCGAGTAATATTATTTTAAGAATTTTTTGAAGAACCATTAAGTGTTATATGACTCCTCGAACACCTTTCATTTTGAATTGAATATTAGAGAGAATGATCTACCTATATTCCAGTATGTGATCTCTTCATTGTTTTTTGTTACCCATATTGCTATCCCCTTTGAGAAGGATTAATTATTATATAGTTCTTGGTGTACATATTGTTTTTAATTGATATTGTTTTACTAGATTTTAATTATAGGTCTTGATCGAATATCTTCCTCATCGTTGTGATTTTGATTATTCTACATCGAATTGAGGGATGCAGTTTAGAGAGTGTTCATCAACGATAATGATGTAGAATCTTAAAATGAATATTCCCATATTAATTATTTTAATTATGTTTATGTAGTTTCTCCATTATTTTTCCATGTTTCGAAACTATATTTAAATTTATAATTGTGGATTTAATTCCCATGTAATTGTGAAACCCTTCTTGGATATCATTGGTCCTTTTAATGATTATGAGATGAGCTTGATGGAATACCATGGGTTTTATAAATTATCCTTGAAATTAAAATTATGAGATGTGAAAATAGGAGTAATAGGTTTATGGAATTGAACTAAATACATATTACATATTTGGTAATGGTATCTTAATGGTTTATTGGATTAACCATTAATAGTTACTGAGTAGAAAAATAAATCACGATAAATTGTTTAATGGGTAAATTTTTCATGTTGTTACTTATGATAAAAGAGTTGTAAACATGTTTTGATTGATAAATGAATTTGAATATCGTGATGAAAATGGTTTATAAATGAGTTATGAATGTGGAATAATGAAATGTGTGATTTTTGAATGATTGATCATTCAGTTATGGAATAAGTATTCTTACTCCAAATACCCATAGGGTGTTAGAATGGTGCAACAGGCCCCTAATTAATTCATGTGAAAAATGATATGTGGTTCATGGAATGATCCACTAATTACCCAAGGGATACTATAATAATATTCCATTCCCCTAAGATATTGGCCTTGTACTACTCTTTCATGTGGTTAGGATAATGTTACAAGGACTGACTCAATAGTCCAAAAAAATGAAATTGAAATTAAATGTATTTATGAATTCCCATGAAATGATTATAATATGGAATCCCAATGGTGTATGATTTATACTCTAGAATAGACGGATGAAGGTAGGATTTGGTAGTATAAATACTAATAATTGTGAAAAATTTTACTATGTCATTTGTTCTTTATTTATTCGACACTATTGTTGGGGGCATACTATTTTTACTCACACCCACTTAGTATTATAGATTATAAAAAAATTAACTTTATGTTTGGATGATAGAATATGTGAAAGAGCCCTATGATATATGCATGCATTGGAATTTAGAATAAATGATGGACAAGGGAACCATAAATAGAGTGGGGACCCTATTTGGAGTTTTTAGTGTTTGTTCATTTTGGGTTTTCATTATACAATTGAAACTTATATGGAATAAAAAAAATTTGTTTTTTTTCTTTATAACTATTTTGGATTTATTCTTATGATTTTTTTTTGATAATTAATTATTTTCATATCATATTAATACATTATATTGATTTTTGTTATTGTGATTTTTTTATAAAGAGTGTATATTCTCCACAAGTTACTTATATTAGACCCTTTTTGCAGGTCACTAGCCTCTATAATATGGTTAGGAAAGCCTGAGGACAAATGGAAAACAAATTCAACGAACCAGAATGTGGTACCCGAGTTGGGAAAATAAAATGTTGTATGAGAGGAGTTTTCTATTCAATTAAACTGTCTTATTAATTTGGAAAAGTTATGGATGAAATGAGGATTAGTTAATCCTTTTTCATGAAATCATTCATTGGAGTACATAACAAATGTGTGGGAAAAAACCAAGTTCCCATGGTGGGATTGTTCTTCCTGATGTTTGTTATTAAATTTGAATTGTTATTTCTCATTCGGTGATAGACCTATTGTGTGATTTTAATTTTTTTATGTAATTTTACTCTTGGATAGATATAGCATAGTAGTTTGGTATTGTAATGGCCCAGGCCCTCTTAGCCTATTACTTTGCCAAAGTGAGGTTCCACCAAAATGGTGGAACCGTGACGGTGACACCATGACCGTGGAACCGTGATGGTGGCATGGTGAGGGTGGCACCGTGACGGTGGAACCGTGACGGTGGCACCATGAAGGTAACACAGTGTCCCCTCGCGAGCCTTTCGTTATTGTTCCAGTACCTAACTTTTCCGCTCCCGCAATGTAAGTTTCGAAGTAAATTAATTCTTTTACTCTTTTAAAACCGTTTAAAGCCCATAATTAATTCCTAAAAATCCCGAGAGACCTCCATGTGTAATTTCCCAACCGCATGGTCAACCCACGACCCCTACTCCCTTACGCGGTTTCGCGTTCTCACCTCAACCGACCACAGCTCTTATAAAATAAGGGTTAGCAGTGGCTTCTTCTTTTCTCGATCGCGGCTTTTCACAAACATCTTCTGGTGTATCGGGCGAGTCACATCGCTATCTGTGAACTTCCTACCCCGGCCTCAGCATAGATCATTGATCCAACAAGTAGGGAATTTCTCCTTCGTCTCTCTCTTTTGTGTATCATGTGGGGTGGGTGTGCTTTTTTTTCTATAGAATTGGATAAAACAGACCTAATAAAGATTATTAACTGATTCTATAAATAAAGAAGGGGGGTTGTGATCGTTGATGTTGTTTAAATTATGATCATCTTTATGATTTGTGCCGGCTTGCGCCTTCTAAAAATTGAGGCCGTTGTTGGTCGTTTTTTGTGCACTAATGAACCCTCGTGTTATTTTAAATGGCTGTTTCCTAATTGTAAACTCCTGCTGTGAAAAGTAATTTGGTTAATCATGTATACCCAGCTGAATAAATTGAAAGCACCAGGATCAATCCCTTCTGTGCTAACCCCGGTCAAAACATGGAATTGAAATCATGGAGCGTGTAAAATATTTTAAATTTGAAAATACAGGTATGGCCCTTCTTAGTGTTGGTGGCAGTGGTTTGGTTGTTTTCTTTCACAGGCTGATTGCTGGAGATGTGGGAGGGGATGAGATTCTCTATATTTATACTCTCGATGGTTGTGGAATCAGGGATGGGATCCCATGTTGGTATGGATTCTATGGTTGTGAGTTTTAATACCGGGTGGGTACATGTTTATATTACCAATTGGGGTGGGATCCTCTGTTGATGAGAAACAATTTCGGGGGACACGGGGTAGTGTCTCGGGGTTGTCTCTGGTTCCAGTACTTCAGGGGATCTCACTTATTCCTTGTTGTTGTAACTTTACAAGAGAACTGAGTGTGAATGTTTGAATTGACGATTGAATGGATTCATTTCCTTGGTTATGCTTATGGTGTTAGTTTCCCAGTAGTGAATAAACTTATTTGAACATTATTACTGAACATGAAAACAAGAATGGGACAAATGAGTTTTGTTGGCGAGAGTTGTGACTCGGACTTGAGTGTTGTTGTGTTCTATAGGTTGTCTGAAGAAAAACCTATCGTGGGTGAGTGATTGTTACCTATATATATATATATATATATATATATATATATATATATATACTTGTAGCTTTGGGTTTCTTATTCGCGCCCCACCCAAGTTGAGAACATAGTGCCGAACACCCCCATTTCGTGGGGGAGGGTGTTTTTCCCAACATTATTCATAATGGCTGGTTATTAGCTCCTATTATGCTCCCTTTCCTGGATATTCCAAGTATCTTCGGGGAGGTTGTGATGGCCTGAGGTCCATTATTAGCCCAAGAACCTTCGGGGCGGGGTAGTGTGATGGTTGGCCAGGTGTGTGCGGCAGGTGGTTTCCCAAGTGTCATCGGGATGAGGCCCAGGTGTATTTGGGCATGGCAGTGGATCTTCTAGCCCAGGTGTCATCGGGCGTGGCGGTAGTTGTTCTGGCCTAGGTGTTTGCAGGCATGGTTACGTGTGACAGTTGTGGACCAGGTGTTTGTGGGAGGGATTCGGCAGTGGTACTGTGTGCGGTTGTGGCCCAAGTGTCTTCAGGCGGGTGTGGCAGTGGGACTGCGTGCGGTTGTGGCCCAGGTGTGTGCGGGCGGGTGTGGAAGTGGGACTGTGGTGAGAATGGCGGGATTGGTTCGATGCGTAGGATGTCTCAATAACAAGTGGGAAAGTGGCGCGGGGTACCCAAACATCAATGTGATTCTATTATATATATTACTTGACTTGCGTTATTTGGGGAGTGTGGCTTTGTGAGGCTTGGGTGGATAGTTTACCTTGAAAGGTGTTTGGTTTACTCCTTTTTCTCATGGGACTTTAGTGTGTTCCCCCACATTTGCATGAGAGTCTTTGGTTTTACCTACTAAGTGTACTTGTATTCTCACCCTACGTATATAAAACTGCTTTCAGGTTTCTAGGAGTACTTTGGGGATCGCGCAAGACCATACTAGCTCGGACCATTGGGGCAGTTGTAGTTGCTGTTTTTCTTTCTTTAGTATTTAACTTTGTAGTCACCTTTTGTACTTTGTGGATTTTAATTTTGAAACTTGCATGTGGGAATGATTAACTTTTGGCTTTACTTTTCTTTTAGTTTTGAAGTTTTTCGGTTCCATCATCTTATCTCCCGATCTTGTAAAACAGAAAAAAGGGTAATGCCTTCCATTTAGTGTGTGATTCTATACCCTTGGTGCTAGTCTCCACTCCGAGACCTATTGAAGGTGGGTTTCGGGGGTCATTATCTCTCCTTCAACTTAATGAAGGAAGGGCCTGGCAGTCTGCTGACCCCTCCCTCCTTTTGGTGAAGGCGGGTCGTGATAGAATGGTATCATAGGTGATGGTTGAGAGATAGGATGGAGTCTGGAGTTAGGCACAGTGAGGATTGCATGGGATGGTAAGGCAAAAATGTTGGGTGACCTTGGTGCGTGAATTAGGCAGGGACGACCAGCTAGGACACGAGATTTTAGGGTCCCCGTGATCCGATGCAAGGACTCTGGACCTACCAAATGACCAACTGAGGCCATGCTGATTGCAGGGTAGAGACCCTTGGAAAGGTACATGCATCATAATGACTTCTGTTCTCGTGTTTTTGGGATGTCTTTGGAATTAAGAATAAATTAAAATTTTAAGAAGTTTTAAGAACGATATTCTGCACTACTTGGGCTTAGGAATTCTTTTTTTACCTTGCAGCTATTGCACCTGGAAGGAGACCACGTGTGGTACAGGCGATCAAGGCCCCGGTGACTACTTTGTCCTATCAGCAGAGAGCTGGTCGAGAGGAAGAGGACGACCAGTGGTAGAAGAATCTTTGGGCCTTCCAGCGATAGACCCTCGAGAAGTACGAGGGTACCACCTCTGACATGAAGACGGAAGGCTGGCTAGAGGAGCTAGTTATAGATTTCGGCCCGATTCAGGCCCCGACCAAATACTGGGTCCCTCTGGCTGTCAGCCAGATGCGGGGAGTGGCGCGTCAGTGGTGGATGCTTTACCTGGGGGAGAGGAGAGAGGCTGAGGTGGCATGGGCTGATTTCGAGAGGGAGTTCCGGGCAGAATTCCTCTCCTCGACGATGAAGGCAGAAAAGAGACAGGAGCTACTCTCCCTCCAACAGGGGATTATGTCTGTGAGGGAGCTAGGGATCAAGTTCAAGGACCTCATACGTTTTTCTTTGAACCACTTTCCCGACGAGGAGTCTCAGGCAAGATGTTTGTAGGAGGCGCTCCGACCCTCCCTCCAGTATGTTGTTACCCCCTTTACCCTACCGACGTACTTGGAGGTCCAGAAGAAGGCCGAAGTGGAGGAGAGGATGCACACTCTAGGAGGTGTGTCGCGAGAGGGATCCAGCTGGGACCATCGAAGGGGAAATCCGTCAGCACCAGGCCTCCAGCATCCGGACCCTCCAGGTTCCGACAAGCAGGGAGCAGACCGCACCAGTTTCAGTTTCGATCCCCCGGTCCTCGCCCTTTTTCCTTGGGCCCGGGACTCCGTTGCTTTGTCTGTGGGAGCCCTGGACATCTCCGGAGTCAGTGCCCGGACCGGGTGTAGTACGGCGGTGGTGGACATCCCCAGCACCCACCCCAGCACTAGCTTCTGTCCAGGCCCTTCCAGCAGCAGTAGCAGGTACAACGAGCTCCCGCTCCTCCGAGGACAGACATGGGAGGAGGGGGCAGACCTCAGGGTGCTCCTCAGGGACCCCGACCATGGCGTGGTTAGGGAGGTGGACGACAGCCGAGGGGTAGAGGATCCGGGCGTGGACAACTACACGCCTCAGAGGCAGCAGTTCCAGCAGGGCCGGAGGTTGTTCGAGGTACGATCAGTTTGTTTCACACTCTTGCTTATTCTTTGTTCGATACCGGAGCTTCTCACTCCTTTATTGCACCCAGTCTAGCTCGGGCCTTGGGTCTAGATGCTGAGAGACTTCTAGTGCCTCTGGTGTTGATCACACCAGTCGAAGGTCAGACCGACTTGTCGTTTGTTTGTCGAGAATGTAGACTGATGATGGGGCCACATCAGTTGGTTAGGGATCTTCTTCTGCTACAGATACAGCCATATGATGTCATCCTAGGCATCGACTGGTTATTCTTTGTGTGCACCGTCATCGAATGTTTCCAAAGAAGGGTCATGTTCTCGGACTTGGGCGGCCGGCATGTTACCATCACCGGTGAGAGGAGCGGTTAGAAGGGTAGCAGGCGAGAGGAACCCCTCCTCTCCTTATTAGCCGAGTTGTTAGTAGAGTCAGTAGATGCTTAGATGGTGGGGGTGCTAGAGGTTGTCCGTGAGTTTATGGACATATTTCCTGAAGAAGTGATGACTCTACCCCCTCGATGTGATATCAAGTTTGGGATATACCTGTAGCCCGACGCTCGCCCGATCTCGATGGCTCCTTACCGTATGGCACCTTCAGTGTTACGGGATTTGCGGATTCCGATTGACAATCTGATGAAGTGCGGTTATGTTCGGCGGAGTGTGTCACCGTGGGGTGCTCCAGTCTTGTTTGAAAAAAGACAGATGCTGGTCTCTGGTTGTGCATAGACTACAGGAGGCTGAATCAGGTGACGATCAAGAATCTCTACCCTCTTCCGAGGATAGATGATCATTTTGACCAGCTGAAAGGGGTAGGATGGTTCTCGAAGATCGATCTGCGGTCTGGGTACCACCAGTTGAGAGTGAAAGAGAGTGACATCCCGATGATGACCTTCAGGTGCATATATGGACACTTCGAGTTCTTATTCATGCCCTTCGGTGTTACGAACGCCCTGGATGTGTTCATGGGGCTTATGAACTCCATCTTCCGAGAGTACATGGATCGGTTCGTGGTTGTGTTCATCGACGATATCCTGATCTATTAGAGGTCTGAATAGGACCATGCATAGCACCTATGGACAGTTTTGGAGGTCCTCTGACATCATCAGCTCTATGGGAAGTTGTCAAAATGGATGTTCTGTAAACGATAAGTGCACTTCCTCGGGCACGTGTTGTCCGAGCAGGGGGTAGCGGTGGACCAATCAAAAGTTGAGGCGGTTGTTTCATGGGCAGCACCCAAGAATGTGGTAGAGGTCCGTAGTTTCCGTGGGCTGGCAGGTTACTATCATAGGTTCGTACCCAACTTCTCCTGAGTTGCAGCCCCTTTGACAGCCCTTACCAAGAAGGACGAGGATTTCAGGTGGAGTGAGAAGTGCGAGTCAGCCTTCAGCTATCTGAAAGAGAAGTTGGTTAGTGCCCCAGTGCTGAGATTACCAGAAGAAGGGGCGGCCTATGAGGTGTTCTGTGATGCTTCATGACAGGGCCTGGTATGTTTTTTGATGCAGCGATAAGGGTTGATCTTTAACGGGTCCAGGCATCTACGCCCCCATGAGCGTAATTAGGCCACCCACGACCTGGATCTTGCAACGGTCGTTTTTTGCGCTAAAGTTATTACGGAACTACCTCATCGGAGAATGCTTTGTGGTCTTCACAGATCAAAAAAGTTTGAGGTATATCTTCTCCCAGCGGGACCTAAACTTGCAACAGTGGAGATGGGTGGAGTTCCTCCAGGATTACGACTTCGAGATCTCTTATACAGAGGGCAAGGGAAATGTAGTGGCCGATGCCTTGAGTAGGAGGATGCAGAAGGATGCTTTCAGAGAGTCGGCGGACGCCTGGAAGGCATTGGAGGAGTTGGATGCATTACACCGGGATGCGAAGATGGATAGCAGTAGAGGATTCCTATATCATATGGCAGTGCAGTAATCTCTATTTTAGCAAGTGGAGGAGTCTTAGTGGGGAGACCCGGAGTGAGAAGTGATGTGTGACTGAGTTGGCCAGGGCAATGCTTCAGAAGGATGGGCAGAGGATGGTCAGAACCAGATTCTTTTCCAGAAAAGGTTGTTTGTTCCGGTAGTGATGCACGACAAGGTTCTCAGTGAGTTCCACAAATCACCTCTGGCGGTACACCCAGGAGTTTCCAAGATGTACCAGGGACTGAAGGGACAATTTTGGTGGCATGGAGTGAAGCGGGCAGTGGAAGAGATTGTGGCCAAGTGCTTAGTGTGTCAGTAAGTGAAGGCTGAACACCGAGTTCCAGGCGTCATAATGCATTCTCTAGATGTCCCCAATTGGAAGTGGGACGACATCTCGATGGATTTCATCACGGGACTACACAAGGTCCAAGGGGGATACGACGCCATCTGGATGGTAGTCGACAGGTTGACGAAATCGGCTCACTTTCTGGTGATTAGGGAGTCGAGTGTAGTGGATACATTGGCATGAATGTATGTGGATGAGGTGGTGCAGTTGCATGGAGTTCCGTGGTCTATAGTCTCGGATATGGATGCACGGTTTACCTAGAGAGTATGGAGAGGATTGTAACATGCTTTTGGCACCCAGTTACTCCTTAGAACTGCTTTCTATCCCCAGATAGATGGACAAACAGAGTGCACCATCCAGACCTTGGAGGATATGCTGCGGGCATTTGTTATGGACTCAGGAGGATCATGGGTGTGACACTTGCCCCTGGTAGAGTTCGCATACAATAATAGCTATCACGCTACCATCGGTATGGCCCTGTTTGAAGCCTTATATGGGAGGCCATTCCGTTCACCTATGTGTTGGGACGAAGTAGGAGAGGGATGCATCCTTGGACCGGAGGTGGTGCAGAACACGACAGAGAAGGTTCAGATCATACTGGAAAGAATGAAGGCAGCCCAGGACCGACAGAAGTCGTATGCTGATACCAGGAAGAGGCACTTGGAGTTTGAGGTTGGAGATGACGTGTTCTTGAAGGTCTCCCCTCGGCATGGGCAGTAGAGGTTCAGCAAGGGGAGTAATCTTTCTCCCAGGTTCATCGGACCCTTCGAAGTGTTGCGGCGGGTCGGCAAAGTGGCTTATCAGCTAGCGTTACCACCACCGCTACTGAGGGTACATGATTTCTTTCTTGTGTCTCAGCTCCGTCGGTATCTGCACGACGATTCACATGTCCTTTATTGGGGTCACCTTGAAATCGAGGACGACGTGACCTTTTTGGAGAGACCATTGATGATCGAGGATCGCACGGAGAAGGTGCTTTGTGGGCAAACCATTCCATTGGTTCATGTGTTGTGGATACATGGTGGGCTTGATGAGAGTACGTGGGAGAGGGAAGCACAGATGCGTACCCAGTATCCAGAGTTGTTTTATGTTTTTTTCCTTGTTTTATATATTGTGGTATAACATTTTTTCTTTTGGATATGAAATGTAATGGTTTTCTTTTCTCTGATTGTGTGTGAAAAGCCCTGGCTATGGGGGAGGAGAGAACCCGACCTCTAATCAAGACTCATTATGCTGGATGCGATTAAACCCATGCAGGCGATTCAGTGCCGCCCAAAGTGGATAATATCTTGACATGGGGGGGGGGGGGGATTCCCCAACCCACATGCCTGGGCAGTTTGGCATGGTATGTTTCATGGTTCTTGACAGGGAAGTGTTTTTGTTTAGCATGGGTTCACTTCTAAGAGGTATCTTTCGAGGTGGTTGTTCGGACCCTCTCTTTATTTCTTGGGTTGTTTTGATACTCGAGGGAGAGAATTGTTTAAGAGGTGTCTAATGTAATGGCCTGGAACCTCCGGGCCAATTACATTGCCAAAGTGAGGTTCCACCAAAATGGTGGCACTGTGAGGGTGACATCGTGAAGGTGGAACCGTGAGGGTGGCACCGTGACGGTGGCACCGTGACGGTGGAACCGTGATGGTGGCAGAGTGATGGTGGCACCATGCCACCTTGCGAGCCTTTTGTTCTTTTTCCAGTACTCGACTTTTCTACTCCCACAACATATGTTTCGACGTGAATTAATTCTTTTACTCTTTTAAAACCGTTTAAATCCCATAATTAATTCCTAAAAATCCAGAGAGTCCTCCGTGTGTACCTGCCCAACCGCATGGTCAACCCACAACCCCCGCTCCTTACGCGGTTTCGCGTTCTCACCTCAAACGTCCGCGGCTCTTTTAATCTAAGGGTTACCCGTGGTTTCTTCTTTTCTCGATCGCTACTTTTCACGAATAGCTTCTGGTGCATCGGGCGAGCCGTATCGCTATCCATGAACTTCCTCCCCCGGCCTCAATGTAGATTGTTGATCCAACAAGTAGAAAATTTCTCCTTCTTCTCTCTCTTTTGTGTATCATGTGCCGTGGGCGTGCTTTTGTTTCTGAAGAATTGGATAAACCAGACATAATAAAGATAATTAACCGATTCTATAAATAAAGAGGGGGGGGGGCTGTGATCATTGATGTTGTTTAAATTATGATCATCTTTCTGATTTGTGTCGCCTTGCGCCTTCGGAAAATTGAGGCCGTTGGTGGTCGTTTTTGGTGCACTAATGAACCCTCGTGGTGTTTTAAATGGATTGTTCCTAATTGTAAACTCCTTCTATGAAAAGTAAATTGGGTAATCACGTATACCCAGCTGAATAAATTGAAAGCACCAGGATCAATCCCTTCTGTACTAATACTGGTGAAATCATAGAATTTAAATCACGGAGCGTGTAAAATCTTATAAATCTGAAAATACAGGCATGGACCTGCTTAGTTTTGGTGGCAGTGGTTTGGTTGTTTTCTTTCACGGGCTGATTGCTGGAGATGTGGGAGGGGATGAGATTCCCTATTTTTATACTCCCGATGGTTGTGGAATCGGGGATGGGATCCCCTATTGGTATGGATTCGGTGGTTTTGAGTTTTAAGACCGGGTGGGTACTTGTTTATATAAAGAAATTGGGGTGGGATCCTCTGTTGATGAGAAACCATTTTGAGGGACACGGGGCACTGTCTCAGGGTTGTCTTTGGTTCCAGTACTTCGGGGGATCTCACTTATTCCTTGTTGTTGTAACTTTACAAGAGAACCAAGTGTGAATGTTTGAATTGACGATTGATTGGATTCTTTTCCTTGGTTATACTTATGGTGTTTGTTGAACAGTAGTGAATAAAATTATTTGAACATTATTATTGAACTTGAAAACAAGAATGGGACAATTGGGTTTTGTTGGTGAGAGTTGTGACTCGGACTTGAGTGCTATTGTGATCTGTAGGCTGTCTGAAGAAAATCCTAGATTGGGTGAGTGCTTGTTACCTATATATATACTTGTAGCTTTGTGTTTCTCATTCACGCCCCACCCAAGTTTAGCACTTAGTTCCAAACACCCTTATTTCATGGGGGAGGGTGTTTTACCAACACTATTCTTAGTGGCTAGTTATTAGCTCCTTTTCTGCTCCCTTTCCTAGATAGCCCAAGTATCTTCGGGTAGGATGTGATGGCCTGAGGTCCATTATTAGCCGAAGAACCTTCAGGCATGGTAGTGTGATGGTTGGAATGCTGTGTGCGGCAGGTGGTTTCCCAAGTGTCTTCGGGATGAGGCCCATGTGTCTTCGAGCGTGGTGGTGGATCTTCTAGCCCAGGTGTCTTCGGGCGTGGTGGTAGTTGTTCTGGCCTAGGTGTTTTCAGGCATGGTTACGTGTGACAGTTATGGCCCAGGTGTTTTCCAGTGGGATTCGGCAGTGGGACTACATGCGGTTGTGGCCCAGGTGTGTGCGGGCGGGTGTGGCAGTGGGACTGCGTGCGGTTGTGTCCCAGTTGTGTGCGGGCGGGTGTGGCAGTGGGACTGCGGTGAGAATGGAAGGATTTGTTCGATGCGTAGGATGTCTCAATAACCAGTGGGAAAGTGTCATGAGGTACCCAAACATCCAAGTTCTCTTATTATATATATTACATGACTTGTGTTATTTGGGGAGTGTGCCTTGGTGAGGCTTGGGTGGATAGTTTACCTTGAAAGGTGTTTGGGTTACTTTTTTTCCTCACGGGACTTCAATACGTTCCTTCACTTGTGCACGAGAGTCATTGGTTTTCCCTACTGAGGGTACTTTTATGCTCACCCTACGTATATAAAACTGCTTTCAGGATTCCAGGAGGACTTCAGGGATCGCACGACACCATACTAGCATGGACCTTTGGGGCAGTTGTTGTTGCTGTTTTTCTTTCTTTGGTACTTACCTTTGTAGTCACCATTTGTACTTTGTGGATTTTACTTTTGAAACATTCATGTGGGAATGATATACATTTGGCTTTAATTTTCTTTTAGTTTTGGAGTTTTTGGGTTCCATCATCTTATATTCCGATCTTGTAAAACAGAAAAAAGGGTAATTCCTTCCATTTAGTGCGTGATTCTATACCCTTGGTGCTAGTCGCCACTCTGAGACCTATTGAAGATGGGTTTTGGGGGACATTATCTCTCCTTCATCTTACAGAAGGAACGACCTGGCAGTTTGCTGACCCTTTCCTCTTTTTGGTGAAGGCGGGTTGTGATATGAATACCTGATTAATTCTAGGTTCTGTGATATTTATTGGACATGCATCATATTAGGAACGCATAGAAAAGCATGAAATGAGTGTGTTTTGGGGGGAATTAAATTGTCTTCTACATTTGAGTAATTAAATTAAGTTATTATTAATTATGATACAATAAATGTAAAAAGATGTTAAATGTGGTAATTTTTAATGACAAGAAATGGGTTTCTACTAGAAATTTATGAATTGAAAAATGCATATGCTTTGATAGAAATGACCCAGGATAGGTATGGTTGATGGTAGTGATAGTTCCTCGGTATTGACCAGTGGGTGGTGTATGTGGGTTGAGATGTTATGAAATTATGTGAATTCATATTATGTAAATTAATTTTTATGTGTCTTAATTAAACTGTTGGTAGTTTTAGATACATACCTCCATGTCGATGTTTGTGGATATGTTGAAAATGAGGAAATTACTCGAAATGATCCTACAACATTAGGGAAAGAGGCCCTGATAGTTTCTGTTGATGAAATTAGATAATAGTTCCATGATATTTTTTCATACAAGATAAAGTTCACTAAATTAATCCCTATTATAGATGTGTGTAATATGTTACTTCTAACACGAGAGTTCTAGTTTTATCACCTGTTAACCATTATTAGAGAGTGTGGACATTTGGCAGTTGAGATTTATATTGAGTCAATCCATAGTTTTATTAACCATTTAGAGACTCTTAAGTGGAATGAATCAAGGTGTATTATTACATGTTTTTAGGGTAGTTGAATTGTTGGTGGGATATTCAGGCTCAATATGACTTTTTGGAAAACATAGTAAAGAATAATTTTAAGGATAAATTCATAGAACATGTTTTACCTATATGATATTTGGGATTATAGGGAACACCATTTTATTTGGATGAACTAGTGATGCATGTAAGTGATGGAGTACGACAGTTGCTTCATCGTCATCAAGCACTTCTTTCCAATGTTAGTAGGATTTGAGGCAATTGTGATGAAATCATTTTAGGCTATAATTAAATCTGAGATTAGGTCCTAGGTTTATATATATAAATTGGAAAGTATTGTGAGGTGGTCAATAATTATCTCAATTTATAGGGGATCCTGAAGGAGGTGTCCAAAGAATGATAGGTGGTTTCGACTATAAATCCTAAAGGTCCATCATTTGAGTGTAAAAAAGAATTATATGATAAATTCAAGCAGAGTAGTGGAAGAACAAGGATTATGTGGGAAGGATTAGTCACTCATAAGAAATAATTGAGACTACTTCTATTAGTGTGGTTGGTCAAGTAAACCTTTAGCCAAATATGTCATTCCACCAATATTGTTATGATATTCTGGTGATATGAAACACATACAATGTACTACAAGATACCTCTAATGATATATATTGATTGTGAATCAAGGATGAACCAAAATACTAGATGAGGGCCTTGTACCCCTTTATGGTTAATCCGTATAAGATATACTAGTCATGCTTCTAGGGGAAGAAGATGTGGTACATCCGGGATAGAGTGTAGGTATTAGAATAGTATTGTACAATATGGGACTCATACTTTCGAATATGGTAGATGGGCTTGTTAGATGCCTGAACTTCATCCTACAAATATTAATATTGAGGTCGGATCTTTTATATTCAGATGTACTATTTGAATAGATTCAATGATTTTTATTTCATTGTTTGATATATGTTCCTTATATTCTATTATATTTTAAAAACATGTAAATATTTTCAGTCTAATGGTGGAGTTTTTAAGTGGGGTTATAAAAATATAAACATTGTTTCTTGTACAGTAAAAAAAAAGAAATATGTTTTTCAAGGGATGCACCCTTGAGGTTGTTCAGTATCATTTACTTTGTAAACTTTATGTAATTTACTTTTAATTTTTGGATTTCACTTTTGGCATGAAAAGGTTTATATCATACTGACCCCACATCGATTGTTACCATATGGGAGTAAAATATATGTCTCCTGAGAGTAGTAGTTATGATCATCCTAAAGAATATGATATTTAAGAATGATGTGTAGGGACATTTCATCATAAAATGGGTGAGTAAACCACCCGAATTGTGACCTTTTTGTTGGCTGGTGGGGGTGTGATACAAAGTGTCTTTTATCCTATTATGGATAGGTTTTTGTATTTGTATCCTAAAAAATTATTAGGGAAACCACCTGAGACATGTTTTTAGTTTAAAACTCATCTATTTCATGAGGTTGAAATAGTTTCCACTCCAACATAATCGAACTAACAAATCTTCAAGAGAATATGAATCATCTGGAATAATTTTTGGATAATAGAGTTATCTATTTGAGTGTGTCATGATGGGATTATATGGTTTTGTTTTTGGAAAAAGACATCATGATGGTCGTTTTGTGTCTAAATTATAAAAATTTATACTATACAAAATTAAGGAATTAGTATCCTCCTCAACCAATCGATGATCTCTTTGGCCAGATAATATTATCCTGTGTATTATCACAAATTTAGTTTTTCAAAGAGATATCATTAGTTGGGGTTGGACATTTTAATATTCCACTGAATACTTTTAGAATCATTCCTAGAATATATGTTGTTTTTGTGATCTAAATTTGTTTTAAAAAATGATTCCACTATGTATATGTACAAGATAAACCAATTTATTCACACATACTAGGATCTGTTTGTGGTTGTTTTTTTGGATGAAATGTTTGTGTACTGTAGTAATCATAATGATCTTTGCCAACAACACGACATCATTATGAGTACATTGAGATAGAGTAGATTATAGACCAAGCTCTCTATGTGTTAATTTTTTATCAATAGGTTATATTTTTTTTGTAACAACATCTATGAGGGGGATTTGTAAATAAACATATAGAAAGTATCGGTATTTGTTTCACAGTATCACCCCTGAATGTTTTTGACATCAGATGATCTCTCAATTTAGTGGGATATTATTGGGGATTCATCCATGACATCACCAACTATAAATCACCACATTAGTGATTCACCATGAAGGGTTTCAAGTTTTAATGGTCTAGAGAATGTCATAATTCTCTTTCAAAGGTAAATAATCATTTCATTACTACATCTATTTTTATCCAACCTTATCCTAGTGTGGAGTACACCTTGTTTTTTGATGCATCCTAAATCAGTCATCGAGTGATGTTTATGTATAGAGATTGAGTTTTGGTGTATGGATCATGATGGTTGAGTCCACATGAAGGGAATTACCCGACACATGATCATATACTTAGCATTAGTGGATTATACCGTAATGATTTTGTGGAATTACTTATTTGGAGAAGGATTTATTATTTATACTAACATAAAATAAAAATGTATAGTTTTTCATTGTGATATTTTATACTCTTCAAATAGATATTGTTTAGGTATATGCAGTCATTTAATTTTGAGCCGGCCTATACACTAGGAAATGAATACAATGTTGTTGATTGGTTGAACCATAATACAATGACTCAATAAGTCCAAGAGTGTAGATCTGTATGAAATATTATGACCTTATTGGATGATATGCACATTCTGATTCATAACGGCCTTGATAAAATATCTATCATGTCACTATTAGTTGATTCTATACACTTGATATGGATCATGGAGAGAAATAATACGGACTTGGAGTGTTTGATGTTTAGGGATAGTTATGTAGGTGGGGATCCACCTTTTAAGTAAAGCATAAATATGGATGATATCATAAATGTTTGGTGCCATTTTGTTGTGCTTATTTGTATTCATGATGTTCTGATTCATGATTTTCTGTCCTCAAAGTGGGAGGTGAACCATGGTTCGACAAAACATTATAGTGACCATTAGAGAATGTATTGGTGGTTATGACTGTAAAGGGATATTGAATGTTTCCCAAATCAATAATACACCTGTCAGTAGGTGATGGTTGAGCATCAATGACCAGGTGGTTTATTATATTCATTTTACATTTTTTAATGAAATTAGGCCAACATTACCTTGTATTTTATTCTAGTGTTTCCTTTTATCTCTTATAAGGATGATACTATATGGTTGATTATGGAATTTTTTAAAGAATTATCCAATCACATGAAAATTTTTGAGACATTAACGATTGATATGATCAATGATATATATATGACTGGGAGATTGTTCATTTACAAAGGGTTTATATAGAGAGTATATTGATATCATAATTCATTAATTATTGTGTGCTTCTATAATGGTATATATAATTTTTTGGGTACCCAAATGTTTTTATATATAAATTTTCACCTACAAACTGATGGGTAATCCAATTGTATTATTTAGGTGTTGGAGGACATTCTACATGAATTCATCCTTGAATTAGGTGGAACATTGGAGAAGCACGTAGCAGTCAATGAGTTCCCGTATAATAATTATTATTGGGAGACTATCTTGATGGAACCATATCAGGAACCATATGGTAAAGAATTTATATCACCTTTATGTTGGATATAGCATAGTGAGTCAGAGTTATTGGGATTGAGTCTCATGAATGAGACATAAAATTACGTTCTGTTGATTCTAAAAAGTATGGATACATCAATGATTAGACATAAGTATTATGAAAATAAATATCTTTCAACTCATTAGTTCACAGTGATTTATCGTGTGTTCCTTCAACTGTTGTCGACATTGGTTACCTGTTGTATTCGATGGTAGGGAAAGATATCAACCTTGTTTTTTAGAACATTTAAAATTGCGGAATGCTCAAACTGATGGTGTATAGATTTGATATTACACAGAGGTACTTTGAAATGGAAGATATTAATTATGTGTAAAAAAATTCCTCATTATAACATATAAAATTCTCATGTGATCAATCATGATGATGTTGATCTGGAGTACGATGCATCCTCTATAGATAATTTGGATTGTGTCATCGATCATTGTTATAATATGTTGTAACAAAAGACTATGCTATATGATTGTATGTTGTGGAGGCATGGTTGTGTTCACGAAGAAACATGGGATATGGAAGAAAATTTCTTGGATCATTTCTCTGACCTTTTTAGCTTGTAATCTTAGTAAATATTGAGAGTGTAGATTGATGATGAGTTATTATTTGGTGTAGAGTTTTTACGATCAAAACCATTATAAAGATGTCTGCTACATGTTTCAGGTAATATTCTACCCTTTTTACAATATAATTTCTTCGGTATTTCATGAGGGTTTTCATCAATGAATTTATAGAATTTTTTATTCCCATGAGGTTTTTCATGGCTGGTGCAAGATTATGGATACTTATTTGTTTTATTCCAAGGAAACCATGGTCCCCATTTTGAACAATGAGAATGGGGAGTGCATTTTGAAAAACCATTTGACCCCCATCCTACAACTTTTCACCCTTTGACAGGGAGGGATTGTATAGTTGGTTCTTTGGTTGAAAAATCATATTCCCATCTAGGAGTTTCCATGAACCCCATACATAGTGGAAAAAGGTTAGGGCGTAGGGTTTGTAATTATTTGTGACCCTTAATGAAACTAGTGCACATGGGTTTATAAACCCCTCAAAATTTAATTATAATTTTACAAACATATTATTTATATCACAAATCACCCCTAATCATATTAATACAATTTAAAACATTTTAGAGGAATTATAGTGGGTTCCAATGCACCATGAACTCCTTTTATTGGAAAATAAATATCTTGTTGAAGGATCGTCCTCCGTAATGATATTGGATATTTTTTTCAATATATCTTATCATTATCTCCAATTTTAGAGGCATAAATTCTCTTATTGTGGGTGTTATATATAAAAAATATAATGGATCATGGGTGATTGGATATTGATTCTATTTTTTATCGTATATCTTCTTCGCTATTATTATGTTGATCATTATACATTGAATTGATGGATACAGTTTGGAGAGTGTTCATCAAATATCTTGTGGTAGGAGGTTTAAATGAAAATTCCTATATTCATGATTATAATATTTGGTAAGATTTTGATCCCTTACATTACCATGTATTTCAATTATGTTTAAATTTACAAATGTTAATTGGATTCCAATGTAATTGGGAAACCCTTCCCAGATACTCTTTTAATCATTGGAGATTATAAGACTGACTTGAGGGAAACCCTTGGGATGTGAAAATTTTCAATTAAGATATAATTATGAAAAGTGATAAGTAGAATTTTCTTTGTTAATATTTTAATAAAATCCTTCTCTCTAGTTTTCTAATGGTATTTAAGGGTTGACTTTTTATCTATAAAGGGTTATTGTGTTTTGAAATAAATAATGAAAACAGAAAAATGGATAAATTGATCATGTTGTTCCTTCCAATCAATCTGAAGAACCATCATTATGTTTTATAAATGAATTAATACATAATGATGAAAATTAATGATAAATGATTTATGAATATGGAACAACATAATATATTATTTTTGAATAATTGATAAATGAGTTTTTGGTTAGGGACTACTTCGTGAAATACCCATCGGGTGATAGACTGCTGCTCTAAGACCCCAAGTAATTAATTTGAAAAATGTGTTGTGTGGTAGGGAGTGATTATCCAAACACCATGGGGATCTGGACATATACTCTTGGCCACCAAGATATGATCATTATATTTATTTTCAATTTATACAAGACAATGATACCCAGACTGGTTTCCCATGGTAACAAATGAAATTGAAATTAAATTGAACAATGAAATCCCATAAAAGAGAAAATGTGAAATCCCTATTGTGTTTGGTTTAGACTCCGGAATGTGATGAAGCTAGTATGATTTGGTTTGATAAAGACCATTAAATTTGAAACATGATTACATTGTTATTTTTTTATTTTTTATTTATATAGCTGAATACACTTTTATAAATAAGATATTTATTTATAAGATGTTGATGGTGTCCTATTGAGTTGTACTCATTCCCTAATCTGGCTACATAATTAGTACCCCTGTATGATTCCTGATATCAATGTTGAATAAGGGAATGTTACCAATATTACATGGATGGTTTGGTATTCATTATTGATCATGGTTGAGGGAACAAAACATGAAGTCGGGACCCTATTGGGAGTTCTTAGAGCGTAATTATTTTTGGGGTTTATTAGAATCATTACATTTATATGGAATTACATTTATACTGCATTGATTTTTGTTCATTTTCCTATTTGGTATTTATTCATGTGATGTTTTTTATAAATATTAATTTTCACATCTTGGTTATACATTATATTGATTTATGTTGTTTACGTACATTGATGTAGTCGGTATAATATCCTCGTGTTACATTAATTAGATCCTCACTCCTAGATAATATTCTCCAACATATGGGGAGGCACACATGCTGTTATGTGAAAAAATGACTGGGGAATCGATATGTTTATCCTAGGTCAAAAAAATATAGAAATGTCAAGGATTTTAGAGTAAAATCATGAGGAATTTAGTAAATATAAGATCCCTTCACCATACTATGTGATGATGAAAATAACAAAAATTCCAGAAATTTACTATTAAAATATACAAGATTCCATAATTAATGCATTCATTAATAGGGGTAATAGTTCTGAAAATAATAGTTCATAAAATTTCATACAGTAATATTGAAATAAATGAAAAAAATGGAGTAACAATATATTAATCCAAAGGAAGAAACGTAAAAAACAAATCAGGAAAATGAATTCTAATACATTCCTCCAAACCAAATCATTAAAATTTAATTCGTGTTGTCTAGCACTACATATGACATAAATAACCATTCTTATGATTTTATGAAATATTTCTTGATCATACATCCAAAATACTCAACATCATACAAGGGGTTTGATTCATTATATCCATAATTTTAATTAGATCCCATGAATTTAGGTTTGGGATAGTCTTCTAATGTTTTTAACAATTGTGGTAGTTAATGTAATAATTATTGAATTTGGTCTATTTTTTTATCCCATTTAATATACCTCAATGCATTTGTATGAAGAAGACTTGTTTCATTGTTTACATGATTATTCATGGAATGAAAATAATGGGAATTGATATTAATGTATAACCTCAACATCAAATAAAATAATTTTTGGAAATAAGGGACGATGGACTATAAGATATAGTGATTAAATAAAGAAAATATTAAAAATTGATGAAACTTTAATGTGGATGTTTATTGACTATTCCGGAAAATTAAACATACCATGTTGGAAAATCATACTGGATTGGATTTTGTTTGTAATTATGATATTTTACCTCAAATATTATGTCATTATAGAAAATGGTGTTTTATGTGTCATAATGAATTCCATTATTATTAATATTAATTCAATTCAAAAAAAACCAAATGAAATGGATATTTTATTTTATAAATACATCAATTTTATTATTTAGTTAAAAATCATGGGACAATAAATGAATATAACAGTATAATTTAGAAAATGTAATCATTTTAATGATGGTGGGAAAATGGTATGAGGTATACTATTTGAAGTTGTTAGAACATAAAAGATCAATAAAATTATTATATTTTTTAAACACAATTTCATGGAGTTAAAATTGATGTGTAAAAATAATCATATAATTCATATTGAGGAGAATTCCTACGAAAATGAAATTTTTACATTGCTTATTGAGTATAGATATTTTATGGATCACCTTAATGCTAATGAGGATTTGGAATCAATGAATATAAATTATGGATTATGAGATAATGAAAATTGAATGTATCTTTCTCTTGTTTTAAATTTAATAAACTTGAGGAATGAGTATTACATAAAAAATTAAGGAATATAGATGTACTAGAAGGATATTCATGTAACATTTCAAGGTGTGTTGACTGAAAACCTAAAACGTTACATGGACTGAAATTTAAGGTCTCTAGTATAATGATAATGTATTTTATGTGATTTGAATAGAATAATACATAACCTAAAAATTTAACTATTGATATAGTATATTTGTTTATGTTTTTCCTAGTGTTTAGTGGATAATATATAAAATAAATTGACCTTGATTGTCATTAATAAATTTTTTTGACACATTATTATTTGAAGATGTGAATTCCTCCATTTTTATTCACCAACATAGTTTATTTAACTATTTATTTGTTTGAAGAATATGAACATTGTGGACCAGTAAAATATTGATGGATTCATACAATTTATAGGTATTATGATATTACTACTATTTTAGTAGGTGAATTTAATTTCATCAAATAATATAAAATTATTTCTGAAAATGATTCATATTTTATATCAGATACATTGTTCATTAAAAATAATATGTGAGGAAGAAATATCATCAAGGAGACCATATTGAAGAAGGTTACATAGCCTACGTGTGTTTAATCATCTATTATATGAATTTGGATGGGGTTCAGACTACAACTAATCATTTTTGATGAGTTGGTGAAATATTTCTTTCCAATGCATTCTGCAGGGGTGAACCACCTCACCTGTTATTGTTCCATAACATGAAATGCTTACCAAACTTATACATTGAAATGAATAATGAAATATATCACATCATCATATATGGATTCTCCTTGACCAAAATAGGATGATGGGATGTCAGATCCCCTTCCATGGATTCCTCCTCATTATTCATAACCCATTACCAATCACCTGTAATGATTTTAGGGGTAGTTTGTGAAACTAATTACCAGTTCCATCTCTTTGTGGAAATAGACTATTAATGATGTTTCATTATAGATATTCCCATGGGTCTAGTTTGGGGTTAAATATAGGTTAAGAGAGTATTTATGTTGGGAATCAGTAATGTGTCACTATTTTGGAACATTGGACACAAGTATTCTTCTAATAGGAGGGATTCCAATGGGCATGATACCTATGGAATTCTATGATGAACACAAGGTATATTATAATAGAGGCATGAATTGTGATTTTTTCATATTGAATCGCATGTTTAGAATGACGTATGACTTGATTTTAACGTCATATATTAATAGTTATGGATTTTTTGGGATTACCAATGACGTTGGATCATATTGACAGATCCCTTGGATGGAGCGCATTGAATGTTTATCGAATGGACAGAATGGAATGCGCGATGAGAGGGGGACCAAGATGGTGTCTTCTATAAATGGAAGGTTTCACTTTTTGAATTGGTATGCACCTAATAGTTAGGTTCAATTGTTTTACATTGTCTTGGATTAACATTTAGGGTTTGTTCCTACGTACCCTTTATAAAATATTGGGATCAAAACACATGTAGTTCAAAAGGGTGACAAAATGAGGGATTAAACATATTACCTTCAAATGAGGATTACTATTGGTTGGATGACTATTTATTTTTTGGGGGTTGTTGTTGGCTAACTTCTTGAGGGTTGTTGATAGAAGTAATGAGTTTAATGGGGCATACAAACTGATTTTTCAAGAAGGGATGGCATGATCTCACTGAGATGTGTCAGATCATGTAATAATCTGTATGGAAAAGGATAATGTGTAGGGGATGGAATACATAGAGTGTTAGCGATGATGGGATTGAACCTTAGGGTATCTTTCTATGAACCTTGAATTGAATACATTGATCTATGTCCATGTAGTACGGATTGGCCGATGAGACACCAAAGAAGGTGACCTGTGAGAATGGAACATATGTATAGGTACCTGAAGGAGGTGGAACTTCTAGTATTGGGTATGGTCATCTATAGAATGGTGAATGAAGGTAAATACAAATATTTGAATAGATTATGGCATTGAAACTCAGGGAGGCCTCTTATATAACATGACTATAATACAAGGATCAATGTCTACATAGTTTCTAATGGAATTGTAGATTACACATGGTCAGATACCTAGATGAAGACCTGAAGCTAATGTGACCTTTGGTTTGAAGCATTGAATTATTGGGATGTGTACCAAAGATGATCAAGATGAATTATGGAGGATGGTATTAGACCATTGGGAGGCTTCCTATGTACGTTTTTTAGAATACAATAATCAATGTCCACATAGTTCTGAATGGCTTCAGGGCTTACAAATGATTAGCTTTAAGGATGAATACCCGAATTTCATGTGACTTCCATGCTGGGGTATGCACTTCATGGGACGTGTCCCCATGAATACAAGGATACATTATGGAGTTCAAACATGGAAAATATTTAGCTTTTATATGTATTCTATTTATAATAGTTGGATCAATGTCCTCATAGTTTATAATGGTATTGAGGAAAACACATGGTTAGCTATCCAGATGAAGACTGAAAAGAAATGTGACCTATGGATTGATGCATGGACTTCTCAAGATGTTTCCTAGATAAGATTATAAAATATGTTGGAGGATGGTCTTGGACCCCATGGAGGCTTCCAACATATGATATTTTGAAGACAAGGAACAAATTATATGTAGTTCAGATGGGGGAATTCAAATCTTACAACTATATAGGAGGATCAAGAGGGGAGCTGAACTAGATGCCACTAATGGTAGACCAGGTTTGTTCACACAAAGGACGGGGCTCCAATTTTTTCCATTTATTGGGATTTAATCTCATGGGGGAGTCCTACATAACCTGTCTAAAAGACTGGCATGAAAACCCATATATTTCATAAAAAGATGGGTTTGTGGTCTATACCAAAATCTAATCCCTTGTGATCCATGCTCGGTGTTAGAAGTAAGAGGGAGCAGTAGAGATGATAATAACATATCAAATGTTGAATCAACAAGGGATAGTGTGGGGATTATGCATTGAAACTGCCTAAGGAGGATGTAATTCCATGTGTGGAAGATCTAATTACATGTGGGAAAGATATTCCTCTCAAAGGGAGGAGCGGGCATAGAGAATTTCAAAGACCCACATGGAGACAAATCCCAACGGGGGAGAGATATATGAGAGGGATCTGGTTACCAACCAGCCACCATCCTTATGATCATTCCAAACATGTGGTGATCACATTTTACTGTCATGTGTGAATGACATTGGTTCTAGGAAGTTTAATGTCTGTCATCTCATACATGGGAGATTCACTCCATACCCATTGGACTTACAAAACTGAAACCCACCCACACTTGGAGAAGGGAAGGCATTAACAAAGGCCGATTAGAGTGATGTGGGGGAGTGGTCAATAGTAGGGTCTACATTGGTGTGGCGATGCCCAAAATCAAAATCCATTAGCATATATATTCTGTGAATTAGTAGGTATGGAAACTAAACAACAGACACTACATGATGGAACAATAAATCACAACTTATTTCAACGGATGGCTGAATAGAGAATGGTCTTGTGACATAGGAGGTCTCACTGAGACGGGATATATGAATCTCAATTTCATCGTGGAGGAGAGGATATTCACGAAGGCATGTGATTCGTAGAGTCGTTGTACCTACCTTTTTATGTAGAAGAAATGTAATGGATTATTAGTGATCTATGAATCCATGAGGGCTATCAAGGGCCTCTTTACTCTGTGATGGGTGTAGGAATTATGGAAGGGATTCCCCACCGTAGGTGGAGGTATTTTGAAAAAAAATGAAATGGGGAATCACCATTCCATAATTCTATATGTTATCTATTTCCTCACCAATTGGTGGAGAATAGGGGGATTAAAAAAAATGTGATCCTGGAAGGAAACTGTTTGTGGAAACCAACCCTTTGAGGTGGGTTGAGAAATTTATTTACAGGAAATTGGCCTTCTATTTCTCAGATGCATTCCTTGAAGGATATCAGGACACTAAAAAGGATTGTGTTTATCTAAATCATAGAAGATTACATCACATAACATTTTGGTTCTCGTAGTGGGTGGAAGACTCATGGAGACATCCACCAGTGACATTTATTGTGATCATGGGTGGCCTCAGACTCACATTGGTTTCTTTTAACAGCCATTGCGGTGATCGATGTGGGCGTTATACTCACGAGGGAGCTTCATAAGGCAGACCCATTTGATGGTTTTGGGGATGTTGAGCTAGGATATCATATCAAACGGACAATAATAATTAATCTTTCCTTATGATTGTATTTCATCACCAACAATCTCATTGACTTACCATTATGAATACTAGTTATTGATATTTTCAATAATGGGACATCCAATGAGAAGGGGTTACTATTTTATGTAGACTGAATTGGTGTTTCTGGGAGCACATTGATATGTGCTACTCAATAGTATTATTATATATCCATTTACTGAATAACTGATATTACAAACAAATAGGTGACTTAGGGGATGAGCTTGAAATGAGTTGTAAATAAGAAAATATGTTAATAAGGAGATTGTGGAATGATTCAACAAAAATTTATGTATATACTAATATTCATATTATTGACATATTTTAATTTTACCTATGTTTAATGTAACACATTAAAAATTATTTTATTCCAAATTAATCTTGATATTCGAGATAAAATATCAAATGATTAATTTTTTGAGGCATGAGGCCCTCTAATGAAGGATAAGTGATTTGATTAATGCAGTATTAATTGTATGGGGTTTCATAATATTTTTCTAGAAGAAGACTTCAAAAAACATATTAGTGGTGTGTTTATGCTAACAAGTAGTTGATAAAATAAAATGTTGATTGATATAATAAAATTAAACCACCTTGTTAAATTTTTTGTTTCTTTATTCAATTGCAATTGGTTTACCATTGATAGGGGTTTAATGAAATAATAATAAAATTTTACTTCTTTAAATTTCTCCGACAAGATCCATATTAGTGAGAATGTATAGAATGATCTATTTATCTTGTATTAAATATATGAGATGGTTTATTTTTTGGATGGTGAAATAAATGATGCATTGAGTGTATTAATACACATAATACGAATGGGATTGTATGATATTTGGGATGGATTTTAGTCGGTTGTTTGTGACAGTGAATCACATTAACCAAAAAAATATTGAAAATGTTTTTCAAAAAAATAATTAAATAATAGAATTTGAAAGATAATGGAAAAAGATGTACTCATAACAATCGAAATTGATAAAAATGATGAAAATGAATATAATAATAATTGAATGTTTAAATTGGTAATGAATCAAAATTGATGTTTAAATATATATACATTATTTAATTTTTACATTTTCTATAAAAATAAATTATATATTAAGTATTTTATAAAATTAATTAATTTTGAAGGATTTTAATTAGAATAATTCCAAAAACTATATAAGTTTTAGATAATGACCGATAAATGTCTTAGAGGACACTACCACATCTATCAGCTTTAGTGGATCTGAGTGATTATGTTATAACAATAACATCTATAGAGCCAATACTTTCCCTTTATGTGGTTGGTATGCCACTATCCAATTAACCTCCTACAATGGAGCAGTCGTTTGTCCCATCATCTAGAGGGTATTGACGAGATACCATTAATGGTATGCATAATATTATATAAAAAATTATATATTTTATTAAATTTTTAATTATTTTCCCACAAGAAAAATCTGAACATAGATGAAATTTAGTTTGAATTATTTGAGTTTATGGAATATTAAATAATTCAACATTATCCATCTATTTAATGAGTTTGGGGTTCCTACTAGTCTCGTTTCTAAAATATATGGACATATTCTTTGTTAGCATTTTTGTGATATGGTACATTTTCTTGTTAATTATAAATATTTGAGGATTATTCCAACATCATGGAAATATGATTTTCTGAAAACTAAGTAACTTAAATAATAATTTAATATTAATTGATTAAAAAATGAAATATACATGAGTAAATTTATAAATATACTTATAAATTATAATGATGCTGGGGATTTGTTTATCATTTTGATTCCCATGACTCTATTTTAAAGACATAGACTATAAAACATTTTAGTATTAATTGAAGATATTTTAAATAGAGATTATGGAATGAATTTATTTACTTGTCTATATGATCATAAAAAATTTATGGGATAGTTCATAAAAACAATTTTTATTGGCAGTGGATGGGGATTACCGATAATAACAAAGTTGGATTCCATGAGGTAATTGAATATTTTATAGTATCATAATAATATTATAATAATAAAATTATAATTTTTCATATTAATGGTATTTTTGTAGTGATTATTAAAAACACATTGAATCCGGAGAAATAATACAATCATCATTTTTCTAGATCCGAGTTGTTTTTAAGAAAAAGAGAAATATTGGCTTTATTTTATCCACTATTATTTATGTTATTTTATTATAAGTCAAAAAAAATTAACATGTATAATTTTTTAGAGGTCTATAAATTATAAAACAGTGTTGACTGGACATATATGTGAGTTAATGTTCATAGAAAACCCGACGTTAGTTTTTGTGAATAATCCTCCCAAAGAGGTTGGAGTAAGTTCTATTAATTACTATTTATTTTTATTTAATTACTATATAAAATATTAATCAAAAATAAATTAGAACATACATGAAATAAATATAGTAAAATGGGTTATGATACATGGATTAAATGGTGGAAATTATCTCTATTATCAGTGTTTGATATACATAGTCGACCCAATTTAATTGGGATTACATAATGTTTTTCATTATAATATTTTTTTAATTATAATGTATTTATAGTAATGAAGTAACATTAAATATTAATGATTTGATTATGGTTTATATAATATAAAATATATCCAATGATTTAAAAAAATATTTAATAAGTTTGTATTAACATGTTATAATTCATGAAACTTTGGCTGCATACCATTTACAATAATCAACTGTATCTCAGAAAAATGTAGTTGTAATCTTTTTATGGAGGAAACATCCTAGGAATCTATGAGGGATGGGTTCTTTGCATATTCAATAATATATCTTTGTTTGGTTAACATCATCACTCACTACTATAAATAGACTAGGCTATAGTTTTGTTATTGATTTGGAAGAATAAAGAAAATTTACATGGTTAAATGAAAATATACAAAAAGATGACTATTATAGGAAAAACCATTATTAAGGGAATTCAGAAATGGAAAATTCTTTACCATCTATATTTCAAAGGATAATGGGCACAATGTCCATAGAAATATACATCATTATATGTTATCTTTCTATGTTAAATTATAAAATCCATAAATTATTTGACTATTTTCAAATAATAAATATAAATTCCATGAGTAAGACTAAAAAAGAATCATTTATATTAGAACCATGACATTGTAGTCATAACGAAAACATCGTGTATCCGATTGACGCATAGTAAATACCTAGGATTCAAAAATTATTATTAGATCAATTTATTTATGTTTAAGAACAATATGAGATATTTTTCTTTTTTAGACTATATTAATATTGTTTTAAAGGAAAATGAATCATGTATTGAATATATGATGTTCATGTCATGCCACCATCTTCATATTTCTGATTAAGGGGTGATTAATTCCTACAAAAACAACTGATTTATGGATCAATTTCATAATGTTTGAAAAAAACCTGAGAAATTTTTCTCCAGTTTGACAATGTGAAGGATTATTTAAATTAAAATGAAACATTTTTATTAAGGAAACATAGTTCAATTCATATATTTCTCATCATTGGGATATTTTGTGTTCATTCTATTCCTATACATCAATAATGAATATGTTTTCATTGTAAAAATGATTGAAAATAATATAAGTATGTTTGTTATATTTTAGTAATGTGAGATGTGTCTGAATATAAAAGATGATGCTTTTTTATTTATGATCTTTGAGTCATAATGACCACATAGTTTGACTAGAGACCAATAAATCCTAGTAAAACAGCCAAGGGTAATTTTGAAAAGTAATAATAAAAAACATACCACTTTGAATTATGATTTTCCAATGATAACATTAAATTTGTTTCGTCTGTTTAAAAAATATTGCATGCATATAATGGAAAAAACCCTGGAAAATGAAATCATATTAATTTTTTACCATGTTAAATGAACCATTGAGTTATTATTTAAGTGTATTTGTAGAAAACACATCCATCCAACGTGTGGTGTTCCCCAGATTACATCGTCAAATGTATTTAAAGATTCAAATGTATATAAAAACTTGTGAGAGGGGGCCCAAACTATAAATATGATGTAGATTGATTGTGAAATCACAAAAAAGATTTCATGGATTAATTTTTTAAATGTATAAACTAACAAAATAAAATATTGTGTTATGGTTTTCCGATGATTTTTTAAAATGAGTTTTCATATTTTTTAAAAATAAAAATCATCTTTATTACAGTCAAATCCATAGAAAATGGCCTCATATTGTTTTGAAAACCTGAAAAACCGACATTTCAATATTTTTTCCTTGTAAACATAGACAACACATCCATCCGATGAGTGGTGTGGTATAAAAAAATTAATAAATAGTTTTGTAAAATTAATTTGTCATTAAAAACTTGTGTCATTGTGCAAAAACTATTAAAATGTCTTTATATGGGGGTAAAATTATAATATAAGGACCATAATGTTATTTTTTTAATATAGTAACTAGATAATTTTCATTCACAGTTATGGGTTTTCTAGGATACTCGTAAAAATGTTTTGAATGGTTAGAAACACTTAAATGTGTGTATAATGATAAAAGAAATAGAAAATGTCTATTGATTGAGGTGAAATTATGTTACAAACACAGTTTAGGTATTTTTGACATGTATACACAAGAAACATGTTCATATAACATATAGTGTTCTGTCAATTAATTAATAAGCAGTTTTTAATGATATCAATGTCTTTAAAAGCACCTGTCTAGGGTCCAAACTATAAAAACGACATTGGATGGCTATGAAATCATAATGAAATGACTCTGGATTTATTTTTTAAATGTAAGTGTAATATACACTTAATTTCAAGTTATATTTTTCTTAGGATGTCGTTAAATGTATATTTTTTGTTTTAAAATACAAAAACAAACATGAACCAATAAGAACCATAAAAAATGAACTCATATTGATGTGATATCATGGGATCATGACCTTTGAATTATTTTTAATGTTTTCACATAGAAAACACATCTATAATATGTGAGGTGTGCACTGAATGAATAAATAATAAAATATTAATGATACTAAATATTTAAAAATGTCTTTTAGGGGGTAAAACCTAAATCAATTTCAAATGTCTATGAAATCATTGTAAAATGGCTGTCCATTTTAATATGTAAAAACTGAAAACATAGCATTTTTAATTATGGTTTGTATGGGATTGATTTAAATGTGTTTTTGGTGTTTTAAATACCTAAAATGTATGTTTAACGGTTAAAATACATGAAAATGACATCATATTAGAATGAAATCATGGGAAAGCAATAGTTGAATTATGTTTTTGTGTACTTGTATAAAACATGTCCATTCGATGTGTGGTGTGCTCTGAATGACTAAATAAGAAGTTTTTAAATATACCAAGGTATTTAAATATTTTTTCCATCAGATCAAAACTATTAAAACGATGCTAAATGACTATGAAATGATAGATAAATTATAATAGATTTATTTTTAAAATTTTGGAACTGATGACATGTTATTCTATGCTATGGTTTATCTAGGATGGCCACAATTTTTACTAATTCAAAACACATAAAAAAATATTATATCAATAATACCCATATAAAACGACCTCATATTCAAATGAGATATTTTAAAATAAATAATTGAATTTATTTTTAAATATAAGACATGAATCCATATCATTTTCGTTAATAAATTTTAATAAATAAATTTAGAACCCACTGCAAATATATTTTAAAATTAATTATTATTTTAGATACTTATCCATTTTTAGTTCCATGTGTTGAATCAAGTCTTAAATAAGTAGGTTTTTTATTTTAATTTGTTATACATGATATATTATTTGTTTGATATTAAAATGTATTCTATTCGATTAAAAAATAACAAATAAAATTTGTACCATTTTGAATATATCATGTGTCTATTATCTTTATCATTACATTTTTTATGTGATTTGGTTATTATTATAGGTGATAGATTCCAACAGTATAGAAGATCATGACTATTCATATCTCTGACACTTTTCAGAGGGAACTCATGATGTTTCATAGTTTCTTTGATATGTTTAAATATTAAATATTATTCTACTGTAATGCTGATATATTTTGTTCAATTATAATATCAATATTATTTTCATGCTATTTGATGACAAGATGTGGTCAGTTTCAGTTGATGACATGATGTGGAGGTAAATTAATGCAACAAAGGTCGTGAGATGGTTTTATATTGGACATTAGTTGTGGTTGTTGGTGGACATATTTTATATGATTTTATTGATGATTGAGGTTATGGGTTGACTAAGGATAGGAAATGGTTGAGGTTAATATTAATTATGTTCAATATATATTTTTGTGGATGTAGGATGGGTTTATTGTACATTTATGATTAATTTAATTGTATTTCATATATCATATTTATATTGTTTCATTAAATATTTTAGAAAATAAAATATTTGGATTATTTTTGGAATATGATAGATTCCACTGAATATTATTGTTTCAGATTATATAGTAGTAGTAATCATTATCCTCCTCTAAAAAACTAGTTGTAATTAAGGGAGTGATGGTTGTGTTCATTTTCATTCATTTATTTTTAGAAGTATTTTGTTTAAAACATATGAAAAATGAAATCCAAACTGACTCTAAATGAAATAAAAATGACACATAGAAAAACCAAAACCCTAAAATAATACCCCCATTAAATTATTTTTTTACTTATAAATAAGAAGAAATTTTCATAACCACGAATAAATAATGTAGTAGCGATTTGAACTACTATTCATACAAAAAACAACCTATGATACATCTCTATTTTTAGTTCAACTCTATTTGCTATTCTAACTTAATGAATCCCTCATCAAAAACCTAATGATCTATAGAGATTTTGAGGTCAATGTGTATACGAAGGAATCCTACTCTTATGAATATATCTAGAAAAAATAATAACTTATTATAATTTTCCAATCTAGGGTTGTTTTTGGTGCTATTACAGAGGACTACATAATTTCTCTTTATAACTCAAGAAAACTCAATAGCATCGATATACACAAATCCACGGTGGTTAATGACTATGGGATCTACATTATACTGACCCAGATGCACTAAAATATGGGATATTTGAAGGTATATGTGTCCCCATCTTACATAAAACAGTTTTTATATAACTAGAGTAATAAAAAACCTAGAAATGTATATCAGAAGACCACATTCAATGAATATTTATATAATACTGAATTCATGGTAGTATAATAAGACACAGCATTCAACACCTTATTTGGAAGGCCTCAAATACATCTACATACATATATCCCTTCATTATACTATATGGGATTAAAATTGTCGCATAATGATCAAGTATTATTTCTCTATGGTGATGTTTCACAATTTAAATCTATTTAGACACATTACCTTGATGTCATGTATTATAAAATGAGTGGAAGATGTAACTTCACAACACGACTGACCATTAACTCGGTAGATGGACTGGTGGGTCACATGACATCAAGTGTGTCTGCCCGTACGCCCGAGGCTTCCAAATAGAAGCAAGGATCATGGGAGGCGAATGTGGGTAGACTATACCCGCATATCTGAGTTGAAAATCGGTATTATAAGAGAATAAAAAAAAATATGAAGAAATACAAAAAATATAGCAGAAGACAAATAGTATCAATTTTATAGAAGTTTCAAACACCAGTTCTGCATTAGATGAATGCCTCACATTTAGAGATATATAATAAAAATAAATAAAAACAACAAAATGATTTACAATACAAATAGTATAGGACTCAAATAAATGAATGATCTAAATTTCCTAAGAACAACTCCATGAGAATTCTGATCTCTATCATAATCCTTTTTTTATATCTCCATGTACTAGCATACAACAACAAGTAAGGTCCATGGTACACGGTCCTATAAAAAAAGGTATACTTGGGTACTGTAATGCAATGAATACCTGAGAATGGGGTGTGATATAAATCTATGTTGGCCAGCAAAACAAGTGTCTAGCCCTATCCTAACATTATAATGTTAACTAATCTATGTGAAAGTCTATATATATAAATAAATAACTAAATAAATAAACCACACCCATCAAGGTTTCCAGGGGACACCTGAAGTCTATATTAGCATTGTCTCACTGCAAGATTAATAGTCTGACAATGTCAGTATATAATTAAGACACACACATGTATATATATTGGTTATCACTAGTGAGATGTAAACATTCCAATCATCCATAAATATATATATATATATATATAGATTATAAATTGATTTAGGTAAGAATTAATGTTTGCTAGTGAGATTGTATAAATAATCACATGAGGTAAGAATGTATCTTGTCCATTGATATTGTATTAGTAATTTCATGAGGAAAGAATGACTATTGACCATGGAGATTGTATAAATAATTGAACGAGGTAAGAATGCATCTCGTCTATAAATACTATATGGTTTTAATGGTATGGGATATGAATAAATCCGACCCATCCATCTATAAGGGTCATAATTGGAGCGGGGTAATAATTCCTCTGGCCCATACATCCTAGATAGAAGCAATGGAATGGATTAAGAATTCATCTCACCCTTCCATCTATATAATACATAATTATTTTCATAGATATAATGTAATTAATAATTTTGTACCTATTATGAATTTAATATAGCCATACCATATACACATATTCAATGACCCTCAGGTTTTACAATTAAAAAAACTCCACTTATATATTTCAATTAAAACATCAATATTTTTTTAGTCATGTTCAAAACATCCCATGAGGCAATGAATTCTCATGTATGTCCATAACCATAGAAAACGCCATTCGTAAGAAAACACCCTTCAATTACACATTTAATATAAATAAATATATTCAATATGCCCTAACCATATCAACCAAAACACTTCAATTAACCCAGGTTTCATACTCAAGATCATCTCGTCCAATTTTTCTAAACCTGGAAAATAAGTCTTTAGGTTTCAGGTGTAATACACATATCCAAGGCTACAAGAAATATACCTATATAGGAAAAAGAAACATAAAGGATACATAGATCATAACCTATCCTTTAGCAATTCTATCCCAAGAACTAATAATTCAGCAAGGCACTAAGGAATGTTACAATATAGTAAATCGCTATATTTTTATCCTAAAGGATGTGCACCTCGATTGAGGGGTTTTATTAAAAAACATGATACTGTTTAAGAAAAAAATTATATCATCTAATATTTTACTTCATTTCACTAAATGAGACCATTTAATACAACAAAAATATATATGTTACAACATTAATAAAAATTAATGAATGAACAATTATCTTATTAATTGATTAATACATTCGTTAATAAAAAGGGAATGGATAGGAACCTATATCAATGTGGAACCAAGTCATCCACTTCAGCTCTGGGATCATTTTTACTAAAGGATGGTACTCCCCCACTAATAATACACACTTTCAAATACATTCAAGGACATATAACCCCTATGAAAAAACCTTCATGTCTCTGATCACCTGCAAGGGAATCCCCACATTTATGCTTATTTTCATATACACATCACAACACACTTGTTCTTGCATTATATATATATATATATATTGGAACAACTAGCCCCAAATATTTAGAATCATTTACATGGATGAATTTAACATAATGGAGTAACCTACATACATATACATACCTATGCACACACAAGGGAGCTACCCTTGACTCGGTGACTCAAAACCATGATGCAATGTTCAACACACTACAAAAAGGATACCACAAACCGTAAAACACACAAAGGATGATAAATAACAAGTGATAAACAAACAAAAAACATTAAACCCTTACCTCAGGTGTTGATGACGAAACGAATCACCACAAAACTAGATGATGGAGTTAAACGCACTATAAAAAGCATTCTAGGAACACATAAACACCAAAATCACCAAATTTAAAAAATTATAAAAATGATGGAGATGAAAACCTTGCCTCGAATCCAATATGATTGACTAAAACTTCCCAAATAGATTCAGATTTATTAGCAGTGGTCAGAACATGTATTGACATATCCCAATAGACTTTATGTACCCCTTTAGATTGAAGGAAATAAAAAAACAATTACCTGAAAACCCTATGTTTTGGCCGAACCAAAATAGGGAAATGCGAGACCGAAAATAGGCCATAGAAGGAGGACGACTAGGGAATATGGAGTTACCTTGACTGTTTGTGGAAGAAAGTACCAGAAATAATGCCACATATCGAATAACAGTGGACGTGTGGGGATGGGGGCGTGCACGCGGTGTATGGTAGACCCCTAGGGTTGTGTCATCGAACAAGGGAGAAGGGTGATATTAGTTTAGGTTTTATATCTTATTTTAATTTAATTTAAAATAATTTTATTTTCTAAAATTGGTTGTCACCCATAGTTATGTCACATAGTTTGGAAAACCATGTGCCCACCGTGTATCCCATATGTGACCAACAGAGCACCCTGTATGGGCTAGATGCATGGTATGGGAAATTGTGTCCATCCCATGAGAAACCTCTATGTACTTTTAATTTATTGTCGTTTGGTTATCTACAATTGGCCAAATTATTGGGATGAGTGTTCATATACCATGTTTCCTTTACTGTCATTCAAAATTTGATATTTTTTAGGTCTGGTACTCCCAAGACATCTTGATCGACCAGGGGAACATAAGGAGACATCCCCCAAGTCCAAAAATATCTCTTAGGAGTGATCCAACTCTCGAAATTAACTTCTGATGATCAGTTATAAAGTCAAACCATTAAACAAATGATAAGGTTAAAAAACCATCACATTTTACCATGCTTCAAAACAACGATTGTTACATCCTTCCCACCATAGAACATATCGTCCCTAGGAAGCCTTCAGAAATAATATACACCTCACCCGACCTATAGGGGTCATGAGGATTAATAAAATTAATGTCATTTCATTTCCAAACATCCAATGCACATTAAATAATAACAAAAGATAATAACAATAAATGCATGAATACTCGAGGCAGCACTCGTTTCTAAACCAAAACACTGAGACTAAACATACCGGATCCTATCCAACTAGAAACATGGTCTCGTAAGTATCTAATCAAGATACATGCCATAGATAATTTCCACCATCATATTTAAACATAAACTGAAAAGTTCTAACTACATCCCAAACATGGATAGGAAAATCATTACAATCATTCCCTTAATTGATTGATGACCCTCCTAGAATGTTCTTAAAATTATAAAGTAGTCAATTTCCAATTGACCATAAGACCCAAGACAAGCTTGTTTATCATGAGAAACATGATCCAACACTAAATGAACTCGTCTATACTTGATGATGTGGCTTAAAATGTATCATGACTAAAAACATCCATTAAATAATAAATTAAAGAGTCATGCCACTCATTTGACTTTTAAAAAGATGCCCATATTAGAAAGGCAATGTTTTTTAAGTTGAACTGTGATTTCTTCTCCAATGGAATATTATATTTTCAACAAACACATTAACTGACACCAACAACTAACTTTTGATGATGTTTCTATGTTCAAAAAACAAATGAAACCACACATCTCACGTGCTTCACTGAAAGAAGGCCACCCAACCAACCACAATAGTTTTAAAGTGTTAGCGCGGAATAAGACTAATGCCCTCTTAGTGCATCTACGATGTAGACAATATAAGGTAAATGTTTATCACTTAGTAGAATACGGTATGTGGACTTTTAATGGATTTTAGTAAAACATAAGGTCATCATACAGCCAGAAAAGCTCCCGAACATTTCCAAAACACAAAATCCTCAAAGGCATTTAATCAGAATAAACTATTTGCAGAAGGAATTTTAGGTAGTGCCCCTTCTATATGAAAGTATTTATTTACCAGATTCTACATGATTCTCCCTCACATAGTGTGTTCTAGTCTTCTAAATAGAATATGATCAATTAGCTACTCACAAGTTCGCTTGTAGTACAACACAATAAACAAATGTATGATGCTCCAATAATCTACCATCATAATGTCAAAATTAAAACGATGGTAAAAATGAAAACCAAATCCATTACCAAAACAACTGGCTTTCTATAACAACTGAGTCTTTATAAACTAAACCTGAGAATTGGGATGAACCTATTTATTTAATGCTCAGGTCACTCTACCTAGAGATGACCCGAGACCAAACTCAAAGGAATTAAAAACACAACGATCTACCCAAATAAATCTATTCGTTATCTCATTTAACACTCGACGACACTGTGTAATCAATTTATACTACCTGAAGGAAAGTTAAGGGGTCAAATAGAAAATAAAATATCGACTATACTGGACAAATGTCTAACCTGTTTAAATTGACAATTACATGATGCTCTTTCCCATAAAAAGTTCCAAAAAATTATTAGTTGTCCGAATTGGGGTTTTATTGGGACTCAAAGGTCCATAAAGGATGAAATTCACCTAAATAGTTCCAAATGACTGAAAAAAATGGTACTACCAAGGCATTCACATTCTAACTGCGGTACCTACCACGAGCTAGACCCTCACAAATAACACGTGTTGACCCAACCATTTTGTCACACAAAAATAACTCATCAACTCCAAGAAAACAATCTAACGCATTTCTAAAAGTAAAACAATCCAAAAAGAAAACCCTATCATATATATTAAAATGTAACTCAATGAGTAACACAACTACCACTACATGAGGGTTTACCAAGGTCACCAATGGAGGTTCCATTTCCAGGCCCTTGTATATATTCACACTTTATCTTTAAATAATAAATGATTCCATTTAAAAACATAAATTACTCGATTTAGCTTCTTCCCCATGGGAAACAAATGAAAGCTACATCAATCTCCCTCTGTAAAAATGTATGCATTCAATGAAATGATGTCATAAAAAAAATTATAGTAATTAATTGTTATTATTAGTTATGGAAACCTAGAAGGGTCCCATTAATCCATTTAACAATCCACCATTCTATTTCATTTAATATGGGCTTCCATTTTCCAATTCAAGAAGTGCCCATACACTTCATTGATTGAAAATTGTCTCTATTTAGTTGATATAAAATCCAATTAATAATACAACATACTAACATATATATATATAACAATGTTGATAGATGCGTGGTCATATAAGAACTTTTAAAACACCAATACACATTTAAGTTAGGCATATAGATCCCTTTTTATCAAAAATAATTCATTTAAGGATCACACATTAGCGACCTTCTACATTTTAAACTAACAATTCTAATCATTTATATATATTATGATCCTGGTAGATTGAATATAAGGGTTTAAATTTCCTGATTAGGAGGAACCCATAAACCATACCAATGAAAACGGGTTCCTGTTAATTCATTACCCACATATACAAGGAAAATCATGTAATCATAAGTAGTAAAAACATAAGGCATTCTAAACAAGATAAAACAAGGAATAATAGGTAGCTAACACAAAATAATGTTCTTTTCAAATAGAATGGCATGTGAACAAGAAAAAACCTGACAAATATTACTTAAGAATGTAAAGACTAAGCTTTTTGATTTTATATTCCCCTAGCTTTCCTTCCAGGAGGCAGCACCCATGCTCCTCCTAACCTCCTCAGTGCCAAGGCCAGTAGAGGGAATGATAGAGAATAGGGCCCTTCCTCTCTTCCTGGGTGCCGAAATCCATCTCCTGCTGCACTTTGTCGCCCTCGAGCCTCCATCCTAGAGTATGTACCGACACCATGGGCCACTCAATGCGTAAGCCCCTTTTCACTTCCCACGGACGCACCCTTCACGACGTGATTATCAAGTCTCTACTACCTCTTGTTTCTCACACAGAGCATGAATCCCATGAGCTTAGAGTGAGAACCGACCGCGACACCAACCTTGGTCCATCTTAGAGCGTAATCCCCAACCATCCCAATCTAGGAGGATTTTGATCCGTGTTATGGCATGGTACGTAGGAAGCCTCCACGAGGTTCAACCCCCACCACCTTGGGTCGTCTCGGAGCGTAATCCCCAACCATCCTGAAATACATGGACATTGATATGTGGTATGGCATGGTATGTAGGAAGCTTCCACGAGGTTCATTCCCAACAAACATGGATTGTCTCAGAGCACAATCCCCAACCATCCCGAACTAAGGGGACATTGATCTATGCTAAGGCATGGTAGATAGAAAGACTCCACGAGGTTCAAGCCCCACAACCTTGGGCCTTCTCAGAGTATAAGCCCCAACCATCCAAAATTATGGGGACATTGATATGTGCTAAGGCATGGTATATAAGAAGCTTCTACAAGGTTCAAGCCCCACCACCTTGGGACGTCTCAGAGCGTAATCTCTAACCATCCCGAACTACGGGGGAATTTGATCGGTGCTAAGGCATGGTACGTAGGATGCCTCCACGAGGTTCGAGCCCCACAAACTTGGGCCGTCTTAGAATGTAAGCCCCAACCATCCCAAACTATTGGGACTTGGATCTGTGCTATGGCATGGTACGTAGAAAGCTTTGAAGAGGTTCAATCCCCACCACCTTGGGCTGTCTCAGAGCGTAATCCCCAACCATCTAGAACTACGGGGACTTTGATCCGTGCTAAGTCATGGTACGTAGGAAGTCTCCACGAGGTTCAAGCCCCACATCCTTGGGCCATCTCCAAACATAAACCCCAAGCATTCCAAACTACGGGGTCATTGATCCATGTAAAGACATGGTACGTTGGAAGCCTCCACGAGGTTCAAGCCCCACCACCTTGGGCCGTCTCAGAGCGTAATCCCCAACCATCTTGAACTATGGGGAATTTGATCCATGCTAAGGCAGGGTATGTAGGAAGCCACAACGATGTTTAAGCCCCACCACCTTGGGTCGTCTCAGAGCATAAGCCCCAACCATCCCGAACTACGGGGTCTTTGATCCGTGATATGGCATGGTACGTAGGAAGCCTCCACGAGGTTCAAGCACCACCACATTTGGCCGTCTTAGAGCGTAAGCCCAAACCATCTTGAAATACGTGAACTTTGATCCGAGATATGGCATGGTACATAGGAAGCCTCCACGAAGTTCAAGTCCCACAGACCATTGGCCCTGACCATCCCTGTGTCGGTGTACCAAGCCCACAATCCACCTGGACCGCAAGTCACACTTCGCGTCAGTTCACCAACTCCAAATTTGGACCGTCTCGGAGCATAATCCCTAAATTCCCATGTCCTGCTTGACGTTAAACTGCATTCTATCCCAAACTATGAAGACTTTGATTCCCCTCTATGGGGATACGAAGGATGCCTCCATGAGGCTCAATCCCATCACTCATGTCTCATCCTGAACTCTCCCTCGATCCCACGTGTCTTGGGAATCTAATGGCCTAACCCGGTGTTTCAACATCCTCTGGGTCCCTTCCACGCATCCATTCTCACGGGTCGCCTCTTCAAGTGTCCCACCATATCATCGAACTACATGGACTTTGATTCCCTACCACGGGGATACATAGGAAGTCTCTTCGAGACCCAAGACCAAAGCCACCAACCATCCTGATTCTTACCCGGGCCACCACATCCTGACGAGATCATGCCACTCAACTCCTCAATCCCCTCCAAAACATTTGGGAAGCCTCTCATGTGTTGGCTCTAACATCGGTGTTCCCTCTAGGGGGTTCTTCAATCTGATCCACTATAGATAGTGTTCCGATCAGTCCGATCCTTCTCCGCTGGACGTTAAACTTGCGGCATACCCTGTGTTAAACATCGGAAGCTAATGAAAAACATCAAATAAATGCATGTGAAATACAATTCCACACATTCAATGTGGGATGCCTCAGGCTTCCTCAACCTCGAGATGCCCTATATAAGGAATAGAAGATATATATGCCAATCCCCAGCGTCAAGACATGCCAGTGATGCCCCAACGTGACTAATCTCCTTACAGATGGTTTCTACCCTGACCGGACCCCATGGAAGGTCCTGACAGAAGCAGCGTAATTAATTGGTGTCAATGATGATATGGCACCGAGAAGAGGTTCACGAAATACGTTTTAAATCTATGAGGGAGACTCGGACTAGGTGACGAGCTCTAAAGAGGAATCCACGGAAGGAAGAACCGAAATCCCATCATCTCATTTTGATCAAGGAGAATAAGTCCCTGAATAAGGAGTGGATACCGCCCGCCTTTGGAAAGCTGGAATGCAGGGTAACAACATTGGGTCCTCTACATGACGAATGTGTGCGCCTCGACGAAAGTGTCAAAAAAATGTTGAACCCGACATAAACCTCTTATCCTCTTCATGGAGGCTATTAGAGTTCGGGATGAACATCAGTGGATAATCTTGTTGTCTGACCTCATCATCCGGTACTAGGTCCCACCAAATAGGCCTGATGTGAAACTCGCCATAAGTTGGGATATTCCGGACGTTGAGCATTCTATTCTACGACATTGCCTAGGTGGATCCCTCTTGACAACATCGGAAGAAGGAACAACACTGGGGCACCAGTTTTCAATTATTGTTTCTTTTTTCTAGCAGTTTTAATGAGTTTATCTCCCTGATTTCTGGAATAAAGTTGTTGCATCCGGAGCATGATCACCTGCCCACCGATGTAGGGGAAGGGTAAATATCAAAGTTTCTTCCCTTTGCGGTTTTTCCTCTTCCACGATGGTCACGACTGCCATGACTACTGAGCGCCCACACCCCCTCTAACAATCAAGGAGTATCCCATTAAGTGTAATCAATGACCTTGTACGCAGGTACGAGGAGGAGGGGATCATCCCCACTAGGGGTATGGCCCACCTAGATCTTGAGGCAGCTACACCCCACCATCCACGCCGCCCCCGACGGCCGCATAGGGAGTCACTCCCCCCCACCCTAACATTCAATCGCTTCAAGAGTTTGTCCTCAGAGAGCCTCGACAACTCCTTCCCTTACAACAACGATGTAAAGGATATCTGGGCCATCCCAATCAGAGTCCCGCTTCTTGGACTCTTGGCAAGGGACCCCACTAGTCCGCATCAGCACCATTGCCCGGTTCCCCAAGCCGAAGAGCAGGTAATCCTTGTGCATGCACCACCAGCTCTAGTCCATATGACCCAGCGCCAGCGTCGGGCACGAGAAGAAGAAGACACATGTTGTGTGGCGTCAATGCCAGTGACTAATGTGGCCCGAGCCACTGCTGGTGTATATCCCCAAATCCCTACATATGTTGAGCAGCATCACCTATACGCCCGACCCAGATCGAGGCCCAAACCGCCCCACGGGTAGGTTTGGTCGAATTTCTAGGTCTCTGGCAAAAGCTATGGCTGCCGCAGACCAATCTGTAGCAGTGTCGCCCTGCGCGAAGGCTCACTCTTCACCACCACTACGGATGTTGTGGGGCCTCCATGCTTCCATCCATGGCTTGGAGGTCGGCCCTGTGCCACCGTCAACCTAGGGAAGGGCCTTCCTCATGACAGCAAAACTCTATATGGGAGTCTCTCATGTGCTCACTACACTGGGTACGGGGTCACTCCCTCTGCTGCGCACCGCGAGTATGGAGAAGTTGCATGTTCAGACACTCTCAAACATGGAGGTCCTACCTGTGTCCCTTTTGACATTTGTCCTAGTGCTCCTCACACCCCGCCTTCTTCAGGTGGAAACTTTCTCTGCCCCGACACTAGTACAATGGGAGGAACCCATGTCGGAAATCAGCCTTGTCTTGAAGAACCATCTAGAGGCAGAAGAGTAGGTCGCCGCCATCGCAAGGGGAATTTGGGAACATCCGGACTTGGATCAAAAATGTCTACTTCTCATACTCCTAGGATGAGTAAAATTCAGTGCAGGAGCCCTCCCCTCAGTCCTCCAGGTCCAGGGATGGGGTAGTAACGTGGCACATAAGCCTCGTACTCCTATAATGCGAGGTATGTAGGATCCTTGTCTCCGTCCGACGGTATATTCAGGAGAACGAGAATCTGGAATGTCTCCAAGGGCCGACCATGCAGTTGCCACTATCTTTTCCGGGAGCTCCCTCTCCCTCAGAGCTATTTTTTTGTTCAATGAAGGAAAATATGGGTTGTAGCCGACCCCCAACATGCGCTACTACTGTGTCAGGAGCTCTGGTCATCGGTCCATCCTATCATGAATTGGCAGCCTAGCCGCTGTAGTCCTCAGAGGACATCCCATGATTTGGCAGCCAATTAGCCCGCTCTCCTTATTCTCCACCGGCCTACCTGCCATCCCAGTGGCCCCCCTCAGTGCCACTACCGGTTTCTCTGAAACCCTCTTTTGATGAGTGGGGAAATCAGAGGCCAGACTCTGAATCTAAGATGGGGGCTTTTGGACCATCCTCGAAGCAGGACACTTCCTCGAGGAGTTTTGGATGGTTACAGGATCAAACCTTGGTATTCCAGAATCACTCACCCCAGAGGAGTTTGAATGTTTCTGCCACACCCTCTGGGTTACTCAACTACGTCTTCACCACCAGTGGGTGACCTGGCCACACTCCATGCGGTCCGACTCCCTGAGTCACTTGGCCACCACAGGGTCGTCCAACAACAATGCGTTCAGAGTTTCCAAGTACTCCACATAGTTGTTGAGGAGGCCACCCCCCTTGTGCAAGTTCGTGGCTGGGGGCAGTACATAGTCCTCATCTTTAGCGTGATTCACCGGCATCCTGACTCACTTGGCGATAGTGAGGACATGCCCCTAGGAGGAGTGGTGGTCAACATGACTGATCTTACAGGAGTGTCGAATGATATGGGACTTCTCGATTGGGGTGTTCCCACTGAGGACGTGCCACCACTGGACCCATCAGGGTAGATTACTCACAAGCAGAGGAACCTCCTAGTTCTCCCTCCACTCACCGAAGCATTGGTACTGAGCCGGAATGTTAGTAAAGTCAATGAGAATGTTGGAACTGTCAAGCACTACGACCCGTCGGCCATAGTGCAGAAGACAGAAGAGGACCCTGAGAAGTCCACGTTGTTCCAGTAGCTTGCTGAGCATGAATATTTGGTCGATGAACTTCTGGATGAGTACATTGCAGAGTGAAGACCCTACTACGGTGATCTTAGGCCGGGGTAGTAGGGGTAGGAGAAACTACCCCTCAGTGAGATTCTCCTAGGCAACCCTGATCATTCCGTATTCACTTACAAGGCAGAAGACAGAGCCCATGGAAAGAGGGTGTGTTATGTCTCGTCGAACCCCCTGAAATGACACGACCACCCAGTTAACCCCATTCGGGCTCCTCCAGTAGCCCCAAGGGTTGCTCCACCAGCCGCTCCATGAGTCGCTGAACTCGGCTACCGCATTGAAGAACCTAGAAACGTGCTTGTGGTTAGAGATCCCTTCTAGGGCAGGGACCCATGTCCAAACGATCCGATGGTGGTGCTTATTTCCTTCTTGGAAGCCTTGGAAATGCGACAGGTGGCTATCACGCCCGACAACAAGCCATACTCGGCATGGGTGGATGACTTGACAGCACCACCAGGATTTAGAAATCCCACTTTCTCCCCCTTTAACAGAACGGGGTACCCGCTACAACACCTAGACCACTTCAACTCAAGGTGTTGTCCTATGTTAGGGACCCCAGTGCAACAGGAGGCCGCCAAGCTACATTGCCTTGTTCAGACTCTGGAGGGGACGACATTTGTTTGGTACATCCAACTCCATGTTGAATATTTGACTAGCAGGTATGACCTTCGTAGGTAGTTCCTTTACCAATTTATCTCTACCACTCAGATTATTACCATCGCAGACCATTTCTAGTGCAAGAAGAGTCCCTATAAGTGAGTTGTGGACTTTATCGCCCTGTGGAAGGAGCTCACATACTACCTCGACATGCCACTGATTCAGGAGAAATTACTGACGATGTGCATAGGGAATGTCACGATGGAACTTTTCCCCTCTCTGATCACTCAGAATTATCCCGAAGGGTTTCGAGACTTCTCGGATAAGGCCCAGCACCTCAAAGAATCCTTGCAACATGCTAGCCAGGCACGCCTACCGGCTTCTATAATCCCAGCAATGAGAGATTGTAGAGATGATCCCACCGTCGTGGACTAGATAGAGGCACCTAGGTAGTTAGGGTTTCTAACTATATCACCAGCCCTGCAGCTTCGCAGAGGCCCTCCACCACATGCATAGTTTCCAGCCCAGTAGTGCCCGCCCCAGAATCTGCAGGTGCCCCACGTAACGCGCCGCCACCACCTAGGAGGGATAATCAAGTTCTTCCCCCTCAGTTGGCTCCTCCGACCCCTCTTCTAGGTCAGGATCCTCGAGCCCCCTTTCGGGAAAGAAGGAATCAGACCTACTCATTTGACGAGGCTTAGGTCTCCGGCTACTTCTGTAGCACCTTAGAGCAGAGAATCGTATGACTGCTTGAGTGCCAGAAAACCAGAAGAGGTGCATCTCACTGACCACACCAACTATTACCCTTATGACCGGATCCTGGGGAACACCATCAAGAAATTATATGTATTTAAGCAATGGATCGATGACCGGATTAAAAAAACATAGTCAGGTTGGGCCCAGCCCCAGCACAAGTGGCGGGTGTTTTTGTTGGATCAGGTAGCAATAGAAACATCCAAAGAGAGTGACAGAAGGTTCCTGAACGTGAGTCCTAGAAGTATAAAAATTTGATGGATCACTGGACAGTTGCCCACGCCCATGGAATTATCCATGCATGCCTAAATAATCTGGATCCTTTGGATGCTGCGGCCTCCGCTTCTGCATCATCATCTCAGTCGGCCTCTTCCTAGAAGAGCATGCATCAGCGGCGCAAGAAGAAGCTACGCGACCCACCAATGCTGTTTTCATCCCACAAATCATGGTGACTTCATGCCCTTGGAGATTTTCATCCCTCCCAGACTCCGCCCTGTGGTGGATGATTCATCAAGTGACAATAATGGGTATGCTTCAGTTATCACCATCGAGTTGGTAAATCCCTATCTGGATCCCGACAAGAGCGAGTTCCAGACGAACCACCCTGATGTCCACAGCCGACGCCAATGTTGGCAGAACCACAACCATATGGGTCACCGGGGCACATCAGTTTGTTCCCCCAGTGAGGTCGTGCACACAGCTGAGACCAGACAGTAGGTCCAACACAGAACTCAGCATGCGTAGCCTCTTTATCCAGTGTCGACAGGTCTGCCTCCACCACCGTTTGTACTACTGGGTCAGGTAGGGCTGCTTCATCCATATCGCGACCATCTTTGCCTTGATACATGCCGATCTCAGTCTCATAGTCCTCATCCAGTGGCTACCCTCCGAACCTCAACCAGTGAGAAGTGGGACGTCCCCAGTACTAGTCAGCCGCCGGTCCAGCAGACAGAATCTACCATTCCTTCCATAAAAGAGCGGCCTCCTGTAAGGAGAAGTCCGTGCTTGGCGTGGATGTATGATGTTCTGAAGCACCTCGCTAGTAACCCAGCAAGGCTCTCCATCCTTGAATCCCTTCAGATGTTTCCAGATATGCGCAAAGCACTCACCGAGGCTTTAAGAACCCCCCTTCAGTTTGAGACAGATATAGCAGTTGTAGAGGCCTTCCATGCTATAGTAGTTGAGGACGCCGAATCCCATGCCCTCATCTCGTTCTCGGGAGAGGATGAAGGCTTCCCCATATAGGGGCACATCTGCCCACTGTACATCACCGACCAATTCAATGGTGTGGAGATTCGCCTCTGTCTCATTGACACCGGCTCTAGGATTATCCTTATCCCGATGCGGTCACTACGGAAGCAAAGGCTATATGAACATGACCTAACTCCCTTCGATTTAAGGATCTTGGGACATGACAAGACAGATTAGAAACTAGTCCGAAATATTTGTCTGAAGACCCAGTTTGGTGGCCTGATTTCCATCACCGTGTTCATGGTTGTCTCCCATGACACCGCGTACAACGCATTAATGGGTAGTCCATGGACCCATCTGCACGTGGCAGTCCCATCATCATATAACCAATTCCTCAAGTACTCCCTTAATGGTCAAGTATGAGTACTTCAATGTAATTCATCTCCTTTCTCCTCTTGAAAAGCTCGCTACTTGGATGCTGATTATTACAAAAGAAAGGATAAGCAAGTCCAGGAAAGTGAAGTTGAGCCCGTTGTCACTACAACCGACCCCTGGGTAGACCTGAATGATGCCTACCTCTTCCCGATCCATCGGTTCGAGGCCATGACCCCCGATATGGGAAAATGTTTTGTCATTTTCTGGATAAGGGGGGGATCATGCTCCAAAATCTAGGTGGCATTAGAATATCATTTTGTATTCTTATACGAACCAGGCTCCAGTGATGTCGGAGATTCCCACTCCCGTTAGGTATCGGGACGTCCAACTCATGGCAGCGGTAGTATGTCATACTTGTCTATTTCGCCGGGCTAGTATAAGCTAGCTTCGGCCGACGTGCCACTACTTCTTTGATATCATCAACCATGGCTCCTTGGTCCAGAGAACATATGGGATCGGGGCGACAGCCTTCATAGCCATGGTCCTAGTAGCACCAGAGTGCCCTGATGCAATGACCACGACCGTAGAAGCTAGTAGCAGCCTCCCATTAGGTTTCGGTAGCTCAGAAGCAGCTTCCCCCATGGAAGATCCCTCTATAAGTGGAGAAGAAGATATGGATGACACTCCCCCTTCATTTGAGGAAGGTGTCTCATCCACAATCGATGAGTTGGTACAGTTGAACATCGGTAGAGAGGCATATCCGAGACCCACATTGATCAGCGTCGCTATGTCCTTTGAGGAGCAGTAGCGGTACATGTAAATACCCAAACAACACCATGATATATTCGCCTGGAGTTACGAAGAGATGCTAGGACTAGATCCTCAAGTAGCAGTCCACCGCCTCAATCTCTGGAAAAACATTCGTGAGTTCAAGCATCCTCCTAGAAAGTTACATTTGTCTCACAGTTCCATCATTGAGGCCGAAGTTGAAAATCTCATCAAATCCAACTTCTCCAAGGTGGTCCAGTACCCCAAGTGGGTATCCAACATAATTCCAGTCAGAAAAAATAATGGGAAGATCAGAGTCTGCATCAACATCCGCGATCTCAACCGTCAATGTCCAAAGGATGATTTTCCCCTTCCAGTGATAGAATTGTTGATCGACGCTACGACAGGGTACCAATCCCTCTCCTTCTTGGATGGATACTCTACATATAATAATATCCACATGGCCCCCGAGGATGAGAAGTCTACCACTATCAGGGTGACCGAAGGTAATTTCTGTTTCCAGGTTATGCCCTTTGGCCTGAAGAATGTCGGTGCCATCTATCGGCAGGCCATGCATCGCATATTCAATCCAATTCATGGAAAATTGGTGGAATTCTATGTGGATGACCTGGTAGTCAAATCTCGCCATGCCAGAACCATCTCGAGGACCTTGAGAACGTTTTTGGTTTCCTCTGTTCCCGCCACCTAAAGATGAACCCATTGATGTGTTCCTTTAAGGTCACCTACGGTAAGTTTCTTGGCTTTACGGTCCGATACCGAGGCATCGATATTTCCCCATAGATGATAAAGGCAATCAATTAGTTCCCTCCCCCGAGTGAAATTTAGGAGATTCGAGGTCTTCAAGGCCACTTATCCTACATACGTCGATTCATTGCGAATCATGCTAGCAAGTGTAAGCCCTTTTATCAACTCATGAAGAAGGGCATTACTTATGAGTGGAATGGGGAGTGTCAAACAGCCTTCGAGGAAATCAACCAATATTTTCTCCGGCCTCTGGTCTTGATGCCACCTGTCTTTGGGAATCTTTTGATACTCTATTTCACCACCCTGGAACAATCCCTGAGCACCCTTCTCACCCCGAAGAACAATGAGGGGATGGAGAACAACCTCTAATACCTCAGCAGCAATGTCCTCGACACGGAGACTAGATACTCCCCCATCGAGAAGAGATGCCTTGTGCTCGTATTTGCTATGATGAAACTATGACATTACCTGCAACACCATGAGGTACAACTGGTCTCCCGAGTAGACCTACCGATGTACATTCTAATCCATCCCATGTTGACTGGCTGATTAGCGTGGTGGTTGGTGATCCTCCAGCAGTTTGACATTAGGTGTGTGCCCCATAAGGCCATCAAGGGGCAGGCATTGGTAGAATTTCTAGCTGCCCATCCAACCTCCGTACACCAGTCCCTGGACCTGGATTTTCCGGATGATGAAATACACTAAGTCAATCAAGCCCTCCCATATTGGAAGATGCACTTTTATGGCACCTCCCAGAGCCCCACTGGTAGGAGACTCAATGATCATAGGCTCAACCGACTAGGTCTGGCCATCGTCTTTATCACCCTGGCGCAAGCTGTCTTTCCTTACTCATTCCTGTTTTCAGCAGGCTGCACCTACAATGAGGAAGAGAATCAGGCCCTCGTCACTGGTATTGAGCTGAACCTTGTGATTGATGTGCCCCATTTTCATGTGAAAGGGGATTCTGAGTTGGTCATCAAATAGTTCAATGGAGACTATGTTTTGAGGATGCCAAAACCCGTACTATTATTAGAAAGCACTATCCAGCTAATAGTCCAGTTCCCTTCCCGGCAAGAGGTTATCCATGTCCCTCGGTCATAGAATGGTTGAGCAGATGCTTTGGCCAGCCCGACCACGTTGCCAGTAGAGCCTATGTTGTATGATCTGATTATCCACATGGTACACCAGAGAGTCATTGCTATCGTCGCCCGAGAAGGTGATGACGACCTACAGGTAATCCATCTTACCGTCGGTGCCTCTATGTCAGAGAACCTGGGTAGTTCGTATGTAGTGATCGATGTAATGGCCTATTTGAGGACACCCTTGGTCAAATACCTCCAACATGGTAATATCCCATCAGACCGGGCTGAGCGCAAGAGAATCCGACGCCGTATACTGTAGTTTACTCTCCAAAGTGGTCCTAGCCTCGAGCAGATCCTCTATAAATGCGGATTTGATGGTGTTCCACTACTTTTCCTTTAAGTAATCGAGATACCATAGGTCATGCAAGAGGTTCATGCCCGTTCCTGTGGTGCTCATCAGGCCAGGCTGAAACTGTCTCACCTGTTTCCAAGACTAGGGTATTTTTGGCCCTCCATGATCCACGACTACATTTAGTTTTCCAAAATCTTCCATGCATTCCATGTTTATTCTAAATTTGTGCATTGGCCATCAGAACCTCTCCACACTACCAAGTATTCTTGGCCCTTTGTAGTTTGGGGGCTAGATGTCGCAGGACCCTACCCACCGACAATGGCTCGCCAATGCCGATTCATTCTGACCGCTACAGATTTCTTTTCCAAGTGGGCTTATGAAATTACGCTCAAGGAATTCAAGGCCCATTCTATCATCAACATCATGAGTTCCAATATCATATATCGATTTGGGGTACCTCGTGCTATCCTCACTGATAACGACACTAACTTCCGAGCAGCTGAGCTGAAAAAATTGTACGCCAAGTACAACATTCGCTCCAACCATACCTCCCGCTATTACGCGCAAGCAAATGGGAAGACTAAGGCATTCAATAAAACCCTCTCCAACATTATGCATGAAAATGGTTGGTCATAACAAGAAGAGTTGGCCAGATAATCCCCCAAACGCCCTCTGGGCTTATCGGACGATGACCCGTAATTCCACCCTCTGACCCCATATTCCCTGGTGTACAGAACGGACGACATCCTACATATTGAGATACAATTTCCCTCATTACGCAAAGTGGTATATGACCAGAAAGCGCCAGATAGAGTGGCTGAAATCTATCTAGAAGAATATGAAGCACTGGATGAGAATAGGCTTCATGCTCTGCACAACCTAGAAAGTCATCAGATCAGGATGGCTCGGGCAATCAACAAGAAGGATCACCTCCGCTCTTTCCTACAGGGCGATTTGGTGTTAGTTCATAGGGAACCATTGACCCCCAGAATGAAACCACCGAAGTTGGATCCAATGTTGGAAGGAACATTAATTGTTCATAAGGTTTACCAAAATGGTGTATACTCTTTGGTGACAATGGATGGTGAGCATATAACTCCTCCCACCAAATCCAAATTCCTTAAGCAAGACATTGCCTAACCATGCTGGTCCTGCATGACCCTAAACTAAATTTGGTCCTGCATGACCTTAAACTGCGCTTGGCCCTGTATTCGGGCCCTTACGATCCCGCAAAACTATAAACTCTCCAGTCCTTCATGATGTTAAACTGCATATTGAGAACTACGTGTGGCATGACTCCCATCTTTATAGGATACATAGGAACACCCAGATATTATGTCCATTGGCCTAGCCCATACACCAGTATCCTCACCCTAGGGTCATGAAATTAGCATGATTGCAAAGTTTTTCCCCAATTCATGTTGAGCTAACCTCGATCTGGCCATATGTCTCGCTCCCTAGAGATGTTCGCCTCTTTCAGAGGTGGGTACAACTATGATTCCCCCACTCCTTGACAGGGATTTCATCACCTTCCCCATATAGAAGGGCCCTGGATGGTATGGATGCTAGGCGTAAGGGTTCTCTCTTACATCTTCAGGTCCAACGACCTTAATGATGTTGAGCAATGAGCCGATACAAGTCCCGCATTTCAAATATGGTCAGCGGTCGATGCATTTTTTTTGTTCTCGTATCAGGTCACTATACAGACACTGTATTTCAAACATGGTCAACATTAGTCCTGGATCGTTAGGGCCTTCCCAAGAGGTCCCAAACATCATGTGTAGTGGTTAATTATTCCACGTTGTTTCTCCAAGCGACGAACTCCCTCTGGGTGATGCCAACCATCATGCCCCTTGGCCATTTCAGGCCCTAGACCCAGTTTCTCTCTTATGGGGTTGTGCGGTGTGGTATGGGATTATGTCCTCATTCACGCCAGGTTGCTCACCGTGACGTACAAATCCCTGAATGGGACACCTTATCTCTTCCTCATCCCGCATGACATTAAACAGAAAGTTGTTCAGGCCTTCATGACCGAAGCCTAGCCTCAGGCCCCTCAAACTTTTTCAGGCCACTGGTCCCAGTTCTTCTCAGACTATATGGTGTGGTGTGGGATTATGTCATCATTCACGTCGGGTTGTTTTCCGTGCCATACACCCCCCATTTGATAGATTATCTTACCCTAGGGTGTCTTCCAGAACTACATGTGGCTTGATTATCATTCTTATGGGATACGTAAGACCACCTGAACATCTAGATTCCAGGTCCAGCCCCATCTACTAAGAGATTTCCCCGATCTCCCGATCACCTAGCCCCCTTGGCGTGTCCCTCTCCATGAGGGGGAGTCATAGGTTTGATACAGGGTTTTTGGCACCATATCCCCTTCTCCCTGGAATTTGCTATCTCTTGGTCACTCTCCAGTTGAGTCCTCGACCTCTTGTAGTGGTCCGCCAATGTGTTCAAAGTACTCTGGTCTAGGACCCAAAGTGTTGGATTCAACATAGGCAAGTTCCTTCCACTTGTCAAGCTTCATGTCTCCCTTCATTTAGGCCCCTGTTATCTTTCACATCTGAAGGGACCCCCAAGAATGGAATGGATACCTGGCCTAAGGGCTCTCCTACCATTACAGGCCAACTCCCTAGAAGGTTTCGGAGAACAAATTTATACTAATCCCGTGTTGTGAACATGGTTAGCAGTCGATGCTCATTTTTGTGTCCCCATTTTAGTATAACGCGACATGATGACGTGTAGGGAACAGGTTCAGTAGTAATACTCTGTCATCACGCTGACCCCCTTAGGCATTGAATGTTAGTTGCATGAATCACATTATGTTCCACCCCGTCATGTACAGTTGGAATTTCGACACTATTTGCACTATCCCTCAGTGCTCCTTCGCACGTCAGGGGGACAAAACTGCAATACGCCGTCTCTCGGGGAACCCGTGATCCGAGCACTATGACCATGAACTGGGATCTTCTCTAAGGGATATGTGCAGCTCGATCCTCATCCACATGGGATACATGGGATCACCTGAACATTGTGCTTCCAGGTTCAGCTCAGTTGGGAGCTCGTCTCTCCTACCCCTTATCCTCTGACCCTCACTGGCCTCCTGGACTGAGTCTCCTCTCCCGGTATCGCACACGGTGATGCTATAAACCTCATCCACATTCACGTTAGGTATGGTTTGTCGCATCATGCGCATTCCCCCAGGTCCAATCCATATGACTTTAAACTGTGCTTTTTGGTCCTACCACATGACTATAAACTGTGACGATATCATCCCGGCCACACGACGATAAACGGAACTGCATTGTGACAACCTAATCATTGAGGAAATCACGTTGGGTATCGGTCATTTACCATACCATTTTTCAATGCTCATATGCAGCTAGATTATTGTGGAGATGCCAGGAATCTCTACCCTAGGCCGGTCACTCCACAAAAGAAAAACCATTCACCTTAAAAGTACAAAAAAGATACATCAAATGCCGCTTCTTTTGGTGCGAGGGATAGACCCACACGCCCCTTTCAACCATTGCACCAGTACCTTACCATGTCGTGCCACCGTCCAAGAACTACATATGGATTGATTCTCATCCTTTTAAGATACATAGGAGCGCCCGAGTACTTCCCCGTGGGCCCAACCTAACTTTAGGGTTCATTCCCTTGACCGTAACACTTCCCTAGGGAACAAATGGTAAGTAGGGCTTATTTCCTCGTTCACGTCATGCATCATAATCACCTTACCATGTGTCTCCTTCTCTCTTTACCCATCCTTGGTCTGAGTTCTAAGACATTAAATTAATACCCTTTCCATAACTATATATAGCCGTATTTCCATCCTTATGGGATACATAGGAACACCCCGACATTTGGTCTTGGGTCCAGCCCCGGGGAACACCAAATCCCATCCCTCCTCACTATCGGCCCCTTGGCCTAACTTCTTGGGGAATTGTGTAACTACAACATTTTCCCAGAAAAAATTCCCGATGCCCAATAATGACATTGGGAAGCGATGTCTCCCTCACCAGAGAGGTCCTGTCCAAAAGAAAGAATGATCCATTACCAGATTCATGCGCCTGCCTAATGTAATTCCACCGTGGTGGCGTAATCTTGGGTGGGTTGGATTATGTTCAAAAAAACCACCACTTCACATTCCATGCATTTCATGCCCCATTATTCGGATCTTAATAATCTTTCACGTTTAAAAGGACCCCCTAACGGTATACATGCTCTACCTATGGTCCACCTACATTCCTGATCCAACGTTTCTAAAGAATGATCATATATGGAGGGACACCCTAATTGTATGGATGCTCTACCTACGGTCCGCCTACTGTCCTAGGCCAACGTTCCAGAAGAATGATCGAAAATGTTTTAGTTAGGCCCTGTGTTGCAAACATGGTCAACGATCGACCCTCATTTGTTGTCCCCATTACAGGATAGTGCAAGGGGAATGTTGTGTTTCGAAAACGGTCAACAATCATCCTTAATTACTAAGCCTCTCCCATTGTGCTCTGAATTTGGGTAACATGATTCAAATTTTTCATTCCCATATGTTTGGACTGATTCCAATGCCCCTGGAATTTCCCCGCTCATTCTCTAGAGCACGTTGAGAAGACGATACATCAATTGGTCTCAGGTCCCATTCCTTTGGATGAGGCTCCCTCTTCTCCTTGGAAATCCAAGTTCTAATTTCGAATACCTAAAGCCTTCTTGATGCTCCCATGATCAAACGAAGTGATAATATAATCCTCTGTTTCTCATGGTCCATTGAACTGAGTGATGGATTTATATTTTCGAGAGTATGGTTGAGCATATTAAGCCAAAGGGAAGAACAGTTTAAGAAAATGGGAAAGTAAATTTCTCTACACATACAGTTCAAAAGAACAAGAAGCAATAAAATCGAGACATGTGCATGTGTGTGGCCAAAACACAGCCCCTAAGGGTCGGCTGCTTGGATAGATCTCTCTAATGCCGCCAACTTTTTGCTGGTGGCCCCCATGACTACATCCAGTCCCCTAAGGACCCTTTCTTTATCGACGACCATGGAACGCAACTTTCTGACCCTGGCATGTGCCCGCGCCTGTTCAGCTTGGAGCTCGGTTATTTGAAAACTCTCTTCTATGAGTTGATCTTGATCATCTTCCAGTTCGTCCCTCTATTAATCCATGAGATCAGAGCATTTTGCAATGAACACCTCCTGCTCCTTCGCCTATTATTTGAGGCATCATACCTCCTACTCTGCCGTCAAAAATACCTGGGTACTCCTCGACTCCTCCCGACAACGAATGACGTCGGTGCGATGGATACTCTCACGAATCTTCTCGTCCATGTACCCCCGGAATGTCATGTAATGACATTGAGCATCCTCCCCTACAACACACATGAAGCGTAGCCAGGTATGGAGTGACCCAATCCCCTTCATCCATTCCACCTGGGGCTGATTGAGGAAACTCCGAATGTACTTCCATCCCTTACATCACGTCATCCGAATGTCATCGGCCGCTTCTGAATCTGAATCATCAATTTCTTCAGGTTCAGTACGCCGATAGATAGGGAAGACAGCCAACATGGCAGCAGCAGGGTCTTCCTTAGAGATTCCTCCCAGGGGAATATGCTCCTCAGCATCTGGGTGACCCTCCGCTCTCCCCTCGGTCCTGGTGGTGCCCGCGTCGATTTCCAACCCTTCCCCAACTGCACCACCACCTATGTATGCCACTCCATATTCACCAATTTTCGGAGCCAACTCAGTTTGAGGGTCATATTCTGGATGGGGCGACACATTTTCCATCGGCACGCTTGCTGATGGACCGGTCTCAACAGCCCGACGAGCCACCAGCATCATGATCATTGTACAGAAAAGGAGCACCCTGATTAGTTGAGTCCTCCGACAGTGAGTACCACTATTAAGTAAAAGAACTTACATGAACCCAATGCATCAATCTCTAGTTCTATGTATGCTACAATAGTAATTATGGAGGGGGATCCATCAGCACTTGTCAGCTCGATAACAAGTGTCGGTGGCCCACCTTTTCTTATAGACGCTTCCTCCCCTCCATCCGTCAGGGAAACTTGGTCAGCACCAATGTTCTCTTGAGTTAGATGAGAAAGGTGGTTTAAGGGTTGACAAGGAAAGAGAATAAAAGAAAAAACGAGGGTCAAAGAATACCTCGAGCATCTCAGTCACATCCATATCGGAGCAGACGATCTCGCCACTCTCCCGAAGACTCCCTTGGTAGGACGCCCCCTGCGACCCTTCACCTTCAGGCTCCCCATCTCCTTCTCTTTTGAATTCACCTCCCCCTTCTTCATCTACCTCCTCCCCTATTTTTCCACCTAATGAATCCTCGTCGATGCCATATTCCCTCAACTACATCCTTTCTGGATCATGATCCTCGTCGAGCATCACTTTCACCAAGAGAGGTGGCTCCACACGCAGAACCCTTTGTCATGCGTATGAGTTCATAATTGTTAGGTATGCATATCGTCGGTGGAAGTTCACTTTGTCGGTGAACTAGAAAATCCTGACTTCGGGAAACTGGATCTCGTCTCGCACTATATTCTATCAGAGGGATTTAGTACTCATTGACTACTGCATGGTTATCCAGGCCGACCACAACACAGGGAAGACGACATCTTGGGAAGGTAGAAGCAAGTATCTTATTTTATTCCCAAGATGTTCTCTGGCTGCTCTGTGGGCCCCTCCTAATCCATAAAATGAGGGAGCGGCCATGCCATGTGACACCCCCACTGCCGAGGTCTCGGCCTATGTAGGCCCCGTTCCCCGAGGTGCTTTTGGTCCTCCTCCTCTAGTGGCACCCTACCTGCTCTCTCACCACCGAGGATCCGCACTGGAAACCTTGAGCTGCCAAACTCACTTCCATAGAATCCCCTCAGGGTATGCTATAGTTGAATGTTCACCATACTTGTTCGAGAGGCTAACGTCATCTCCGATAGAATGAAAGGGATGATGTCACCAGAGACGTAGGTTGTGAACATCAGCCACAACTTAAGAAGAACACATGGATGCTTCTCCTCCCGAACATCTGTGTAGACTCTTTTCGGCATTCGCTGGAGGCATCTAACCTTCCTGGCGAACCCGGACGACATATAAGGATTTCCGAAAAGCTTCCCATCATTCCGAGCCACGAGAACCACACCTATGATGCTCTGCAAGTACTCCTTCTCCTCCAGCGAGCCTTCCCAAATCATCTGTCAACTGAACGGTTGGGGTGGGAATGGGCTGAAGAAAAATTTGGCATGGTTACCAATCCTGATTCATACTGCCTCCTCATTGATTTTCATCGACATGACCCTGATGGTATTCACCAGAGAGGGTCATAGGCCATTGCCTGGAGTACGGAAGGCATTAAGGAAGGTGTAGTCGCCAGAGTGAGTTGCAACCCAGCCATGGAAGATCTGGAATGGGCCACACACTCTATTAGGAGATCCCACTCTCGAGATGTGTCCCATGATGGCATAAAACCAGGCCAGCAGAGTGACCCCTAGGTTGATCCTCTAGTAGGAATCGATGATGTCTACCATCACCAGAGTCGCTGGACAGACGCCCATCCTGGCATCCCACACCGGCAAGAGTCATCCACTCAAGAATGTGGTGAGGAATCTGGTGTACCAGACATTTGGGTCCCGGGCCTCATTGATATTTTATCCACATGATTGGTATAGGCCCACCTCAAGGATCCTCCAATAGTATCTGCCCATGCTCTTCTGAACCGTGGTTGAATAACATTTTCCTCGTCTTGTAATCTTGACCTCTAGATCCTTCTACAGGGATATGCTGAACCATTCCGGGTAGGAAATATTCCTCGGGAATTCCATGACCTTTATCTTATCTTTGGCCAACTCATGCAGGTGCCACATCAGTATGGGGGATCAAGATCTGTCACCCCAGATGTTCATCGTCGGAAGGGACTCATCGTATTGATGGCCCAACAAAGGGATTCCTCCGATGAAGTGGATATCCTAGAGGCTAATGCCAACTTCTCCATGGTGAAGGTGGGATGTCTTGGTATCAGGGGACCATCGGGTGAACAGCTCCAGCCCAAGCTCAGGATGTCGGTAGAAGTGGAACTGTGATGTCCAGACTGCCTCGAATAGACCGATGTGCCGCAGATCGGCCCCAAATTGGTTACATGTGTGGAGAACCCAGTATGCCCAGACCCACTCGATGGTAAATTTGACTCTAGACCGTAGATCCTAGTCCTGCAGCAAACCCTTGGCCCCGTCAGTGATGCTCTGACGAAAGGTGCTCACATAGAAGGCCGACGAGCTCTCCGCAACAGGGTCACCCCCTGCAATGGTCCTGGTCCTGGGGATGAGGGCATAAATTTCCATATTCCTGGTTTCTCTGGTGGGGTGGCCATTATTGGTGATGTTTTATCGAGGATGGATGTCTTCATGAGTCACCCATGACCGCGGGGTATCAACCTCGAAACCCAGCAGAGGGACTTCCTCCAGAATTCCGAAGTCCCATAGTGACAGATTGTCAGACAGGGCATATTCTTTCGCGGCAGAGGTTAGCTTGTTGAAGAGTGTGTGGTTGTTGAAGACGACCCTCTTGGTGCCATAAACCTCTGGGTTCGCATCCATTTCGGTATTACAAGCGGCAGATTCACCCTCATCAACCCAATTTGCAGCTATCTTCTTCCAATCTAAGTGTTTCAGGATTTGGGCGTGAAATATGGAGGCTTAGCGCAAAATCTTGGAGTCCGGTGTGTGAAATTAGTGGCGGGCACGAAATATCATGCCGGTGCACGAAAAGTCCTGGTTTAGCGTGTAGAAGTCCGCTTAATCCAGAAGGAATTATAAGCAGTCGAGGTGGTTTTTTCGTGTCGGATCAGAGGCAATTGCGCACATTATAGCTCGATGCTTATCACGCGAGAAACTTCGAATAAAGCCCGAGACCCCCCCCCCCCAAGGCTTTAATAGGCACCGCTGGTGTTCTGCACCCGTGTGAAAAGAAGATTCCTCACGGGAGAGGGTTTTGTGCGCCACTCCTAATTTTTGTGCACAGGGAGACCACGTAGCCATGCACATCGGCTTTTCCCTCAGAATCTGATCATTGTGACCCATTGCCGATCCAATTCTGAGGGGGGGGGGGGATTTGTCGATGCTGAAAACTGCTAAAGTGCAGGAAAAAGTTCTGAAACGAAAAAGAGAAGTCATATTTGGACCTGGTGGCCCAGTCCGGAGGGCCCAGAGGTGATGCGCGGGAAAAAGGTTGAGTGCACAGAATAAATAAGGGCCATGTGGAAAGGACCAAGATTCGTGAAGAGTCCCCAGCACCGGCGCGAAATAATTTCACACCTGTGCCCCACACGGATGATATTTCGCACCGCCACCTCTATCGCGCAATTATTTCATGCAGTAGTGAGTTCAGTGCTGCCGGGTGCCTATGTATAGAAGGTAACCCCCTTCCATTTCGGGGATGAATAATTTGAACTACCTCTCATGCGTGTAATTGGCATTCCGCACGGGCACAATATGGCCTTCAAGTATGGTTCTTTTTCGCGCCATGTCACCCTGGGATCCGCCTTCGCGCGAGATCCCCCAAACATAGACTAAACTCCAACCCCGTTGGGGTCTTCCCCATGCGCGCAACCTATTCCATGGTGCGAAAGACGGCCAAGACGCGTGAAATCCTTCCTTTGTGTGTGCACTCCTTCCTTTGCGCACAATTTCTTTCTTTGAGAGAAATTCATTCCTTTGCGCATAGTTTCTTCCTTTCCGCACAAACCCTTCAAGCCACACGCAAAACCTCAACCCCCAATCCCATGTAGGCAGCACTGATTTCGTGCCAAACCAGAGGCGTTTTTCCCCAGGACCCTTTATTTTGCACACGCCCCAAGGGTTGAGCGCATTCCCCCAGTGCCCTTCACCTCGCTGCTCCCCAAGCGTCCTCTTGCGCGAACGCCCGATGCCCTCCTTATGGCTAACATTCGTAGGTGTCTCGTGCACTCTGAGAATCTGCATCATGCATGGTTTTCCTGTGCGACCTTCTAGGCACTTACGAAGTAACTTCAAGGTCCCTTGGACAATCATTCCTATTGCGTTGCTTCGCCTTATGCTTCTTCGCATAGGCACACTAACGACTATTGCTTCGTCGCATAGCCATGTTAACGTGGACCCTTACATGGCTCGCTTCCCAAAACCCCCTCAGTATGGCCTTGCCGGTACCTTCCCTCCCACAAGGAGCAGAGGGTACCAATTATCTATGTCCTAGGGGTGCGGGGTAAACCCACCTCGTCCAAGCTGTAGGATGTTAAACTGCAAGCACCTCATCCTCAACACATTATGTTAAACTGTGACACGTCCCCATGCCTCGCACGCAAGGTCCCCCTGCCTTGTACATTCTCCATGCCCACTTATCTCCATGGGGATGGGATCATCCCTCACAAGGGGGTGATTTATTGGAGTGGTGTTTGTCCATGGGGAAGGGAAACCACCTTAGTGTGGGCCCCTAGCTTTCCTTCCAGGAGGCAGCACCCCTGCTCCTGCTCACTTCCTCGGGGTCAAGGCCAGTGGAGGGCATGATAGAGAATAGGTCCCATCCTCTCCTCCTCGGTGCCAAAATACCTCTCCCGCTGCGCTATGATGCCCTCGGGCCTCCACCTGGAGTAAGTTCCAACACCATGGGACGCTCAACGTGTAAGCCCCTTTTCACAAACCACAGACGCACCCTTCGCGACATGATCATCAGGTCTCTGCTACCACTTTTTTATCACACTGAGCATGAATCTCGTGAGCTTAGAGTGAGCACTGACTACGACACCATCCTTGGTCTGTCTCAGAGTGTAAGCCCCAACCATCCCAAACTACAGAGCCTTTGATCCGTGCTAAGGCATGGTACATAGGAAGCATCCACGAGGTACAAGACACACCACCTTGGACCGTCTTAGAGTGTAAGACCCAACCACCCCGAACAATGGGGACTTTGATCCATGCTAAGGCCCGATACATATGAAACCTCCATGAGGTTCATGCCCCCCGACCTTGGGTCATCTCAGAGCCTATGCCCCAGCCATCCCGAACTACAAGGACTTTGATCCTTGCTAATGCATGGTATGTAGGAAGCCACCACGAGGTTCAATCCCCACAAACATGGGTTGTCTTAGAGTGTAATCCCCAACCATCCCGAACTACGAGGACTTTGATCTGTGCAAAGGCATGGTACGTAGGAAGACTCCACAAGGATCAAGACCCACCACCTTGGGTCATCTAAAAGCGTAATCCCCAACCATCCCGAACTACGGGGACTTTGACCCGTGATAAGGCATGGTACGTAAGAAGCCTCCACGAGGTTTAAGCCCCACAACCTTGGGTCGTCTTAGAGCATAAGCCCCAACCATCCTGAACTATGGGGACTTTTATCCATGCCAAGGAATGGTACGTAGAAAGCTTCCACGAGGTTCAAGTCCCTCTAACTTGGGCCGTCTCAGAGCGTAGGCCCCAACCATCTTGAACTACGAAGACTTTGATCCCTGATAAGGCATGGTACGTAGGAAGCCTCCACGAGGTTCAAGCCCCACAACCTTGGGCCGTCATAGATGGTAAAACCATAACATAAAAAACTATGGGGACTTTGATCCTTGATAATGCATGGTACGTAGGAATCCTCCACGAGGTTCAAGCCCCACCACGTTGGGTCATCTCAGAGCGTAAGCCCCAACCATCAGGAAATACGGGGACTTTGATCTGTGTTATGGCATGGTACGTAGGAAGCCTCCACGAGGTTTAAGACCCACCACCTTAGGCCTTCTTACAGCATAAACCCCAACCATCCCGATCTATGGGGACTTTGATCCGTGTTAAGGCATGGTATGTAGGATGCCTCCACGAGGTTCAAGACCCACAACCTTGGGTCGTATTAGAGCATAATCCCCAACCATCCATAACAACGGGGACTTTAATATGTGCTATGGCATGGTACATAGGAAGCCTCTATAAGGTTCATTCCCCAAAACCCATTGGCCCCGACCGTCCCCGTGTTGGTGTGCCAAGCCCCCAATCCACCTGGACCCCAGGTCACTCTTCGCGTCGGTTCACCAACTCCATCATTGGGCCGTCTCATAGCGTATGCACCAAATGACCCCATCTCACATGACGTTAAACTGTATTACATCCCAAACTATGTAGACTTTGATTCCTTTCCATGGGGATACGTACGATGCCTGCACAAGGCTCAATACCATCACTCATGTATCATCCTCATCTCTCCCTCGAGCCCACGTGTCTGAGGAAGCTCATGCCCTATCCTAGAGGTTCCACTTCCTCTGGGTCCCATCCACATGTCCATTATCACGGGTTGCCTCTTTAGGTGTACCACCATATCATCGAACAATGTGGACTTTGATTCCCTGCCACGAGGATACGTAGGATGTCTCTCTGAGACCCAAGACCAAATCCACCATCCATCCTGATTCTTACCAGGGCCGCCACATCCCAGCGAGATCACGCCACTCAATGCCACTCAACTCCTCACTCCCCTCCACAGCATTCAGGATGCCGCCCATGTGATGGCCCCAACAACAGTGTTCCTTCCATGTGGTTATTAAATCTGATCTACTCTAGCTTGTGTTCTGATTAGTCTGATCCATCTCTACTGGACATTAAACTTGCGGCATACCCTGTGTTATACAATGGAAGATGAGGAAAAACCTCATATACATTATTATGGTATACAATTCCCCGCATTCGATATGGGATGCCTCGGGCTTCCATGCCCTAGAGAAGCCCTATAATAAAGGACAAAAGATAGAAATGCCAATCCCCAGTGTCAAGACATGCCAGTGATGTCCCAACGTGAATACTCTCCTAACCGAAGGTTTCTGCCCTGATCGGACCCCTTGGAAGGTCCTGACAGAATCAGCGTAATTAATTGTAGTCCATGAAGATATGGCGCTGGGAAGAGGTTCACTAGCTACATTTTAAATCTATGAGGGAGACCCATACTAGGTGACGAGCTCCGAGGAGGAATCCATGGAAGGAAAACCGACATCCCATCATCCTGTTTCGATCAAGGAGAGGGCGTCCTTGAATAAGGAATGGATGCCACCTGCCTTTGGAAAGTGGGAAAACAGGATTACAGCAGTGCGTTCTCTGCATGACAGATGTCTGCTCCCCGAAAAAGCATCATAAATAATGGATTTTCATATTCCACTCTCCAAAGGATTGTCTACTAAAGGAAAACACATCCTTAGGATATGCATCTTATATCTCTATAGGCCTCAACATCATCATGATGGAAACCACTTTTTGAGCATGGTATGTTTTCATTCCTTGAATTGTGTTCCCATTTAATTATTCCTAATCTGAGAACCCAAAAGATCATAGTTTAGGATTTTTGTCTTCACATATGAGGCTTGTGGGAACATTTTTCCCCAATGAGTCTTTCATCACTCATTGTTCACACAATTTATGGTCCTATCCGGGTGAAATATAACTATAAGCTGCTAGGTTTCCCTCGCTACATGATTCTAAACTTCATAGTTAACCTCTTAATTAATTGACATTTAAATCCTAAAAATACATACGGATTGATTCCCACCTTGATGCGACATATAGTGATACCTAGATCCAATATCCCTATCCAGCCACAATAAGATTAAAATTCTCTTGTCTTCCATTTAACCACCTATGTGCGGTGAAATGAACCTTTTACACCAGTAATTTCACACACTAAGCATAGCTTACATGGGACAAGGAGTTTTGGAAATACATTAATTACATGATCTAGTCATAAAATTCCATTCCAGGGTAACAGTGGTCCGTGTAGCATGATATTAAAAGGAATACCTAATTTCCTTTCCACATAACATTAAACTACATGGTTAACACCCTTTTTAAAATGTAAATCTAGGAACTATGTCTATATTGATTCCTATTATAAATAGGATACATAATTATTCCAAAATATATAATTTTGTGTCCATTCTAAATATATAAATTACCGCTTTCCTTTAGTATGGGTAAGATCTACATAGAGAAAATTCACTTAAAAACTAGTGTGGCTTGATTCTCTCATTGGCGAGATACACAGTGAAGGCCAGTTCTTACATCCTGGTATTTCTATAACAAAAATATTCCCCAATCTCATATATATGTGCCAGATATACATTGGATGGTCCAAAATAGGCTCTCTCATCTCTAGTGAGCCTATGTTGAAACAAAAAATCCCCCCTCCTCACACATGTGATCGATTAGTGGGGGGAGTCATTCATAGAACTACATGTGGATTAATTCTCAATTTAATGAGATATATAGTGATACCTAGAACTTTTCTTATGGTCTCAAATATTAAAAATTTATAAAAAATATTCTCCACGTGTATGGGTTAGACCCGCGGAGGGGAAACATGCTAACCCATTCTCGGGTAATTTTAATATGAAACGACCATTCCATATTCTGAAACATCCTTACACAAGAAAAACTATATGTCTTTGAAAGAACGAATTTCCATAAGATTTCCCCTACAATCAATAATAAAATATCATATTCCAAGGGAATCCATTGTTTCACTATGAAAAATATGGCTCATCTAGCTAAAATAAGTCTCTCTCAAAAGGTTTGAAAACCAGAGGCATGTTAATTCTCAGAAGATAATTATTCTATTTCTGTATTCCCCAAAAACATTATGATGGAAACTACTTTTCGTATAAGTTATATGGACACCCCATTGATATTGGTCCCATGTCACTCTTTGGATTAAAAACACCCCATAGTGAAGCATATAATAATCCCTCATCATTCCTGGAGATAGAGGGAAATTCTTGGTCATATCACCATGGAATTGAAAAAAACCAATCCTTCAGTCGAAGCTAAGTGACCATAAATTATAACCCATAGTGTCTTCAACCTAATATGTTTAACTAAAAGGTCCATGAACTATTCACATGAAATTAAAGGACACTAGTCTTTATCCATTTTCATAGAGGGACCTCCCCCGATATGTCATTCATCTAAGATAATGTATTCTAGATCCTTTACATAATCTAAATTCATGTAAGATAGGTTTCCCTTTCATGTGTAGTGCCAATACAGATGCTACAATTATTCTCGAACACATTCCCTACACAATCCAATCCTTTTGGTCTTGAAAAATCTATATCTTCCGAACAAACATGGCCATTAGTAATAGGATTTAAGATTCTCAGGGACACATTTGTTCGACTATTTATTGATATTCCCAATTATGGATTTTCATAAGTCCCCCAAAAAATGGTATATTAACCAGAGGCACATTCATCCATCTGAGATACCCCATATATCTATAGAATCCCTGGTTACATTATGTTGGAAACTACTTTTGGAATATGGTCCATTATAACACCTCACATACTTTTCCCTCCTAATGCTTCATATTTAGAAATAACATGATATTAACTCAAAAATACCCCTTCTTATGGGTAAATACTATTAGGACATTCTCATACAACTAGCCCTATTTTGGAAATCATTCCACAAATCATAGTCAGAACTTTTTGACCTAAATAAATAGTCACATTATCCTATATTTCATGTCTCTAGACTACTAGTGTAAGAGGATATAATAATCACTAAAAAAGGAAACCCACAATGGGACCCTAGGATAAAAGTCTAGCGATTCTCATTAAGTCCACACCACATTGGTCTTAGGAATAAATTACGGTGGTAATGGAGAAGAAGAAAAGTTAGTAGGGTTATCCATGTAACCCTAAAATATTCAATACTATGTTCACTAGGGCCCTTTTCCTATGTAAATATTATATAATTACCTGATATTTCTTCCAAATGAGCTAACTATGGTGTAACAATGATTGTTATAATTCTTATAACCATCCATTATAAATTATTTCAAAGATTTCATTTCAGATCGCCTATCCGAGCTCTAGATCAAAATTGACATCCAGTGAAAAGAACAAACATTTTATCTATGAGAATCTCTTTCAAAACATTAAATCTTATGATTTATTGGAACTTCAGCATATAATAAAGGACAGGTTCTTGATGGTGAACAAATTTTAATTTAAAGATCAATAGGAAATAAAGGAGTAACATCCATATCGTGGAGTCTCTCGATATGAATAAAATATTACAATTATAAAGCTTTCCCTACATCTTCAAAAATGTTGAATCATAACTTTATCTAAATCCTATATGGATCAATGTAGATCAGAAAAAATTTCAATATCTACATCATCTCTTGCCCATATTTCCTATACCATTTCTATGGAATTTAACACTTTCTTTTTTGTATCTTTTATAAACCCTTTATCTTCATTTAATGGCACCTTACCATGATCTAGTTCTTTATTGAGAAAATAAAACTACTTAATAAGTCTATCCACCATGGTTTGATTCTCTACAACTATACCCAATTGTATCACAACCACCGTATCATACTCCGAGGCATTATCTAGAAAGATATTACTAGATAAGAAAATAAGGGCCAATGACTCAGCAATTGAGATGTGATATTGGATCATGCAATCCCTCTCCCATGAAGAAATCACCTTTTTGACTACATTATGTATGGAATAATAATCAAACCCCCATACCAATGAAAAAAACTTGTGACATAGTCTGGGTAGTTTCATTGGAATGTTTTCTATGGGGTATGAGAAATTAGATTCCAGAAATATTTCTTCATAGTCTAATGAGAAACATAAAGATTTTAAATAGTCTCATGACCTAGTAAAAAATAGCCATTGGGTGGTAGAATATATTCACGAACTAGTGAAACCAAAGAGGGTTCCGACTCAACACCTTTAGTACTAGTTGTCTCTACCATGGAAAACATCTTTTTAATGTTATAAAGTTGAGATATTCGATCTTCTGTTGCAGTCATAAAAGATTTTGGAAGTAATTATAGAGTTATACGATTGAGTCAATCAATAACTAAACTAATAATTATAAGTAATAACTAGAAAGTTTGAGAAATTACATACATTTTTTGAAATATTAGAATCCCTAGACAATATTGTCCTTCTGACCTGAAAAATGGAGGTTGTATCATCAATTTTCAAGATGGATTAATTTTATTCAAGGGATTCCCATTACCCATGTTAATGACTAGATAATTTAGTGTCCTCCGTAATGTTACTTAATTATAATGAGATTTCAAGAGTAATAATCATGCAACCCAAAGTGAAATTTGGGTTTGAATCTCAGTGAGCTTGAGTCGGTTCCTCTTCTATATCTTTGATCTATAGAGAAGAATGATCAATATTCTTGTAAGAAACAATAACCCATAAAGGTTCCCCCATTAATGGTATATATGTTGTTTTATTATGATGGATTTACCCTCTAGGTCTCAAAAACTCTATGGTTCTCTCAGTTTCTATTTGGTTCCCCTCTGGCTTAAGTATAACCACCAGTATCACATATATATTTGAAGAAGTAGGGAATATATGAGACTTATTTGATGATTCATTTTTAATGACCAAAATTTTACCAATTCATGTATATGTTAATTAATCATCACATGGAAACACATGACATCATGGTTAAATAAATAGATGCAATAATTACCATTTTTTCTTGAATGAAGGTGAGTCACCATAATTATTTAACGTGGACACATCATAATGATCCATTAAGATAGTATCCTAGGGGGAACAATAGGAAATTCTATGGTTGGGAATACTCTTGAAGGATCAGTAACAACTTCCTTTATGTTCTCAAAAACTATAAGAGATCATTATTTAGTGGTTACAACAATTTAAGAGATGTTCCTTCCAATTGAAGCCCCTATGGTTACTCCCAGTAAGGGAAATGTGATCAATTATTCCTAGCCTCCTACAAGTACAATGTGTAGGGGATCAGGGTAAAAAAAATAATAGGAATATGATATTTTAAAAGGATAATATTACCTATTAATTGGTATCATCTTGCTCCACCATGGGTATCACCATATCACACTCTCATTTAGACCAATAAAATATACCCTTAAAAGAATAGAATCATGCATCCATCCTCTTGAGGTATATACCAACTACATTGTGGAATTAATGGAAATAAATTCATTTATGAGATTTGAGTACCTATAATTTAGTAAGATCAATGTTATAGACTTGACGATATCTCCAAATATCTTATGTGGATATTCCCTCTCTCAAAGAGTCTCATTAATTACATGCCTCTAGGGTGGCGGAAGTAAGGGGACCAACTAGTGTCAGAGGGTTCTCCCTTGGAGGTAGGGTACTTTCTATCCATGGTAGTTGATTTATTGGAATCTCATCCACCATAGGACACCTTGGAGCCAATTTCATACAAGTCACTTGTTTGGAAGAAGGAATAAGGTTCCTTACCATAGTTGAAGTAGGCATGTGGGCTTCATCGACCCCTCAGAAATGTGACTTCTCTCCTCCTCACTTTCATTAACATCCGGCAATAAAATTTTCTATCAATTGCATGGATAATTTATATTCGTTACATAGAGAATGAATTGAGGTGTCATGATATTGAATATGGGGTTCCACTATCTCAGGTTCATTAGTATAACAAATATTTCAATGTGATTAATATTTCAATATCTATGTAACCAAACCTCTTTATACTGCTGATAGTGCCAGATGTCACCAATGGTTATGGAATTCTTCAAAGCATCCCACTATATCTAGGATGTCATATAAAAGGACTAATGGTAGATGGGTGCTTTTTATGAGTAGTGCTATTAACAAGGGTGTTTGATCCCCATATTCTCAAAATTTTCTTATGTAGTTCAGAAACAAGAGATTTTCTTTTATTCTTCATAGGACTAGAATGTGCATTTGTTTTCCTTTAATACCCCTCTGTATCAGTAACCGACTAACATTTGAAAACCATGACCAATTTTATTTTTGTTCAATGGGATTTTATCAAGTCCATGATTAAACATAAGTCATGCTGATCATAGTCATAAAACCTATGCATGTCATACGCTAAACTCGACATTGTGTATCTTATTGGGTGAATATTATCCACAGTTATTGTGCCACCCTTAAATTATTCTCTTTTCCTGTAATATTAATGGCTAGGGGACTCATAATCTAGATGTTATATAATTTAATAAAAAAATAGGGTGAATACACCTCCAATATCATCTTCCATCAATTCTACCAACCAAAACATCCTCTTTCGAAGAGATAAGGTTACCCCCACATGGAATGATCACTAAATGCATCATTCACCAAGGTTCTTATAGGGGACAAACAAAGAGTATGAGAGAAATAGTCATGGTAGATGATTTGGTCCATTAAAAAATTCTCTTTCCAATCCAATGGGTTTACCCCACTTATGAACTGAAAATAAGGTTAGAATTGAGCTTCTAGGATCCTTTGGTTGTTGAACAAATCATAACATCCCATGTGGGCTGTCATATAGCCCCAAATAAATTTAAATGGGTATACTAGTAGTCATTTTTTCATTCCCATGATTATACTCCCAAATAGAAGATATATATTTTCCACCACTAGTACCACAAGATTAACTCGCTATCCAGTGGACAACTGGGCGATCAACACATAAGGTGTGAATCTGAATCTAGTTCAAAATTATTGAACTGAAAGTAACCAAGCACTATGAAACATAGTGAGAAAGGATACTAATCAAACCACTTAGTCAACATTAGGGACAATCTTTCAGACCCACTTAGTGAACCGACCCTCCTCAAGAGTTATCCAATAGGCACTAACACACCCTCGAGTGTCAAGGGTGGGGAATGTGGCCGACCTTCATTCATGGGGTTTATGAATGTTTCGCATGAAAAAAACATCTATCAAGTCAGATAACATGAAATACTATTTTAGGTGATGGTAATCCATCAGAAGTTCATTGTCCTTGTCATTAAGATTCATTACCAGAAAGGGTGTCCATTATGTGTCATCATAATCTGAAGAAACATGAAATTATTAATCATATATATCTTCCATAATAAGAACACTTGAGATCATCTGCACATCCGAGACAAAAATATAAAATTCCTCATGCACAAGATATTAGGTACTTGTATCCTAAATCCATAATCTATAAAACTACACTATAATGGATTGGTTGTGATGGGAATAGGTTTGTGATACCGAGAAGAACTCTTATTATCCCACGACCTTCAGTATGGATTTCAACTCCTCATAGCTCTGGTAAACCCAGAAATGCCACCCCATATACAAAACCATAGTCCTCTTGGGTGAAAGTATCATTTCAATAACAAAAATATCTCCACAATTTTTGTGGACTTCCTTACGATGCTTTGATAGAAATTAAAATATACTTATGGAACCAGTATGAATTTCTCTTAAAAAAGATGTGTAATTCAAAATAAATGTTTTGATTAGTCCTCAAAAATGAATGAAACTTGTAATGAGATGTTTACTTGGGTAATGTTTCTATTTTTGAGTATCCAAGACACATGTTGAATTAATAAATGTTGTATAGAGATATAAACATCGGATGAAATCCCATTTTTGTATAGGGGAATATTATTTGAGATCAGATACCCTTGAAGACATGCACCTAGAAGTCCACCCAAATATTGAAAATGTGGGTTGACATTATGTTTGTTTTTGTTATCAAAAAAAATCATAGAATTCCTCCTCACAAATGTAGTGGGAAGTTCTTGTGAGGATTCCATTTTTTTATTTTATTCCATAAATTAATGAAGTAATGGTTTATTATTTTTCTTGTAAACATATGCTAAAATTGAAAATCGTGATATGTGGTTTAAAAAATGATTGGTCTATAATGAAATTGGTCTACTATGTTTTAAAAGAGACCACATAGATAACGGTATCACTATGAAGGATTCATCAAAATGAAATGAGTCAAATGAATTTGGTGTAAATACCATTAATGAGTGGGGATCATAGAGTACATAGATTGTTTTTTTATAAAGGAGGATGGTACCAAGGAGAATATATAAGTTGAGGATCCACATAGTGTCATTTCATAGAGAGGATCCATAAATCAAACATCATTGTAACCAATTTTTATATGTGTGGGCCCTCTTATAGTCCACATTCATATCATAAATTATTTCAAATGAGACCAAATTTTTCATCAAAATCACCTCCTAATTCATCCAAATTAGTTATAATTCGAATTGGGGGAATTTGATGGGTCCATATAACTGCACATGGAATGTGAAAAAAAAACAATATAATGAATTTGGAAAGGAAGAATAAACTCAGAATAGAATAAAAATATTTTAATGACCACAAAGTCGTGATTGAGTTCTTGGTTTCTCATAGAAATTCATCTATATATACTTCCACTCTACACGAAATCTCTTCATTATTCCTAGAATCTCATAAACAAAAATAATTTTGGGAAAAGATGATGGCTTCTTAACCCCACAAAGGAAAAAGCCTTTTGTGGGCATGTAAGGTGTTTTTTGTCCCCCATAAAAGGAAACTGGATTTTGTAGGCCCATATAGTGTTTTACATCCCCCTTAAATGAATACATAATTTTCAAACCCAGATAGTGATTTATCCCCTATAAATGAAAAGAATTTTTTGGGAATTAACATTATTCATAGGCCCCAACAAATGATCCATGTGGTCATGAAAATTTTCATCATTACCTATAAGTAGTTACATAGTCCACCTCTATAAAAATTCAAGAGGGGATGACGAATACAAGGGTTTTAAATAGGATAATACTTCCAATAGCCATCCCTTTTGATCAGGAGAATCTACCACATAATGTTAATGTAAAAAGGGGAGTCAGTTGGCCATTTGTAGACCAAAAATACTTTCTGGACACCACTCTTTGAAGTATAAGAATATGACCTCTTTGTGGTGTATCACACGATGAAGAAAATGTCAATGTAGAGGTATAACCTCCCCACATAGAAAATCATTGTGTGGGAGGAATCCAAAACCATCGTAGCGGGGCACTATAATGATTGAAATTAGACCGACATATCAAAATACTACATGGAAGATACCACATTCCTCATGAAGAAGTGCTATACAGAAGGGGTATCATGGGGTACTCTACTTTCCTATTCTCATTTCCTTCCTCATCCATCCAAAATTAATATTTTTATTAAAAAGGGAAATTAAAACAAAGAGAGAACCAGTGTCTAGGGGGTTCTATATTAATGAAGTCCGAGGGCATCACCCTGTATCAAAATCACCCCCTCTGGTTTAAAATGGGATACCTGAGTATAAAAATTAACCATGCTACTGGTGGTTACCATAGAGGCCATGTGTTCTGCAACCCTGTTTCTCTCCCTCCATGTGTGAGTGACTCTAGTGCTACTTTCCAGGAAAGCATTGCAGTTTCGAATAGTGTATGAAATGGACCAGGGGCAGATACCTTTCCCATTAAAGCATCATGAATAACCATAGAGTTAGTCTCAACTTGGGAGATGGGAAGCGCCCGCTGCCTGCACATTGTGATACCTATGAGCACTGATTTTGCCTCAGCCTGCATAGAATTCCAATAACCATAGTGCGCCGAGAATGACAAGGACACACTGCCCCTAGGGTCTCAGACCACACCGCTACCACACATCTCTCCCAGCACGCAAGATCTGTCATTATTCAGTTTGAAGCTAGCTTTAAGAAGATTCCACCGGACCAAGTGTCCTTATTGTCTAGTTGCTGACCGCTGGACCATGATGTTAGGAACAAATAGCTTTCAAATGTAGGGGACTGCATCCATTCGTCAACGGTGCCACAAAATTCCACCAGAATACATCATACTCTTACTGTAACAGATATCCCTATAGATGCAAGCCCCTCGAACCTGGCCCAGTTCCTTGCTTACCATACACACCAACATACAACTTTGATGATGCTGAATGTTTCCCTCCCTTTATTTACGGAGTCATCCAACCCCTGGAACCAGTTCTCCATGAAGGTGTCTAAGTTCATTGCATTGTGGGGGGGGGGGGTATTCTGAGAGTCTGTCAAACACTTCCCATACCTGGCGTGCCCATTCGCCCTCGATGAATAAGTTTGATAAACTCTCCTCTCATTTTTAACATAGAAATGGCTGTAAGAGGCCGTGCAGATACCGATGATCTTGATGATATCATCGGACGGTAATGCTCAGTTATGGATCCTCCACGTCATAAAGTTAAATTTAGGAGGGATACTCTTACACCACACCTGGCCATACCCCATGCCTGTTGGCCCTGCGAAAATTTGGTCCTGAAAAAATCCTTCACGTTGAACCTACCATAGTATAGGGTTTGTACCAACCTTGGCCCCTCCCTAAATTATTTTTTTGACCATATTTATCAAAAATTTTACGTGTAACTTTATGAAAAAAACGGGACTCCTCACAAGGTATCAGTCCAAGGCATCTCCCAAAGCATATATATATATGAATGATAAAATCTTTACCCACACCAAATCGTCCTATCTAGAATAAATACCCCTGGAAAATGATATTTCATTGGTAAAATACTTAACTACGGTGATCCTTGAAATGTTCTCAAGGATACATTTTAATGGAAAATAGGTTCCCAAACGTGGAGGTAGTTCTAGGGACATCTCCATTTTATTGATTTATGAGAACCACTTTCCTTTCCCTTCATTGAGGAATTGTGTTGGATCCTTATAATTTCATATATAAAATAGAGAATAGGGAATATATTTTAGATTAATCCCCTAGTGGGAGGAAACTAATCATACTATTCATATACCCTAGATAAGAAAGCAAGAGAGGAGGTGGGCACCAGATCCCTCTCTACCTCTCTCTCTTTGGGACCTAACTTCATCCATTAGTGGAAAAATAAGATTGTGTGGTTTTACGATCTTCTCTGTCATCTTGTTTTTTACACAAATCATTACTCACATGGGATTATAGGTTAGTGTAGATCATGACATTTGAATGATCCCATCACATGAGACTCAATTTTGGTGTAATTCCAAACTAGGCCATCTCAACCTTTTAGATGGCCATGTTCCTGATGAAGAACCTATGGTCTTCCTAATCGGTGTATTTCACAACCATGTTATATGTAACTTCAAAGGTCCACAATATCGACGAAGCACCTATGGGGCACCTATTCATTATAATAACCAATCATGTTACCTCTACCTTAAGAGGTCCATATTTCCGATGAAGCACCAAATGACCTCCTCTATAGGTGTAAACCCCAACTCACTAAACTGCATGGGATTTGATTCCTTTCTAACTAAGATACATAATAAGTAACCCCGTTGTCCAAGCTTAATGCCAAAATTCATCCTAATTTTAAATGGGATACAACCCTAGAAGGGCTATATCCAACCCAAAAGGCTAAATTCCTATTAGGTCTGTTTCATGACTATCCTTATTAGGATGTATTCTTGATAAGATCATACCCCAACAAAGGGGATCACACAAATTCAAGGTTGTTCAAACCACTTCCGCATAAGTCTCACACTAATATTGACTCGACACCGTCCACATATATGTCTTGGAAACAAAATGTTAAACTTCAAATTTTGGTCCTTATCACACGACCTTAAAAGGTATGATGTGTCCCATTAAGTTTCACTAAAATACATGAGCTCCAATTCATGTCATGTGGATATGTAGGAAGACCATCTTGTGGGTCCAATAATGACATCAAAACATCCCATATCTCTCTGTATGATATTAAATTATAGAGTTTCTCATTAGGTGGATTAATACCATCATTATAATAGTAAACGACATAATAATCTGTAACATCTAGATAAATGGTTCCATTAATGCGGAACCTCCTATACATATAAATGATTCTAAATTCATGTGTAATAAAAATATGTTATTTTTTCATGGGTAATCCATTTCATACATCGGTGTGAATAAAGGTTTTATGAACAAGTCTTAAATAAAAACTATATTAAAGTTACGAAATAGGAAATAATTCCTCAAAAAAGTGTGATGAGACTGACCTTGCATCCTTGCGACCAATGTGATTTCTTAAGTATAATTGGACATGTAACATAATGAGAACCTACCTTTGGAATGAATGTCCATTACTCACCACATATGAAAGATCCATTCGGTTTTTATAGTTCTATAAACAAACCCCATTGGGAACCGACCCATCACAAAGGGGAGTGAAGTAGAATCCATGAAAATTATCTCAACTAAAGTCATTATAAAAGATTAGGAATGGGTTCTCAGACATTGTAACAAAAAATATTTCCCACATTTAATAACAATTACTTGTTTTGAGTATTAATCTTTAATAGGGATCAGATAAGGATGTGAAGAGATTGCGTTGATGGCCCATTAATATAGGAAATCACTAATCTAAACTGAGGGGATGCGGTCAAAACACCAACTCTATGAACAAATGTTTTGAGATAAAAAATATTTTTATGAAATTTTTCATTAAATTAAAGAGATTTTATTTGGAGTAAATACTTCATATTCGGGGATATTCATAGGAGGGTTCACATAGCATACATGCATAGGAGCTTGGAAAGGGGATGGCCACATAACATTGACTTAATAGTGATTCATGATGGAGGTAGAAAAAAAATGTGTGTATGTGTATGACCTCATAAAAGACTTTTAAATTGGAATTTTTTGAAATGTCACCACATAAAATAATTTATTAATGGAAACTATATAGTGTGCTTTGTTATGGGTAATCATGTGTCATGCTTCGTGAAGGGACATCATGAATGTGTCTCTCGATGGACTTCCCATCGAATTTACTTATGTTGTTATTCTAGGAGGGTGAGTCTAGTTCTACACCTCCATTTTATAATAAAGTATTAGTATTTTTATGTAGTAGTAGGAAAATTGCTTCTTAATAAGAAAAAATTAATAGTGATTGAAGTGTTATGTGAATATATTGAAATTAATTATGGTAGGATCCAAATTACAACCATTATTCCAGAAACAAAATTATTTTTCATGGTGATATGTGAATGGAAAATATTACTATATGAATTGTGTTAAGTGATTTATAGGAATATTTCTTCCCAAATAACTTATAGTTTTATGGCCATCCCTTCTTTTTATTTGTGGTGGATTTTCTTTTTCCAATTTCTTTTATATAAAAATGACACCTAATTTAATATGGAATTAAATTGGGACTTAAAAAATCTATTTGTCTATATGATAATTTCAATTAATGACTAAAATGTAAACAACACCCTATATGGGGTCTTTATATCCTTCAATGATGTTTTCTCATGAAATAATTGATCGAGAACCCTATAAAATTGTGTATTTCATATTCGAAACCATTTTTTAGTAATTAACAAAATTCATTACATACTTCTTATGGGAGTTTCTCTTCACCATGTTTTCATATTAGATGATTTTTGAGTAATTTCCATCTATTAGTGTGAAAAAATTCATGCAATGCATGGAAATATCATTGTATTCTTTTTTGGGAATGTAGATACTTTTCTTTCCAACTCTTAATGTATTATTAGAGTGAGGATCAAATTACGAGTTTTGAAGAAAAATTATAGAATTTATTTTTCAATGGAAACATCATGTGATGATTATTTTAGAGGAACTATTCGATGATTGAAAAATAATAACTAGAATATTTGTGTACATAATTATTATATAATGATCATTTTATTTTGAAGAATGGAAACATGAATTTCACATACGGTTATATTGTGGGGTATAGAAATTCTATTTTTCAAAAATTCTTAATTCATTGGAAAATAAACCTAGACTTTTATAGATTAGATTTTATACCATGAATGAACTTTTGGGGGAAAACACATCCTATATGAAATTAAAAAAAATGACTAAACATAATTATCAACTATGATATATTGATGTGTTTATAATGAATAATATTTTAACTTAAACTAGTCGATCGGGACTTTAAATAAATATTTGATAATGGTCACTTAGGAGAAACTAACAGGTTCCTATTTCTGAGGGAGTCCATATATATTTTGAATATCCGAAAACATGGGAAGTATCTAACTCGTTACCATGGTTTTCTAGAACATTTTTTTAAATTTAAGAGATGAATATAGATATTTAGTAATTTAACAATATAATTTTATAGTGGTTCATCCCCTTGAAACAAAAACTAATTTCCCATATATAGATATTAATGGAGACCCTTTAGAAACTAAATATATCACTACATTAAATGGATTATTTAATAAATTCTTTTATAATTACATCTATTATTACACTCTATGATTAATTTTTGATCAGTTATTTGAAGATTAAACAATCTTGTTAGAATATAAAAATCCTATAGACAGACCATATATTAATCTAAACATTTCATGATAGCTAAAGTAAGAGAAATGGGAAAAACCCCATGATATTTTATACTATTTATATGAGTATTAATAACATCATATAATAATGACCCCCACTAAATAATGTTTTTTACTAACACACACACAAACCATGATTTTTTGGAAACTACCATGCCCTGGTGAATCTTTTAGTGTGTATTTCCTTTAATATATACCTACAGAAATAAACTAATATATCATATTGATTTCCCAAAAATCAAAATCAAAAAAGAATAACAAAATTATAATTAAGAAATGAATAATGTTGGAGAACCAATATAAGAATAATTTATGAAAAAAGAGACTAAAAACTATTCTAGTGTAACATAAGTATGGTTTTTGAATTAATGAAAAAAATATTTAAATAAATAGACAAGAATATAACTCGTCGGTAAAATTAAGGAAAATGAATCATATAGTTCATAAAAGAAGAATATAAAGAGGAAGAAAGAGATAGGTAGAGATATAGAGAGGTGGTTATAGAGAAAAAATTATCTAGAAAAATAAATAATGGAAAATATCCCTTATCTCAAGTCCAAAAATTATGAGAAAGATCCAATAACCTCAAAAATGATATGAAATATCCATTAATTAAATGATACAAATTCTTTTTTCATATTTATTTTTTAGCTATTAATCATTTGTTATGATTTATTAATTTATTAAATTACTATTACTTGTTCTAATAATTTTTATATTGTTCATTTCCCCAATTTCAAAACCACCTTAATATTAATGTAATAGTTAACATATACTATTCAAAGGTTCTATATAATATATAGGTTTCAAGGTATATGGTTTACAATATTATAAAAGTGAAAGAGTTAATTGATTAGTATATAGTAATAAATTTATATAATCCTCTTTGGAAATTATATTCTTTATGGTTAAAAATGATTAGGTTTTTTTACATTTAATTTCAAGGTTATTATTAGAAACAATGGTGTGTTTGGTGTTGGATATTTTTTTGAATCACAGAAATATTTTTTTTGACATGAGAAGTCATGATGAATACACTTATATACGATAAATAGAGTGGTTGATAGTATATGAGATATTTGTTTAGGATGATTTTTAAACAATGTTCTATTTTGAATTGATATTTTCAGATGATTTTAAAAGACCAGGAGAATCACTATTGAATACTTTGTTGTATAAGGATACATAAAATTTATTAAAATGATTTTACAAATCATGAATTAAAATGTTATGAGATGTTTTATATATGATGAGAATCTTTCTTGGTTACAGGATTAATTAGGTAAATAATTATTATTCTAGTTTAAAATGGAATTATAATAGTTTTCGATAGAAATATATAATCCTAGAATGAATTCTATAAAATTATTTACCTATATAATATTAATTTTTTTATGTTAATAAATAAGATCAAATCAAGTTTTCATCTATGTACATATGATTAAATTATAAAAACGGGATCAATGTAAGACTAAAATATCATAAAAGCAGAAATATTATATTAATTAATCCTTCTCAAATGATGTGTAATAATATAACCACATTTTTGAATGTTGAATGAGATTAGAACTATGGGGTTCCTGACTACACAACAAGAAAGGAATCTCATGGCAGTTTGCATGGAGAATTTTGATGATTAAAAATTCTATGTTGTAATAAGATGGATAATAGATGAATAAATGGATCTCATGATAGACTAAATCACTTCTCACGCGTAAATGATACTACATGGATTTGATATGTTAAGTGAGCTAATTATTTCTTGATATTAATGGAAAATTATTGAAGATGTTGTATAAAAAAATAGGGGGATGATGTCAGTATAAAAAAACTATTATGAATAATAGAGATAACTTGTTTAAAACAATTATGCCAATTTAAATGGAAAATTTAGTGGGGAGTTATGTATGGAATTAAATATAGATAACAAATGATGTTTTTGATAGATAGATTAATTATATAAATAAATACAGATTTCATTGATGATTTTATAGAAACAAAATATGGGATATTAAAATTATGATTTATATGAAGGACTTAAAAATATTGATAAATGGTGAATTAATTTTATATTTATTCAATGATTATTTGTAGGGAAAATGATATGAATAATTAAAAGGAGATCACAATGTTGATTTTAATAGTGAAAATAATATAGATATATATGGATATAAAGCATGGAAAAATTTAAGGTAGATTCAGAAAATGATTCCACTGAATATTTAAATAGGGGATAAAGTTATAAATTTTTATAGAAATTTTAGTGGAGTTATTTAAGGTTAGTTAGATGAGATTTTAGGATCTAGTTCTGATATAATATTTTATTGAAGTCAGAAGGTCCAAAATAAAATAGTAGTGCCAGAAACGTAAATCATGTCAAAATAAATATGCCTCACTATGAATAAAAAATAATTACAATTAAATTACAATTTTGTTTAAATTTAAAATGGATTTATTTGGATCGACATTTTAGGAGGTTTAATTGATTTGAATACGAGAAACTTTTTTGAGAATATATTTATTTTAAGGATCATTTTTTTTATATTTCTAATGTATATTTTGTTTTATGATAGTAAATAATTTCCAGCAAAAATTATGAAATTTTTCTAAGTGTTGATCTATATTCAGTTATACTGATCTACCATTAGTTGAGGAAATATATCACTCCATGATATAGTTAGTTAAAGTAGCTACTGGTCGTTCATCCCTGAAAATTCCATGATATACAATTAGGTTGTTATACTATTGAGTGAATTGACCAACATAGAAAAATGATACTATTAGTATATATATCCTTCTCCTAGTACATAATATATACCACCCAACACTACTACTATCATATGGAACATCCTTCAGACCGATCTACTTTCAAACAGACCTACCACTTGTTTAACAGTACATTATTCAGATTAAGCTACTTCTTTGTGGATCCACAAACAATAATTTATAATTCTAGTTACATCTATAATAGTATGGTGATACTAAAATTATAAAGATATAAAATCAATTAAAATCTACTGTTACCATTATGATTATCTACTACCATTGAAGAATCTCCCGCCAGTGAGGCTATCACGATAGAACTACCATAACTATCTGGAATTAATATCAAAATGAATCATAAAATGACTCTTTTAAGCATTTAATGATGAAAAACCAAATGTAATTCCGAATTATTATTCTTAAACAACTCCAAAGATATCTTAAAGAAAAATTTAGTCTTTCTCGTATCTTTTGATTCACAAAAGGATGTACTTGATTATAATATTATCCTATAATATATAATTGGACCTAGAGAACTATAAAATATGAAAAAACATCCTCATGCATATATAAAAGAGTGTATCATTTTTGTATATTGAATTTTATGCTATCACACACTGTTTAAACATGTAATATTTAGAAAAATGTGTTTGAAATAATCTTGATGATTTTAGATTAAAAAACATAATTTTTTCGGAACTTATATAATCCCCTCTTTTTCTTCACATTTTATGAAACTTGTTCAAGATTATTGAAAATAAATATTATATGAATTCATTAAAAATAAGACCATTCATATTGATCAGAACTAAATTTCATCATATCTAAACTATTTCTCTTTATATTTATGCTTTTCATTTCAGTTGTGTTTTTTTACCTATGTTTATTTTTATAATAGTCTCGTATTCTAAATTTGAGTGTACCTTAGACACTACCCATATTATCATTATTTATATTCCCATGATGACCTATGAAAGATATTAAGTGATACTTGATCATATTTTCACCTCGTACATAACTGTGGAAGTGGCTCTATTCCTGGACATCCCTGCGAGCTATTTTTGGTAAAACATGATCGTATTAATGGATTAGTTTATTTTAAAATAAAGTTATTGAAATTGGAAAAATAAAATTTGATTTGATTACGTATATATTTGAGACAAAACATATTTTTAAATTATGTTTATCTTTGTCTTTATTTTCTTATATTTGAATTAAATTAGTTTCATTCTGTGGCTTATTAAAAAATTGTTTACTATAATTATTCACTTAATTTTGTGTTTTATATATTGTGTTTGATATAATAGAATAATTTCAAAAATTATATTATTTGATAAAGTATTTTATCTAATATATGATCGAGAAATTGAGAATATTTTCAAAATATAAAAAATTATTTTTATAATATTTTTGTTAACTAGGTGATTTTATCAAATTGGGCGATTTAATTTTCAAAATTATTTTAGAAAAATATTTCATGGGAATCCCAACGGATCGAACCTCAAGAGTTTCCAACTAGGACTAACATTTGGTATCATATATTTTCAAAATTATATTTTTTACTACAATATTGTTTTACCCAAATATCAAAAATTCAAATTTATCTAAATTTATATCCTTATGGATATCACTTATAATGGATGAACATCCATTAAAAGGCCTCATTTTAATGGAACCAACTATTCTCAATGATAATTCAAATTTAAAATTCATATATAGCACATGAGATTTGATACTTAAACTATTATTGAAGATGAATATGAAATACCCAAACCTCCTAGAATATTTTGGAGATATGATACTATGGTTGTATATGAATGCAACTATAAAGCTATGAATGCATATAATGTCCCTTATGTGAGGATGAATTCAATATAATATATGATTGTAGAGTGGATTTTGAAATTTGGGATACATGGGTTGTTTCTCATGATGGAACATCTAATGTTAAAGAAACATGATTTAATACTTATAAAATTATGTATGATTCCATCAAAATGAAGCTTTATGAACCTATATATGAGACATATTGTAGGTATTACAAAATAATCAACTTGATGAACACACATTGGATGAAAATTGTAGAAAAGGGAAGAGTAATTTGTATTTTCAGATATCTAATAGAAAAATGGAGAGGAACCTATGATTCAATAAATAAATCTTGTTATATAAGTATGTTTCTAGTTACAAAGTAAATAAAAAATCCCATGATGTATAAAATAGAACTAAATGTGAATGTAGAAGAAAATGATTATTCCAAAAGGAACCTAATACCCTTTAAGAATTTTAAATCAATGAAAAAAATGATACTATCAATGTTATAAGTTTATAGAATGAGAAATCAGCAATGATAGTGTCAAAAAATGGATTAATTATAAATAGGTTTCAAGAAGTTCTTTGGAAATATAAATTTCATCATGAAATCCATTTATGGAGGTAAGTATGATGAAAAGATAAATTGGTGAAAAGAATGTAAAAGTTTTATTCTTCAACTAAAGTGAGATGATATCAGTGTAAAGGGAAATGACATATAAATACATAATTTCCAATGATCATTTGTAAAAGAAATTATGAGGGAAATAAGAAAAAGTATAAAAAGGAAATTAAATCCACTTAAAGTGCATCTGAGGATAGATTGGGAAGATCATATTTGGGATGATAATAGGGGAATGATAAAGCTAATATGTGTCTTGTGAAAAACACATCTGAAGTACTAAATGTTTTACTAAATATCCCCAACATATTTATATTCCATATGAAAATAAGAATAATTAATTAAAAATTTCTAGAGATTAATTATTTAAATATTTTAACATGTTGGAAGGCAAATTTATTGAATTAAATGAAAAATATAAAACCATAAAGAAGTATCATTCTTTGTCTGCTCACATTAAAATTTATATTACAATGGAAAAAGTTATAAATTACCGACTTCTTAAGGAAAATAATGAGTTGAAATTATCTAATTATAAATTAAAGAAATATTTGGAGAGATTCACTAATGTAAGGAAAACTATAATCTATATTCTTGGTAATCAAAACTTCTATGTATACTATTTTAATTAGTTACCAACCTAGACAGATACAAATAAGAAAGAATATAATTTTTTCCTAGTTATAGATCTTTCAATATATATTATTCTACTTGACCTAATAAAGTCTATTTTCAAAATTTAAAGGTCTTATTTTAGTATACCAATGGAATGGATTATATATTCCTAAAGTATTTATTACTATCATCTATGCAGTCAATAAAATATGGGTACCAAAATTAATTTGGGTTTAAATTTATTTTTTAGGAAATCCTATTGAATAGTTACAATATGAAATAATTTTATCTGGATAGTGAATTTTCAAGAAATATGACTAGGAACTACCTGATCTTAAATAACCTAATCAAATTTTTTTGTGGACATGTCACTTTTGGTGACAATACCAAATGTAAAATTAGTATAATCATTCAACTCAGTGGCTCTAATAAAATTTTCCTTTTTCTATTTTATTTTTTAATAGATTAAAATATAATATTCTTATCAGTTAATGATTTTTTATTGTAGTTATCATATTTGTTTCGAAAAAAACCTGGAAATTTATATGAGGCCATTTATGATTCAGTTTTTACTACTATAAGAAATGGTAATTATTGTATTGTATATTTAAATTCGTTATTATACTAGAATATTTCATGTTTAAATATGATTCACTACGAGACTTGGATTTTAAATAGGATACTATTCCATTTAAATATACATTCACTTTTAAAGTTGACAAGGAATGGACTAGTCAAGGTTCAATGAAAACATTAATTTGCATCAGAAAAAGCTTGTAATCCCTATCAAAAGGGGAAAAATAAAAAATTTATTTTAAACCTAATAAAGAAGTCTCAACTTCTAAACCATTAATGTTGGTTTATGTGAATTTTTTTGGATTCTCTAGTGTTTCTAGTCTAGTAAGAAAACATTATTCATATGTTATAGTTGATGATTATTCAAGATATACATCGGTGTTTCCCTTTCTCATAAAATTGAATCAGCTTGATTTTTTCAAAATTTTATTGATCTGTAGAAAATGTTGCTTGACTAATAATTTGTTCCTTAAAAAGTGATCATTGCATAGAGTTTGAAAATCAAGAGTTCAAATCATTATGCTCATAGGATGGATATAATCATAAATTTTAGGCTCCTAGGACCGCATAACAGAATGTGATTATAAAGCGAAAAAATATAACACTTCAAGAAAAATTTTAGACTATTCTAAATGATTATGATTTACCTGTCTATTTTGTGGAGAAGATGTAAACCAATATTTCTATATAAGTAATAAAATTAAAATATGGAATCTTTTAAATAATACCCTTTATAAAACAGGGAATGGTAAAAATAAAAAGGATAGTTACATTAGGGTTTTTTTGTTGTAATGTCTTTATGCTCAACATAAAAGCGAATTGAGACACGTTTTTTTAGAAAAAATGATCGTGTAATTTTCATTGGATATTATACAACCATAAAATCATATCATGTATTTAATAAAAAGATTATTATTGTAGAATAATATCTTCATTTCATGTTTTATGATACAGATCCACATGAGCCTAACAACCATTTATAAATTCTATAGGATTATCTTTCCAATATAGACATAAATGATAAACCAAGTGAAAAATACGTGAAACTGATTGAAATGTTTTCAAATTATAATGAATATCATGAACCAAAACTTATAGATTAAAATTAGTTGTAAACAATTTTATTCGAAGATCTGTTAAGAATTATAGATATCACCCATTAGTTTTAGTTATAGGGTGCCTAGATAAATAATTTTTTTCTAGAGTTTATCTTATCAATCATGTTGAACTTAAATCATTTATTTCATAACTTAATACTAATAAAATCAATGATAAAATTAATGATGAATTATTAGTAATGAAAATGTAAGAAGAGTTATTTTAGTTTAAGAGAAATAGATTCTAGGAACTAGTTGAAAGACCCAAATGCAACTTGAATATTATCACTAAATGTGAATTTACAAACACGTTTTATGTGTTAGGAATAATATATGTAATTAAATATAGATTGGGTACACAATTATATAGTCAAAAATAATGTATTGACTATAAATAAATCTTTACAAATGTTTCCATACATGAATCCCTCATAATATTTATTGATTATACAATACATTCGAATTTAAAATTATATCAAATTGATGTTATGAGTTCTTTTATTAAATGGTTAAATAATTGAGTCTGTTTTTGTTGAAAAACCCCATGGATTTCAAAAACCTCACATTCCAAATCATGTTTTTAAATAAAAAAATTTTATATGTTTTAAAACAACCACTTAGATCTTGGTATGATAGGCTCAACTCATTTATGATTTCAAAGGTTTTACCTAAAATAATAAATGATCCTACTTTGTTTATTAAAATAATTTCAAAATTGGTTTTAGTTGTATAAATATATGTTGATGATATAATTTTTGGATCTTCATGAAGTTATTTGTGTACTGATTTTTCATAATTTACGCTATATGAATTTAGAATGAGTTTAATGGGTGAAATTAATGATTTCCTTGGTTTTTGAGGTTTTTCAAAATAAATATGGAATTATTTTAAATCAATGAAAGTATACTAAGTATATTTTAAAACGTTTTTACATACATAATACTAAAGTTAGGGATACCACCATGAGTATTAGATTTATTTTTGATCAAGATAAAGCTAGTAAAACAACTGATCTAAGCATTTCTAGAGTTTTTATTGGATGTTTACTCTAATTTACTACTAGACAGAGTAATAGAATTTTTCGTGTGTGTATGTGTCCCCATTTTCAAGAAATACTTAAAGAGTCACATTTTCTTACTTTTAAAATAATTTTCAATTAAAGAAGAGGTAAAACCAATTTAATATTGATCTATTCCAGAGGACATCAATTTGAGATAACAAGTTCTTTAGATGCCGAGTTTGGTGGATTTATGTTAGATATAAAACCTCATATGAAACATGTCTCATTTTGGGAAAGTATCTTGTTTCATGTTTTTATTAGAAACATAACAATGATTATTTATCCAATTCTCAAGATTAGTATATAGATGTACTAAATTTTTGTGCATATATTATATGAATGATACAAAATTTACTAGACTGTGGATATCAAATGAAATATTCCCTATTCATTGTGATAATATAAACCCTTTTTTTCTAGGAACAATATATTTTATTTTAGAAACAAAAATATTGATATAACACAACACCCTTTAAGGGAGTATTTTCAAAAAGGTTTAATAACTATTGAGTTCATATCCATTGATCATCAGCTTGTTGAAATTTTTACAAATACTATTAATTATGAGAGATTATACTATATCATACATGAAAAATGAATGATATGTTTTGGTTAACCTTGTTATTTAAATTATTTTAGTTATGGTAAATAAAAATTACAAAATTTTATCTAACATTTGTGATCAATTATTGGAACTACCACTGCAAACAACTGTATGGATTGAATATTAGTTTTGATATTGCGGTGATCAAAAATTTCTATGCTATTATTCGAATGCTTATATGACTTATTGCCATTATGTATTACCATCGCATAGTAACATTAAAATCTGATGTTATGAATCTACTATTATGGACTACCATTATTAGAGCTACCATTTATATTTTTCATTATTTATTTTTTTATTTATTTTTATTCATATTGTATTTAATTTTTGTTTGATAATTCATAAATGATAAAATTAGTATTAAAATATGTTTTTGAAGAACCATATGTAATATACCTATTTTGGACCTTCCCTTATCTTTTCTCTCTAACAATGACTATCCAACTTCCTTACATCATCAATCGTCCGAGTGAGATAATGGTTATAGTTAAGAGCCCTACTATGTCATATCTTAAAGAATCATATCCCTCAAATAAATATATAGATGAATTGAGTTAGTCTTTGGTGAACCAAATAAACCTCAACTCACATCGATCCCATTCTACATTCACAGATAAATAGATTTATTTTTTATTGCTAGATTCGATCAAGTTACTTGTATGGACTGTGATCCAGGACAAATGATGAGTTGAATGGTTCTCAATGAATGATCAAGAATTCTAACTTGTGTTAGTTAATGAGTTTTATTGTTTTTAAAATTATGAATTTCGATAGAAGAAGGGTGCAATAAAAACTTTTATTGATGGAAAGGAGTTAAATTTTTCATTGAAGTAGTTTCAAAGGTACCAAAATGTTACTCTTAATGGAATTGCTGATGATCATCATGGTCCATTACCTATTAACCATGAGAAATTTTTATTTGAGTATTATTTTTTGGAGTTGATTGGGGATGGTAATGTTTGATGTCTTACAAAAATATAACATGATAGCGAATTCAAGCCACTTTTCAAGTTTTACAACACCTGTTTTTTCCTAGGAACGGGGACATTAGCATTATGAGGTATCAAGATGTATTTTTCTTTTTTCATATGAAAATGGGGAAATTATAAATCTATGTAGGTATTTGATATTCAATATGATGTATTTTATAACACCTTCTTCTAGGTAAAAAACTTTTACCTATTCTAATTTGTTTTCATCTATGTTAGAATCTAGAGGTTTAGTTCTACAAGATAAAAAAGAGGTCAAATGTGGAGGTTTCTTCTTAAATCAGGTAACTTTCATGATAATGAAGTTTAATTAGAACCCATGGTTGAATATTTTGGTGGAAGATAATGATAACATCTTTGATAAATTAAATCCATTGCAGTATACTACAAGATATAAATACATGGTTGACCCAATATTGGTTCCAGATAAGGTTGTGATTTATTCCTTCGACAAGGAAGTAAAATATGTGGAGGAATATAGTGATGATGAAGAAATATCAGTATCTATTTCAGTTGAAGTGGATGGTGACACTGATTTAGCTAAGAGACTAGTTTTATATTCAGGTTCAACTTTCCCTCCCCCCTCTCTTTCTCCCCTGCCAGGGGAATATTTTTTAGGGAATATAATTTGCTAGAATAGGAAGACGTATCCAATGGTGATAAAATTTTCCAATCATCTTCTAAGACATCAAAGGATATAGTGTCAAATGACTTCAAGTAAGATGTTGATAGAAGTAATGAGGATGAGAAATTTCACCCTTATCAGTCTATTAATGAGACAAATATATTTTCTAGTGGTGAGTGGTAGGGTGTGACACCTTCTCCCTTAGTTTTACAAGCATCAATTTATATATATGATATAGATTCTCGGGTTTCTAGAAGTCATGTTGAGCCAACTACCTCTGATAGAGATGAAGATGGAGCACCTGCTAAGGGGAAGAAATACCTAGGATATTCTAAAATGGGTTGTGCATATTCAATGTTAAAGGATGATGATAATGAAGGATATGATCAAGAAAATCTTCCAAAGTTTTATAGAACCTCCATTTTAGTCTAGCAATGATATCATAAGGGATATTTTAAATAGATGATTGATTGATAAGCTTAGTTGGAACCTTTTAATTTTGAGGTACCTTATATAGATATTGGACATGAGGATGTTGTTTTATTTATCTTGGAGAGGAATACTCATCCCCTCCTTCTCCAAATCATTCATGGTATGTTAATAATGATGATATACATTCCATTAAGTACATATTATCGTCATGAATTGGTGGTATTCTTATGTCTTACTCAGGATTCGAGACCGAGATCAGTGAAGAAGAAATCAAAATGATATTCACCATTTTTTGATCATATCCATCCGAATATGTTCTTGAAGATGGAAAAACATGAGATTTATAATGAGAGGTTAGAATAAAAGAATATTTCCATTTAGATCTCTATGGAGGAAAAGAGTGAAAACATCACTATAAGGGAGATCTCTCTTCTTGAGAGGCTGAAGCCTTTTTCTACTTTTCGATTATCTTCTTTTAGTTCCACAACTCCTACTGGTCTAGCTTTAGTGGATGTTGTGTTGATTATATTAATATTCAGATATAAAACATGTTGTGTTGGATGATCTTTCTTATTATTATTAGGATAAGAATCGACAGATCAATTCCCAAAGTGATAATATTTATAATTTGGTATAAGAAAACTTAAATGGGTGAAAGAGTGAAAGTGAGACAATTAATAAAACTACTAAATAAATCCTCTGAAGAATTTATCCGAAGAATGATCTTAATTACCATTTCATGTTCTAGGTTGAAAACATAAGGATGCATCATGTGACTAGGGCATTCAAGGAGAATGAAGCCCAACTAAAGAACTTGGACACTATGATAAATCATTTCATGGAAGAGAAGGTTGGTTTCTTCAGTGAATTGGAGCATGGTGGCAATGTGATTACACATTCTAGGGAGCTGATGGTGCCCTTTTTATACACCCACAAAAAATAGTGATAGCTTTACCAACCCATTATGCTAAAATTCCTCTCACTAGATTACAACATCACCAATTCTTACCCCTTTATAGACTATATCTATTGTAGTTAGTCCATTTTTGCTTACTCTTGTAGAAATAGTGATGTAGATTTGTCAAGTGGCATCTACTATTATATTTTGGCCTATTTCACTATTAGAACATCATTCCTCTCCACCTATCATTGTTATAAAAGTGAAGGATTTAGTGGATACTTATTCTAGTAAATTTGTTGGGGATTTAAAATAATCTTAATATATTTTCATAGTGATTTTTTGTAGGGTAATCCATTTTTTATTTAACCTTTAACATTTTAATCTATTGAAAGTCCTATTTTATTCATTATTATGGATTATTTATTTATTTTTATGAATTTGATATTCACAGAAGATGGTGTAATTGAAATAAATTTCATATGGATAATTATATGTCATATCACACATATACTTGTATGTATTAAATGTATAACCATGTTCTAAAATGAATATATATTTGTTAATGTTTTTTATATGGTTATAAATTCTATGATTTATAATCATCAGGGGGGAATATTTTGAATCCTCTCATTTTAATGATCACATATCATGTTTTTTATGTTTCTAATGAATTTAATGATTTATTATATCAATATTTTTTTTAAATTGGGTAATTTATCTAAGTGTTGATCTACTATCAGTTATTATGATCCACCATCCATTATTAAATGATACTGTTCCTTGATACGATTAGTCCATGTAGCTACCTCTAGTTCAAACCTTTGATTTCCATGATCTACTGTTAGGTTTTTCTATAGTCAAGTAGAGATACCACCATATCTCAATGCTACCCACAGTATATAAATCCCACTACTAGTACAGTAGAGATACATCCATGCACTGCTACCATTTCATAATACATTCTCCATAATGATCTACCTTCCAATAGAACTACCACTGGTTCGATGGTACATTATCATTATGAAGAACCATCCACATGTGAATATATGAGACTGGAGTACTATAGATTAAAAAATAGGATCTTTTGTATAGAATTATACGATCACCTATTTAAATGCACTTTTTTTGAAACTTTTTCATGCTCCTTAAAAAGTTGAATTAAAGGACATCAGAACAACTACAATAAATCATATTGAGAGGAACTACATTTCATAATCTATAAACTCTTTCCCATTTATTTTAATCTTTTAAAATAAACTGACTCTTTTCCTCATTTTATTTTTAATACAAATTCTTCAGTGCTAAACTAGATAGTGCATGACACACTTTCTTTATTTTCATCACATGTATTCTCGTGAACAACTATGGAAGAGTATTGTTTATCATTTGATTATTTCCACCACATAAATAATTGTGGTAGAGTCTTTGTACCAGGAAAAACTTGGGAGATATTGTTTTTAAACACTAATATAGGGTTTGGATCAATTTATATTATAATAAATTTAATGTAATTATGTTATTTCCTAGTGGTGGTGATTATGTCTCAGCCTGATACCAAACCCCTTATTTAATTATAATCTACATCATATTTTTATTTCTTTATTGTATGTTCGAGTTAGATTAGTTTCACTCTTATAGTTTTTTAAACAAAAAAATACACTGATAGTAAACATAAATTAGTGTTTTTATATTTCTTTTTATGCAAGTATATTAGATTAAAATGTTATAGTATTTCATAAAGTATTTTAATTGATTTTTGATCGAGCTATATTATCTTTTTAATAGATAAAATTATATATTTATACTATTTTTAACTGGTTGATTTTATCAAATTGGTGGAATCATTTTTTAGTTATTTTCAAATAGAAATTTCATTGGAATTTAAATTCACCCCTCGAGTTGTCCACGAGGACAAACAACATTGAATAATCTATTAAAGGAGACACATGGAATGATCATGGATTATTGGAGAGTATTATTTTAATTTTTCTCATTTGATTAAGTTTGGAGTTTTTTAGAGACTATATAAATAATAATATTAGTAGTTCTATAAATAAGAGGAGATATACCTCTATTTGTAGTACTAAAAAGAGAGGTAATAGAATATATTTCCAAATATTGTTTCTTGAGAGTTGAAAGAAATAATGTACTATTGATATATCTTCCATGTAAAGACAAAAGTTGGAGGATGTGTTTCATTAACATGTTTGTTTTATTGAGGAGTTAAAGATTGAGTGTAACAAAGACAATTCTAATATTTTATTATCTATATCTAGAGGGGTTGGTCAATACTACATTCATGTCGATGATAAATAAAAAATCATAAAAAATGAGGATATTATTATTAAAAATTAAACATGGAAATCATAAGATTCAACTCACGATATAGAGTTGATATCATCTAGCATTGAAGAAGGGTGAAGACAATATAAAGATTAATGGAACATCTAATTAAAAATGAGTACTAAAGGATTCTCAGTAACCTATATTGATTTAGAAGAGACCATATTGATTATAAAATATTAAATATTCTCTCATGTATATAACCTAAAATTTAATTCATAGATGTAGTGAATAAATGATAAAAATATAAGGAGACCCTAAGATTTATAGTGCATATTTCATGACACTTTTTAACAACTATAGTGAGTAGTGTTATTTTCTAATATGTAGACCCACCATAAGTGTTTTCTTCTTGGATTGTCCCTTTATAGTGAGCTAATTGTAATACAAGTTTCATGTTCAATTTTTTTATTTTTCTTATGTTTAGAATGATTATGTGAGAAATCCATCGTTAGGTTGAGAGATTAAATATGTTCCTTATAATGAAAAACCTTATATATATATATATATGATATAGATGAATAATTATAAATAAACTTTAAGTGTAATTCACACTAATCACTCCCCCTCTTAGGGTTCTTAATCACCACTTGGTACTAATAAGTTATATCTCATCCTAATGTAATTAAATTGAATCTAAATCTCTAAAATTAGTTTTTTAGACTTATTTTATTTATGGAATAATGTATGATACATCTCATTTTTTATGGAAAAAAATATAATTTTGTAAAAAGTTGATGTATTGGTTTTTACAGGATTGTAGCGATTGTGTCATAGAGCGCATATAAATATATGTTGTTATAACTAAAAATTATGAAATAATGTATAATTCTTAGATAGATAAAATATTTTCTAGAGTAGTATATAAAGAGGTATACAATAAAAATTTCCAATTTGACACTGCATTTGACATGTGCAAAACCATGGCCGCTTTTCATGAGAAATTTGTGGGGCCAAAGTAATTTTTGGTGGATAACTCTAGAGAATATTGATAATTTATTGGTGATAATTATTAAGTAAGAAACTTTGGTGAAAACATATTTCATTGAATTTTATGTGGAAGTTTAAAAGTAATAGTAAGACTCATGATAAGATGGACTCACAATACTATGTGATCATTTTTGAAATTATTAATAAATATAAATCTGAAATTATATTATATGACACATTAAATTATTTAATTTTAGATCCCCCCGTGGAAATTTATATAGACGGTGATTCAATTAATGTGGTGTAGATGAAATTAATTTTTCAATTTAGTCAGTGTTGTTATAATATTCAAAGGGAGATTCAATCTAGGTAAAAAAAGCTTCATCAATAATAGATTGATCATGGAGTAAACTATACATTAATATAAAGGCTGGTAATATAGAATAATATGTTGAATGAAGAAAATGTTTCATGGAATTAATCAATCTTAATAATATGTGAAAAGATAAAAAATAAATGACACATACTTATGATCATTCACATAATTTGGGAAAAAATATGCCCATGTAAAATGAGTGAAAAGATTGTATTCTCCCTCTCAAAACAAAACATGAAGAGATGATAAAATATAGAATGGTAGCTAGAGAACAGTTTGAGAATATAGTAACTCAATTAAAGGATTATTCTGAAATGATCAATGAGATCACAAAATGGTTGAAAATATCAAATGAAAAGAAGAATATCCCTTCCCTATAATCCTCAAAATGAGGAGTGAGAAAACAAAAAAATCGTTATTTAGTAGAAAAAAAAAATATTCTCACTAAAATTTGGACTTGAAGGCTCTATAAAAAGTTTGGTGACAAAATAATATTACTATGGAGTCATGGGATACATATTAGAGGTGTTTCTATAATTCAAAGGCCCAAAGTAGGAATAAAAATTTCCGAAACATCTCAACCAACGATATGATACATGAGGTGCTACCATAATTAGATATTTTTTATTTGTGGTAACCATGGAAATATGGAAATAAATTATAGAATATTAAAATAACAAGGTTCTAAGATGATAAATTCCACTAGTATATCGAATAGAAATCTTGGTTGGAAATTTGTACAATCTATTACATTAAAAAATAGATTCACTATGTTAGAAGAACGATAAAATGTGGGTGAAATAGTGGCCACATTAGGCATTAATGAATGATTATTCATTATATCCTTCATGGTGAGAAAAAAATAAAATATGGATGTAAAATGAATAAGATACTATATCTATGATAATTTTGGACGAACATGTCAAGAAGGACACACTAAAGAAAAATAAATTTGAAGTGACTCTATTTGCCATTGAAACGGATAAACGTGATGCTTTCCTAGTACGTGACACTAATATTAAAATTTGAAATTGGTGAAGGTTTGTTAAAAAACCTTGCTATGGAAGAGGAAACATGATGAAGGATGAAACAATGAGGTATTAATATAATTAGCTAGAACATGTGAGATTAGTCTCATAATGAAGGGGATGATGAATCCGAAGAAGATGAATAACTACAAAAAAAATTTCAGGGAAATTTTTTATACAGGTGGTGTTTCAAGGATAGACACAGTAAGGATAAAAAATGAGTTATAAGAAAAATATTGGTCCACTAGGAAAAACAATAATCCTCCACTTGAAGTTGTCCAGAAAGTACTCCTCTCCCCATGTGCTATATTATTTATAAATTTTGAAAATGTGGTGTAGGATTAAGGGAGATACATGATCCATGGTTTCTGTATGTGATATAAAAATACATGAAATAAGGTATTATAGAACAATCCAAAATGGTATCATGGTATTATCTGAGTCAACACATTGTGTGGAAAACTATTTTGGATATCCAAGATTAATATTGAATTAAAATTTGATAAAAATAAGTACAAGTCCTATAGAGTAAAATCCAGAATTAATGTAAGATAAAACCATTTTCTATGTTATGATGTTATATAAAGCTACAAACATTGAATAATAATAGGGGTTTGACTATAAAATTAGAGTATCAGTCCTTATTGATAGAGGAAACCTCATAATAGAATAATTATAATAGGTGAAAAAATACATATTCAATGATATTAATATGTTTTTTATAGATATATATATATATATATATAATTTTTTATCATTTAATCTCTTCCATGGTTACATGGTATTAATTTATTCTTTAAGAAGAGAAATCCCAAGGTGATTAATGTTCTAAAAAAATATGCTTATTGATGCATTAAGAGTATATTTTTTTAGAGAGTTCATGGAAATTGAATAAATGAAAGATATTAGTTATGAGTAAATATAATATCCATCTATTTATATCTTATATATCAAAAAAAATTGAAAATTTCTATGGTTCACACAATATGTGATTTAAGGTTTATTTTTTAATTTTTTATATATTTGTAGTTTTGTTGACTAGATGAAATATTATAATAAGTTAATTGTTCATGTTGGATAATATTTATAGAAGTAAGTGAAATTACATAGACAACATTCTTATTATTAACATAGATTATTTTCCAATACAAAAAGTTATAAATAAATAGGGTTATGGGATTGGATACTGACTCATTTCAAAATACTAAATGAACTCGTTGAAGTATATGAGAAAACATAGCTACAGGCTGAAAAAATTGAAGATAACTGGTAAATAGAGAAAAATGTTTATCCCACAAGAGGTATCAATGTATAATGTTTAAATAAAATATATTTTTCTAAATACATATATAACAAATTTATTAGTATCATGTATGGAGAATATCTAAGGAGTTAAATATAATGTTTTATGATTGGTAAGTTGAGATGAGGTGGTGAATGAATATTCGACAAGTAGATTTTGGAGGTAATCATTTTTGAATAAAGTAACAAAATTAGAGATCAAGAAGGTATCATAATTGATAATTGGATCTGGATGATGATATATCCCATGGTTGTAAGATCCAATTGGTTTGAATGAATTATAATTTGTTTAGAAGAGTTAATGGATCAAAATATGAATGAATATATGATTTATAATTTATTGGATTCATGAACTAAATTTCAATGTAGGATTATCTTTATTTGATACTTTTAATATTGATATAAAAGGCGAATGAAATTAATGGATCATAATCCCAATTCCTTTATGATATATGGTATTTTTATAAAATATGGAATTATGATAGTATTAATAAGGTGATTGAAGGGGGGATTTTGGAACCAAAATTGTTCTTATTGATGGATTTTATATTTATTATTGAAATACAAATTTTGATATAAGGAAACCAGATTAGACTTACCTTGGACAAAAAAGAGGGTTCTTATCATTAAATGGGAAACATTTTTTTGGATGACTATTTAACATTATTCTATATGGATCCAACTTTTGTGAATGAGTTTAGGAGACTAAGGGAATCCTTCTTGAAGAATTTGTGGTATGTGGAATCATAATGATGATTATAGAGAATCGAAAAATCAAGAATTAAAATGTCATGAGATGTCTATAGTATGATGGGAAACCTATATTGTCTAGATAGCTGAATATATGAATTAATTTTTTCCAAGTTTACTATGTATTTGGATAAATTTTGGATAGATTTTGAGAATCCTCAAATGAATGATTGGAATGACCAGATCTGTGTAAGATTAGAGTATTTAATTCTATTGATATATCTAATTAATCCAAGTTTTATTTAATGTGTTTATTATTAACTTATAATTACTGGAGATAGGATAAATTAAACAAGAAATGATTTGCTATGAGAGGTTAAGTGTCATGTATCAGATGTTGCATAAAAATATAATTGTGTTTTTAAATAAAACATGAGATTAAAGACATAGGGTGACTAGTTTTATGATAATAGAAAGAAGTGCATGTGAATATGTAAGGATAATATTATCAATTTCAATACCTATATATGAACAAGTAAGCTTGTAGATGAATTTACAGGCTCTTATATTAAAATAAATCAATGAGCATGCTTGAATTACTCTATAAATATGGGATAAATTACATGAGATCTCTACATTAAGATATTTGATAGATGTTACGCATGATTTCCATAAAATAACATGGAGGGATAATGTAAATAAATATCTTTATTTTGAAGAAGAACCCGAAGTAGTTCAATCCTTGAAAATAAATTAAGTAGATTTAAATGGAAAATTCTGTGGGGGAATTATGCGGGAAATAAAATAGAGAATAAAATGGAATTTTTCATTGAAGGATTAATTGGATAATTAAATATAGATATCATTAATGATTTTTTGGAGAAATACATGAGATATTTAAAATTTTATTCCCATTATATTTTTAAAAAGAGAGTTTAATGGCGATTTAAATGATAACTAAATGACAACGTATTCTAGAAGATTTATATGGAGAATTCAATGAAGAACTAAAAAACAATCTGAGTTTAAATTTTTGTATACCAAATTATATATATTTAAATAGAGAAAAATCATGGTGAATTTAATAGAATATTAAAATTAAAATTCCTATGGGAAATTAAATAGAAATTTACATTGAATAATATGATAGAAATTTTAGGGGATTTATTTTAGGGTATTAAGCTTAGATATTATAATGTAGTTTTGACCAAATACCTCAATGTTATAAGAATTACCACCGTTAAATAGTAATATAATAAAATTTAATCACATCATGGTAATGTTTTTTCACTATAAGTAAAATAATAACAGTAATTAATTCGTTTCAATTTTAAATGGATTTTTTTCCCAAAATCTAACGAGGTTGATAAGATTTTAATGTAAAAAATCTGATCACTATATTTGAGTGGAAACATGGCCTGATCAAGGATCCTTTATGATAATGAGTTTAATACAAATTTGTTAGATTAATGTTAGAGCCTTGTGGAAAGTATATGAAAACTTTCTCTAGAAATTTTGGAAATTGGGATGGACATATTTCTTTATTTAGTTTTAAAAAAATATAATATACTTCAAACCCTTGATTCCTAATATAAGAAAAAGTAAATTGTTTGTTACTGATATGTATAGGATAGTGAATATAAAAGATGTAGAAGGTGTTTTGGAATGTAAATACTTGAGTAATTGAGGATAACATATAATAAAGTCAGTTTTAGGGAGGTATTATATATATCTCCATAGGTTGGTCATTGTAGTGATAATTGGAAATTCCTAAATGAAATAGGATTCAATAATATGGAATTTTGATTATAAGACACATTCTTTAACTTTCTATAATTAATTCATCTCATTTTAGTTTTGATAGAAAGAACGGAGCTGAAATGGAGCATAATTGAGCAACTATTTGGAGAGGATAATGAAAGGTATCTCATAACCATATTCTAATATTGAGGATTCCATCATGTTTATAAATAGTTGAATGTGTCCTCACATATATAAAAAAATCTTTCCCTCTACTAAATTATTTCTCAGATGATATGAAGTGGGAGTAACCCTGAGATTGATGATAAGTTTTTATTGGATATTTTCTAAAAATTAATTGATTTTTGTTATCTCTTATTATGTCGACACACTACCTGTGTATACTCCTTTGAATATACCATTGTGATGAACCATGTAAAATACACATTTATTTTTCGATATTTACATTTTTCACATGTGTTTATTGATTCTATGATAATTTCAATAAGAGGTTGAGATATTAAATATGTTTCTTCCACTAAGGGAATACAATTTGTTTTACATGGGTTATTAAACAAGAGAAAAATATTTAATTGGTTTGACCCCTTATTTACCCTCCCCCATAGTGTGATTACATTCATTCTAGTCCCATGAATTACCATCCCGATTATATAAATACATTAAAATAAAAATGATATTAATTGATTTTATTGTTATATAAAAACAAGAAATTAGTTTTTTAGAATATACATGAAAGGAATGTGTAAAACATTTAACATCATCCTTCAATTAGATATCATGAAATTTTGATTAGGAAATAATGTTTTTACAAGGGTCTTAAACAAACTTATAATATCATAAATAAATATTTTTATAAAAAGATAATGTTAAAAAAAATTAAAATTTAATTTTGATTGATTACATTTATTACATAATGGGTAAAAGAATAATTGAAATGAGAACATGGGTTTTGGAATCGTTACCTCATACATTGAGTGGAATTATTTTGATTGAGCCAAAATTCCTTTAAGGTGGGTCTTTTGGTCACACTGGTGGAATAAAAACGTGCATATGGGAGCTTAGAGAGTTATTTTGTTTTAGATTTGTAACATGAATTTATTTGGTATAGGGGAGACATAAGTGGAGGAGGGGTGTTTTTATAGCCAATGGGGAGTGATATTTTCTAATACAGTATTTATTGTTTTATTATTTAGGCCAATGTCTATATATAATAATTTTTTATTAATTTTATTATTTTAGAATTAAAAAATTAAGGATTATTCGACATTTTAATGCACCCAAATTAGAAAAAATCAAAGAAATTTTTTATATGATGTATAGAAACAAAAACAATTTTATATTTTAATAAAATATAACATAGGTTATGATAATTGATATATATGTTTATAAATAAAGTATATTATTTTTAAATGAAAAATTTTAACAATTAAATACATTTTAAATATTGAAAAATGTTTTATAATTTCTCGAATCATATTTATATCAGGATGATACCATAAAACAAATAATATTTATAAAAACAATTTTTGTAATATTCAACATACAAAAAAATTCTAAAAAATTAATAAAATATCACCATGTGAAAATTTAAACATTCCAATTCTTAAAATTAATCATGATTTATAAAATCGAAATTATAAATTATATAAATTTATTTATTAAATAAAATCATGTAATACGCAGAAAATATTTTCTAGCGTAAATACTTATATCTTTTATTATGAGTGAGTACATTTCCTTTTTTTTGTTATTTCGTAGTCACTACTAGATTGATAACTAATTATATAATTTATTTTAACCAAAATAGGTTTAGAAGTTATATAATTAAATTCCAAAATAAAAAATAATATTTTTCTAAAATAGTTAAACATACATTATTAAAATTTCTAACTACATCAAATTGTAGTTATATAATTTTAGATATAATTTATTCGAATTATAATATTTATATTTATATATTTTATAGAATACAACTATAACTATTACTAATTTTATTTCTTATATAATTTAGGATACCATTTCAACATTCAGTTATTATTCCCTAATGGTCAACTATATAAATTGATGATATTTTTGACCCTTTAAATTGATAGTATCATTAATTTCTTGTGTCAGCCACAACGTTTGACTAATGCTACACCAAACTAAATCTAACTAAAATTATATAAACAATATAATCATTATTACATAAAAATATAATAATCCGTTAAAATAATTATATATTTTTATTCTCTTTGAATAATATTTTTAAAAGTATACACTTTGAAGAACCATTTAAATAAAGGGGTATTATAGTATTCCTAAATAAAATAAATTGACCATAGTAATTTTTTTATAATAGGTAATATGTAAATTTTAAAATTATTATTTCAATATTAAATTATTTAAAAGTTTATAGGAAATAATATTAAATACAATTGAAGTTTAATAAGTCATTTTTTTAATACTAACAGATGTTTTTATAGTTTTTTATTTATAATAAAATATAAAACATTTATAATGTAAATTTTAAGAAAAAAAATTTATGTATTTTTAATTTTTATATTTAAAACTATCAGAGGGTTAGTTTTAGAAATTTTTCTAAAAGGTTTTATTTTTATGTTAATTGGTAAATATATCGTTTTTTACAGATAACATGACTTTTATGACATTATAAACATATATGTCTAAATATAAAATTAATGAAACCTTTTTATAAGACCAAACATATGTTTTATAAGGTAATTAATAATAAAAAATATTTCTTTTTTAATTTAATATCCAATATTTGACATTTTAGAATTAAATTTATATTTTACAAAAAATTGTTTTTAATATAATATGCATTTAGTGTTTCGAAATTAAAATTCCACACTTTTAAAAATATAATAAAAATATATATTTAAAATTTGGAATCATTAGGTTAAAATTATATAATGAATTCCATTTTAATTTTTGTGAATAATGGATAAATGTTCTAGGTAGAAACTAGTTACCATGGGGAAAACAAAAATTATAAATATGTATAACCAAATATGTAAAGGGATTTTTTTTAATTGAGTGTTTGATGTGTAGATAAACCTTATATACTCTCCTCTATATTAGTTCTTAATTTTGGATCCATTTTTCTTGATAGTGAATTTCCATTAGGGAAATGTCTTGGATAATTACAAAAATACCCCTCATTTTCACTTATAAAAGGGGGTCTCCTCTTGTCACTACCCATCACACCAAAACCCACTTATTTCGAAAAAACACTTAAAAAACATCTCCTAAATAATCATTCACACATTAATTATGTTATATTTTTATTAAGTGACCACAATATAATGTTTTAAGCACCTTCATAAATGAGATAAACCAATTAGTGGGGTATATATTTCAATCTAATTCTTTATATTCTTTTTCTATGAGGATTTATTTTTTTAAAAAATATATTTTCAGAATATAAAATTTTTAACACAATTATATATATTATAAATATATATTTTTTATAATTATTATACATGATTCAAAAACCCTATCTTTTTTCACTAGGAAAAGTGGAAATAACATTTATGTTTATGTGGGCCACCACCTCCACAAAACATCATGTTTCATTTTTATTAACCAAGATACATTAATTTTAATGTTTTTAATTTTAATAAATATGTATTATCTTTTTATAATACTTTATATACTTAAATTATATAACATTTTATTCATTCCTCCCATTTTATGGAAAGCTAAATCATCAACCATGCATATGAGTGGGCTGGAGGCTCTATGTGATGATTGATTTATATATGTATTTTAATCAGCAACTTACATGGATGGTATTGAGAAATGATTTAATGGATAAATATTATATTTATCGTATCATTTTTTTTATTTTATTAAATAATTGGGAAACTATTAATGACATGTATAACAAACCATTATCATTAATTCGATCGTTTTAAAAAAAGTGTACTAAGAGGAAAATCATTAATTCAAATTATGTAATATTTCTATATACACTAAATCATATTAAAAATCCAATTTAATTATTATACACCACACTAAAAACAATAATTTATAAAATTATTCTACATGTGTAATGAAATTGAAACTAAATAATATCATAATCATCATCAATCATGGTATATTCGTGTTTGAGTTTGTTAGATCGCCTACTTGAAAAATGATATAAAATTATACCACAGATAATTATGAAAAATTTATTAATGATATCATATAATATAAATATTTATAGAATCAAAATTTTATAGAAATATAAGATTAATATTTGTCTCTTTAATTAAGAAAATAGCCTTCTTAGGTTGAAAATCACTGAAAAATATTCATTGTCGATTTCATCGTCAAAGATAAAGACTAAAGTACTAATGATAGGGAATTTAAAATCACAAATATTTATATTTCAGAAATTATAGTATCTTTAATTAACTTGTAATTATAAAAATTGTAAGAATAATGAATACTAAAATTGGTCTTATTCAACTAGTACAAACATTCAAACTATAGACACCTTACGCGAGAAAATAGGAAAAGGCATACTAACAAACATGTAGAAAATGATTATAAATGAAAATTATAAATATATTTTGGTGTTAATATAGATTAAAAATTTTATATCAATATACATATGTTTTTTATAAATGATAATAGTGCGTATTTAACTTAGCAAGGATAAAGGTAATGGGTTCTTTGTCTCAAATTTAATTTCATGGCATAGGTTTATAAATATGAAACATGATACCTTTAATTTGGTGTGATTTAAAGTAAATGAATTAATTTTATGAAATTAATAGGTTTTTAAGAGCCATATAATGTTATTTATTTAAAATCAAATTAATTCAAAAGATATCAAATGTTAAATTGGTTTTCATCAAACTGTTACTCAACGCGTAAGGGTTTCCTGGAAAAACTTATTTTCAAATCATGATTATTTTGGAATGATCACTCATCTAGAGAAATTTTATATTTTATAAAAACCCTTAAAAATAATATTTTATATTAATAGGTTTTTATATTTTCTCTCTATATTTTATTTCTCCTTGACTCATATTTTACCTGTAGTGGTTCTTTTAAGTGGAATTAACCCTGAATCTTCTTCTTAGCTCAGAACCTCCCTTTTTATATATCCATATTCAATGGATGCCTTTGAAATTTTCCTAATTTATGTTCTATTAATTTTTTGTTTATTTTTGTACTAATTGTTTTTCTTTGAATTGTTTTAATGAAATTTATCACATTTTTTGTATAAGTTGTTTTCATCAAAGTGTAAAATGAATCACTTTTTAACATTTTTCAAATGAACACCCCTTTCCTCCATCTTTATTATTTTACATGATACACTCTTTATAATATTTAATGGTTTTATAAAATAAAATATCATTTTCTATTATTTACAAAAATATTCTTTAATTTGTTTTCCAAATTATCATTTATATTTCTTATTTCTAAAGATATCAATTTTCGGAAATTACTATCTTTACCATATTGATACTATATATATGGTGTAAATAAAATATTAATTGTTATATTTATTTAATTTAAATTACCTATAGTTTTAATTTATATCATTTTATACCCATTTATTAACCATGGGTTTATTATGTTATTATTATTGATATAATTGCAAATGATTTCCTTCTATGATTCCATTTAAAGGGAAAGAAACAAATTTTATTTACATGGTTTCTTTATGATATGATGAATTGTTTTATGTGGTATAAAAATATATAGGTATGATGATGTGTGGGGTTCTATATCACATTCCAATTCACTGGTTTAATGTTTATATCTCTTGATATTATATATTCATGAGTACAATTTTACTTTCTCAAAAGCATAGGTGTAGATGGCGTGTTTCCTCAATGTATAATTACTTATAATAGCGTTTATAAAAATGTTGAAAAATATTTAAAATTATTATTATTATTATTATAACTAATGTTTTAATATTTAATGTATCATGTTTTTACTCATGATTCCATACTCTTTTAATTATTTTCATATGTTTTACCAAATCATATTCCATGATTTATGATCTATATTTTATTAGGTATGGATTTTATTATGTATTTTTATTATAACCTTATGACCATATTATGTTCTCTAATGATGGTAAATTGTTATCAATTATGTTTAACCGTAATGATCCTCTAAGATCACTACTTTCTTACGTTCCAAATTCAATATATTATGAAGATGAGTATAACATATCATAAGTATGGTAGGAAGTATAATATGGATCAATTATGGAGAAATATTCACAAGGGTTGTAAAATAAGTTACTTTTATAAATTTTAATCAATGATACTAAACATACCATTATTAGGATTAGGTGATTATTTTTTAGATGTAATGTTTTAATATAAAAATTATATATGATAAAGGCATTTCTATCACGGGTTCCTAAAGTGGGTTTTTGAGAAGGGTTTAGTTATTATTGAGGATTAGTTTAGTTATTATATGGATTAAGAAAGGAGAGCCTTAGTGGAAACCCTAGATATGAGTCTACTTATATTTTGATATCCTTAAATATAGTAAATTTCTTGAGTTAGATTGTTTTCTAGAAAAATATAACTTTTAGAAACTAATAATTGGATGTGGAAATGACACATGTGTAGCTAGGGGATAATATCCTTGAAACTGGTTAGTTAAGCATTGACTCAATCATAAAACATATGAAAAATTTATAGCATCCCACCTTTTTATCACATAAACTTTAATTACATTATACAAAATTGAGGATCTTTAAGGTTTAGAGTCTTGGAAACCAGGAACTTAATTACCATAGAACCTTAGTGAAAACATAAATACTATCAAAAGGTAACTCTTTCCACATACCAAAATCCCAAAAAAATCTATATAACCAAACCAAAATAACACTTACTCATTATATCAGTCATGAGCTCTTGAATACAATCAAACATATCATTATCTTCTTGTCCCTTCATTATGTGTATATCATCTACATTCCAAAATTAGCTGAATAACCATCCATGGTTACAGGTACCATTCAACATATACTTTCAAATACTTTAGAAAAAAACAGTGTAACAATCCTTAGATGGTTCTTTATTCTATAGTACCATACATTATTCAATATAAACATAAAATCATTCCACTAACTTCTTAAAACACTGACTGAGCTTCATCATTTATTTCATCTCATATTTCATTTGTAGTCTCTTCATCATCATCCACATAAATACTACTCATATGACTATGCTGATTCTCTTCATGAGATTTTCCCATAGGGCATTGGTTTGCATAATGCCCATAAATTCCACATTTAAAACATCTAATCATTGTTGATGTCGTAGCAATACCATTATCATTGTACATGATGTTAACTGAACCTTTTCCTTTGCACTTACTGGCTTTGTGTCCTTCTTTTCCACACCAAAATAATATTCCAGTTCCTTTGATACAATATTTCCGATGCCTCTTCCCACATGATTTAAATGAGGGAAATTGAACTTTATTTCCTCTATAATCATCATGAAACTCCATCTTTCTCTTATTATCTATCTCAGGAAACATTCCAATGTTGAGATTATTGATCATATTATGAGATTGAAGATTAGGCATAATAACGGTGTTTGGAATTCCAAATCCCATTTCATTTGGTTTCTCATGAATAATATCATTACATTTTCTTTCATATCCTCCATTATCGTGAATCTTACTGTTTCCAGCCATTTTCTAAACCCCAAAAAGAATAGTGTGAGAGGAAAAATCATACTAGAGAAAACAACATAATAAAGGGGAGTACCGTCAATATCTAACATCATAGGTTAAATTATAAGATCATTACCGTAGTTATAGTACTATAACCTATATGTATACTTATACTTTGGGACATCCCTAGACATACCTTAGAAATATACCTAGGGATCTCACTAAAGTTTTCGCATCCTAGTTTCCAAAGGTTTACTAAACCTTTCCTCTGATACCAACTGTAGAGACCCGAAGCTTGACGTACATGGACATTACATTACTTTTGCGGAATACTTAGTAAATGAAAAAAACAGACACACAAGGACCGTAATCATTCAGTGTCTTTGGAAACTCGGAACGTAATCTTCTAATTATAGTGAAAGATCTTTAACAACTCCGATAACGATCTTCCCCTTTTTGTTTCCTTACCTAAAACCATTCTTTATTTCATTATGTCCGATATGTTTTGTATGTATCCGAACCACCTGTATAGTGATTTAAATAATTTCATTAACTTATTAAAGAATCATATTCATTTTTTTATATCATATATGGTTCACTTAGGTATTTATACTACCTGTTCATTTTTCAATTCCATGTTAAAGTAGTGTTTTGGGTAAAATTGTTTCTTTTAATGTACGTGTTTGAACTTGTTGTTCTTGATATTATTATTACTTATATGATGATTTACTTACTTCCAGAATGTGAAAAATGATTTATATATCATATATATTCAATATATATATATATATAATAGATATATAAATGAAATGAATCACACCGTTCATGGAGATGGTAGGTCGTACGTACGCATGAACACTGTTTTCTTTTTATTTTTTTGACGTGAATGGAAGTATGTAGTTTACATATATATATATATATGTATAAATAAATCTAGTAGATTCATTATGTCATATATTTCATTATTATTCATTATATATACTTTATAATCATTCATGAATGGTTAATCATGGAAAATGAATATCATCGCGTTCGTGGAGATGGTAGTCCGTACGTATGCATGAGCGATGATATCATTACCATGATCGTGGAATTGTATTTAAGTGTATGTATAATATTACATAATCAATATCACATTACAATAACTATATATAGTTATTTATTTACACCATTATACCCATCCATGTAAGATGGTGGTGGAAAAACTGATTACACCACGGCGTGGAGACGGTATTCCGTACGTACGCATGCGTGGTGATTTCGTTTTCCATAGAATGGATAGAAGATGAAATAGGGTTGTTTCATATTCATAATAACATATCAGTATATGACTGATAATGAAGTTATTACTTTATAAGGAAACAACTAAATAAGAAGAAGTTGAAGAAGAAAGAAACTTGAGAGAATCAAAAGAAGAGATTACCTCTTCTTCGACGCACCTCCTTTAAGCCTTCTCTTAAGGAAGTAGAGATGGTCTTTTGAGAAAACCAAAACCTCCAGAATGTTTCTAGGGAAGTGTAGAAGAGAAATGGTCAGGGTTTTGTCGATCTTCAAGTATCAAAAGGGTGTGAAGAGAAGAGGGAAGGGGTGCCCATTTTATAAGGGAGGAGAGGGGCACCTTTGGAAAAACTAAAAATATTATTCTATTATAAAGTAATATTCGGATTTTAATAGCTCCAAATTGATTTATTTCGAATCTAAGGTGGGATTGAGTCGAAATATTCTCATCCAATAGATTTTATACAAGTTTAGGTTACTATTGTAACCTTATCATTTAGATTTAACTCTAAGTAAAATAATTTTACTTTTACCGCGTCTTCTTGTTTTCTTACACTATAAGATTAATAAACATACTATAACAAGCCAAATGATCCCCAAGTTGTTTATTATTAATATACATAACTTTATCTAAGTCATTTGTCCAAGCCTTAGATTTTTAGGAAAAAAATAAAAATTAATAATATAATATTTGTTCTAAAAACTATTTTATGTCAATTTTGACACTATTTGGTAATTGATTTTTTGAAAATAATAACATACTGATTAGTTCGAATAAAGGAAATTAAATCAATACTAAGATGTCATATTAACCTAGAAAATTAGTGTAATTCATAAAAAGTCTCATATTACATTTATTTGGGTATTTATAATATCAATTATTTTAATATTTCATTATTTAGGTAATTACTGCATCACCATTGTGTCATAAATAACTTAAATTATTTAATGTCTAAAAATTATAAATAAAATACCATTAGGTATTAAATCTGTTTAGATTTATAATGAATATTTATAGTCGAATTTAGCTTATGTATTACCCTATATTAAAAATGAAATAGTTATTAAACTTTGATTTTAACTATTTTAACCCTTCTTTAAATAAATTAATATTAAATGTCCTAATCTAATCCAAGTGAACCTAAATGGTCATATTTTATTCCTAAGGTTGTTTTTGGTCGAATTATACTTATCCAATAGAATTTTGACATGTGTAATGGTAATATTAATATCATTTTTACCATTAATTACCCTATTTACTTTTTACTGTGTTAAATAAAAGTAAAAAGTTACTATTCACCAAAAATTATTCTCATCTCATTGAACCACATTTTAGTCCTTGATATTAACCGTGTCTCTCAGATTTTCAAAATTCAATTCACATAAGTGGTAAAATTTCATTTAAATGAAAAAGTCAGCTTTTTAACTACCACTAAGTGGTTTCACTATTCATCGAAAATTGAAGTTTTTCAGAAAAATACCAAAAATTCAGCCAAAGCATTATTTGATATTCCGAATTCAAAATTGATGTCTATTTTTCGAAATCCAAAACATAGAAGTGGCATTAATTAATTTTAAAATTAATTCCCATTATCAAAATAAATAGTGTGTTTTTAAGAAACAAAAACAATCAAATGATTGATACATGTTTATATCCAATTTCAAAGTGAAATTAATTCAATGGAAAACATTTGATTAAATGGTAAAAATATATTCTAATTACACATTAAAACCAATTAAAAATATAATCTAACCATATAAATTATTTCGATGAAAAAAGTAGTTTTTATTTAAAATATAGCGTTTTTACTATTCATTATAATATGAAAGTTATCATAATAATATGAAAATTTTATCCAAAGTAAATTTTTATATCCTGATTCAAAAGAAGAATTTTATTTTGTAAAATTGAACTTATAGACATGTCAAAAAAAATATTTAAGGTGGGCGTGCCATCAAAAAGTGAGAAAACTACAATTTTTTAAAAATAAATAGTTTACACGAAAAATTTATTTTGTTCTCATACCATATTCTAGAAAAAGTGTAAAATGAATAATAATGTTATAAAATTCAAAATGTAGTTAATACAATTCATAACGGCTAGAACATAATAATATTATAAAAATATATCGTTGTTTAGTGAAACCCAATATTGAGTACTACACACACTATCTATGTAGGTCCCGATTTCATGTAAAGAAAGCCAATAATAGTGTTGCGTATACTGCAAGCTAATGCGGTGTTACGTATAGTACAAGCTAATCTTGGTGTAGTGTATAATAGAAAATTAAAAATAATATATCTCATAAAATCTCAGGGTGTTACATTAGACACCTCATATCTTATCTTACTATTCATAATTTTACTATATTGATTACATACTTAATACATCATTTAATGATGTCATTAAACGCCCATAAGTTAAAAACCGTATTTTCATTATTCATCGAAAATTCAACTTTATCAGAAAAATACCAAACATTCACCTTAACCAAATATCGATACTCTGATTTCAAAAATGAACTCCATTTTATAAAAATAATTTTCTAAATAATTTTAATTGAATTTTTAAATATATACACTATTCACCAAAAATTCATTTTTTTTCAGAAAAATCCCCAAAAATTACCTTAACATAATATCAATGCTATGAGTTCAAAAATGAAATCCATTTTATAAAAATAAATTTCTAAATATTTTTAATTAAATTATTTATTAAAACACTATTCACCCGAAAAAACTAATACTTGACTAATAATTTAGGAAACCGTTATTTAACCATTTTACTGAATCACATTACTTAATCAAGGTGCCTAGATTTTATTAATGCTTTATTTAAGTGAGATTACTAATCTATTTGGTCACATTACTAATCCTAAGCATAAAATCATTATTCATAATTTACTATTCATCAAAAATTAAGTTGATCTTATTAGACTCTAAATTTCATACTGAACATAATTGTAGAAGACCATTTTTTGAAAATCATTACAAATTTTTAATTATTTAAGGTTTACATAAATTTTTTTTTAAAATATACTTTCTCTAAAATTCACCAAAAATATGCATACTATATTTATCCAGACATTTGATAATTCATAAACTTCATCATAAAAAGAAATCAAAAATTTTATTTAAAAAAAGGATTACACAAGGTAGTTACGGTATTCTTACATAGCCCCTTATCACACCAGCATATGACCTAAATGTAAGGTGTGCTAAGGTGAGAGAATCTGAGGGAGGCTCGGCCAACATCACACGAGTAGTAATTTTTATTAGTTTGAACTTCTTGCGAAGGCGATTCGGTTCTAGCTTCAAACGATGAAGTTCGGCTTGGGTTTGGTACAGAGCAAAGCCCATTGGTGCTACATCCTTCCCAAGTTCTGTTAGATTGGCTTCGATCGGTCCAAGACTACTGGGTGAGGCAATCAAATCTTTTTTTTATATTAATTAACAATGATAACTTGTATTTAGAGACAAATATTGAAATGTTTAGTTTCCATCAGTCATATTGACCAATGGTCATATAACAGTCAAAACCCAACAGTCTCATTTTAATTATACTCATGTTATCCAATGAAATAGTTTTTTTGAGTATAAAGAAAAATAAAATAACACATAAAATTAGGAAACAAGATTTATTCAAAATTTCGGGTTGTTATAATCTTCCCCCCTTATGAAATTGCATCCTCGCAATTTTTAAAACGGGGTTTTGAAATTTCATTGAAAGTCCCACACCGGAAAAGGAGTCAGTAAAACTATTACTTTAAAAGAAATAAAGGGAAGTAAAAAGGTCACCCGAGATAACCCATACTATGATTCCATGTAGGAAAACATGGACATGAAGGAAAAAAATGGTCACGTTCTAAGGGAGAGCGATAGAAAACATGATTTGGAGAAAGTTAACAATAAAAAATCACAAACCTATGATGGGTCAAACGGTATTTGATTTCCTATTAGGAAATGGTAACAGACAACGTTTTTATTTATGTTCATTTTCATAGTTATGAGAATTCATTTACAAAAAAGAATAAAAACATAAGGAAATATACCTACCTTCAAGTATAGTATAATCCTTTAATAAGTTTCTACCAATACTAATCTTTTCTACAAACAATGAGCATTCAAAAACACTTGGTCTCATCAAAAGCAAAAGAATAATCTTCTAGAGAATCATGTATTCCATAAAAGAAAAACTATCTATCTTTAAACATTTATCCCAAAAACAGAACGGTTAAGATAAAACAACTCTTCAAAAATAATGAATCCCATAGGTAGGGAAACTACTTTTAAATCTTTAATGTTCCATGCTACTTCTCGGAGTTCATCTGAGACCATTCTGTAAATAACTGTCCTTAAAATTACTCAAAATAATCCAAACTAAGATTGAAACCCAAATACAAGAAAGACTTGATAACATAGTCTTCCAAGATAAACATTATCATTCATCTCCAAAAAACATCAACCACTCCTAACATCTTATAACCAAAGCAACTAACCTAAACATATTTTCCCCAATATAGGTCAATCATTTCCATAAGTAACCTATAATACCATAAGTTCACCTTAAATTTAATGATTCTTCAAAATACAATTCAACCTTTACTCCTCAAAGAAAATACCGTAGTAATCTATTTACCTCGATCAAATAGTGTTCCCAAAATAGTGAACGTCTTCCAAAATAATAATCATCTTTTAATCCCCTAATCATCTCTATCATATTAATATGGAAATTGTCACATTTCCAATCACATTGGTTGTTGGTACATGTTCTTCCATTTCCCGCCATTTACTAAGGAAAGAAAGTACAATTAGGGTCTTAAATACTTAGCCAATAATCATTAAAAGGAAACTTCAATCATAGAAGGATAAACATGTAGAATAAAAGTATACCCTAAATTGGGATCCCCTAGGTCCCAATCTAGGTTATCCATGATAATATATTATTATATGAATCTTTATTTTATTTTATCTTTGTTCCATTAATAATGGTTCATACTAAGAATATGAATTTACCAAAGAATATCCCCCAGGAGTGTCATAACCAAGAGTACAGCAAGGCCCGTTGTCGTGTACCAGTTCCCATTCGAGTCTAGCTCAAAGTGGTGTTTTCGGGTTTTACCCCTATGTACATCTGTGACAGGTCCACCTCTACCAACTCGTATCCAGACAATGATGTATTTTCTTGGATACCCCTTACTCAATACTCACCAAAATACCCGGAAGGTTTCCTATTTTTAAACTTTTCTATAGGGTTCTTCCTAATGTTTTAATATCCTAATTTCCACAAATAACTAAACCATCATATGATACCAACTATATCATCCCTCCTTTTATCACATAAACATTCATTACATTATAAAAAACTGAGGATCTTTAAGGTTTAGTGTCTTAGAAACCATGAACATAATACATGAAACAAAAAAACATTCTTCTTAAAAACATGAAAGGATTATCCATATGTTCATCCTACGTTCATTACTACATCTCATAACCTGGGGAAATACATAAAAAGAAAGGTTGAGCGGAAGGCCCAGTAAGGGAAACAAGAGAAACATTTAAATGTGAACTTGAGATACTTCAATAAGGTCATGAAAAGAACTTTAAGGAATGAGAAAGAAATCATGAGGCATATCATAATAAAAATAACGTTTTTCATAACATTAAGATGTTGCTACAACATTTACAAAGACAATCATTTCCGTTTCACCAAGGTCCATCCCCAAGGTGTCAATAAAAATTACCAAGGTTATTCACCAAGGTATTAGTCTAAATGGTCATCCTTAGAGATTAAGTCTTTACCCAATGCATTGAAGCGCTATCAGGGCGCACCCTTAATTTGTCTTCATTATCATGTGAGGCACATATATCATCATCAATCATTTCATAAACAACCCATATAGCATAATATAAATGGGTTTCATTTCATAATCATAAGGTTTTAAAAACTGCTTTAAAGACATGATCTTTATGTCACTTTAAACCCACAGAAAGGGAAAGTGGTTATTATGTATGTAAATCCCAGACTTTAAAATAGAAAATTTTGGTATATATGTGAATACCCATTTACAAAAAAGAGCTTTCAGTATTCACTTAATAAAATTAATTTTAGGATAAGAGAGAGACATTTTGAGACATAAATTCTACAGCATAACGACTATGTTTTGGGGTTTTAGAAAACATTGAAAAAAGATGGGACATGGGTCACCCACTAATAAATGATCCATAAAACAGTAGAGGTACAGAATATAAAGGGTATAAGAACATGGTGATGAAATTTTAAGGATATTCCATATGAAATTAAAAACATAAAAGGAGGACAAAAATAAGAATTCTCTTATGAAAATTCGGCAGCCTAACGACGTCACATAAACTTCAAAAAAATAATGAATTGACGAGATCAAATAGGGTCTCTCATAATATGAACATAAAATATCATAATGATAGATATAGAAATCATACCCCAACATAATAAAAAGGAACATGAAAGACTTAATATGAAAAAGGATAAAGGTGAAAGAATCTCTTAAAAATTCGGCAGCCTAACGACATCACTTAAACTTCAACAAAAATGAATTGACGAGATCAAATAAGGTCTATAATAATATAAAAATAAAAGAACAGTATGATAGATATAGAGATCATACCCCAACATAATAAAAAAGAACATGAAAGACTTGACAAGAAAAATGAGAAAGGTGAATGAATCCCTTATAAATTCGGCAGCCTAATAACGTCACATAAACTTCAATAAAAATGAATTGATGAGATCAAATAGGGTCTCTCATCATATGAACATATAATATCAGTATAAAAGATATAGAGATCACACCCCAGCATAATAAAATGGAACTTGAAAGAGTTGACATTAAAATAGAAAATGAAAATGAGAAGGGTGAAAGAATCCTTTAAAAATTCGGCAACCTAACGGCGCCACTTAAACATTCTTAAAACGAATTGATGAGAGAAATAGGGGGTATATCAAAATATGAAAATTAAAAGGATAGTAAGATGAATATAAAAGAACATCCTCCAACATAAGAACATGGATCATAAAAGATATGACATAAAAGAGAGTGTTTGGAAAGAGAGAGAGAGGTAGGATACCTTACCTTAAAATGTAACTCTTAAAACTCAAAGGTTGGGAGCTTGAGGGCTTGGGGGCACCTTAAAAAGACTCCTTGAGAGTTAATGAGACCCGAGTTTTGTTGGGGAAGAGTTGGGAGTCTAATGGATGAGATTAAGGCTTGGTATTTATACGGAAAGTGAGGGGACAAGGCATTAAGTGCCAAGGGACACTTCATTAGGGGTTTTGGCAAAACCGTGGGCTTGCCCCTGGTATTTTCCCATGGTATTGGACACTTGAGACACCTCATATCTTACCTTACTATTCATAATTCGACCATATTTATTACATACATAATACATCATTTAATGATGTCATTAAACTCTCGTAACATAAAAACTGTATTTTCACTATTCATCAAAAATTCACCTTTCTCAGAAAAATCCCAAAATTCCAACTTAACCAAATATCGATGCTCTGATTTCAAAAATGAACTCCATTTTATAAAAATAATTTTCTATATATTTTTAATTTAATTTTTAAATAAATACACTATTCACCAAAAATTAATATTTTTCAGAAAAATCCACAAAAATTTCCTTAAAATAATATCAATGATATGAGTTCAAAATTGAAATAAATTTTATAAAAATAATTTTCTAAATATTTTTAATTAAATTTTTAATTAAAAAAACAGATTCATTCGAAAAAAATAATAATTCACTAATAATTTATGAAACTGTTATTTAACCATTTTATTGAATCACATTACTTAATCAAGGTGCCTAGATTATATTAATGCTTTATTTAAATGAGATTACTAATCCATTTGGTCACATTACTAATCCTAAGCATAAAATCACTATTCATAATTTAGTATTCATCAAAAATTTTGTTGATCTTGTTAGACTCTAAATTTCATACTGAACATAATTGTAGAAGACCATTTTTTCAAAATCATTACACATTTTTAATTATTTAAGGTTTACATAAATTTTTTTTTAAATATTCGTTCTCTAAAATTCACCAAAAATATGGATACTATATTTATCCCGACATTTGAAAATTCATAAACTTCATCATAAGAAGAAATCAAAATTTTTATTTAATGAAAAGGATTACACAAGGCAGTTACTGTCTCTTTACATAGCCCCTTATCACACCAGCATATGACCTAAGTGTAAAGTGTGCTATGGTGAGAGAATATGAGAGAGGCTCGGCCAACATTGCACGAGTAGTAATTTCTATCTGTTGGAAATTTTCACGAAGGCAATTCCGTTCTAGCCTCATACGATGAAGTTCAGCTTGGGTTTGGTCCAGAGCAAAGCCCATTGTTGCTACCTCATTCCCATGTTATGTTAGATGGGCTTCGATCGTTCCAAGACTACTGGGTGAGGCCATAAAATCTTCTTTCTATATTAATTAACCAAGATCACTTGTATTTAGAGACAAATATTGAAATGTTTAGTTTCCAGCGATCATATTGACCAATGGTCATATAACAGTCAAAACCCAATAGTCTCATTTTAATTATACTCATGTTATCAAATGAAACAGTTTTTTTGTGTATAAAAAAAATAAAATAACACACAAAATTTGGAAACAAGATTTATTCAAAATTTTGGGTCGTTACAATATTCTCCCCTTAAGAAATTGCATCCTCAAAATTTTTAAAACTGGGTTTTGAAATTTCATTGAAAGTCCCACAATGGAATAGGAGTCAGTAAAATTATTACTTTAAAACAATGAAAGGGAAGTAAAAAAGGTAACCCGAGTTAACCCATACTAGGATTCCATGTATGAAAACATGGACATGGAGGAAAAAAAAGGGGCACGTTCTAAGGGAGAGTGATAGAAAACATGATTAAGAGAAAGTTAACAACAAGAAAATCACAAACTTATGATGGGTCAAACAGTATTTGATTTCCTAGTAGGAAACGTTAACAGACAATGTTTTTTGTTTTTTTTCTTTTTCATAGTTCTGAAGAATTCATTTATTACAAGGAATAAAAACATAAAAAATATTCATACATTAAAGTAGAGTTTAATCCTTTAATAAGTTTCTACCAAAACTAATCTATTCTCCAAACGATGAGCATTCAAAAAAACATGGTCTCATCAAACGCACAAGAATAATCTTCTAGAGAACCACGTATTTTACAAAAGAAATACTATCTATCTTTAAACAATTATCCCAAAAACAGAAAGGGTAAGATAAAATAAATCATCAAAAATAGAGAATCCCATAGGAAGGGAAACTACTTTTAAAAATTCAAAGTTCCACGGTACTACCCAGAGTTCATTATAGACCATCCCGTAAATAACTTTCCTTTAAATTCCTCAAAATAACCCAAACTAAAATTGAAACCCAAATACAAGAAGGACTTGATAACATAGTCTTCCAAGATAATCTTTATCATTCATCTCCAAACAACATCAACCACTCCTAACATATTATAATAAAAGTAACTAACCTAAACATATTTTCTCCAAGATAGGACAATCATTTCCATAAGTAACCTATAATACCATAAGTTTACCTTAAATTCATCGATTCTTCAAAATATAATTCAACCTTTACTCCCCAAATAAAATACCGTAGTAATCTATTTACCTCGATCAAATAGGGTTCCCAAAATAGTGAACGTATTCTAAATTAATTATCATCTTTTAATCCTCTAATCATCTTTGTCATATTAATATAGAAATTTCCACATTTAATATCGCATTGGTTGTTGGGACATGTTCTTCCATTTCCTGCCATTAACTAATGAAAGAAAGTACAATTAGGTTCTTAAATACATAGCTAATAATCATTAAAAGAAAACATAAAGCATAGAAGGATAAACTTTTAGAAGAAAAGTATACCCTAACTTGTGATCCCCTAGGTCCCAATCTAGGTTATTCATGATAATATATTCTTATGTTAATCATTATTTTATTTTATCTTTGTTCCATTAATAATGGTTCATACTAAGCTTTAGAATTTACCAAAGCATATCCCCCTTGAGTGTCGTAACCAAGAGTACAAAAAGGCCCGCTGTCGTGTACCAATTACCATTCGAGTCTAGCTCAAAGCGTTGTTTTAGGGTTTTACCCCTATGTACATCTGTGCCAGAGCCAAATCTACATGCTCGTATCCCGACAAGGATGTATTTTCTTGGCAACCCCTTACTCAATACTCACCAAAAATACCAGGAAGGTTTCCTATATTTAAACTTTTCTATAGGGTTATTCCTAAAGTTTTAATTACCTATTTTCCACAAATAACTTATCCATCCTTTGATACCAACTATAGCATCCCGCCTTTTTTCACATAAACATTCATTACATTATACAAAACTGAGGATCTTTATGGTTTACTGTCTTGGAAACCAGGAACTTAACACATGAAACAAAAAAACGTTCTGCATAAACACTTTAAAGGCTTATCCTTGTGTTCATCCTAGGTTCATTATTGTATCTCATAACCTGGGGATATACATCAAAAGAAAGGGTGAGCAGAAGGGCCATTAAGGGAAACAAGAGAAACATTTTACAGGAGAGTTTGAGATACTTCAATAAGGTCATGAAAAGACAATTAAGTAATGAGAATGAAATCATGAGATATATCAAAATAATAATAAAGTTTTTCATAACTTTATGATGTGGCTACAACATTTTACAAAGACAATCATTTTCGTTTCACCAAGGTCCATCCTCAAGGTGTCAAAAAAATTACCAAGGTTATTGCCAAGGTATCAGTCTAAATGGTCATCATTATAGATTAAGTCTTCACACAATGCATTGGAGCGCTATCATGGAGCACCCCTAATTTGTCTTTATTATCATGTGAACCACATATATCATCATCAATAATTTCATAAACAACCCATATAGCATAAAAGAAATGGGTTTCATTTCATAATCATAACGTTTTAAAAATTGCTTTAAAGACATGATCTTTATGTCACTTTAATCCCACGGAGAGGGAAAGTGGGTCTCAAGTATGTAAATCCCAGACTTCAAAATAGAAATTTTTTTATATATGTGAATACCCATTTAGAATAAAGAGATTTTATTATTCACTTAATAAAATGAATTTGAGGATAAGAGGGAGACTTTTTGAGACGGAAATTCTGCAGCATAACGGCTATGTTTTGGGGTTTTAGAAAACATTGAAAAGAGAGGAGACATGTGTCACCAACTCATAAATGATACATAAAATTGTATAGGGACAGAATATAAAGGGTATAATAACATGGTGATGAAATTTGAAGGATATAACATATGAAATGAAAAACATCGAAGGAGGACAAAAATAAGTTTTCTCTTATGAAAATTCGGCAGCCTAACAGCTTCACTTAAAATTAAAAAAAATGAATTAAAGAGATAAAATAGGGTCTCTCATAATATGAAAATAAAATATCAGAATCATAGATATTGATATCATACCCCAACATAATAAAAATGAACTTTAAAGACATAACATGAAATAGTAGAAAGGTGAAAGAATCCCTTAAAAATTCGGCAGCCAAACGGCGTCACTTAAACTTCAACAAAAATAAATTAAAGAGATAAAATAGGGTCTCCAATAATATGAACATAAAACAATATTATGATATATATAGAGATCATACCCCGACAAAATAAAAAGGAACTTGAAAGACTTGACATGAAAAATGAGAAATGTGAAAGAATCCCTTAAAAACTCAGCAGCCTAACGGCGTCACTTAAACTTCATAAAAAATGAATTGATGAGATCAAAGAGGGTCTATAATCATATGAACATAAAATATAAGTATTATAGATATAGATATCATACCCCAACATAATAAAAAGGAACTTGAAAGACTTGACATTAAAATAGAGCATGAAAATGAGAAGGGTGAAATAATCCCTTAAACATTTGGTAGCCTAACGGCGCCACTTAAGAATTCATAAAAAGAATTGATGATAGAAAGAGGGGGTCTCTTATCATATGAAAATAAAACGGAGAGTATGATTAATATAAAATAACATCCTCCAACATAAGAACATGGATCATAAAAGATTTGACATAAAAGAGAGTGCTTGGAAAGAAAGAGAGAGGCATGATCCCTTACCTTAAAACGTAACTTTTAAAACTCAAAGGTTGGGAACTTGAGGGCTTGGGGGAACCTTGGATAGACTCCTTGGGAGGTAATGAGACCATAGTTTCTTTGTGGGAGAGTTGGGAGTCGAATAGATGAGAGGATGGCTTGGTATTTATAGGGAAAGTGAGGGGACAAGGCATTAATGGCCAAGGGAAACCTCATTAGTGGTTTTGGAAAAACCATGGGCTAGCCCATGGTATTGGCCACTTGGGACACCTCATATCTTACCTTACTATTCATAAGTCGACCCTATTTATTACATACATAATACATCATTTAATTATGTCATTAAACACCCGTAACTTAAAAACTGCATTTTCACTATTCATCGAAAATTCACCTTTCTCAGAAAAATCCCAAAAATTCACCTTAACCAAATATCGATTCTATGATTTCAAAAATGAACTCCATTTTATAAAAATAATTTTCTAAATAATTTTTATTTAATTTTTTAATAAATACACTATTCACTGAAAATTCATTTTTTTCAGAAAAATCCCCAAAAATTACCTTAACATAATATCAATGCTCTGAGTTCAAAAATAAAATCTATTGTATAAAAATTATTTTCTAAATATTTTTAATTAAATTTTTAATTAAAAAACAATATTCACCTTAAAAAATAATACTGGACTAAGAATTTATGAAACCGTTATTTAACCATTTTATTGAATCACGTTACTTAATCAAGGTGCCTAGATTATATTAATGCTTTATTTAAGTGAGATTACTAATATATTTGGTCACATTACTAATCCTAAGAATAAAATCACTATTCATAATTTACTATTCATCAAAAATTAAGTTGATCTTATTAAACACTAAATTTCGTACTGAACATAATTGTAGAAGAACATTTTTTGAAAATCATTACTCATTTTTAATTATTAAAGGTTTACATATACATATTTTTAAAAATCATATCTCTAAAATTCATCAAAAATATGCACTCTATATTTATCCATACATTTGAAAATTCATAAACATCATCATAAGAAGAAATCAAATTTTTTATTTAAAATAAAGGATTACACAAGGCAGTTACGGTCTCCTTTCATAGCCCATTATCACACCAGAATAGAACCTATGTTTAAGGTGTGATAAGGTGAGAGAATTTAAGGGAGGCTCGGCCAACATCACATGAGTAGTAATTTCTATCAGTTTTAACTTCTCGCGAAGGAGATTCCGTTCTAGCTTCATACGATGAAGTTCGGCTTGGGTTCGGTCCAGAGCAAAGACCATTGCTGCAACCTCCTTCTCAAGTTCTGTTATATGGGCTTCGATCGGTCCAAGACTACTGGGTGAGGCCATCAAATATTCTTTCTATATTAATTAACCAAGATCACTTTTATTTAGAAACAAATATCGAAATGTTTAGTTTCCAGTGGTTATATTGACCAATGGTCATATAACAGTCAAAACCAAATAGTCTCATTTTAATTATACTCATGTTATCCAATGAAACATTTTTGTTGAGTATAAAAAAAATAAAATAATACAAAAAATTAGGAAACACGATTTATACAAAATTTCAGGTCATTACAATATTAGTGGTATTGAGATTTCACACCTGGATAGATACTCATAGGTAATATTATATGTTTGGTAACATTATTTTTACAAACCAGTTTTATTTCATTATTCCTTAATAACATTATAGTATTAGTTTAATAAGTACAAGAGAATATAATGTAAAAAAATCATATTGTACTGAATCTATCAATGGATGAATTGAAGGTGTTACTAGGGAAGACATATTCATATTGAGTTTTTATATTAATATGATCATTTACTATTATTTTATTGACAACTAATTTTTATTTAGTATTTTGTTTCAAATGATTGTAAATTTATGTTAGGAAATGTATTATCACAAGCCTAGTCTTTATTTCACATTAATTATAGATTTGTTACCTTAAAATACACTTAAAACAAACCATAAGATTAACAATAATAGTTTTTTGGTTAATTAGGTACATAGCATGAAGACATGATACATGAATATAAAAAATAATTATTTATGACATCCTTAACATGATTCTAAAATTGTATATCTTTTAAAACTAAACTGGGTAACCTGGAGACATATATAATAAATGGTTGATCTATAAATACAGGTATGGAAAAAAAATTTAAATTAGTGTATGTTATACAATATACATTTAAATGAAATGTAAGAGGGATGAAAATCATAATCATGAACAATAATTCATTATTTAAAATTGAAATATATAAGAAACATGGGAAAGTGGAAACTACTTTAAACATGACACCATAAACATAAATCGATGATAAACACCAAGAAATCATAACATAAGCTTCTTAGGATAACCCACCATACACCATATATGGAATATCAGGATACCAAAACAGTACCCAATGCATTGCGGAACTATTTAGGTGCACCCATCATAATCATATCACATACATATATATGTTTTAAACATAGATCATATAACTGAAGAAAATATTTCATCACATTAGTTCCCATAACTAAGGATTGTTAGATATATATATTTAATTCCCTAATAAGAGAATTAGATGTAAAAATAAGTGAATATTTTTTATTGAAAATGGGTCTGTGTATATACTTTGTCATGTAAAATCACATTGAAATTTCAGCAGTGTAAAAATAGTATACGAATATTCCTGAAATGGTTAAATGAAGGAGAAGTTTATTATCTAATCACTTTCAAGTAAAAATATAATTATTATGGATATTTAATAACTTAAAAAACATGGATATTTTTGAATTAATAGGAATAATACAAGGAGGGTTCATGAAAAAATCGTTACTTGGAAAATTCGTAGAATAATTTAAATAGCCTAATGGGGTTATATAATGAATCAGTTGAGAGATTAATGAGATTTGAATGGGTTAATAATATATTATTAATAATATTTATAGTAATAGATATGTTTATTTTCATATTAAATCAATGGTAATTGCAATAAATAGTAAATTACATAAATAAGGTGATTAAATAAGAGGATAATGAGAGGATCCCACACTAAATTACAACGTAGCAATAGGTTAGATAAATGATATTATGAGAATGGATAAATGATATCTAATTATCAATAAATAAATTCTAAACTATATTATCTTTAAAAAAAATGAAAACATTTCCATTTTATAATAAAAATTCTTATTACAAGGAAGGAACATGAATGGAAAAGAAGAGAGAGAAGTCACTTACTAAATTTTAGTATAGTATTGGCTTAAGTAAAAGTTATAATGAAGGGGAATAAATTATATATAATTATTAGAACATAAATATGATTGTATAGGGATCTATATAAAGTCAATAAAACACAACCAATTGAAATTCAAAAGGTTAAATATAAAGATTGTTCTTGTATTGAAAAGAGGAGAGAAAGGGCAGTTAAAATCTTATTGTGATTCCAAAATCTAGATAGGAGGTTCTTGAGAGATTTATGTAACCATATGATGACTTTATAGGGGTGCGTTCATATTAATTATTTGGAATAGGATTTTTAAAATAATATGAATTATATATTAGGTTGGATTATGTAGGAAAATATATAAGAGTTCTTAATTACTTCCCAAACTTAGGTTTCATACTCTTTAAAAATAAATAATCAAAAACAAAAACAATTACCATGGGTTTTCCCATGTTATCTTCCAAATATGAATTTTTTAATTATTTTTTAAGTCCAAGTAACTAAATAATTATAATATTACACTTATTGATGTGGACATCTGTCATGTTAATAATTAAATGATATGAAAAATGAAAAATATAATATTGGTTTTGGAGGATTCATAAATTATTTATACAATTAATAAAATAAAATCAAATGGAAAATAATTTAAATGATAAAGTAGTCATTTATACCCATTATATTATTAAATAGATCACATTTAAGATATTATGAGGTCATAATACACATTGTATATTTATATCGTATTAAAATTTTACCTGGAAACATGACTATCATAGAAAATTATGAAAATTTCACTTTTCAATAATTTTGAAAACAATATTTCAAAAACAATATTAATTTTATCAAAATAATTTTCTAAATATTTTGATTTTGATCTTTAAAACAAGAATCAATATTTCTTGAGTGATGCTTTTTTTCATCCATAAAAATTTTTAAACTTTTATAAAAATTATTTCTAAATTCATTAAAATAATATTACCATTTCTATTAAATAAAAAATATTTAATTTAATTATTTAATTATTTTTTTTTAAATTTATAAATTCATTAAAAGTAATAAATTAATAGAAAATCATTATTACACTAAAAATACATTTTGTATTTTATCATATCAAAATATTTTTTTTTACCAAAATAATATCATTATTATTTATTAAGAAATAAAATAAAATAAAATTAATATTATATTTAAAATCAAATATATATATTCACAAAAATATGGTTAATTTATTTCTTTTCCTTTTGAAATTAATTTAATTCTAAATTAACATATTTTTCTTTTATCATGGGGATAAATACTTACTAAAATTACTATTTATATTATAAAAAATTTATACTGGACTTGTTACTTAATATTAATTACGATTCTTCCAAATATTGAATCCATTTTAACAAAATAAATTCACATAGGTTTATGAATCTTATTTAATATAAAACTAGAAAGCATGATAGAAAGATGTTTTAAAAAAAATGCATTTTTCATAAAAGGATGATTTTAATTTATGTGTATAACTAGTAATACTAAATATAAAAATTTAAAATAATAATTATGCATATATTATACAAAAATTAATTTTAATAATTCCCCAATAGGTTTTTCTAATTATTTATAATGGATGAACACTATGGATTTTAAAATAGTTTTCAAAAAATATTTTTCAATCTTAAAAAAACATGTAGTAAACTATAATACAAATAAGATTTATTTAGATTATATATAACAAAATTATACTTATTTTACTTTCAAATAAAATGAAAATAATAATTCAACTTTCATATTACTTACTTTAACAAAATAAATGATAGTTTAAAAAAATATTTATTTTTCACAATCCATGGAAAAAAATATTTTCTAAAAATAAAAAAAGTTCACCATAAGTTAAATTTAATATAATGAATAAAAAATGATGTCAATTTTATCACATAAATATCTAAATGCTCTAAAAATAAATTATAATATTTTTTTAGAATAAGAAAGAATGTTTTTTTGAAAAAAAATGTTTTTGAGGCATTAGTTATCATTACTAAATATTGAGTGATTGTTTACTATGAATTTAAAAATATATTTATGTTTCATAGGAAATTTATGTATATTTAATAATTTTTTAAATCATTTTCATATGCTAAAATGTAATGTCTATGTTATAATATTCATATTTAAATAATCAATGTTTTTTTGGGTTCAATGTTTTATATTTCACACACTATCAAACATAATTTTCTCTAATTTAAATATCAATGTTTTATATTCTTCCGCCATTTAATAAATTGTCTCCTCTTAATTTCAAACTGATCATGTTAGGAAATGTTTTGAAACATGATAATATATTTAATGAAAACCCACATCATAAAAAGGGTTAATAAAACATCTAGTTGGAAAGAGAGAAAATAAATTATAATTGTCATCACATTACTAGGTTTCTATGTAGGAGAACATTAATGAGAAGTGAAAATATAGACATGGAAAAATAATAATAAATTTCAAATAACTAATAGAGAGTAATGAAAAACATTTTTTAATAGTGATTAATGTACTAAAAAACTATAAATATTTGATGGGAGAAAAGACCATCAATTTTTAATATGATAACATTTTTGTTTCATGATTATTCAGTTAGAGTTATGGAATTACATAACCATTTATATTAGGAATATAAAGAAATATACTTTCTTAACAAGTATAATTTCATCGTTTAATGAATTTTTAAAACAATCTCATATTTTCTCCACACTATGATTACTCAAGATGAGTTTTTTTAAAAACTAAAGCACTAGAATTAGATTCTTAAAAATCACATAATCCACCAATTAATAACAAGATATTACTCATAAATTTACTAAATCCAAAATGGTTAGAATAATGTAAGATAATACTGAAAAATAAAAAACCATAATACGACAATATACAAAAGTTAATAGACAATCCCAAATGTCTACCATAGATAATTCTTTAAATAAATACCCATATATACAAAATAACACAAATAATATCATCATTAAATTATCTTATAAACTAAAACATTGTGTTATAAACTTTATCTCACACCTCTAAAAATATAATATCATTTTCCCAAAATAATATTTTATATTAATCTTATTGGGTATATATACGTCAATCCAATAAAACGACTTCTGAAATATGACTAATCACCTCAAAATAAAAATGTGATTTGATCCTATAATGTATTCCAAATATATCATTAATCATCCTTAACTTTCATGACATAAATGTCCAAAAGTGCTATTAATGATTTGAAACATAATAATTGACTTAGAAATGTCATCCCAAGAACATAGGTGTATCCCAAAATCAAACACATATTAATGGTTATTGATCCTTAAATCATGTGTTTGTAGGAATATAACAATATCACTAAATCACATTTATTGGTTATTAGAACCATTCAAAAATTGGTTCAAATACATAAAGATAAATTAATATAGAAGAATCATCTGATGTCTCCTGATTATCATATCTATAATGATATTGACTACTAATTATACAACATAATTCTTAAATAATAATACACAAACACATCAATCTTCACACTTAAATGATTTACATGGAATAGGTACTTTAATTGAAAAGGCTTGAAATAGGGAATTGACTTAAACAATACCAATATTCTCCACACATAATACATTATCCAACAAATGGTTTCATATAATATAATTTATTTCCTCCCATCATACTCATAGTTTTTATGGAATCCAACTACTTTAGTAAAAATTTATTCAAACATAAAACACCTTTGAGTCTTTTTGTATAATTTCACTTTATGCCACAGTCCACAATATTGACACGTTCGAAATTGAATCTTATTTCCATTATCACATTTATCAGATGAAATTCCTTGATAACTTTCCCTCCTATTCTTTGAAATCTCTATATATTTAGCATTATTCCATTTGTAATTTGTGATTTTTTATAATTGGGGTTATATAAACAAAATATGTCTTACTTGAGATCCCATATTATTAGTTATCTTTTTTGGGAATTCATCATATTTCCCATCACATTGGTTGTTGACTTGGTTCCTCCTATTTATATCTATTAACTAGAATAATTGAAATATTATGGATCAATACTGTTTAAATATTAAACACAAAAATGGGAATACAATAAAATTAAAATAATAACCTATAAATTACATCTATTTTGTTAACATATGAATTTCTAGGCTTTAATCTAATTTTTCCATGCTCTGTTTTCTAATACATAATCTTATGTAAATGTTTCAAATTAATAATTACTCTTAATGAGCTTATGAATTTACCAAATCATATACCTCTGGAGTTTCAAACTAGGTGTATATTAAACCACATTTTTATGAACTAGTTCCGTATCAATTCTAACTTAATACGGTGTTTTCAGGGTTTTCACCCTTAGGTATATCTATGATAGAGCTGTATTCACATGTAATATCCATAAATGGATGTAATTTCATAGAAACCACTTAGTCTATAATTTACAAAAACATAGGGATGTTTCCCCACACATAGTGTTATTCATAAGGATTTTTCTAGAGTTTTATAACCATAACCCAAAAAATAATAAGATTATACTCTGATAAAAACTATGAAAACTATAGACTTTTTCATGCATACATTTATAACTTATTATATAAGAATACACTTACTAAAACCCATAATATCAAGAATAATGTTTTATTTGGGAAAATATGTAAATAATAGTGAAAATTCAAACATTTATATAAAAAATAATTATGCAACACTTACTTAACATGCTTCAAATTTTCCATAACTTTTAAAAATTCATGAGACAAACTAGGGGCATACAAAAAAAAGGGGTGATCTAGAAATCCCATTAAGGGAATAAAATTAATAACATGAATAGTGTATTACATGTGATGCAATATGAATTTAAATGGAATACGAATGGGCGATAATCATAAAAAAGAACAATAATCCATGATATAGAATGGTAACATAGTGGAAACATGGGAAATTAGAAAACAATTTAATCATGATATCATAAACATAGGTCAAGGATAACCCCCAATAAATAATAAAAAATGTCATTGGGATAACCTAAAGTGCACCATACATGGAATCTCATGAGACTATTTCATTACCAAATGCACTATATTGATATTTGGGTGCACCCATCACACTCATATCATGTACATGAAAAAGTGTTCCACATAGATCATATGACATAAGAACATATTTCATCATATTTAATTACATGATTAATGAATTTTGGTTACATACATAGTCATACCAAAGTAATGAATTATAAGTAATATTAGGTGAATACCCTTGAGTAGAAATGGGTATAGGTATACACCTTACAAAATTTCCACATGGAAAATCACAAGGACATTTCAATGACATGAAAAAATATATGAATATTTCTAAAATGTTTCAGTGAGAGGGAAAAGGGTGTCCTTAATCACATTTAATTAAAACATACAGTATCATATATATGGAAGAACATAATAAAACATGAAAATTTTGGAACTAATATGCATAATAGAAGGGGGGTTCTTGAAAAAAAACATAGCATGGAAAAATTAAAAGATAATTTCATCAGTGTAATGGGAGAACAAAATGAATCATAAGAGGAATCAATGAGATTAAAAGGGGACAATAATAAAACATAAGTCACAAGGTATGTAATATGAAAGTGTAATATAATATCCCCTTAATATTATTTTGATTATAAATTTCATTACCTAAATAGGGTGCTTGAATATAATGAGAAAACGAGAACCCATTACTTAAATTTGGTATACTTACAACTTAGGTAAATGATATAATGAGATGGTATTATTGATCTGTAATTATTATGACATAAATTGGAAACGATAGGGATTTTAATAAATCCATGAAAATATAACCATTTTATATTTAAAAGGATTATTGAAAATATGTTTCTCGAATGGAAAAGAAGAGATAGAAGACCCTTTCTAAACTATAAAATAGTAATAGCTTAGGTAAAATAAATATTTACATGGGTAAAATGTTATATAATAATTATGAAATCAATTTTATATTATAGGGATCATTGTAGAGTCATAAAAACATAACAAATTACAATTAAAAAGGTTCAATAAAATGATGGTTCCTGAATTGAAAAAAAGAGAGAAAGGACATTTCTCTTTGAGATGGTGATCCCAAAAGCCTTTCAGGATACTCCTTAGTTCTTGGGGGAACCATGGGTGGATCCTAGGGAGGGGATTAAAATTGTAATTTTTTTAACCATGGTTTTTAAGTGCATATTAATTGGATATTTAATGGGTTTATATAGTAAAGGGGGGGCGGGTTGTTCATTATTTTCGAGACGTAGGTTTTGAACTCTATACAACAAACTAATGAAAACCCCAAACCTTTCCATTGGTATTTCCAATGGTTTATTCCAAAAAGAATTTGTTTTATTTATTTTATAATAAAAATGTGTTAAATAATTAAAATATTACCCTTAGTAATGTCAAGTTGATTCATCTTTATAAAGAAACAATTTTTAAACCTCAAAATATAAAATAGGGTTTGGAGGATTTATAAAGGATTTATAATATCAATAAAAAACCAAAAAATTACATTATTTTAAAGGGTAAAAATATATTAGTTATTTTATACCATTTATATCATCTATCACAACATGTTTCAGTTATAATGAGTTATAATAAAAATTATATATTTATACCATATTTAATTATTTCGTAAAAATTTAACCACCTCAAAAAATTATTACCAATTACTTATTGGATAAAAATGATATGACAGTTCAAAAAATAAAATTTGTTTTATCTAAATAATTTTTCAAATTTGTTAATTTTGAACTTTAAAACAATAATTGAAATTTATTAAGAGATGATAATTTTTTCTAAAAATAATTGTTTTTGAGTCTTTATTATAATAACATATGAATTCATAAAAATTATATTATTATTTTTCTTTAATAAAAATTATTTAACTATATTTTTCTAATAAAATATCATTTATTTTTAAAATTCATTAATTAATCAAAATAATTTCTTAATTGAAATTGCATGATACACAAAAATAAAATTTCAGATTTATCATATCAAAATCTAAATTTTATCAAAATAATTTTGTAATTATTTATAATGAAAAAATATAATCGCTATTATATAAAAACTAAAACATAAATATTGATCATATTTGGGGTACCTTGCTTCTCGTCACTATTAAACTAATTTAACCCTTAATTAACATAATTTTTATTTACTATGAAATGAAATATTTACTACTATTACTATTTATATTGTCCAAAAATCAATTTAAACATATTAGCTAATATTAATTATGATTAATAAAAATTTGGAATCCACTTTATCAAAATAAGTTCACATAGGTGGATAAATTTAATTTAAAATAAAACCTAGAAGCGGGATGAAAAGTTTTACACCAAAAATGGTGTTTTAACTACTCATTGAAAAAACATATTTATGAAAAATTCAAAAATCGAATCCTAATTGAAATTTGTTATGATGATTAAAAAATGATTTTACTTTTATAAAATAAATTTTCTAAATTTTTTGGATATTATTTATAAATATTTTCTTTTCATGAAAATAAATAAAAATCATTTTTGAAGAAATCATATTTTTTGAAGAATAAAGAGATGTTTATAATAATTTAGTGATTATTCAATAATAATTTAAAAAAATTATGTTTTTTAGGAATTTTATATGTATTTATTATTTTAGTTAATTATATTCATGACATAAAATTTAATGGTTTTTTTAATGGTCAAATTTAAATAGTCATTTTTTTGGTTCATTGTTTTATGTCCTATATTCTATCAAATATAATATAATATTCTAAAAACAAGGGGAATTACAGGTATGTATCTAGAAACAACTATCTATTATAAAAAAATATGGAGCAAAAATAAATTGAAGATAATTTTCATATATTTCTATTATGATAAAAAAATGGTTTGTTGTATTACTTAAGAAAATGATGGTGATATATCTATAAATATTAAATCTTGATAAACATTGTGATTTTAATTATTTATTGATACTTATTGATCCTATTGTGTTATTTTATAATATTTATAAGGATTAAGTGAAAAATATATGGATTATTCATTATTAGTTTCACATTGAAGGTATTGAAAGATATATTAAATGATATCAATAACCTTGAAGAGGAATTTTATGATACAATTATATTTTTCAGGGATAATAATTGGAGGACACATGATTGAGGTTTGGGAAACTATTAGGTTTGATATATGTTTTATGTTGAGGTAAAAAAGGGGTCATTGATTTTGAGAGAAAAAGTCAGATAATATTTTTAGGGTGGGATTTTGTAACTTAATTAATGAAATTTTGATCTATGATATTTTTGTTAAGTTCATCTAATTTTTGGGATTTTGATATATATTTTATAGTTTGAGACTTTATGAACTAGTTATTAATACAATTAAGGGTTAAATATAATGTTAATTTTTCGAGGTGTATATAATCTCATAGATGATTAATGTATTTTTATTTATAATGTTTTTGGGAGGGGTATGTTATGAAGAGTAAATAATTTGGTTATATACATATTTTGATACATGATTGTATTAATGATAATTTTTTCTAAGGAAATATAATTTACTTTGTATAGCCACAGAGAGTAAGGTGGATGTCATTTTGAAATTTATATCCAAAATTATGGATATGGTAAGATTACCCTAACTTATTTTTATCAGGGAGTAATGATTAAAATTAAAAGGGAACAAATTATTTAAGGGAGAAGAATGTAATAACCAAATATTTTTAACCCTTTAAAATTATATTATCTTCAATATCTTGTGTCACATGTATGACTGAACTAACACAACAACCAACTAAAAAAACAAAATGTTAATATTTCATTAATAATGTAATCATTAGTATATAAAAGTAAAATAGTAAATCAAAATAATTATAAATTGTTGATCTCCCTTATTAATATATTAAAAAGGATTCCCTATGAATAACAATTTAATAAAAGGAGCCATAAGAGTTTACCTTATTAAATTTAATCTCTCATAGTAAAACGTTTATTATAATAGGTAACATTTAAATGTTTTAACTATTATTTAAATATTAAATTATTTATAAATTTATATGTAATAATATTGAGTAAAAGTTATTTTTACAAAGTTATTTTTAATAAAAACACTATATCTCTTTATTTTAAGTTATTATAAATAAATATGAAGATTTTATAATCTTAATTTTATTAAAATATAATGATTTTTAAAATTATAATTTCAGAAATATCCAATGATTAATTTAGTATATTTTTCTAAAAATTATGGGTTTACTGTGAATAATTCACAATTTTAACACCCCAAGATTTTATGGTATGTTATTACTTCAAAGTAATTCAATAACATGCACTATACAGAACACCGTGTTCAAGCGCACCACGACTTACCAAAATATCTGTTCAAAAGAGGTTATGAATAATATAAACTAAATTTTGAACTTTATATAATCCTAATAATTTTAGAATCCATATTATGAGTTTCTTTGAAATAATGAAACAACAAATTCATTTTTTTCAAATAGAAGAAGTATTAAAAAAATGCAATTTTAGAGATTTTTAATTGAGAACCCTTTTAAAATCCAATATTTCAAAATTTTCTATATTTCATTTGACAAAATAAACTTGTTATTTAGAATACGGACATACGAATTTAGTTTCACAATTTGTTTGGTGTTATTCAGATAACTTTCATATTTGGGTGAATAGTTAAAAAATACTATATTTTAACTGAAAACAACTTTTTTAATAAAAATAATTTATAGTGTTAAATTCTAAATATTAATGGATTACAAGTATAAATAGATTATATTTTAATTATTTAATCCAATGTAATTCATTGGAAATAATTTTACATTGAAATTGAACATAAACAAGTATCAATCTTTTGTTAGTTATTATTTCATAAAAACACATTTTTTGGTTTTGTCAAAATGAATTAATTTGAAATTAATAAATACTACTTCTATGTTATTAATTTGGTAAAATAGAAAAAATGATTGAATTTATAATATGAAAATTATCTTAGGGTGAAATTATAGCATTTTTCTGAAAACATTCAATTTTATATGAATAGTGAAAAACACTTAGTTATTGGGTAAAATCGACTTTTTATTTCAATAATTATTTATATTATTTAAAATTATTTTAAGTAAAAGTAGATAAATAATACCTATATAAGTTCAATATAATTCATTGTAGTAATTTTATAATATTTTTAGATATATAAAATTTTTATTGACCTTTTTATCGTTTTTTACCCACCTCATAGGAGAATTTGCAAATTTTCATAAAACATTATTTAACAACTTCTGTGAGTTGAATTTCAAAAATATAAGACACACAGTTAACCTCAATAAGTAAAATTTGGTTCAATAAGATGAAAATAATTTTTGGTGAATACTAACTTTTGACTTTTATTTACACCGGTTAAATGTAAATAGGGTAATTGAAGGTAAAAAGAATATTATAATAAAAGAAAATTACATTAACACATGTCCTAACATTATTGGACGAGTCATGACCGACTATGGGAATCCTTGGGTCGATTTTGGGATACCATTAAGCCACTTATGAATTTAAATGACACTTTATTTTAATTAACTTAAAGTAAAGGGAAAAATGATATAAACAATTATCATTTAGTAAATATTTTTTTACATTTGGGTATATAAGTCATATGTTCGACAATAAATATTCATTGGAAAGATAAAAATATTTTATAAATAATAGTATTTAATTTATATTTTTTAGAAATTATAAAATTTAATTTATTTATGAAACAATGATGATGAAGTAATTAACTTATTAATGAAATATTAAAATAACTGATATTATAAATATCAAAATAAATGAAATTTGAGCCTATTTATGAATTCCAAAAAATTTCTATGTTAATATGACATTTTAGGGTTTATTAAATGGTTTTTTCAATGTAATAATGTTGTTATGAATTTAGAAAAAACAAAATACAAAATAGTGTCAAAATTGAAATAAAAGAGTTTTTAAAACAAATATTATATTATTTATTGATATTCTATTTTTAAAAATACATGTTTCAGCCAAAGTTCATAAATAATAGTATATATGTCATTCATGAACCCCTTCAGGTTCGATTGGAAGATCATAGTATGTTTATTAATCATATAATATAAATATACAAAGAGACATGGTAAATGTCAAACTATTTAACTAAGAGTTAAATTTAAAATATAAAGTTAATATAGTGATCCAAACCTGTCTAAAACCTATTGGTTCATTATTTTTCTAACCCTACCCACCATATACTATACATAATTCATATTGGATCCATTAGAAACCGAAAATGATTTTATTATAAAAAAATATTTGAATATTTTCCTAAGGTGCCCCTAACCCCTCTTATAAAAGGGTGCTCCCCCTTCTCTCAAATTCACACCTTCAAAGACATTTGTCTCAACCAAACCTAGAACAAATACCCCCACAACTATCTTCCCTTCATCCTAGAGGCTTTACTGTAGTCATAAATCCATCATAAGAATACCTTTTGATCAAATCAATAAGAAGTACCCGAAAAATAGGAGGTTAACCTACCCTCGACCAAGGAAAAGTACATGGTAAGGGTTAATTTCCCAATTTCCTTATTATTTGAGGTTGTTTATACATAATTATCAACTAGAACCTCTTTATCATCCCCATACATGTTTATTAAAAATGTATTTAAAAACATTTTTACTATTTACTAGACAATGTGGTAAAGTCATTTATACCCTTAGTTGACATTATATGTTTTGAAAGGAATCTTTCTATCATTTTCAAATAAGGTACTTTATGAACTCTTCGAAAACAATAATGGTAAGAATGTTTTTTAACATATATGGTGGGGGTGGCTATTTTCTACCATTATAACATCATCACATCTTCTCTTAAAAGCTTATAATAATATTTTCCAAATAAATGTTTTCTTAAATGATTTCAAAATGGAAAGAGATATTTATCTAAAAAAGTTATTGATTTCATCTATGTCAACATAATTTGATGGATTTTAATCTTATTTGAAGTTGATTTATTATCATACTAAACATCTATATTATATTGAAGTTTTATTGATATGTTTGACTATGAATGTGATATTTTTACAGCATTCATCTTTTATGGATAATGTATTGACATTTCATAGGCTAGTTTTAATATAAATGTTTATGTTGTGTTTTAAAACATTTCATGTGGTTAATACATTGGACTTAGTATATGACGGGTAGAGCCCTCTATAACTCCTCGATGTATCGGTAGGTCTCATGAGACAAACTAGTGTCTTGGCACAAGCCCTTGAAAAAATCTTATTTGTAGTCTTGGAACAAGGCCTTGACTATGTGGTTATGAAGTCTGGCATTATGCATCCCATCATTATGAAAGTATCTATTGATATTGAGTGTGATTATTCTACTAGTAGAATAAAAATGTGAATATGTAAATTTCATTTTTTTATTTATATTTTCCATATTATGATATATGTTATGTTTAAAAGGCTTTTGTTTTAGTTGTATACATTGCCTTAAATGTTTATGCTTATTTATGAAAGTTTCCTCTATATTGTTATCATTACTGAGTATCTGAGTTCACCACTTTTTATGTTTTATTTTTCCTAGGATGCGAAGATGTATATTATAACTAACCTTCAGGGATAGTCTATGGGTTCTTAGTGTTTTCTATGGAAACATTTCTGTTGTAGTTTTCCATTTTATGTTGTAATGTAGACCTTATGAATGTATCCAGTACTTTAAAGGCTACTAAACTATTCAGTATTTTGAGACTTGATGTTTTCTGATCATTCCAATGATACGTAATGATGCACCGACTCTGGGCTTCTCGGGTCAGGGAATTATAGTTGGTATAAGAATACGTTTAGTAAAAACAATGGAATATAGATTTAGATAAACTCTTATTAGAGAACATTACCCAAAGATAGACTTTGAGTATTAGTATAGAAGAACTTCGTAGAATTTTTGGCATTGTAGCGATTTTGTGATTTTTCGAAGCAATACATCCCTGTCTGAATACGAGCAGGTAGAGGCAGCTCTAGAATAGATATACAAAGGGGTAAAACATGAAAACACCACTTTGAGCTAGACTCTAACGGGAACTAGTGCACGACAACAGGCCTTGTTGCACTCTTGGTTACGATACTCCCGAGGTATATTCTTAGGATAATTCACATTTTCATTAAAAACCATTATGAAGGATTTATGAGTATATACTTCCTCAAAGAAAAAATTTTTATGATTATTGATTATATTCATAAACTGTTCAATTTACATTTGGTATTTTACAAGTTTGGAATTATTTATTGTAATTCATTAATGGGCCTAGTGTATTCCATTGTATAGAATTAGTGCCCGGTAGAAGGAATGTGAAATCCAGAAATACGTATGATCCAAAGAGTAAGAAGGATCAAATCATTCATGGTATTAAACCAACATTTAGAAAGAAAATTGTCTCCCACGAATTCTTAACATATGATTAAATAGTGTCATGTGTTAATAAGAAAAGTAATGAATTCTTTGAGTCCTATGGATTTGAATGGATGAAAGAGAAGAAATGGATGGAAAAGATAAAGATGGATAAAATGAAGATGGAAAAGAAGGATTTTCCTATATGTGATAACTGTGGAAAGAATCAACTTGCTAAATGCTTGAAGGGAATGAGAGTTTTTTATATGTGTGGAGAAAAAGGACACCAACTATGTGATTTCAAGGGTAAGAAGAAAGTTTCAAATGTACAATGCTTCATCTGCAAGGCGTTGCGAAACAATGTGAATCAATATCCCAGTCATCAGAGTATCCATTAAATGATGCTATTGGATAATAATCATGTTATGATACTACCTCAGATGAAGAATAATGACTAGTGTTCTTATGTTGTTTTTATATAATTATTTCATTTTTATGTTGTATCAATAATAAACTGGTTATATGAATAATAGAGCTAAATAAGGATTGTACTGTAGTACTTTTTTATTGAGGATTTGAGATCATATGGTTCTAAGAAAAGTGGCTTAATAATAAGTTAAATTTTTTGAAAAAATACATGGTTGAAGGAAATGTAATCCTTAATAAGGTCTTGATAATGTGGTAGTGATTTTGTAAAAATAGATGGTTGATTTTGATAAAATATATTGGATATTCTTGACTTCCTTAGAACTGATTAATAGTTTGTTTATTTCATCATTGTTGGAATATTCAATATTTTTTTATATAAGGAATATATTTAGTATTATATAAAGGATAATGAATCATGAATGTAATCAACATGGTTATATGGTAATTCAGGGTGTTACCATGTTTTAATATAATACACGATGAATGTGTTCACATGTTATTATGTGGAAACAAGGTTCTTTATTTTGCTTAACTTCCTTATAAATTTTGGACTGTTATTTTGGACAGATTTATTTTGGATAAGTCTAAAGGTTTGAATGGATTAAGTTGGAAATTGGGTACTATTATTAAGGTTATTTTTGGATTTTTATAAAAAGGTCAACACACAGACCGTGTGACAACCCATCAGGTTGAAAAAATCTACGGGAATCGAACCCACAACCATAATGTGATGGGGATTTATCACCTACCACTAGACTATCTGATTTCTCTAGATTGTATAATGTAGTATCTTTTTTAAAGTGTCTGATAGGTGAATTATAAATAAATTTTTTTGGAACCTTAAATGAATTGGATAAATAGAATATTTTTTTAAGTTCTGTTAACTTTTTGAGTAAAAGATGAGTTTGTGGTGCAAATTAGTTAAAGGATGGAATAGTAATTGTCATGTAGATATTTTTTTCTTCACTTATTCAATTAATACATTAATTCTTAAACTTTTGGTAAGATATCTTAAAACTAAAAATGTGTTATGCTAATACCTTATGTTTTGTTGAACTGATGATATTTTAAATCATCAGAGATTGATAGCTTTGAGGCCCTCAATTATACAATTATTTGTGACTGATGACCTCAATCACTCCCTATAAAAATTTAAATTTTTCCTCAAATTATGTGTCTTTAATTTCCACCAATGTTCTCTTAATTGAGATAATAATTTGGTGGTGACTTTTTCATTCCTCTTTTCCTCTAATTAAGACTAAATTTTATTAACCCATATTATGATATAGGTCTTCCCACAACGGTATCATCAATTTTAAAAATTTTATTTTCAAAGAACAATTTCGAACTGCGAGGATACAATTTATTAAAGGAGATAAGAATGTAACACCCCAAGATATCATATTAAGTTATTTTTTCAAAGTAATTCAATAACTTGCACTACACGCAACACAGAGTTCAAGCGCACCACGACTTACCAAATGAGCTGTTCGAAAGAGGTTATGAATAATATTAGATAAATTTTTAACTTTATATAATCCTAAAAATTTTGAATCCATATTATGAGTTTTTAGACATAATGAAAAAACAAATTAATATTTTTTGAGATAAAAGAAGTATTTTTTTACAAAATTCAATTTTACCGCCTTTTAATGGAAAACCCTTTTTAAATCCAATATTTAAAACTATTATATATTCAATTTGACAAAATAAACTTATTATATAGAATCGGGACATAATAATTTAGTTTTAATACATTTTTGGTGTTTTTCTGATAACTTTCATATTTGGGTGAATAGTGAAAAATACTATATTTTAGCTGAAAACAAATTTTTTTATAGTAATAATTTGTAGTGTTAAATTAAACATTTTAATGGTTTGGAAGTATAAATAGATTATACTTTTACCATATAATCCAATTTCATTCATTGCAAATAATTTCACTTTGAAATTGAACATAAAGAAGTATCAATCTTTTGTTAGTTATTATTACTTAAAAACATGCTTTTTAGTTTTGACAACGAGAATTAACATTAAATTAATAAATGTGACTTATATGTTTTTAATTTGGTAAAATAAACATAATTTTTGAATTCATAATATCAAAATTATCTTAGGGTAAAATTTTGGTATGTTTCTGAAAACTTTCAATTTTTGATGAATAGTGAAAAACCCTGAGTTATTGGTTAAACCAACTTTTTATTTAAATAATTATTTATATTATTTAAAATTATTTTAGGTCAAAATAGAAACATAATACCTATATAAGTTAAATACAATTCATTGCGTGATTTTATAATATGTTTAGATATATAAAAAATTTATTGAACTTTTTACAGTCTTTTACCCACCTCCTAGGGGAATTTGAAAATTTGCATAAAACATAATTTTACAATTTTTGAGATTTGAATTTAAAAAATTTGAGACACACAGTTAACCTCAGTATGTAAAATTTGGTTTAATAGGATGATTTTTTTGGTGAATAGTAACTTTTGACTTATATTTTCTGCGGTTAAAGGTAAATAGGGTAATTCATGGTAAAACTAATATTATAACAATAAAAAATTAACATAACACTTGTCCTAAGATTATTAGACAAGTCATGTCTGACCATGGTCATCCTTGGGTCAATCTGGGGACCCCATGGAGCCACTTATGAATGATAATGACACTTTATTTAAATTAACATAAAGTAAAGGCCAAAATAACAAAAACAATTATCTTTTATTATATTAATTTTTAAATTAGGTTATATAAGTCATATTTTTGACTATAAATATTCTTTCATAATATAAAACGATTTCCTACTTAATGGTATTTTATTTATATTTTTTAGACATAAAATAATTTAACTTATTTATGACACAATGATGATGTAGTAATTACTTTATTAATGAAATATTAAAATAATTGATATTATAAATATCCAAATAAATGTAATTTGAGACTTTTTATGAATTAAAATAATTTTATAGGTTAATATGATATTTTAGGGTATATTAGATGAATTATTTTTGAAGTAATAATGATGTTATCAATTTAAAAAAAACAAAATACCAAATAGTGTCCAAATTGAAAAAATTATGTTTGTAAAACCAATATTATATTATTAGTTGATATTCAATTCCTAATAAACTAATGTTTGGCCAATGGTTGTAAATAATATTATATATTTCCTTAAAAACCCACTTGAGGTTATCTTGGAAGTTTATAGTATGTTTTTTAACCATATAATATAAATATTTAAAGAGACATGGTAAATGTCAAACTATTTAATTATGAGATAAATCTAAAAGATATAGTTATTAAAGTGACCTAGACCTAACTAAATCATATTGGTTGAGTGGTTTTAGACCTATTCCCACCCTAGCCTTTAAATAATTCATTCTATAGCCATTACAAAACAAAAATGATTTTATTAAAAAATAATATTTTAATCTTTTCTTAAGGTGCCCCTCACCCCTCTAATAAAATGACACTCCCCCTTATCTCAAATTCACACATTCAAAGCCATTTGGCTTAGACAACCCCTACCCAAATACCCTCTCAACTGTCTTCCATTCAACCTAGAGGCCTTCCTTTAGTCTGAAAGCCATCGTATGGAGACATTTTGATCAAATCAAAAGAAAGATCCCAAAGAAGATGATGTAAACCTACCCTCGACCAAGGAAAAGTACATGGTATGGGGTAATTTCACAATCTCTTTATTATCAGAGGTTGATTATAAGTAATTATCTACTAAGACCTCTTTATCATTCACATCCATGTTTCTTAAAAAAAAATTTCATAACATTTTTACTATTTATGATACATTGGGGTAAAGTCATTTATTCCCTTACTCAACCTTATATGTTTTGAAAGCAATCTTTATGTCATTTTCCAAACATGGTACATTATGATCTTTTAGAAAAAATTAATGTCAGAATGTTTTTTAACTTATACGGATGGTGCGGCTATTTTCCTCCATTATATCATCGTCGAAGCTTCCTTTACAAGGTTATATAAATATTTTCAAAATAAACATTTTCATAAATGATTTCAAAATAGAAATAGATATTTCTATTAAAAATGTTTTAGTTTCATCTATGTCAACAACCTTTGATGGATTTTAAGCTTATATGAAGTTGATATATTATGTTAAAAAACATCCATATTTTATAGAATGTTTTGTGATATATTTGACTATGAATGTGTTATTTTTACACCATTCATGGTTTATGGATAAAGTATTGATCTTAAGTATTCAAGTATTAATATGAATGATTATGTTATCTTTATTACTTTTAATATGAGGAATCCATTGGACTTAATAAGTGATGGGTGGAGCCCGCTATAGCTCCTCGATGCATAGGTAGGTCTCATGAGACAAACTAGTGTCTTGGAACAAGGCCTTGATAAAATCTTATTTGTAGTCTCGGCGCAATTCCTTGAATATGAGGTTATTAAATCTGACATTATGCATTCCATCATTATGAAAGTGCCAATTGATATTTCATGTGAGTATTTGACTAGTAGAATATCCATGTGAGTAATTAAATGGCATTAATTTGATTTATATTTTCCATATTATGATAAAGTTTATGTTTAAAATGCTTTTTTAGTTTTATACAATACCTTAAATGTTAATGATTATTTATGATAGTTTCTGCTATATTGTTATCCTTATTGAGCATCTCAGCTCACCCCTTTCTATGTTTTATTTTTCCTAGGATACAATGAAGTATATTATTACTGACCTGCAGGGATAGTCTGTGGGATCTCAGTGTTGTCTATGGAAAAAAATGTTCTTGTAGATTTCCATTTTATGATATTTTGTACACATTATGAATGTATCTAGTACTTTCAAGGCTACTAAACTAATCGGCCTTTCGAGACTTGATCTTTTGGGGTCATTCCAATTTGTACGTAATAATGCACCGACTATGGGCTTCTGGGTTTGGGGCGTTATAATGATACTGTTTTTATAAATAACAATATTTTTTTGTCTTTATTAGTATATAACTATGAATTATAAATAATGGAAACATTATTATATGAATAAAATTTATTTTTTAAGTGAATTTATTATTTTAAAGTCATTGGTTTCAATTTATAAACCCATAATTTTATATTTTGAATTTATGTTGTATTTTTTAAAAGAACAAATTAATGCATCATACATTTAGTATTTTAAAGATAACTTTATCACTTTTAAAAATTGAATAAAAAAATGGATTTTAAATTTTAAAAAATTATATATAAATTATATAATAAATTCCATAATATCTTTTGGAAAAAACTGATTAATTAACTTATAAAATCTTGTAAATAAGTTCAAAACCAATATTGTAAAAATGAGTCACTTAAGAGGTAAAAGTGAAAAACATTTCCAAAACAATGTTTAATAGAATGGTTAAGGTGTTTTTAAAACTTAACTTTTGTAATATATATTATTTATCAAATTTTGATCGATTTTACACGGTAAAACATTCCATTATTTAAATTGTTGGGTATTTACAAAAATATCACTCATTTTCACTTTTAAAAGGGTTTTTCATCTCCTCACTTCCCCTCACAAAAAAAACCAGTTTGCTTAGAAAAATATTTACCAAAACATATAATAAGAACACTTAGAAACCTTATTCAGTTTTCAGTATTCTTATAATACCATACTAAAAATGTTTCACCCCTTCACAAATGAGAAAACCCATGTAGTGATGGATGTATTTAAAATGGATACTTCCTCCTTTATTTTTTTTACTTTTGTGCATTTATTCTTTATAAAATTTAATTCCACCATATAGAAATGAAAAAAAATTATCATTATTATAAAATTATTTTATTATACTATATTTAGAATCTTTAATATCCCTTTCGTTTCCCTTTACGAAAAGAGAAAATGATTTTGTGTGTCTGTGTGGACTACAACCTCCCCAAAAAATCATGTTTCATTTTTCATATCCATTTTTGATGGATGGTATTAAATTTAAATTTCATATGAAATTATTACAATAATAACATATTTTTTATTACTAAATGATAAAACATGTTATTTATTTATGTAATTCTAAGGGAAATTAAATCATCAACTATGGGTATGTGAAGACTATCACCTCCATGGGATGATGGGTTTTTGTTCTTATTTTCCCCACCACCATACATGGATGGTAATTTAAAAACTTTAGTAATAAAATATGATTTTTATAGCACTATTAATGTTATTTTATTAAAAATCCGATATCATATTAATGATATTTTCTATAATGGACTATTGTTAATTCAATCTTTTAATATATGCATATAGAGAGTAAAATACTTAATTAATATTATGTAATATTTTCATATCAAATAATTATTATTATAAAAAATTTATAACTCAGATATATAAATATCATTAAAACTAAATTATATCACTATGCTAAAGATGTAATTATATTGCAACTGAATCACTTCATAATCAACAATAATAATAACATGTTCTTGTTTGTGTCCATTTCACTACATACTTGAAAAATCTTATAAAATTACATCATGAGTGATTATAAAAATTTAAATAACGGTATAATATTATATAAATATTCACATAACTATTATTCTTTTTTTTTCTGAAAAGTTACAACAACATTTAACTCATTAATTAAGAAAAATCCCTTCCGTGTTTTAAAAAATACAGAAAAATGTTCAGGGTCAATTTTATCCAATAGAATATAGAATAAAGTACACATGAAAGGAAATTTAAAATTTTCAAAAAAAAATATTCATACATTTTAGTAACTTCAATAAACATTTAATGATTAAATTTAGAAGAATAATTAATACCCTCATCACCCCTCTCAAACTAGAACAAGTGGTCAAGCGATAAACACCCAACATGAGAAAATGAGAAAAATATGACTAATATATAGATACATTTTTAATATAAATAAAAATTATAAATATATTTATGAATTAATATGGATATAAAAGAAAATGTTAACATATTTATTTTATATAATGTATATGAGAGTGTAATCAACTATGAAAGAATTACTGTAAGAGGTTCTTTATGTCAAATTTAATTTCTAGAGATTTATTTCTTAATGTGCACCAAAATACCTTTAATAAATTGTGATTAATAACAAAAGAAAGTATTTACCATATTAAGGTGGTTTTAATATCTCAATCATGTAATTTTCTTAAATGAACATTAATTCAAATGATACCCTATTTGAAATCTCTTTTGATCAAAATGATACTAAAAATGTAAGGATTTCATTAAAAATCATATTTGCAAATCAAGATTGTTTTTGAAATATAATATATAGGGGATTTTTAGTCTGTATTAAACCACTACACATTTAAATTTTATATTCATGGGGTTTTATAAATTCCCTGGATATTTTATTTCCCCTTGACTAATATTAATTCCAATGTTATTCTTGTAAGTGAAACTGACCCTACTTATTATTATTAGTTAGGAACATAATTTTTTCAATATTATTAATAAACGTATTCCTTTTACATATTTATAATATATGATTCAATAATTTATAAATTTATTTTTATGTTACATTATCTTCTTTAAAAAAATATAAAGATATTTTTAATGTTTTTCATATGTGTCATTTTCATCAAAGTGTAAAAAAAATATTTTTTATGTTTTCTATATGAACAACAATTTAGGCCATAGTTTCCATTTTATAGGATACCTACATTATATTATTTATATGGTTTTATAATAGAAAATATTATTCTCCTTTACTTATAAAATAATTCCATATAAAATGTTTTCAAAAGATTATAGATGTTTCTTATTTCCAAAGCGATTGATTTAAAGAGATAACTATCATAAATATGTAATATTTATCTATATAGTGTAAGTACCATATTAGTTATTATTTTTATTGAATGGAGTTTTCCTATAATGTTACAAGATTTTATTGGGTACACATTTACTAACCATGGGTTTATCGTGTTAGGATAGTTTATGGAAATATTTATGTTTTCATTATGTGATTCCACTATAAATGCATATGAACCCAATTTCAATTCTTATGGTTTTATATTATATGATAAATTACTTTTGCTGGAATACATATATAGGGATGATGATTATTGGGACCTTATACCCTCCTAAAATGAATTGGTTTAATTCATGTACCTCATGATATAATGTATTCATGAGTACCTTTTAAATTTCTCATAAGAATGATCACTAATGGTGTGACTCATGAATGAAAGACCCCATATTCTATTTTTTTCCAAATTTGAAATATGTTTCAGTGTTTTATTATTATTATGATTATTATGTTAAGATACCATGGTTATTGTTCATTGAATTAGGTTTCAACAGTATTTTTGTTCATGTTTTTCATTATTACAAATCATATGCTAGGATTTATGGTCAAAGATTTATTGAGTATGAATTTTCATATGTGTATTTAATATACTGATATTATCATCTTTCGTTTTTTTTATATATGATTATTATTGCATATGTTTACACTTTTGGAGAATTTGTGATCACCCCTTTCTTATGTTTTAATTTACTAAAGTTATGAAGATAAGTATAACAGCTAAGAAGCAACATAGGTATTATAGTGTGATATAATTATAGAGAAATTTTAACAAGGGTTGTAAAATATGTTTCTTGTGGAGCTAGTCATCAAAGACACTAAAGCCTCTTTTATTATGATTATCTAAAAATTTGTGAGATATTATATTTACATTATATAAATGTTATAAAATAAAAGAATGTATATCCTCATTGTACAACAATTACTATTCATCTAATAAATATATGTTATCTCTAGCATTAATAATCCAATAAAATTTAAATCAAAATTATTAATATATAAAAAATTCAAATCTTCTAATCTATTTTTTTTAAATTTTCATTCATGTCTGAGATAATTTATGGTGTCCGTTATTCACTCAATTTTCAATTTTTTTAATATTATTAATTAATTTTTATTGATCCATTATAACAATTTTAATTTTATATAGTGTTTTTCTACTTAATATTAAACGTTTTATGTTTATTAAATAAAATGATTCTAATTTTAAAATATATTCTATATGATTTAGATTATACATCATAACACATAAATATTGTGATTGGGAAATATTTCATATTTACTTATTTGGACTCAAACGTTTAGTAAACATATCACCTTATAGGACATCAATATGGGAGTGTGTTTATCATAAATTCCATGGAGTTACATGTAGGTAACATTAGAAAAATTTGGGTGAATATTAGTTGTATATGATCTGGGGGGGAGGGGTGTTATTCACTATTGGTAATGGAATTTTATGGTAGATTATTAGTTTTTATTTCACAATGGTCTTGTATTTTAGTATTATTCAGGCAAGTGGAAATGTAATATTGATAAAATTCAAGTGTTATTAAAAGAGAGAAATAATGGGAATTTAGGCCCATGCCCTAACCAGAATGACTTGTACAAATTAATATTTGATAGAAAAGTATAATTATATAGGGTCGTGTGATTATGTTGATTATTGAGATATATATATATATATATATCTGTGTGTGTGTTTGTGTGTTTTATACATTCCATGGTATGATCCTTTCTTTATATTGTGAACCCATAAGGGAAATGGTTACATTCATTTGGAAATATGTGATTAGTATTATGGGATTATTAGTCACCGAGTGACCATGATAAGTACTATAGGCTATGTATAAAATTTTAGGTCCATAACAAATGAGAGTCAAGTTATAAATAACATTTATGGGTTGGTCACTAAAAATGAACTAGGAGTGTATTGTATATTAGTTGAATGTTTGAATTCAATGTTGTATACCTTCTTTTTTTCATCCCTATATTCTAAATATGTTTATGGTATAGAGTTATTGTGGGTTTAATTTATATATTATAAAATTGGTTCAGATATGTATATTTTAGGTGATAATAATATTCTAATAACTAAAAATATTTTCTGTTATCTTGGGGAAAATGGGGTAGATCTCTAAAAATTCATTATTATCAAGAACATGAAAATATATTGGGTACACATTTCTTTATTCTATACGGGATGAAAATGAACTAGTTACACCACCAATTATGTATTCTATAGGGTAAATTGATAATTTGGGTCCTATATTGGATTTCAATTCCAAATGGGATGACAATTATTTGGGTCCTAAACCAGTTATGTGTTATCTAAGCAATTAAAATGTGCTATTACTCCACTAATTTTTTTAATCATCTAAAAAAGAATGTGATATTCTCTGCTTGATTTACATTCCTCCTAGGGATAATATTTAGTTAAACCCTCCTTCTAACATATTACTACCCAAATTTTCCATCATTGTCTAAAATATTTGTGGTTATGTGTCGTAGTGGTCTGGTTAGCACATGATAACACTACATGATTAGTTGAATATTCATATTATTTTTTAGGTTTTACACATTCACAAACATAGTATATATTATGAAACATATTAGGGGGACCATTGGTAATTCTTTAAATTTATTCCTAGACACTACATGTGCTCCATTATGGACATGTTGAATATATTTCTAGCATACATATGGGTAGGTTTATATAGGTATTTAGGTATGAGTAAGTGAATGTGAGTGTGGATACCACATCAAGATGAGGTACAAACCTTTTTGGTGATTGTATCATGGGTTTTTTTTCATTTTGTTACATTAGTATATAATTTCCTTAGTGGGAGATCCTTTTATAATGCATTATTGACTATTATAAATAGAGATTACTTTCGATATAGCATGCTGATATTTTATTTTAATGTATATCATTTATTTATAAATTTATTAGGTGTAATTTTATATTCAATTGATGGATGTTTATGTTATTTATTATTATTTAATTTTTATGATATCAGAACTATAGTCTTTTAAATGTTGATTAAGGAATTTATCTACTACTTCAAAACCTCTGGTCTATAGGGAGGCAGTCCAAAGGTAATATTGTACTTCGGTTTGTGCCATATAAAAATTTAATCAAATAGGATGTTACAAGATATCATAGCTCTCACTTTAAGATCAATTCAACACTATAATAAAAAATCATCTTACCATATATTATAGTATAATAGTTCTCATTAATGGAAATATATAATATATTATGTCAATGGATTTTTTTCGATTAAATCCACTACTTCAATATTTTTTATAGAAATTTAAAAATGGAATTCATAATATTCATAGTACTTCTTACAGTCAAGTGATATTTTTTGATGATCTCTCATTCCCTGAAATTAAAATATTGGATTTTAAATTTAAATATTTAATTGATTCTCATGCGCTGTGGGAGTTATTTTGCAATGATAGTTTTGAAATGATATTCAATCAAGAGATATGAAATATGATATTTCATTGAAATATATAGAATTTATTAAATATTTGAGTCTAAATGAACCTTTATTTTACTGTAAGATTTTTTATAATTAAATTTATATATTCTATAAAATCAATGAATTATTTTTTCTTCTAGATTAATATTAACAATCCTTAAATGTGTGTAATTTTGGTCATAAATTTAATTTCAATATTATTATTATATCGAAAATTTTAAATTTTTTATCAAATAAATGTAATTTTTAACTATATAATAATAATTGAATGAGGATTAATATAAATTATATTTATTTATATATATTAATTCATTTATGAATTTTTATTCCAAATTTAATTTGTATTGGTTTATAATTTCGTACATAAAATTTGTTATTGTACCATTTAGTATTAATATTCTCATATTTATGTATCTTTGTATTTTTTTAATGGTATACTTTTTGGTGTATTTCTATAAATGTAATTATATTTTATTTTTAAATAATAATGGTTTTTTATTCGATATATTTTCTAATATATAGTTTTCACATTAGTTATTGTTATTAGTAATGTGGGAAATTAGTAAAAAATGTCTTATTATAAAAACACTTATATATTATATATTAGTTTATGTTATAATCATCATAGAAACGATTTTTAAATATTAATATTATCTGATGTTTAGTATGTTATATATTTTAATAGAAAATGTTTAAAATATTATTATTATTGATTTTAAAAAATGATTTTAAAATTTTTTATGTCACCTAAAAACATTATTTCAAAACTAATGTTAAAAAAACTTGTACAAAACCCCTAAAATTCAATAGTTATATTTCAAAATCGGTGCTTTTAAAAATTTTAAAATCAATTGTCTAATCATTTAAAATGTATTAATTTATAAATATTTGTGTCCTTTATCAGAACATGAAATGTGATGATAAGGAAAAATTTTCCAATGCTAAATTATATCATTTCAAAATTTATATCATCATTTGTGATAAATTAATAATGATAAAGGCTACTATAACACCACATTTTTTTGAATAATATAATTCTTAATAGCTTACTTAACATGTAACACCGAGCTTTAAGAAAATAATGATATATAATTCCAAAACAATATTAAAATTTCACCATCCTAGTAGCTAAATTGGTATGTATGAATATTAATAACCATATTATGAATATAATTATAAAGGTTTTACGTAATTCAATTATATTTAAAAATACAAAATAAATAAGTTCACAATTTTCAGTAAAGTAATTTTATGTTTCAAAAATATGTTTTATTCAAAAAAATAGTTTTTATTACAAATTGTGCATAGGAATTTTAATTAATTTATAATATTTTTAGAAATTTTACCAGATGAAATGAACATAATTTGTGAAATAATCACGTCAATATTATCCTAGGTTTAATTTTTAGGAGTTTTAAAAAAATATTTCTTTTTCAATGAATAAGGAAACAATATAGTTTTTGGAAAAACATTTTTTTTATTTTCATTAAATATAGTAATTTAACTGTTCCATCATGCTTAAAATTAAAATTTTTTCTATTAATTATAAATTATATAATTATTTATGTAGGAATTATTATTATACTTTATTTTGGTAGAATCTCATTTTTGGGCTTAAAACACAAATTCTAAAAACATCTTCTTTTGGTGCAAATTGTTTTTATCTTAATAAATTAATTTTTTTTCTTTTGATTAATGGTTTTAATTACGTATATATATTATATTTCATAAAATATTTTAATGTTTATTTTTTGGCCATTACAGGGAAAGTAATGAAATTAAATTTAGTTTTTTCTTAAAAATACATTTTTTAAAAATATTTTTTTGTTGTGTTTTGAATTCTTATTTAAAAATATATGCTACCAATTATAAAAATTTAATGATTTAAAATATATTACATATTTGGAATAAAAATAAATAATATATTTTAATAGGGTAAATTTAGTTTTTTACTCACAATGAATTATAAAAAAAATATAATTTTGATACCACATTTGTGGTTAAAATAAGATTACCAGGGGGTTGTTAAACTGAGATATAAGGGTTGTAGTACCACATAAACACGTTTAATTATTATTTATTAAATATAATTCTTCCTTATATTACATTATATTCTAATTATTTGATTTTTTCCCACTATCTCATGAGGTTGACTTTATATTATTGAAATCTTTTATGTGCTTCCATGTGTCTCCCTCATATCACATATTATGGGGAATCACTTCTCCACCCTTATTCAAAACATTTGTGAATTATATCTCCAAAATTACTTACCATAAAACCACCATATTTTTCTTTCACATTTTCCTTGACCCCATGTTAATCTACTAAGACTAATCTTTAAAGGCTTAAGGTGTAAGACAAAGGAGGACTCTCAAAGAAGAGGTATAAATAATAATAATGATTTATCAATTTTATTTATTATTAAAAATTCTAAAAAAATTATCCATATAAAATGATTAATTTAGTTTAATAAATAAACTAAGTTGTTCTTATGGTGATTTCACCACCACTTCTCACATCTTATCTATTAAATGGTAAATGAGTGTATCGCTCTTTTGAACGGGTGGGCTACCTCTTCCATGTACCGATATGATTCATTATCCATCACAATATTTCATGGGAAGTTATTATGAATGATTTAATTTTTATATATTATATTTATTCTTTTGATATTATAATATATATCTACCTTTTTTCCATCCCAACCTATTAAAAAATGATAATGTCACTGGTGCATTTGTGTGACCCACCACCTCCACGAAGTGACGTAGTTTGAATTTCATTTATAATTTAAATGGATGGTACTAAGGATAAAGTAAATGTATATATATTATATTAATTATATATAAATTTTTAATTAAGATTTACTTAATATTTTACATTTTTATTCTATCCATCGAAAATTGAAAAAATCACTCATATGAAAATACAAACTACAATCTCCACAACGATATGTAATTCATTTTTTATCAACATATTTTATCAATGGATCAAAAATTGAATATAATGATTCAATATTATTATTACGAAATAAAAATTACTTTTATAATTTAAAACCATGTTCAAATCAAAAGGATCATAACTACATAACCAAAACATGAATGAAAAATGAAACAATTATCCCCCAAATTGTGGAATTTAATATTGAATTATTAATAATATAGTGTTATAGAATTATAAGTGGATAGTATATGATATTATAAGTGTTTAAATAGTTATGTTATATAGTTATAATAAAACAAAATTTATCATGCATGAGGTTATAACTATTACGAATTAAGTTGGACCAAAGGTAAGGGGTTCTTTGTTTTAAATTTGAATTCCTTGAGACATATTTACGTTATACACCATGATTTTTTTTAAAAAATAAAATAAAATAATTATTAGTTACAACTATTACCATATATTTCATGATTTTAAATGATATATTTTATGTTCATTCACTCATGGTTTTTGAATCAATGATTATGAGAGATTCAAGGGGTCTTCATCTTAATTTTGCTTCATTGATAGATGATTGATGTTATAAAAAAAATTATGAGGGGTATGTACTTCACCTTTGACATGTTATGTAATAAAACATTATTAATTAATGTTATTTTGGTTTACAATTAAAAATATTTCATCCAATGGTTTTGTATTCAAATGTTATCAAAGTGGTAATTGTTTATTATCTCAAAGTTTCTTCTTATGGACAAATGTTTTGTTATACTCCTATAATTTTTGGAGGAATATTTAATAACCATTTTATATGTTGTATCATAAATATCCTTATTTCCTTTAGTATAAAATTTAATTTTTTTATTTCCTTCATGGGGGTTATAAACCTAAAATTATCGAAGTAATAAGGGTTTCTACATCAGAGTCTCATTTTGACTGGGATTATATATGCATATGTTTCTAATAATGAAATTATGTAATCCATCTATCAAAAATATTATTTCTTTTCTTCCCCCTATTTATTTATGGAAATATTTAGTTTTCATTGCAATTTCTTATCTTAATGTTCTTAAAGATTTGGAAGAATTTTTTAATCAATTTAGGATGTTTTTCTCTTAGATCGGGAATAATTTATACCATGTACATATTTTATATACAACATTTCCATGAATATTTTTACTCATATTTAAAGGACTAATAATTCATTTTTATCTATGTTTTAATTTCTATAAATTGTTTATATGGAATCTTATTATCATATTCTATGTGAGATATTTTTTATCATTGGCATGGAGAAGATATATTTTTTATCATTCACAACACGACCAATATTTTCCCCCATCATGACCACTCATTTATATGAACATTCCATTCAAATTGTCCATGGTTTTTATTAATATAATATATATTCCATAATATTTTGTATTTTTATGTTTTATAATAAACTAAATAAAATGAAAATGTTATTTTAATCAAGAAATATTCTAGTGATATTTAATTGAAATTCATCATTTTTCATGAAATCATTTGATGTTTATTATGCTTTACTAGGGATGTGATCCGATGATACCATCCTTATTTGTTTTATGGATGGTTAATTTAACACCCCCAGATTTTGTGAAATATATTTTTTCAAAAAAAATTAATAATCAATATATTTTTATTATACATAATATATTGTTTAACTTTTGTTGAAAAAAACAATAAGTTTGGATTATATAATATGTAGTATTTATTTTAAATTTCATTTTACACAACACTATTTTTAAAGTGAATGTGAAAATTATTAAAATATTATTATTTAATATGATAGTTATCATGTAGTCATTCGAATGAAAGGTATGAATAGAATTAAATAAATTATGAAAATATATGGTACAAAAATTTATATAAAATTAATTATTTTAAGGATAATTAATTTAATATGAAAATAAAATTTATTTACAAATAAAAGAAAATTTTTAATAAAAAATATCTTTTATGGAAACAAACGCGATTTACGTCAATAAATTATACAAAAAACTTTTGGTGTCATTTCAAGAAATTTATATAGTATATATTCAATCAAATATTTGACATTAATCTTATGTTTTTCTTGATAATAGATACAAATAAATCTAGTCTTATACTTAAAAACTATATTTTTCAAAAATGTAATTTTGTCACATTTTTGCACAATTATTTTTTAAAATAAATTTTTGAGACTTTTATAATTTTTTTTAAAAAAATTATAATTTATTTTTTAAAATAATTTGGTAAAATATAATCATATTAGTAATGTTTGATATTTTTACTAAAATATTATTTTTCTAATGAACAGTTAAAATACTAAAGTTTAATTAAAAATTCTTTTTTTTTTAATTATTTATACAGATAAATTATACATTAAGATTATTTTAAGCTAATTTAAGTTAAATTATTTATATTTTAATAAAATTATAATAAATTTAATTAATTCTATATTGATTTAGGATATTAAAGTTTTGTAAAATTTTAAACATTTCCCTTCGAAAACACTCTTTCTCACCACGTTTGTTAAATTAATGTTTAAATAAAAGTTTTATACATATGTAAATTGAATTTTGAAATGTGTATTCCATATTTTTATCAATAGTAATTTACATTATTGAATAATTTTATCTTAATTATGGACAAAAATTAATAATGAAAATTGAATATCATAGTTAAGGAAAAAATTGGTTTACCTGGGGGTAAACTAAAACAATAAGGGTCAAAATGACATAAACTTTTTATAAATTAACTTTCATAGGAATATTTGGAACCTATAATGTCCAATTTTTATTAATAATATTTTTTAGACTTTTAAAATTTGAAAATAACAGAAATACGTTTTTTTTTTCAAAACATCAAAAGTGTACCACTCACATCAAATATAAAAGACCACCCATATTCTCTATTATTCACTCCATAATACCCTTTGGGATGAACCAATACTTTGAAATATAACTTAAAAACGTTCATAATATCATCCTTGAAGCCTTATTTTTTGGAAAAGGCTATCCTAGGAAGTATTTTTGTGCAAACCTAAGGGGGATACATATAGAAGATGTAACGTTCTTCAATGGGTGTGTCTATTTTACCTCTTCCCTTACCTCCATAAATTCTTATTAAACCTAGACGATATAAAAAATGGAATCTTAAATACAATTTGAAATTTTTATGTTATTTTTATGACCTTAAAATTTATCAACTTTCATCAAATGGGTTATGAGATCATTATTTGTATGTATGGTGGACTACCGCCACATAAACAGATGTCTTTATTTCTATTAGCACCTATCACATATGGTTACGAAGATGGATAAAAAATTATATATTATATTTATAACATAATTATACATATTTATTCATTATATCAGGGATAAATCTTTTTTACTTCTATTTAATAGGGGATATGATAACGTCGCTAGTGTGTACGGTGGACTACTGACACACAAAGCAATGTGATTCATTTTTCACAGTCACTTTACATGGATGATAATAAGGATAAATTTATGTGATATAAATGAATTAATTTTTATATTATTTAGAAAATTATCATTATTAAAATATAATATATCATATAACTTCTTACATTTTCACTCACTAAAAGATGATAACATCATAAATATACTTGTGGACCACCACCTTCATGAATCGATACATATCTATCTTTATCAGAAAAGAAATATAGTATATTTACATAGAAATAATAGGATTTTTATCATATTATTGTAATTTTTGAAAATTAAAATATTAATTACCTCATTTCCATAATGATATTTAAAAAATGGAAAGTTTACTTATGTGTACTTACGTCATACCGTCTCTTTGATTGTAACATCATTCATTTCTCAAAACCCTATATGATTATTGGGATTAAGAGTATAATTGATATATAAATATGATAATTATATTAATTATTATTATTACATATACAATGGAATTATGATAAAATTAATATGACCAAAAATAACATTTGAAGACATATATAAAAAAAGAAGTGATTATTACCCGAAATGTGACTTAAACATGTAATTGTTAACAAACGGCTAATAAAAAGATACATGTAAATCATATATTGTATGAAATATATAATTATTATTATTTAATAGATTTATAATAAACTTATGTTTATTATATATGAGGTTCTAACATGTACAAATGAAGTTGAGATTTAGGGAAAGAGATTTACTTCTCTCTTTTACTTTCAGCGAGAAAAATTCCATATTCACGAGATGTTTCTTTAATATGGTGTATATAATAAATATGAATATATTTTATGATTATTATAATTAAAACTATTTTTATTTAAATATCCACATTATTATATTTCTTTCAAGGGGTTTATTGTTCAAATGTTATCAAATCGGTAAGGGATTTTTGCCTAAATTTTTATTATTTGAGACACATGATTATATTATTTACCTATATTTTTTACTAGGAGTATATAAATGAATTTAACATGTGATATCATGAATTTTTTTCATCAGGTCATTTTATGTTTCTTTATATTATATTCCATCATAATGATTATATATAAAAGTTTCTAAGGTGTTAAATATTTACTATTATATTATCATCGTTTATCAAAATTGCCTATGATTATGTTTTCTATGGTAGAAAATTATGATAAACTTATCAGTAAACTCTTAAATTTTAATCTCCCCAACTTATTTCAATATAATAATTTTTTCCCTTTATTTTCCTCTCCTGATGTAACCAACAGTTAAATGTAATTTTTTTAAGAAAATTATCTTTATTTCAATATTTAGTCGAAAACCCATTTTACTTAAAAATATATCTTTTCAAAAAGTGTTTTCAAATTTTTTATCATTTATATGTGATTTATTGAATAAAATTTTCTCAATTTTTTTACGTTTTTACCGAATTTATTTTCTGGAATTTTCATGTCATTTTCTATAGAATTAATGTTTTCCTATCATCAATAATTTGAAAAGAATATTTTTTTAACATGAATTACATGAAATGTATTTATTGATATAATCACCACTTAATGATTTCAATATAATATTACATGTTTTAAAATTTGTTTTATAATAAAATATTTCCTTAATATGTTAGAAACTTTTACATTTAAAACAAATACTTTCAAAGTCCAAATGATGTTGAAAGTATATTATGATTTAAAAACAATTCAAAGAAAAAATGATATAGTAATATTGAAATGTTTTAAATGATTTTAAATATTCATTTATTAGTTTTCATGGTTATTTTCAAATAGAATGATTTATAAAATGTTTTTAGTTTTAAAAATATATTTTTATTGAAATTTATATTTCTCAAGAAACATTCCAAGTGATTTATCTTTAAAAATAATTCTCCATCTACGATGAAATAATTTGATATAACTCATGATATAATGAGGATATTAACCATGGATACATTCATTATTATTCATATCAATAGTTTATGATAAAAAGATATTTATGAAACTTTTGTTTCTCTTCCACAGGTTATACCATCGTAAAATTATTATTAAATATTCTTCTTTTTTCCATAGGTTATACAATGATAAAATTATTCTGATACCCACTTATTTTATAATGATTATGTTATGATAAAATTATTAATTTATTATGAGACTTCTGTATTTTTCATATTTTATGATATGATGAAATTTTTATGAAACCCATTTCATTTCATGGGAAATCATATGATAAATGTTTTCTGATATTTTGGAAAAAATAAATAAGGTTTTCATTATGAGATGGATGAGACCTATATCTCCCTAAAATAAAATAGTTAATGATTTATATCTAATGATATAGATAAGACTGGATTGAGGAGTGAACCTAGTTCACTAAGGGAATTTTTCTATTACGATGGTCTTAGGAGTGAACCTTGACTACAATGATGGTTTGGAGAGTGAACCCATTCTGCTATGATAGTCTTGGAAGTGTTACTTGAATTTTATTCAAATAATTTTTTATGCTTATGAGTTTGAAAAAATTACAGGTCTTATGCCAATTTTATGTTATCATCTCTTATGCTCCTTGCTTTCCCTATGATTAACTTCTTATGAACTACCAAGAGTTATGCCATGACTAACGATTCTGGTATTTGATATGTAGGTTATGATTTTAGTAAGTTATTATCATGTTCTCATAACCTTACGTACTTGTTATGCTTACGAATATCCCTTTTATAACCTTACATATCATATGAGATCAGCCTTTCTTATATTTCCTATCCCCAGGTTATGAAGAAGAGTTTATGTAGTGTATGTTTCTAAATAGTAATAAAGACATAGATCTTATGGGAGATTTTAGAGCTATTTCACCAAATTAGATGATTTTTTACCTAGTATCAACTGAAACTACACAATTGTGGTCCTCATGAATGTGTTTGTGAAATTTATTTAATATTCATATAAAAATATGTAACATCCATGAATAAAAAAACTAGGTTTTTATAGATTATAACAATGGATATGTTTAGTTATCATTTGAAAACTGGAATGTGAAAAGATTAGTGATATCCCTTGTGATATTTCTAAGGTCATATATAGGGATGTGTCTATGGATAAGTCTAATGATGAGTTAAAGTATAGAAAAATATCTGAGAATTTTGGTAAAATATAGGGAAAGTGGTTTCTATGAAATTAAATTTCTATCTGGATAATATAATTGGATGTTACTCTATAATATATTCTCTTAGGTGTAATAACTCTTTAAAAATGACATTTAAATAGACTCAATTGTCACCTTTTTAAAAAACCTGATCCTTTATTGACACCTCGGTTGACACTCCTATGGGATATGTATATAAAATTCAGAAACTTTTTATGAACTATTATGAAGGATTTAAAGAGATGCTTATCATATAAAACCAAGGATAACCTAAGGTTTCATATATTTAAATAAATGTGTAATTATTTAGACATCATATTAGTGATTTATTCATGATTATGTGGTTTTACACTATGAATAGTGTTTCTAAAACTGTAATTTTTTGTTTTAGTAAATTGCATGACCTGAAGGAATTGGGTTGACATTGAATGCGATAGAATTTAATGATGACCAGACAAATGGGTTGATGACTAGAATAAATTATATTTTGATTATTCATAATTAGCTATAATGAAACACAATTACCAACATGCACATTATCCAACTTCTGGACTCTCCATAGAAGAGAAGGATAGAGTTTACAATGATTTCAGGTAGTAGATACCATGGATGAAAGAAGATTTAGTTCCTTTTATGTATTGAATGCCTGAAGAAGAACTCAATAAAATGTCTTTGATGGACAAGAATATTTATTGGGTGTTGAAAATAAGTACCCAATGTAAGATAATTCCATGGAAACAAAAACATATAATCAATTCATTGGATGACAATAATGGTCTCCATAAGGAATCATTAAATGTTTAATTTTATAAATTTAGAATGAATAGACATTTTGAAAATCGATTTTCCAAGGGGAAAATGCAGAAAGATAATCAATAAGGATATATGAGTAATGGTTTTTCTATTGACAATGAAGATACAACGAATGAAATATAAATGGAAAGATGTATTAATGAATAAGATGATAAATCCTAGTTTATGGTTTGATAAGGAAATTAGGATGGTTTAAGTATTAATTTATTATAATTTAATGATTTTTTATATGAATCTTGAAATATATAATGATTTACCAATATAGGTTTTTCAATAAGGATCTGAAAGAATCTATTTAATGGTACCGATGGACTTAAAAAGGTGATCTAATCGAAAAGTGAAATTTTTATTAGAAGAATATAAAAATTAATATATTATGGACTTTGAGATAATGATATTGGGATAATGATATACAAGATATAAATATATAAATTGGATAGTATTTATTACTTTGTAACTAGTTAACTACTGACAATGTTGTTTATGCTATCATTGATGGTGTTTGAAAAAAAAATTTATTTAAGGAACATATCCAATAATATATTTTTTGAATAAGTAATATTGAAGAAGGTATGTTTTAAATAAAGTTTAATTATAATTCAGTTAATTTCTATGTTCTAAGAGAATACATGATAAAGGTATTCATATGTTTAGTATGTGACAATTAAGAGATAATTCAAGTCATTTGGGAGGTTTAAAGTTAAATTTATTTTGAGAAATTTAGTAACCTTATTTATAATATTTTTATTTTTTGATGACTTATATGTCATAAAATTCTTGTAATGGTCTATTTTGAACTTTGGTTGAGGTTTTATAGGTTAACATATTACTCCATAATAGGAATACATATCAAATTTGGATAACCAGTGATAACATTTTTTTAATTTGAGATATGAGGAATGACCTATCATCATATTGTTATATGTTAGTACTATAGGAATAAAAAAAGACATTCATCTTAATTTATTAGTTTAAGAGATGAAGTGGAAGTGGATCAATGTACAACCAAAGGACGAAATTATTCTAACAGAACAATGAAAGGATATGCCCTAGGTATATCGGTTCCTATGAAATTCCTGATAAAATTTGGATGGTATCATGTTTATTGGAATATACACTGAACCTCTATCAGGTTAAATATTTTTTCGAAGTATTTCTTATGAAAAATTACATTCATGATCCATCGCATGTACAGAATTCAAAGGTTGTACCTATGAAGTGTGATATTCCTTATGAGGAATAAATGTTAGAGATTATTTATCAGTGAAAATTATAAGAAATATAGACACTCACATGGTAAATGTTTTTTGGAGAAATAACCATCTTGGGGAATCTACATGATAACTTCTAGACATAATGTTGAATAATTACCCTTAGTTGTTGGTTCCAAAGTGATGAATGTTGGGGGATATTTCATTTTAATTGGGGTATAATATAACAACCAGAGATTTTGTGAAATATTTATTTCAAATAAATTATATTTATTTTATATTTTCCATTAAAAATAAAATCTTGTTTATATTGTGTTGCACACAACATTTATTTTGTCTTCTGTTACATGTAACACGAATTTTATCGTGTGTTTCACACAATAATATGTTTAAATGAAATTTGAAATATTATTATTTAATATGATAGTTATCACCTAGCTATTGGAATGACGTAAATAAATATATATAAATAAATTATGAAAAAATATAGTTTATACATGTATATATAATTACTTATTTGATAATATAATAATCATAAATTAAAATAAAAACAATTTCGAAATAAGGGACATGTTTTTTCTGAAAAACCATATTTATGAAATCAACCATCTTTTATCATAATAAATTAAACAACCTATTATTGTGAATTATTTTAATGATATTTAAATATAATATATTTAAAAAAAATAATAATCATCTTATTTATTCTCTCTAAAATATATAAAAATAAATCCAATCTTACGATTAAAAACATTAGGTTTCAAAAATGTAGTTTTTCCTTCTTTCATGCAATCATATTTATAAAAAAAAATTTAGACGTATTGAAAATTTATCTTAAAATTTTAAATTAATTTTTTAAATAATCATATTAAAATTATGTTAGTTTTACTTTATGATAATTTTATAAAAAGATTAATTTTCTACGGAATAGTAAAAAATACAAAGTTTTAATTGAATAATACATTTTCATTGAAATTATTTGTAATGATAAAATAAAATTTAAGATTATTTGAAAATTAAATTAATTATTTATAGAACTATTATTCAAATTTATTCAATTTTAATAATTTCTATATTGAAATTGGATATAAAATAATAGTAATCTTTTTAACATTTTTTCATTGAAAACTCACTTTCTGGTAATGTTTGTAGGATTAATTTTTACATTGAAACACTAAAATTATATAAATTAAAAAGAAAAATTTGATTAAATAATTGGAATCATCCTAATTTATATTTTCTAATATAGTCAAATTAATTTTTTGGCAAAATTAATTTTGAAAATAGTAAAAAATAATTATCGCAGTTAATGTATTATTTGGTTTACCAATGGTTAAACTAAAATGATAAATGTTAAAATGACCTAAAAATTTGTATAAAATATGTTTTATGTCCATAAATATACCCTATAATGTATAAGTCTCTATAAGAATCTATTTTTATTCCTTGGGATATGAGAACAATGTGTGAAAACGTTTTCTTTTTAAAACTTTTAAGTGTTTCATTCACCTCACTTATAAAAGGCCACCAAATATCCTCTCTTATTCAAAAATTAAAAAAAAATTATTTAATTAAATACCTATCCAAATACCTTCTAAAAATCCATCATCTCATTTTATAAGTCTAATTTTAGAAGGGAATAAAACCTAGGAAGGATATTTGTGAAAACATAAGGAGGATACCCGAAGAAGAGGCAATATGTTTCAACAAGCATTTTTTTCTAACTCATCATCCAACTAATTCAATTGTAATTAAACCATGATGATATAATAATATAAAAATAATTAATATAATTAAACATTTTAATTTAATGTAATTACCTATAATCATCTTGTCTATAGTCAAAATTGGTTATTAAATCAATATTCTTGTTTATGGCAGACTACCGCCTCTCAAACTGATGTCATTATTTTTTCCATTACCACCTCTAACTGTTGAGTATTGTGAGGTATATAAAGTATATATTTTATATTTATAACATATTTATACATATTATGTAATTATATAATTGATTCATTTTTTTACTTTCTATTCTATAGTGGATAGGAGAACGTCGCTCGTGTGTATGACAGACTGCCACCTCATGTAAGGATGTGATTCATTTTTCACTAACGCTTTACATGGAAGATAATAAGGAAAAATATATGTGATATAAATTTTATTATTAAGATATTAATTAAATATTTATCATTAATAAAATATAATATATATTTGTCCATCTTTCTATTTCACTCACTAAATGATGATAACGTCGTTCGTGTACGTGTGGACTACAGGCTTCATGAGGTGTTGGGACTCTATTTTCATCCCACACCACATGCTTGATATTTATAATGAAATAAAATTATTTATATGATATTATTATAATCACTTCATTATAATATATTATTTATCTTCTTTCTATATTTATCATTGAAAAATGGAAACGTTACTCATTCGTACGTATGACACATCAATCATTTGATCGTAATATAATTAATTTCTCAAAACCATAATTTATTATTGTTATGACGAGTATAATTTATGTATAATATTATAATTATTTCATGATAATTATTTTGGATAACATTTAAAAATTATCAAAGTAATATGACTAAAAATGACAAATAAAAAAACATAGGAAAACATAGCAGGTTTTACCCGAAACGCAACTTTAGCATGAAACTGTTCATAAATGGGTAATAAATGGACATAAGTATAAAATAAATTGTATGATATACATAATTATGTCTAGGTAATCGATTTATAATATACTTGTATTTTTTATAATGTAATTTTTAATATTTTTGAAGGAATTTGAGAATTATGTTATGTGAATTCCAAATCACTTTTACATTCTATGAGAAACATTATATATGAACGACATGTTTATTTTAGGTGGTGCATATACATGCCAGGAATTTAATTTTTTTTATTAATATTATTTTTCTTCAATTATATATCCAATATATTATATTTTTTCATGGATTTTATGGTTAAAAAGTTACCAAATCGATACGGTTTTTGTCTAAATTTTCTTTTTTTGAGACGTATTATTATGTTTTACGCCTTTTTTAATAGATAAATATAAATCCATTATCATTGAACATAATGAATTTATTTATAATCCTGATGTTTTATGTTTCATTTAATGTTATCCCTTCATAAGAATTACGTTTCAATGTTTATAAAGTGGTAATGATTTGATATTATTATCTAAATATTTTTCAGGGTTGTTTATGATTATGCTCCTAATGATATAACATTATGATCAATCTCTAAAGAAACTAATTAATTTTCTTAAACACTAGTTGTTTCTTGATAATATTTTTTCCCTTTATTTTCCTCTCTCTATGTACCATAGAGTTAAAATTATTTTTTTTAATATAATCGATTTTATTTATCTATTCGGTGAGAAACCTTTTTCCCCCAAAACCATGTTTTATAAAACTATTTTCAAAAATAATTTTCACATTATAAAATATATTTATTAATGGAATTATTTACCATGTTTTACTTTTCACACAGTTTTTTTAACATAATCATCATCCCATCTTCCAAAAAATGCATGTATGGATTTTATCGAAAGCTTGAAAATAATATTTGTTTTAACATGAAAAAAATAATAGTATATCATTCTGTCAATACCACTCAATGATTTCAATATTTCTTTAATGGTTTTAAAAAATATCTTTAAATAAAATTTGATCCTTAATATTTCGTAATTTTTTATTTTTTATATAAATGATGTCAATGTAAAAATAATTTTTAAAGTGTTTTATATTTTAAAAAGAGTTTTTAAGTGAAAATAATATTGTACTCTGAAATTTTTTTATTTTATTTATAAAGCGTCCTTTATATATTTTCATGGTTAATATTCATGTAAAAATTTTTTTAAAATGTTTTTTGTTTTAAAAGGTTATTTTAAAAAAAAAATTATTCTTCACCAAGAAATGTTCCAAGTGAATTATCCTTCACAATAATTTCCATCTAGAATTAAATACATTAATGTAAATTATGATTTACTAGGGATATGATCCAATGATACGATTATTATTATTTCTATAAATACTTTATGATGAAAAGATATCTATGAAACTTGTTTCTATTTCATGGGATATACCATGAAAACATTATTTTGAAACCAAATTATTTTTCCAACTTTAAACAATGATAAAATTCTTTTGGAAACTAATTATTTTTCAATGGGTTATGATATAATTTAATGATGAAATGATTATGAAACATGACTCTTGTTCATAATTTATAATCTGAAAAAAAATATTATGAAACCCCTTTCATTTCATTGGTTATGATATGAAAATTGTTTTATGATCTTAGAGAACAAATATTTTTGGTTTTCATTATGAGATGTGTGGGACCTATATCTCCCTCAAATTCATTGGGAACATATTTATATATCAGGATATATTTTGGACAATAAAGGGGAGTGAACCTAGTTTAATGAGGTAATTTTTCTAATATGAAAGTCTTGAGAGTGAACCTTGACTACTATGTTGTTTTTGAGAGTGAACCCATTTCAATTTATAACTTTGTAATTGATCCTTGAATAATATGGAAATGATTTTCTATGTTTATATTTATGCCAAAATTCCATGTCTTATGCCCATTTTATGCTCTCATGGATCATTTCCTTTGATTTCATTTTTATTCATGTAGTTTATAATTACAATATTTATTTAATGAATCAATATTATGATATTTGATATGTGGGGTATGGTGTTCATATGTTATTCTCATGTTATCATACCCATATGTTCATTTTATGCTTACAAATCTCCCATATTTACACTTACTAAGAATATGAGATCACTCTATCTTATGTTTACTTTCCATTTATTATAAATTATGGTTTTAAGTAGGGTATGTTTGAAAATATTAATAATGGGGAAGATATTTATGGGAGATATTGAAAATCATTCCCTAAATTATAATACCCTGTAACTAGTATAAAACAACGCTAAACTATTATGGTACATAGGAATGTTTTTTTGTAATTTTCTGAATGTTAATAAAAATATATATAACTTACATCTATAAAAAGTCTATGTTACTGTTATTTATGATTTTGTTGATATAGTTTAAAATATCCCATTCTACTTTCAATGGGTTACGATTGGAGGAAATGATAAATGTTTTCATGATATTGTGAAATATATATGAAAGGATCATGATTAATTAATGAGTAGGTCCATTATATACCTCTACTTAATTGGGTAAATATTAATGTATTATGAGATCAAAGGGTATATGATAGGTTATCCAAATCCGAAAAGAGAAAAAAATTATAGGTTATTCAAAGTCACAAAGATGGTACACATGAGGTTATCTCAATACTGAAGTTGGTACATGGGTGGTAAACCTCAAACTCACATGTGATTAATCTCTTGGGGGGTATCCTTGACAAAAACATTCATGGACTACGATTATTCCACCCTTAATTTCACTATCTTATGAAATGATCTTATACCAATGTTAGCATCTAATTTCTCATGTTATTTAATTCATTTATTATTCTTATCTTATAAACAAACAATATTTATTACATTCCTCACTAATATATTATATGAATTACTGGGTATTATTTTTAGTTATTAATATCATTTTATCATACAATAATTCTAAATTTATTATTAAAAGTGATCATGGATTGATATATTCATTTTTACCCTTACCGAGTAGTTCCATTCAACATTATTATGTTTTAATTTCCACATGATATGAAGAAAGATTTTATGTTGGTAATAGACCAGAAGGTTTCTTGGTATAAAGAACATTGTGGGAGATGATTTATATATTTCATGTACCCATTTTTATGTTTAAAATTTTCAAAGGCACTAAACCATTACAATTTTTGGAATGGATTGTAAGAATATGTAAGCAACATTCGACTAATAAGATGTAATATTTGTGTTTGAAATGTTAAGTTGATGTAAATTTTTATTAAAGTAGGGTTTATTTATTTTTAAAAACTAGTATGTGATATCATTATTGAGTACCCTTAGGATAATACTAAGTATAGAATAAAATCTTATGTTATGGTGAATAAAGGAGTGGTGTCTTCTTAGAAAAAACATACCTATTTAAATACTACCAAGTATATGTGGATATGAAACAGATGAACCTAGTGGTAACAAGTTTAAATAATATATAATTGGTATTAACTCAATCATCACAGGAGTATGATGAGAGGGAATACTGAACAAATTTTTATACATTTCTATAGTATATTCTTGGGTCATATAACATGTTCTTTATAAACCATTATAATGTTATTGAATATAAAATAACCAAGGAGGAACTAAGTTATACCAAATGTGTTATAGATTGAAAATAATGTGTCATGACTTAGACATACTATCAAATAATTTTCCTGATTATATGATTATTCAATAGGATTATTCTTTCTCAAACTATAATTTTTGGTTTTATTTATTTTCCAGAACTAGGAGAAATAATGTTAAAACTGATAGTGATGGATGATGGATTTATTTTTCTCATGAGAAAACAAATGAAATAAGAGATATAATAAAAAAAATTGATTTATAAATATATATATATATATATATATCGATATATGATTAAAAATCAAAAATAGGGGAGTTTTTTAACGAACTAAATAAGGGAAGAATAGATTTTCATGATGACCATGGACGAAAGAAGCTTCAACATCCTACATACAAAGAATGTGGGAATAATAAACTTGTTAAATTTCATAAATAAATCTAAATACATTTTATTTTTTTAAAATAATTTCATAAATAGGTAAATTTCCTATGGAAAATGAAAATTTTAGTTAATGTAATGGATGTAAATAACGGTCTCAATAAGGTATCATTAAAATACGAATGTCTTAAATATAGAAAGTATGATAATTATTAAAATATATTTCCTATGGGGGAGTCATGGGAAGAGTATTAAAAACTTTTTAGGAGTAATGGTTTTCAACTTACTATGGAGAGGATATAAATGACATATTAAATGTATGAATTATTTTAACCACATTTATAATGTTAAAAGAAAGAAATATGATTAAATTGATAATGATTAAACGAGGGATGTTATTTATAACCCTTAATATAGAAAGGAATAATTTATTAATAAGATGATAGACATGGTCAATGGAATATGAATGCCATAGAAGGATTAATGTTTTTTATGCATTAGGTTTAAAACATTTTGATATTTACAGATAATATAATGGCGTGCTAAAAATTTAATGGGTATTGTGTATCATATAAGGATTATTTTACAATATTTTTTTAAAAATTAATATCGATAATATATTTAATGGTACAGAGAGCCTAGAATAGAAATTTATTAGTAATATGATATTTTTGGGAAATACATAATTAAGGGATATATAACCATTGATATACACATAATTTTGAGATATTAATTTTTATTTAGTATAAAGAAATGATTAATATTGAATAAGTAAATTTGATAGTATTGGTTTCGTTGAAATTAAACATTTAATTTATGAAAAAATAATTTATTCCATATTTGATGAGGTTTATGGTAATTTTTGATATACGGAATATAATGAAATTTTTGTTATTTGATTTTATTAATGTAGATAAAATTAATTATCAGAAGAATATATATTTTCATTGAGGTTTTATAGTGATTTTAGTGTATCATTATGTTTTAGGATCAATATATTCAATTATTTTATATATGACTTTAAGAACAACTTTATGTTTTTGGGGGATTAACATTATGTTCATTATGTAGATTTTATGACCTTTTTATCAAATTATTGTTGTTTTAATGATGATTAAGCATGATTTGAGTAGTTATTAATCTATTTATTTGTGGATAGAATTAAGTAGATATATGGGTGTTATTATTGAAATATTTAATATTAATATTTCAATTAAATGTTTATTCATAATAGTTATCTTATAATTAACTAGACATTTCTAGATTGAGGGACGAAATAGAGTCACGAGGAAAACATTTTCATCATTTTTATATCATATAAACTATTAGAATAGTATTTTAGTTATTATGAAATGATAAATTCACATTTCTCATTCATCAAACAATATGGGATGAAAATAGATGAAATATAATTGAAACAAAAATCCAATGCATGAAATTATATTTGTGGATGTGATGAAATAAAATACATTTTTTCATATTCAATGGTATAATAGTTCCTCATATTTCAAGAAAATGATCATGAAAATGAAAATGTTTTCCATTTTACATAATTTCTAAGGAATTGATTTTCTTTCATACCTCTCTTAATTATGTTTTTTGGGTTATTAACACTCTCATTATCTTGTTCTATATCAATTAATATTACTTTTTGGGAGGAATATCTCTGCTTTATGTCAGTATTTTCACATCCATGTAATTTTCTCTACATACAGGGACATGGAAATGTATTATTTTTGATATCATATATTATTCCCTCATTACCTTATCAAACGATGTTTTATTATCCTTTTATACAATGTGAGTTTTCCTAAAAAGATATTTTCAAATATAAAATTGTTCACTCGAACAAAATATTATTGGGATCAAATTTATTTATGGGGTGATAATGTAACACCCTAAGAATTTAGTTTAAATGAATTCTATACTCAATAGACATATTAACATCTGAAACCATACATTAATAGTATTGATATATATGATAAAAATATTATTATTTAAATTTGATTGTTATAATTTGATCATTATTTTAGAATCTTTGAATAATAATAATAAAATAATGAAATACATGTATAATGGATTTAAATAATTTGATGTTATTTATTATTGGATAATGAATACATACTCAGTTTTTTGTTTGGAGACCCAGAACCAAGAATCCCTATGTTGGTGCCTACTACAATTTCATTGACATAAAAAAATAATCTGACCCTAAAGGACTTAAAATATTGTAGTCATGGTAAAATAAAACACATACTTGATTCCTAAATTAAATTTGAATATGAAAATAACAACATAATTTTTTTGAGAATAACTTTATCACCCCAACATATTCATGTATATCAATCTGAAAAAACATGAAGGAGTCATTATGAAATGAAGTAAAATATGGTGGATCTTGAATGCTTAATAAGTTTTTAGTAAAATTTAATATATCATGAATCATTAATTATAATAAATATGGAAAGGTAAATGAATGAACACAGATTCCATTTAAAGAAAATGAATATCATGGTAAGATAAGTCAGAATCAATATGGAAATTTAAAAAATTGATCCCACATTTGTAATGGCCCGGACCTCTCCGGCCCATTCCTTTGTCAAAAAGAAGGCCACAAAGTGTTCTTGAGGGTAAAATGGACTTTTCCCACAATTTCCAGAATTTTGAAACTACAAACCATGTATTTTTAGTACACATCATGTACCCCCTTGCTGGGTATACCCCGTGTTGAAGGCCGTGTCTTTTCCATGTGAAATAAATGGGTACATGTCGTGTGTACAATGCTACATGTCGTGTAGTCTCTCTCCGTGTACGCATTACCGTGTGATGACCAGTAAACAGTCGTGTGCCGTGTTGGAGCCATGTGAATTAAATGGGTACACGCTGTGTGTCCAAACTACACGCCGTGAAGTCCATCCCCGCGTATGTGTTACCCTCAAACCGTGTGTTGACCAGTCAACGTCCGCGGAGCAGTGTTGGAAACAGCATGGGGACCGTATGAAATAACCGAGTACACGCCGTGTACCATAAAGTTTACACTGTGTACTTTTGATTTTCTCACCTATAAAAGGAGGGGTCCCCTCCTCCTTTTCAACTCACTCCTCTCCTCCCCATTCCTCTGAGCAGAGCTCTCCCAAGAGAATCGAAGGCTCCTTTTCTTCCATAACTTCTTCGTCTGAGCTCCTATTTACGATCCGTCAGCGGCCACCGGATTGTAAAGACAAGTTGGAAATTTCGAGATTAGAACTGTTGTCTTTACTTCGGCCGTCCCTTTCCGACATCCACCAGAGGAGGTTTTTTCGGGACCCGACAGAAGTGACGGACGACGACGAATGTCTTCTAAAATCGATCTGGGGGAGCATTGTGATCAGAACCTGTTTAGTTAGGGATCTTACCTTTGTCTCTTTAAATTGTGCATCATGTGGGGTGGGTGTCCTCTTATTTACGTGAAACACATTTGAACTAGTTTAAATATAAATATCAACTTGTTAAATAACGGGGATGGAAAAGTTGTTATGTTATCTTTATATCCTATGATATTATGTTGTGAATTGAATAGGCTTAAGCCTAATCGAAATCACAGTCATTGGGGGACTTTTCTTGCGTAATTAAATGTTGTCCAATATTTCTAGGCCATTTTTGTGAATGGAACTTTGTTGAATGTGGAATTTGTTAAATCACGTAAAGTTGGCTGATTGAAATCTAGAACCCTTGTGTGATCACCCCGGTTAAACAAAATAGAATAATGAACATGTGGGTGATGGCTTGGATACATGGCATGTGGTGGGGGTGTTTTGTGGGTTGTTGTGGATCGGGTGAGTAGCGGGGTTTTCGTTGACTTCGTTGTGGGTTGGTGGGAATGTTATGTTGGTAATGGGCAGCAGGGCTATGATAAATGGTATTAAAGGGATAACGACGTACGGGTTTCGGTGTGTTTGTGGTTATGGTGGTCGGCAGCGGGGCAGTAGATATGGGCTTGAATGTGAATGGGCTATGGGTTATGAATAATAAATAAGAAGTGGAAGATTTAATGAATGGTGGGGCGTGGTAATGGAACGAGATTAATAATCAATGGGTTGGTTGGTTGATAAGAAGGGTTTTTTTGTGCTTCTTGTGTTTTCCTAACTTAATTTGTGGATGGAAGGGATATGATTTATGAACGATTGATGTGGTTAGTTAGGGTTGGTTTCCCATTAGTTAAGGAAATAATAAACTAATTCTTCTGAAATGTGAAAAACTAAATGTGGTTGCGATTGTTTGTTGTATGCATGCTTAGTAGTAGCAGTGTCGCGGCACGTGCTCAGTTTCTCTGTTTAGAAGCCATAGGTTGGGCTGTGTGTTTGGTATACATATATACATTTGTATCTGTTGTGTTTTATCACACCCCACCCATGTTGAGCACTTAGTTCCTAACACTCCCATTTCATGGGATAGGGTGTTTCCCAGAGTTACTAGCTCCTTCCTGCTCTTTCTCCCCAAGGCTGTGATGGCTTGAGGCGAACTTACACCTAAGACACTTTGGGCAGGTTTTACTGTTTCCCATGAATTTTCGGGATGAGGTCCAGGTGTGTGCGGGCGGGATACATGGTTTTTAGGCCCAGGTGTGTGCAGGAGGGATACATGGTTGTGAGGCCCAGGTGTGTGCGGGCGGGATACGTAGTTGTGAGCCCCAGGTGTGTGTGGGTGGGATACATAGTTGTGAGGCCCAGGTGTGTGCGGGCCAAATACGTGGTTGTGAGGCCCATGTGTTTGCGGGCGGGATTTTTGGTTTGTGAGGCCCAGGTGTGTGCGGGTGGGGAGAGTGTGGCAGCGTCAGGACGTTCGCTGTTAGGAAGAGCAGCTAACTAATGGGGAACGGTGCAGGGAACCCAATACTCTTGTTTCTTATACACTATTACCTGTTGTGATTGTGTTTTGGTGAGTGTGGTTGGTGAGGTTGGGCGGATTTAATTCCTTTCTAGGTTTCTTTTGTTGTTCTCACGGGACATTAGGATGTCTCCCCACTTATGCACGAGAGCTTTAGGTTTCCCTAATGAGTATACTTGTATGCTCACCCTACGTTTACTTTCATGTTTCTAGGAGGACTACCCTGGCCGTGTGGGACCCTACTAGTCGGAAAATTTGAGTTTTTGCAGTTGATGTACTATTTTTTTCTTTTGGAATTGTACTTTTAATCTCTCTTGTACTTGTACCTTGTTTTAGAACTATTTAAACATGCATGTGGGATTGGTTTGGGTTTATTTCTGTACACTTGTTCTTTTCCATTTGGGTGGTTGACCTGGCCTATTTCTTGATCTTAAAATAATAAAAGGGTAATGCCTCCCATAATTGTGAAAACTCATACCCTTGGTTCTAGTCGCCAACCCGGGGCCTACTGGAGGCGGGACTCGGGGGGTCATTATCTCCCTTTCACCATTTCCAGCTCAGGAGGGGCATCTTTGGTGCGAGGGGGTTGTTCCAGAATGGTATCAGAGGTGATGTATAACGACCCATACTTTACATACATTGTTATTACTTCAGAATTGAAGCACACTTCTTACAACATATAACAAAACCAAGAAAGGACTGTATAGGTATAGTGTCTTTAGAAACTGGGAACATAAACAACTAGTTCATAAAGCATCTACTTTCCCTCCCATTTATTTCATCATATCTAGAGTCCCTTTTTGGAATATTCTACTTAATAACCTTCTTCCTGACACGGGGAAATAAAACATACAAAAGGGTGAGCTCAAATTCTCAGTAAGGGTAAACAAAAGAAATATCAATCACATCACATACAAAAGCACATAACTTTTGGAAATCATAACCTACAAAAGAGATCATAATTTCATAACATGGGATAAACCATAGTAGTGAAATGTAATCCCAATAATCATAACATAAAACATGAATATTTTTGGCATACACACATAATCATAGAGAATCATTTCTTATTAGTCAAGACTCATTTCCAATACAATCTTAGTGGACAAAGTCCATTTCTGAACCGAGTTCACTCCTCATTTCAGTCCTGTTTCACTGAACTGGTATAACCTACCGTTCCAGACATGTCTATCTCATGAGATATAAAATCTTTACACAATACATTGGACAGAGATATAGGTCCCACCCATCTCATAATGAAATCATTCTTACTTGTTCCACAAAATAAACTTCAAACATTAATCATAACCCAAAGAATAAAATGGGTGTCATAAACATCATCCCATAATAACATAATCCATACAAAAATAGATATCATTTCATCATAAGAAAAGTGAAACCATGTAAATCATAGAGACATTATACATTAAATATTCACATATGAAAATAATTTCATCTTATAAGGAAAATGGTTTTGATAAAACACTTGAAATGAATTCTTGAGGAAAATATCCTTTCTTCTTTAAAATCATTTTCTTTTCACAAAATTCCATGAAATTTTAAAAGATAAGGGTTTTGTTGAAAATAATCATGAAATATTATAGAGGAAGCTTCTTGAAAATGAGGTGTTATGAAACCGTAAAAATCTGTTCATGCCGTATAAGTTAAAAATAACATTCTCCTCGTACTTTTGTCGGAAAAGTCAAAAAGTACCTTATATGGTAACCAAAGGAATGATTCTATTCATACAATGTGGTAAAAATTCAATAATGGTTAAAATGACTTTAAACATTCATTTAAGAATGGTAAACATTTTATAAAAACATTTTTTTAAAACATGGTCATGGATGATAAACGTAACCCCAGTAAATACTTACGAATAAGCAATCTTAGATAAAAATGAGATTTGCAAAATTATCCCTTACCTTAGGTCTGATTTGCTTCGTAAGTGTCCAAACCTCCTGTATAATGATTTAAATAATGTTATTTACTTATTCTATAATCATATTTATTGTTATGATATCATATATGGTCATATTCTTAGCTTCTTATTATTAATATTTCATTACTACTTATTATTCGGGTGTTTATTACTTTTTGTTCTTATGCATGTTTTGTCGAATAAATTATTATTTTTATCTTTAGGTGATGGATAACTCATTTAAAGAATGTTATTATTGTAATATATATCATATTCATTCATTCAATTGATTTATATAATCATTATGAAATGAATATCATGTAGAACGAGTCGCATCACATCGTAGAGAGGGTATTCCGTATGTAAGCACGAGTGATGATATCGTTCCTATGATCGTGGAATTGTATTGGAGTGTATGTATACTATTTAAGAATCAATATCACTTTATAATAGTCATTTATAGTCATTATTTACACCATTATACCCATTCAAGTAAGGTGGTGGTGGAAAATAGATTACAACACGGCGTGGAGACGGTATTCCGTACATACGCACGCGCAGTGATTTCTTTTTCCGTAGGATGGATAGATGGTGAAATAGGGTTGTTTAATACTTATAATAACATGTTAGTATATGAGTGATACTGATGTTATTACTTCATAATTAAACAACTAAAGAAGAATAAGTGGAAGAAGAAATAAGGATGAAAGAATCGGTAACGGACATTACCTCTTCTTTGAAGTGCTTCTTTGAGACCTCCTTTTAGGGCACTAAAATAGGTCTTTGAAGAAGACCAGAACATCTACGATGATTCTAGGGAAGTGGAGAGAAGAAATTGTCAGGGGTTGGCCGAGCTTGAAGGCTCAAAGTGGTGTGAGGAAGAGGGGGAGGAGGTACCCTTTTATAGGGGAGGAGAGGGGCTCCTTTGGAAAAACTAAAATATATTATTTTATTATAAATTCACGTTCAGTTTTAAATAGCTCCAAATTAATTTATTTAGAATCTAAGGTGGCAATGGGTCAAATTAATCTCATCCAATATAATTTAGACAAGTTTAGGTATCAATTGTGACCTTATCATTTAGATTAAACTTTAAGTTAGATAATTTAACATTCACCGTGTCTTCTTGTTTTCTTACACTATATGGTTAATAAAATTACTGTATCAAGACAAAAGAACCCCAAATTGTTTATTATTAATATATATAACCTTATCTAAGTCATTTGGCCGAACCTTAAATTTTTAGGAATAAAATAACAATTAATAATATAATATTTGTTTTAATAACTATTTTATGTCAATTCTGACAATATTTAGTAATTGATTTTTGTGAAACTCATAACAGAATGATTAGTTCAATCCAATTTAATTAAATAAATAATAGAATGTAATATTAATCTATAAAATTAGTTGAATTCATAAAAAGTCCCAAATTACATTTATTGTTTTGTTTATAACATCAATTATGTCAATATTTTATTAATATGATAATTACTGCCTCATCTTTGTGTCATAAATAAATTAACTTATTTAATGTCTAAAAATTACAAATAAAATACCATTATGTAGGAAATCTTTTTATATTTCTAATGAATATTTATAGTCGAATTTATCTTATGTATAGCCCCATATTTAAAATTATTTACTTATTAAACTTTGATTTTAACTATTTTAACCCTTCTTTAAATAAATTAATAATAAATGTCCTAATCTAATACAAGTGGGCCTAAATGGTCATATTTTATTCCTAAGGTTGTTTTTGGTCAAATTACAATTGTCCAATAGAATTAGGACATGTGTTAGGGTAATAATAATATCATTTTTACCCTTAATTACCCTATTTACTTTTAACCGTGGTAAATAAAATTAAAAAGTTATTATTCACCAAAAATTATTTTCATCTCATTGAACCACATTTTACTTACTGACATCAACCGTCTCTCTTGGATTTTTGAAATTCTACTCACATAAGCGGTAAAATTAATTTTTGTGAAAAATTCAGTTTTTTAACTACCACATAGTGGTTTCACTATTCATCAAAAATTGAAAGTTTTCAGAAAAATACCAAAATATCACCCTAGGATAATTTCGATATTTTGAATCCAAAAATGAAGTACATTTTGAAATATAAAATTAATAAAATTTCAAAAGGTGGTTATTACTATTTATAACGGCTAGTTTTAATAATATTTTATTAGCATATCATTGTTTAGTTAAACTCGGTATTGCATACGACGCAAGCTATCGAGGAAGGCCGCAGTTGCGTGTAAGGAAATCCAAGCTAGTTTTGTGTGTATTAAAAAATTCCTTTGATGATTTATATAACATAAAAACAAAATATTTCACATAAAAGTATCGGGTGTTACATTCTACCCCCCTTAAAATGAATTTCACCCTCGAAATTCATCACTTAGTAACAAACAGATGAGGATACCTCTCCCTCATCATATCCTCAAGCTCCCATGTAGATTATTATACTTGGTGGTTCCTCCATAAAACTTTCACTAATAGAGTGGTCTTGTTTTGTAGGACTTTTTCTCTACGATCCAGAATCTCTATCGGTTGTTCTTCATAAGAAAAATCTTGCTCCAGCTGTACAACTTCTGAGCTGAGTACATGTGAAGGATCTGGTATGTACATTCTCAGGAGAGATACATGGAACACATCGTGAACTTGAGAGAGATTTGGTGGAAGCGCCAATCGGTAAGCTACCTTCCCAACACAATCCAGTATTTCGAAAGGACCAATATATCTAGGGCTCAACTTCCCCTTTTTTCCAAATCTCATAACCCTATTCCAGGGAGATATTTGTAAGAACACTTTATCACCCACATCAAACTCTAGGTCTTTTCTTCGGTTGTCGGCATAAATTTTATGTCGACTCTAAGCTTCTCTTATGTGTTGTTGAATAGATCTGACCTTTTCTACCATTTCATCAATGAGATCATGTACTAATAGCTTTCTTTCCCCAACTTCATCCCAGCAAGTTGGAGTCCTACATTTCTTTCCATAGAGAGCTTCATAAGGAGCCATATAAATACTGGAGTGAAAGCTATTATTAAAAGAAAATTTCACCAAAGGTAGGTGTTGATCCCAACCACCTTTGAAATCCATAGAGAAATCTCTCAACATATCTTCTAGAGTTTGAATTGTTCTCTCAGACTGACCGTCTGTCTGAGGATGATAAGTAGTGCTGAAACTCAACTCTGTATCCATAGTATGCTGAAGACTTCGCCAGAACTTCGAGGTAAATCTCGGATCCCGATTAGATATAATAGAAAGTGGTACTCCATGCAATCTTACCACTTCCTTTACATATATCATGGCAAGCTGATCTAGATAGAAATCCTCTCTAATAGCAATGAAGTGTGAAGACTTTGTAAGACGATCAACTATGACCCAGATAACATTATTGCCTTTGGTTGTTTTAGGAAGTCCTGTGACAATGTCCATAGTCATGTTTTCCCATTTCCATTCGGGTATGGGTAATGGTTGTAACATCCCCTTAGACTTCTGTCTCTCAACTTTAACTTGTTGACAAACCAAGCATCGAGAGACATATTCTGCAACATCTCTTTTCATTCTATCCCACCAGAAGTACTCTTTCAGGTCCCTATACATCTTCGTGCTTCCAGGATGAATAGAGAATGAATAACTATGAGCCTCATCCATCAACTCCTTCTTTAATTCGGGGATGGGAGGAACACAAACCCGATTCCTGAACTTTATTATCCCATCACAATCAAGGTTGAATTCAGGAACAATTCTCACATTCTTTTCTAACTCGACATCTTCTTTCTGTGCCTCTTTAATTTTCACATGTATAGATGGTTGAACATTCATTTGAGAAAGAAACTATTTTCCCCTTTCATTATAATTCCAAGATCCATCCTTTGTAAATCCAAAAATATTGGATCTTTTGTGATCCTCATCATGGATAAACTGGCATGGTCTTGTCGACATAATGCATCTGCCACCTTGTTTTCTTTCCCAGGGTGGTAATGGATTGAGCAGTCATAATCCTTAATCCTCTCCATCCATCTCCTTTGGTGCATATTCAGCTCCTTTTGTGTGAAAATATACTTTAAACATTTATGATCAGTATAAATATCACACCTTTCACCATAATGGTAATGTCTCCAAATCTTTAATTCAAAGTTTACCGCAGCTAACTACAAATCATGAGTTGGGTAATTTTGCTCATGTATTTTCAACTATCGTGAGGCATAAGCTATCACCATATCATTTTGCATAAGAACACACCCCAATCCCTTCTTGGATGCATCACTATAGATCACAAAACATTCTCCACTACAAGGCAGTGTGAGCACAGGTGCACTGGATAACCTTCATTTCAACTCCTTGAAATTCTCTTCACATTCCTCCGTCCAATCAAACTTAACTCCTTTCCGAGTCAACTTGATGAGTGGATTATATAATCGTGAAAAATAATTCACAAAATGTCGATAATATCCTGCCAAACCAAGAAAACTTCGGATCTTGGTTACTGTTGTTGTTCTCGTCCATCTTTCGATAACCTCTGTTTTTGCTGGATCCACAGATATCCCCTCTTTTGAGATTATGTGACCCAAAAATGCAACTTTTTGAAGCCAAAATTCACACTTGGTAAATTTGGCATAAAGCTCCTCCTTTCTCAGGGTCTTCAATATAATTCTCAAGTGATCTTTATGTTCTTCCTTACTCTTTTAATAGAAAAGAATATCGTCTATAAAGACTACCACAAACTGATCAAGATAGTCTCTACAGACTCTATTCATTAGATCCATGAAGATTGCAGGAGAATTAGTAAGACCAAATGGCATCACTATAAATTCATAGTGTCCATACCTTGTATGGAAAGCCGTATTTGGTATATACTCCCTTTTGACCATTAATTGATGGTACCCTGAACTAAGATCAATCGTGGAAAAGTATTTAGCTCCGCGTATTTGGTCAAATAGGTCATCAATGCACGGGAGAGGATATTTTCTCTTGATAGTGATCTTCTTAAGTTCTCGATAATCAATGCAGAGTCTCATTGATCCATCTTTCTTCTTAACAAACAGAACAGGTGCTCCCCAAGGTGATGCACTAGGGTGTATGAAACCCTTATCAAGATTATATTGGAGTTGCTTCTTCAATTCCTGCAACTCAATTGGGGCCATTCTATAAGGTGTCTTTGAAATACGCAAAGCACCCGGTACAAGTTCTATTGAAAAATCAACTTCACGATTCGGTGGAAGATCCGGCAATTACTCCGGAAAGTCATCATCAAAATCCCGTAAAATGAAAATATTCTTAATTGTGAGTTTCTCACCAACCATTTGAGATAAATAACCTTCATTTAGTGGAATCAATACCCATAAAATGGAAGAAATTTCCACTGGACGGTTATGTTCATCCTTGCATCGATAGACGATCATAGATTGATCTGGAATATGAAATGTGACTTACCTTCTTTGGCAATTGATATGAGCTCCATATAAATAAAGCCAATCCATGCCAAGAATCAAATCAAATTCCACTATAGGAAGGATCACAAGAATTGCAGGAAGCACTTTCCGACAAACTTCAATCGGAGAAGAATTATAAACTTTTGATGTGGTTGTTGTGCCATTAGGTGTTTTCACAGCTAACTCAACATCTAATTGTTGAGGTAATACGGTGATACCCTTAGAAAATTCTTCATAAATAAAGGAGTGGGTGGATCCAGAATCAAATAAAACATTTTCTACTTTAGAGTGGATGGTATGTGTACCTTTCACCACATCGTTATCGTACTCCACATCGCTAATAAAAATTGCATGTGACTTTCCTTTGTCTTTAGCCTTAAGAGTTTGTTCACATTGACCATCATCATCAACCCTTGGATTAGGGCATTTATTGGCATAATGTCCCATCTAATTAAACTTGAAACATTGAAGTGTAGTAGGTTCATTCTGTGTATCCCTTCCTTTGTTTGCATCATTAGACATCTTCTTCCGCTTATCGCGGCATTCAAATGCCCGATGACCTTCCTTTCCACATTTGAAACATTTACTTGTCCATTTAAGACAAATACCTCCATGTTTCTTTCCACACTTTGATCATAAGGGAAATATGATCTTCTTTTCAGTGTGCTCTTTAGATTTTCCTTTGAATTCAATTTTCCTCTTCTTATCAAACCCATATGACTGATGGGTTACTCTAATCTCCATCTCAAATTTGAGAGAACATCGAACGATTTCCTCATAGCTATTGAAGTCCCTTATGGATATGTCCCTTCGAAGACTTGGTTTTAATCCACTAAATAATCGATCGATCTTGCTCTCAGGTTGGATAAGAATACCAGAAGCGTACCTTGCATGGCTTGTAAAATTTGCTTCATAGGTACCAACAGATTCATTATCCTTTTTCTTCAGTTCAAGAAACTCTTTCTCCATATTTGTTCGGAGAATATGAGGGAAGTAATTATTGAAAAATAAGTTCTTGAACTTGTCCCATTCCATGGACTCAATTTCATCCATTTGCCTCGTATTCTTAATAAGATTCCACCAGTGATCTGCATCACCTTCCAAATGATACACTGCTAAGATAACTTTATCATGCTCAGAACATTGAAGAACTGAAAATATCTTTTCAGTAGTACTAATCCATTGTTCAACAACTAATGGATCAGTAGAACAACTGAAAGAAGTGTTGCTCCTTCCTTAGCTCATTTGGAAGTCCTGCATGATTCATAGCTTGAGAATGTTGTGTGAGCATGGCTACAAGATTTTTCATTCTATCTCCCATAACGTTTGGTTTCTTTGGGGGACAATCATTTCATTGCCCGTCGCATTCCACATTAACACAATTCCTTCGGGTTCCAGCCATTGACTAAAACCAAGAAGAATAGTGTGAGCAACACTAATTATAATAGGAAAACCACACAATAAAGAATAAAGATTCACACTTAAGGTCGTATCCTAGGTTATTCATGGCCATTTATAAAACACTAATATTGTGTTCTATGCTTAGAATTATCCTTAGGGTTCTTACGAAGGCTTTCACATCCTAGTTTCCAAAGGTTGACTATACTTTTCCTCTGATACCAACTATAATGACCCATACTTTACATACATTGTTATTACTTCAGAATTGAAGCAAACTTATTACAACGTATAACAAAACCAAGAAAGGACCTTATAGGTATAGTTTCTTTAGAAACTGCGAAACATAAACAATTGGTTCATAAAGCATCTACTTTGCCTCACATTTATTTTATCATATCTAGAGTCCCTTTTGGCATATTCTACTTAATAACCTTATTCCTGACCTGGGGAAATAAAACATACAAAAGGGTGGGCTCAAATTCTCAGTAAGGGTAAAAACAAATACTAATCACATCATATACATAAGCACATAACTTTTGGAAATCTTAACCTGCAAAAGAGATCATAATTTCATAACATGGGATAAATCAGAGTAGTGAAATGTAATCCCAATAATCATAAATTAAAACATAAAACTTTGTGGCAGACACACAAAATCATAGAGAATCATTTATTATTAGTCAAGACTCATTTCCAAGACTATCTTAGTGGACAAAGACCATTTCTGAACCGAGTTCACTCCTCGTTTCAGTCCTGTTTTACTGAACCGGTATAACCTACCATTCCAGCCATGTCTATCTCATGAGATATACAATCTTTACCCAATTCATTGGAGGTAGATATAGGTCCCACCCATCTCATAATGAAATCATTCTTACTTGTGTCACAAAATAATCTTAAAACATTCATCATAACCCAACGAATAAAATGGGGTTCATAAACATCATCCCATCATAACATAATCCATAAAAAAATGGATATCATTTCATAATAAGAAAAGTTAAACCATGTAAATCATAGATACATTATACATTAAACATACACATATGAAATTAATTTCATCTTAGAAGGAAAATGGTTTTGATAAAACACTTGAAATGAATTATTGAGGAATATATCCTTTCTTGTTTTAAATCATTTTCTTTTCACAAAATTCCATGCAATTTTAAAAGATAAGGGTTCTGTTGAAAATAATAATGAAATCTTATAGAGGAATCTTCTTTAAAATGAGGCGTTATGAAACCGTAAAATTCCGTTCATGCCGTATAAGTTAAAAAAACATTCTCCTCGTACTTTTTTCGGAAAAGTCAAAAAGTACCTTATATGGTAACCAAAGGAAAGATTCTATTCATAAAATGTGGTAAAAAGTCAATAAAGGATAAAAATGACTTTAAAAATTCATTTAAGAATGGTAAAAATTTTATAAAAACATTTTTAGAAAACATGGTCATGGATGATAAACGTAACCCCAGTAAATACTTACGAATAAGCAATCTCAGATAAAAATGAGATTTGCAAAATTATCCCTTACATTAGGTCAGATTTGCTTCGTAAGTGTCCGAACCTCTTGTATAATGATATAAATAATGTTATTTACTTATTCCAGAATCATACGTATTGTTATGATATCATATATGGTCATATTCTTAGCTTCTTATTAGTAATATTTCATTACTACTTGTTATTCGGGTGTTTATTACTTTTTGTTCTTATGCGTGTTTTGCCGAATAAATTCTTATTCATCTCTTTAGGTTATAGATAACTCATTTCAAGAATGGTATTAGTGTAATATTTATCATATTCATTCATTAAATTCATTTATATAATCATTATGAAATGAAGATCATGTAGAACGAGTCGCATCACATCGTGGAGACGGTATTCCGTACGTACGCACGAGTGATGATATCGTTCCTATGATCGTGGAATTTCATTGGAGTGTATTTATACTATTTCTGAATAAATATCACTTTATAATAGTCATATATAGTCATTATTTACACCATTATACCCATTCACGTAATGTGGTGGTGGAAAATAGATTACACCATGGCGTGGAGACGATATTCTGTACGTACGCATGCACGGTGATTTCTTTTTCCGTAGGATGGATAGATGGTGAAATAGGGTTGCTTAATACATACAATAACATATCAGTATATGAGTGATACTGATGTTATTACTTCATAATGAAACAACTAAAGAAGAAGAAGTGGAAGAAGAAATAAGGAAGAAAGAATCAGTAATTGACATTACCTCTTCTTTGAAGTGATTCTTTGAGACCTCCTTTTAGGGCACTAAAATGGGTCTTTGAAGAAGAACAGAACCTCTAGGTTATTTCTAGGGAAGTGGAGAGAAGAAATTGGCAGGGTTTGGACGATCATGAAGTCTCAAAGTGGTGTGAGGAAGAGGGGGAGGAGGTTCCCTTTTATAGGGGAGGAGAGGGGCTCCTTTGGAAAAACTAAACAATATTATTTTATTATAAAGTCATGTTCGGTTTTAAATAGCTACAAATTGATTTATTTCGAAACTAAGGTGGGTAGGGGTCAACAAACGCTCATAAAATAGAATTTATACAAGTTTAGGTATCAATTTTAACCTTATCATTTAGATTTAACTTTAAGTTAGATAATTTAACTTTCACCATGTCTTCTTGTTTTCTTACACTACAAGGATAATAAATATACTATATCAAGCCAAACGAACCCCAAGTTGTTTATTATTAATATATATAACCTTATATAAGTCATTTGGACGAACCATAGATTTTTAGTAATAAAATTACAATTACTAATAAAATATTTGATTTAAAAACTATTTTATATAAATTTTGACACTATTTAGAAATTGATTTTTGTGAAAATCATAACAGAATTATTAGTTCGAAACAAGTTAATTAAATCAATAATAACATGTCATATTAATCTATAAAATTAGCGGAATTCATAAAAATTCTCAAATTACATTTATTTTGGTGTTTATAACATCAATTATGTCAATGTTTTATTAATAAGATAATTACTTCATCATTTTTGTGTCATAAATAAATTAAATTCTTTAATATCTAAAAATTGAAAGTAAAATACCATTATGTATTAAATCGTTTTAGATTTCTAATGAATATTTATAGTCGAATTTATCTTATGTATAGCCCCATATTAAAAATTATTTAATTATTAAACATTGATTTTAACTATTTTAACCCTTCTTTAAATAAATTAATAATAAATGTCCTAATGTAATACAAGTAGACCTAAATGGTCATATTTTATTCCTAAGGTTGTTTTTGGTCGAATTACACTTGTCCAAGAGAATTAAGACATGTGTTAGGGTAATAATAATATCATTTTTACCCTTAAGTACCCTATTTACTTTTAATCGTGGTAAATAAAAGCAAAAAGTTACTATTCACCAAAAATTATTTTCATCTCATTGAACCAGATTTTACTTACTGACATCAACCGTGTCTATTGGATTTTGAAATTCCACTCACAGAAGTGTTAAAATTAAGTATTATGAAAAATTCAGTTTTTTAACTACCACTTAGTGGTTTTACTATTCATCAAAAATTGAAAGTTTTCAGAAAAATACCAAAATTTCAACCTAGGATAATTTCGATATTCCGAATCCAAAAATGAAGTCCATTTTGAAAAATAAAATTTATAAAATTTCAAAAAATGGTTATTACTATTCATAACGGCTAGTTTTAATACTATTTTATTAGCATATCATTGTTTAGTGAAACTCAGTATTGCGTACGACACAAGCTATCGAGGAAGGCCGCGGTTGCGTGTCAAGCAAGCCAAGATAGTGTTGTGTGTAGTGAAATATTCCTTTGATGGTTTATATAACATAAAAACAAAATATTTCATATAAAAGTCTCAGGTGTTACATGATGGTTGAGAGATATGATGAAGTCTGGAGTTAGGCACAGTGGGGATTGCGTGGGATGGTAGGGAAACGATGTTTGTTAATCTTGGTGCGTGACATAGGCCAGGGAAGACCGGCTAGGACACGAGATTTTAGCCCCCCCCCCCCCCCCGTGATCCAATGCAAGGACTCTGAGCCTACCGAACGACCAAGTGATACTACATTGATTGCGGGGTAGACAGCTTATGGAATGTACATGAATCCTAATGATTGTGTTTTACTTGATTTGGGTGTTTTGGGAATGAAATTGAAATAAAATGATAAAATGGAACCCTGAGAAATTTTCTTACTACTTGGGCTTAGGGTATCTCTGTTTACCATACAGTTATGGCACCTGGACGTCGTCCCCAGGTGGCTCAGACGGCCGAGGACCACCAGATTCAGGCGGTCGATCAGTTGAGGATTGATGGAGAGGAGGAAGATAGCCAGTGGAAGAAGACTCTCTGTTCTTTCCAACGGAAAACCCTCAAGAAGTACGAGGGTAGTACTTCAGATACGGAGATGGAGGTGTGGCATGGGAAGCTAGGGATATCTTTTACCTTGATATGTGCTCCAAGGGAGTACTGGGTTCCCCTAGTAGTGAGTCAGCTGAGAGGTGTGGCGCGGCAGTGGTGGACGCTCTACCTCAGAGAGAGGATATAGGTAGAGGTTCCATGGGCTGACTTTGAGAAGGAATTCCGAGAGTAATTCCTTTCTTCCATGATCAAGGCGAAGAATCAGCAGGATTTACTCTCCCTTCAGCAGGGGAGTATGTCAGTACAAGATTTGGGGATCAAGGTCAAGGATCTCCTGCACTTTTCCCAAGATCTCTTTCCGGATGAGGAGTCTCAGGCAAGACGTTTGGAGGAGGCGCTTCGTCCTTCGCTCCAGTATGTTGTCACCCACTTCACCCTTCCGACATACTTGGAAGTACATAAGAAGAAAGAGGTTGTAGAGAGGATGTACTCTCTGGGAGGTTCACCAAGAGAGGGTATATAGCCAGGATCGTCGAAGGGGAAGGCAGTCAGCAGCAGGTCTCCTATGATGGGACCTTCCAGGTTCAGGCCAATGGGGAGCAGGCCCCAATAGTTCCAGTTCAGATCTTTGGGTCCTCGTCCCTTTTTCATGAGCCCATGACCAAAGTGTTTTTCTTATGGAGGTTTCGGGCACGTTCAGAGTCGGTTCCTGACCCGAGCTCAGTACGGTGGAGGTGGGATGGTTCAGCACCCACCTCAGTAGCACCAGATGCCGGCGAGGCCCTTCCAGTAGTAGCAGGACCATGCTCCTCCAGGGGAAGACCTTGCGGGAGGAGGTCGACCATAGGGTGCTCCTCAGGGACCTCGACCACAGTGTGGTCGGGGAGGTGGACAACATCAGAGAGGTAGAGGAGTAGGGTGTGGAAAGTTACACGCATCAGAGTTGATAGCTCCGACAGGACCAGAGGTGGTGCAATGTACGATTTTTTTGTTCAGCACTCCTGTTTTTGTTTGTTTGATTCCAGAGCTTCACACTCCTTTGTTGCACCTGGTCTAGCCCATGCTTTGAGACTAGACGTAGAGAGACTTTTCGTACCACTGGTTCTGAGTACACCAGTTGGAGGCCAAACCAGCGTATCTTGTGTTTTTCGGGGATGTGGGCTAATGTTGGGACCACATCGATCTAGTGGGGACCTTCTTCTGTTACAGATGCTGCCATACAATGTCATCCTAGGCATCGACTGGTTGTTTTCTGTTAGTGCCATTATCTACTACTTCTGGAGAAGAGTCGTGTTCTCCGACGTGGATGGGCAGCACATATCTTTTGTTGGAGAGAGGAGCTATCAGGTGGGAATCTGGCATTCGAAGCATCTCATTTCCTTGTTAGGCGGGTTATCAGTGGTTCCAGCTGATACAGAGATGATGGATGTCCTGAAGGTTGTTGGGGAGTTCCACAATGTTTTTCCTGAGGAGGTTGTGACTCTACCCCCTCGATGTGGCATTGAGTTCGGGATAGACTTACTGCCTGGTGCCCATCCAATTTTGATGGCCCCTTATTGGATGGCACCTTCGGAGTTGCGGGAGTTGCGGATTCAGATTGACTATCTGATGGAGAAGGGTTTTGTTTGACCCAGCGTATCGTCATGGGGTGCTCTAGTTTTGTTCATGAAGAAGGAAAATGGTGGTCTCAGGCTATGCATAGACTATCGAAGGTTGAACCAGTTAACATTCAAGAATCTTTACCCCCTTCCAAGGATAGATGATCTCTTCGACCAACTGAGGGGAGCAGGTTAGTTTTCCAAGATTGATCTACGATCTGGATATCATCAGTTGAGGGTAAAGGATAGTGACATCTCGAAGACATATTTCAGGTGCAGGTATGGGCACTTTGAGTTTGTAGTGATATCGTTTGGAGTTACAAAAGCACCAGTTGTGTTCATGGGACTTATGAACTTTGTCTTCCGAGAGTTTCTGGACGGGTTCGTCATTGTGTTTATCGATGACATCCTGATCTACTCAAGATCAGAGGAGGAGCACGTTGAGTATCTCAGGGCAGTCTTACAAGTCCTTAGACACCACGAGCTTTACAGGAAATTTTTGAAGTGTATGTTCTTGATGAAAAAATTACCCTTCTTTGGGCACGTGGTGTCTCAGAATGGAGTGGCGGTGGACCCATCAAAGGTGGAGGAAGTTGTTTCTTGGGCAGCACCCAAGAGTGTAGAAAATGTTCTTAGTTTCCTAGGGTTAGCAGGTTACTATCGGAGGTTCATTTTAGAATTCTATCGAGTTGCTGCTCCATTGATAGCATTGACTAGAAAGAACCAGGTCTTCCTATAGAGCGAGCAGTGCCAGGAAGCTTTCGACTACCAGAAGGAGTAGTTGGTCAGTGCTCCCATACTCAGGTTTCCAGAGGAAGGGTTGTTGTATGAGGTTATTTGTGATGATTTTGGCTTTGTTCTGGGGTGCGTGCTGATGCAGAAGAAGGGATTGATCGGTTATGGGTCTAGGCAGTTACGCCCTCATGAGCATAAATATTCCACCCATGACCTAGAGCTTGCAGTAGTAGTGTTCGCACTGAATTTGTGGTGACATTACCTCTTTGGGGAGTGCATTGTGGTCTTCTCAGATCATAAGAACCTGCATTATATATTCTCCCAGCATGACTTGAACCTGCGACAGCGGAGATGGGTCAAGTTTCTCTAAGACTATGACTTTGAGATCTCTTACACTGAAGGTAAGGGAAACGTTGTGGCTGATGCACTGATCAGGAAGTCGCATAAGGATGTGGTTCAGGAATCCACTGATTCATGGAAAGTGATGGGAGAGTTGGCCGCCTTGCACTTGGATGCCAGGGTAGAAGGTGTTAGAGTATGTTAGATTCAGATGATGGTGTAGTCTACCTTGTTGCAGCAGGTGGAAGAGTCTCAATGGGGGGACTTCGAGGCGGAAGTGATGCGGGATCGTGTCGATCAGGGGAACGCTCCAGAAGGATAGTCAGAGGACATCCGACATCAGATGCTTTTCCATGGAATGTTGATTGATCCGGAGGCGATGCGTGAGGGTGTTCTTCGTGACTTCCATAGCTCATCCTTGGCGGTACATCTAGGAGTTTTAAAAATGTACAGAGCCCTGAGGGAACAGTTTTGGTGGCCCGGGGTGAAACGGGGAGTGGTGGAGTTTGTGGCTAAATGCCTAGTGTGTCAGCAAGTGAAGGTTGAACACTGTGTTCCCAGTGGGTTGTTGCATACTTTAGATGTCCCTATGTGGAAGTGGGATGACATCTCAATGGACTTCGTCACAGGACTACCCAGAGCTCAGGGTGGTTATGATTCTATCTAGGTAGTGGTGGATCTACTGACCAAATCAGCTCACTTATTAGCGATTAAAGAGTCAGGCCCAGTGAGTACCTTAACACAGAGGTACGTAGACAAGGTTGTGCGGTTACATGGAGTCCCGAAGACTATTTTATCATATCGGGATACTAGGTTTACTTCACGAGTCTGGAGGGGGTTACAACATACCTTTGGCACCCAGATACACCTTAGTACTGCTTTCCACACCCAGACTAATGGGCAGACAAAGCGGACTATCCAGACGTTGGAGGACATGCTGCGAGCATTCGTTCTGGATTTTGGAGGCTCATGGGTATGACACATGCCTTTAGTAGAGTCCACCTAAAACAACAGCTTCCACTCTACTATTTTCATGGAACAGTTTGAGGCTTTGTATGAAAGACCATGTCGTTCACCCATTTGTTGGGCAGAGGTTGGTGAGACAGGTGCTCTTGGGCCAGAGGTAGTGTAGAGCACTACAGAAAAAGTATAGCTTGTACGTGAGAGGATGAGAGTAGCCCAGGACCCATAGAAGTCTTATGCTAATCGTCGAAGGAGGCCATTGGTGTTCGAGGTGGGAGATCATGTGTTTCTGATGGTTTTCCCTCGATGGGGGAAGTGGAGGTTTGGAAAAGAGAGAAAGCTCTCACCTTGGTTCATCAGACATTTTTAGGTGTTGAGGCGAGTCGGTGAGGTGGCATATCAGCTGGCCCTGCCACCTCAGTTGGATAAGGATCATGACGTCTTCCACGTCTCCCAGCTTCGTCAGTACTTACACGATGACTCTCACATTATCGACTAGGGAGTGTTATATATGGGAGACGACGAGACCTTCGAGGGACGACCAATAATAATCGAGGAACGTAAAGAGAAGGTGCTCCATGGATGAACCATTCCCTTAGTTCGTGTGTTATGGAGGCATGGAGGCCTCAAGGAAATCACTTAGGAGCAGGAGGCCCAGATGCACGCTCAGTACCCGGAGTTGTTTTAACTTGTGTTTTCCCTTGTTCTTCTAAGCTTTGTGTTGATGTTATACTCTGTACCTTTGATATATGGAATTCTTGGCTTGTCGGTTGTGAGATATTTTGTTTCCTTGTTCCCTGGTAATGTGTAAAATGTTCGGATGTGTGGGGAAAGGAAAAAAACATGATCCTTAATCGAGATGCATTAATGCAGATGCGATTGAACCCGTGCGGGCGAGTCAGTTCCGCCTAAAGCGGATAATATCTTCACATAGGAGAAGGGAAGTTTTTTCCCCCAAACCACATGTTCGGGCAATGTGTTGGTTGTGTGGTATTGGGGGTAGTGAAAGTTGGAAATATTAATATATGGAAGCGAGAAGGCCCAATCCTTAATCAAGATGCATTAATGCGGATGCTATTAAACCCGTGCAGGCAAGTCAGTGCTGCCTAATGTGGATAATATCTCGACATAGGAGGGGGAATTCCTAACACCTATGATTAGGGTTATTGGATGAGTTCTTATTATAAAGAAAACCCTAAGAGGTATCTTGTTGGGTTCCTTTGGGTTGTTTTTTGAATTCTCGAGGGAAAGAATGTTTTAAGAGGTATCTGATGTAATGGACCGGACCTCTCTGGCCCATTCCTTTGTCAAAAAAATGCCACGAAGTGTTTTGGAGGGTAAAATGGACATCTCCCACACTTTGCAGAATTTTGAAACTACACGCCGTGTAGTTTTAGTACACGCCATGTACCCCCTTGCTGGGTATACCCCATGTTGAAGGTCGTGTCCTTGCCATGTGAAATAAATGGGTACACACCGTGTGTCCAATTCTACACGCCATGTAGTCTCTCCTCGCATACGCATTACAGTGTGTTGACCAGTCAATGGTCGTGTGCTATGTTGGATCTGTGTGAAATAAATGGGTACACACAGTGTGTCCAATCTACATGCCGTGTAGTCCTTCCCCACATATGCGTTACCCTCAAACCGTGTGTTGACCAGTCAATGGCCGCAGAGCTATGTTGGAAGCCGCGTGGAGATCGTGTGAAATAACTGAGTACACGCCATGTACCATAAAGTACACGCCGTGTACTTTTTCTTTTATCACCTATAAAAGGAGGGGTCCCGTCCTCCTTTTCATCTCACTCCTCTCCTCCCCATTCCTTTGAGCAGAGCTCTCCCAAGAGACTCAAAGGCTTCTTTTCTTCCATAAGTTCTTCGTCAGAGCTCCGATTTACGATCCGTCAATGGCCACGGGATCGCAACGACGATGCCAAAATTACGAGCTAGGAAATGTTGTCTTTCTTTCAGCCTTTCCTTTCAGACTTCCACTTCAGGAGGTTTTACCAGGACCCGACAGAAGTGACAGACACCGACGGACGTCTTCTAAAGTCGATCCGGGGGAGAGTTGTGATCAGAACCTGTTGAGGTAGGGATCTTACCTTCATCTCTCGAAATTGTGCATCATGAGGGGTGGGTGTCCTCTTGTTTACGTGAAACACATTTGAACCGGTTTAAATAATGATAATAACTGGTTAAAGAATGGGGATGGGAAAGTTGTTATGTTTATCTTTATATCCTGTGATATTATGTTGTGAATTGAATAGGCTTATGCCTACTGAAAATCACGGTCATTGGGGGCCTTTTATTGCGTAATTAAATGTTTCCCTATGTTTCTAGACCATTTTTGTGAATGGAACTTTGATGAATGTGGAATTTGGTTAATCATGTAATGTTGTCTGATTAAAATCTGGAACCCTTGTGTGATCACCCTGGTTAAACAAAATGGAATAATGAACATGTGGGTGTTGGCTTGGATACGTGGCATGTAGTGGGGGTGTTTTGTGGGGTGCTATGGATCGGGTTAGCAACGGGGCTGTGGTTAACTTGGTTGTGGGTTGGTGTGAATGTTATGTTTGTAAAGGGAAGTGGGGATTCGATAAATGGTATTAAAGGGATAATGATGTACAAGTTTCGGTGTGTTTGGGGTTATGGTGGTTGGCAGCGGCGCTGTAGGGATGTGCTTGAATGTGAACGGGCTATGGGTTGTGAATAATAAATAATAAGTGGAAGATTTAATGAATGGTGGGCGTGGTAATGGAACATGATTACTAATGAATGGGTTGGTTGTTTGATAATAAGGGTTTTATTGTGTTGCTTGTGTTTTCCTAACATAATTTGTGGATGGCATAGTTATTCATTACGAATGATTAAAGTGGTTGGTTGCGGTTGGTTGCGGTTGGTTGCCCAGTATTTAAGGAACTAATAAAATAATTTTTCTGAAACGTGAAAACCTAAATGGGGTTGGGATTTTTTGTTGTATACATGATTTGCAGTAGTAGTGTCGAGGCACATGCTCAGTTTCTCTGTTTAGAAGCCATAGGTTGGGCTGTGTGTTTAGTATACATATATATATATATATCTATATCTTTTGTGTTTTATCGCACCCCACCCATGTTGAGCACTTAGTGTCAAACAATCCCATTTCATGGGAGAGGGTGTTTTCCCATAGTTACTAGATCCTTCCTGCTCCATCTCCCCTAGGCTGTGATTGCTTGAGGCGACCTTATACCTATGACTCTTCGAGCAGGTTTTACTGTTTCACAATAATCATTGGGATGAGGCCCAGTTGTTTGTGGGCGGGATACGTGAATATGAGGCCCAAGTGTGTGCAGACGGGATACATGGTTGTGAGGCCCCTGTGTGTGTGGGCGAGATACGTGGTTGTGTGGCCCAGTGTGTGTGGGCGGGATATGTGGTTGTGAGGCCCAAGTGTGTGCGGGCTGGATACATGGTTGTGAGGCCCAGGTTTGTGCGGGTGGGATGTGTGGTTTGTGAGGCCCAGGTGTGTGCGGGCAGGGACAGTGTGGCAGAGTTAGTATGTTCGCCGTTAAGAAGAGCATCTAACTAATGGGGAACAATGCGGGTACCGAATACTCTTGTTTCTTATATACTACTACATGTTGTGATTTTGTTTTGGTGAGTGTGGCTGGTGAGGTTTTGTGGATAGAATTATTTTCTAGGTTTATTCTATTGTTCTCATGGGACATTAGGATGTCTCCCCACTTGTGCACGAGATCTTTAGGTTTGCCTACTGAGTATACTTGTATTCTCACCCTACGTTTACTTTCAGGTTTCCAGGAGGACTACCAAGGCTGTGCGGGACCCTTCTAGTCAAACAGTTTGAGTTGTTGCAGTTGTTGTACTCTTGTTTTCTTTTGGTATTGTACTTTTGAGCTTTCTTGTACTTGTACCTTGTTTTAGAACTATTTAAACAGGCATGTGGGATTGGTTTGGGTTTATTTCTATACAATTGTTATTTTTCTTTTTTGGTGGTCGACTTGTCCTATTTCCAGATCTTAAAATAATAAAAGGGTAATGCCTCCCATATTTGTGAAAACTCATAACCTTGGTGCTAGGCGCCTACCCAGGGCCTACTGGAGGTGGGAATCAGGGGTCATTATCTCCCTTTCACCATTTCCAGCTCAGGAGGGGCATCTTTGGTGGGAGGGGGTCGTGACAACATTCCATTTAATTCAATAAAATGAGAATATAATGACCCCAAAGATTATAACATAGAAACAAAATCTCATAGACAGGGGAAAATAAATATGAATAATGGTAATTCTTAATTATTTAATTTCATGTTTCCCAAGAATAATATACATTAACCATCAAGATCTATGATTAAGAAAGTTTTAAAAAAGCTAGGTAAAACCCCATATGATTTGTGTAATGACCTTCCACAAGACACTTATTATCATGATCTATCTGTCAGAATGTTTAAAAATACCTGGTTGTAAACACAAAGAGTTTGTGACAAACTAATTTTACCCCATGGGACTACTATTGCATAGAGGATCTTGCTTTAAATCGTACCAAACAGATTTCATACCCATCCAATTAATTCTTTATATAATTAATAATCGATTTTATTCAAAAATAATGTTCCTTATTAAATATATGTATTGAGTAAAGGATACATATTTATTAATATCTCCCAATTGATAAAATTAATTTCAAAGTTATAGCCATATGTAAATATGGTATATGATATAGAAAATAAACATATCCTTCATACATAATATGGATATTTCGGGGAAATATATTGTCTAATGGAAAGAGAATAATTCAATGGAATGTTAATGACAAAAAGAATGTATTAAATATGTGGACATTAATAATTTCCTTGGTCAAAATGTTCTTAAACCATCCAGAGGAATAATAATGATGGTTTTAATAAATTATATACCCACTGAAGTAAGAATAAAGGGTTTTTTTCATTGATGAATTAAAATACCATAAGAATATCTTTAAAATATTCCTGAGTAAAATATTCTATTTTATTTTCAATAAAAATATATTTATTTGAAAATAAATTATAAAATATTTTTATTTAAAATTATCTTCAAAAAATTCATAAAATTCTTCAAAAAATGATGGTGGGTTATTCTATACATGTTATATAATGTAAAAATGAACATTCTTATTTAATGGTAAAAAGGTTAAAAATTTTACTTGTACATAAAGTGAAAATAAGATTCCTTTTAATTTTTTTTATAAAAATAAAAAATCAGTAAAAGTTTCCTTTAATAAATTATTTAGAAAATTATAAAGGAAAATTTGTGAATTTTGTTTATATAAAATATGCTTTTGGAAGAACAGATATTTCAAAAAAATAATGTGTATGTATTTTATTAAACAAATTCTAAAACAAATTGTGAACCAATAAGTAGAAAATGGTACTATTCATTTAAAATAATAATGAATAATCAGAGAAGAATTAAATTAAATGGTTTATAAAATAATTATCAAATAATTTCCTTTAATTTAAATTCAATAATGAAAAATCACTATTAGAATGTGATTGAGAAATATACATATAAAATGAAAATATCATTGACGTTAAAAATTAATCAATGAATTTATTATGTGTATAAAGTAAAAATGTACATAAAAATGTTTATATTAAAAATATATAGTCCAAATTTACTATAGATATAATCATAGAATATTAACAACAATTAAGAAGTAATATAACCCAATGAAAAGGAATTGAGTTATGACATTCATTAACACCGAGTAACATTTAATTCAAAGTCAATTAGATGAATGAAATAAAATTTAAACTCAAAAAAACATGAATAATAGATTATTAATGATATTACATGTCAAATAGAACTGTATGCACCATATAAAAGTAATTATGTTCAACACATTACAATACGAATTAATAAAATAAAATTGAGATGAAATACCATACCTTATGTTTCCTTTTTGTTGAACAAGATTTAACCTATTTTATAGTGGTTTTCAAAATGTTATTAACATATAATTGAAAAATATTATTATTTATAACATCTTTTATGATAATTTTATAACACCATATCACACCTTTCTAATATATATTTTGATTATTTTCATTGTTCTGGTTGTTAATTGCCTAATTTTTCATGTATGTTTTGACTAGTAATTTTATTATCCCTCTTATATTGATCATTAATTAATCACATTCATAATTTAAGAAGTGATATAAATAAGAATTATATTTAATATATATATATATACTTATATTAATACATAAAATTTGGTGATAGGAAATGAAATACAATGTTCGTGGAGACAGTAGGCCATAAGTACCCATTAAAGCTATTTCAATTTTCTTAATATATTTAATAAAGATAAGTAAATGGTATATATATATATAAATTATCACACCATTATCACGTTTATGTCATATATATCAAATATATTTATTTATACCTTACTTAATATATTCCATGTAAACCATTAAAAAACCATATCTCTTAGCGTGGTGGAAGTCCTCCGTACACACGAATGATGTCATTATATTACCTAAAAAAATATTGAAGTTATATGTTATATAATAAATCCAGATGAATAAATATATCATAAGTATCATATAAATCATATATAAATAGTATCTAGATAATTATTCCTAACAATAAAAGTAGGTAATGAAAAAATGAATCTCATCGGTTCGTAAGGCGGGAGTCTACTATACAAAAGAATGATGATTTCACAACCCATTTGGTTGAAGACTAGGTGGGTGTAGGTTATCCTATTAAAAAATAATTTTATTTAAGATAATATATTTATTATTTAGTTATTATATAATAATAATTTATGGAGGTGGAGAAAGAAATAAAAACGAATTTAGAAAAACATGACCTCTTCTTCGAGAATCCTATTTAGGTTAGAACTAATTCCCTCAAAAGAAAGATTTATTACCAAAATAAGGATTATAATAAAAGTGTAGGGAGTTTTTGGAATGATATTTTTTTGTATTTTCCAAACCATTGTGGTTTTATAGGTTTAAATATGGGGGGGAGTGAGAGTAATTTTATAAGTAGTGTGAAGGGAAAACATGTAAATTTTTGAAAGAGGGAATTCCACCCACGTTTTATCATTATAAAGTGGATGAAATAATAAACCAAACTATATAATTAATGGTATAATGACCAAAGGTTGACATAAAATTGGTTTTTGACAAGTTTCTATGTCATTTAACCCATTATGTTTATAGTTTAGTGCCTTGGTAAACAGGTTTTCCTCTAAATCACTATAATAAATTTTAATTTATTTCACTAATAATTTTGGTATAAAAAAAGTTTTAAATTTTTTAAAATTATAAATTATTCATATTTAAAATATTTAATCCATTTTTCTTAATATATATCTCAATGTGGGAGAAATAAATTAATAATTAATCCCACAGATGTGCCAAGAAAACAATTTGTTTATGTGAAACAGTTCAAAATTATACTATGTTTATATATTTAAATTCAACATAAAAATTAATAAAATGAAATAAATTTTATTATTTGATATATAATTGATCTAATTTATCTTTAAAACCAATTAAATATATAATTTTATATCATAAATTATTTAAATGAATATTCTGTTTTCAATTAAAAATGGGAATTTTTCACTATTCATAAAAAAATAAAACTTCTCTGGAAAATAACCAAAATTTACCCTACGATCAATATAAAATGTCTATTTCAAAAACTAATCTTATTTTTTAGAATATATTTATATATTTTTTCAAATATATTTTAATAATAGTGCACTATTAATTGGTAGTAATAAAGCCTTTAGAAAAATACATCTTATTATATGTAAAATTTATGTTGTTATTATCTTATTCATATAATATATATTGGATTAATTTTTTTTGAATATATAATATAAAAATTTCATTAATATCACCCCTAATAGTAATTAATTTAATTTATTAGTGTAAAATTCAATTTGGTATATAGAAAGAGGTTTCCATAATAAAATTTCCTAAATAGTCAATTGGATTTTATTTTAGTTTCAAATTAATCTGTAATGAATTAATTCAACCATATATTTTCATTATATACTTATGTTTTTATATATATTCCCCAATGGTAGTTGAGACATGTCACCTTATCAAGGATGTGATGTCGCAGCCTTCTAGGTACCATTAGTTTCCCTGCAGACATGTGGTCTTCTACCTAGGGCCCACTCATGTTCCCAAATAGGCCATCAGAGCAATGAACATACCCACATGACAAAACATGTTCATTTTAGTATGTTTCATCCTCATAATCACATACCATGGAAAAATTCCCAGAAGATCACCCATCCCATTCCCTTCTTCAGGCCATGAATTCTTATCTATGAAGTTCTAATCAAGCAGGATACAAAAAAGAAAGGAGAACCAAGTTGAAATGAGTCATATAATATATTCATATAATCCTTTATCAGTATAGAGTGTTATATTCACCCCCATAGAGAAACAATATTTACTGTGGACCCTACATATCAATATAGGTAGTGCCACTACCATTATGGATAGGTTGATGCTCTAATAAAAATGTAACAATGAGGACCCGCTAACAGCACAAACATCCTGCATCAACATAGTCTTTGGGTCCTAACCCACCAGGTACCCCCAATTTCCATGAAAAAATGTGGCCCCCTACCAGGGGCCCACCCATATTCTTAAATGGGTCATCATACTAATAAACTTCCTTACATCCCAACACATATTCTTTCTAGTGTGATTTTCCCCACTCACACAAACCTTTAAAATCATCATAGAAGGTCACCCTTCCTTATCATTAATCCATGCCAAGAACACACTAACAATGATGGTTTATTTAGGTAGTCTCTTGAAAAGAAATGGTAAACCTTTTTGACATGGGTCAAATCATTTTGTCATTTAGTCCTTTATCATTATTTGGTGTTACATTAACCCTATTCATAACCACTAATTTAATGGTAATGAGATATTTTTATTTTCAAATAATGATATTAATAGTGTACAGAAAAAATCTATCTTTTATGTGAAAAAATCTATCCAAATAACATGTTGTTGTGTGTATTGAAAGATAAAATCAGTGTTTCATGTAACACAACCTAATCTCATCATTTCATGTAATTTACGCTATTAGAATGACATAATAATGTCATAATATGTCATATTACCTTATACACTTGGTGTTATATGGAATACACATTATCAAATATGATGATCAAATTCTATCATTTTTGGGTGTTTCATTCCCCACAACTTAAATAAATTATAGCCTTTCAATTTAGAACTTATCTTTGAAATTAATGGTTTGATATTTTAAAATTATTTTTCTGAAAAAATAACTTCATTATATGGTTAATACAATATCTTCTTAATAATAAATAAAGGGAAGCAGACCAGTCATGTGGAATAATATATAAATGGGTTTTTGATTAAAGGAACATTGGTGTTATGTGATGATACAAACATGGATTAAAAGCATAAATAATTATATCAATTTATTGAGGTACCTTATCAAAAACATGTGAATGAACACTGTAATTTGGAGGGACTCGAATCCATAAATATGTTAACATTCAAAAGACCATCAGTCTAAAAAAATAAGGTTATTAAGATAACAATTTTTTTCAAGATCTATTACCAAATATTGAGGAATTATTTTAGTATATAATAATAATATTATTCAATATACAAAAATGAATTGTTTCTATTTACTAAGAAAAATTTCATCCATTTTTTATTCCTTGTTCTTTTTCCAACTCATCAATTACTCAAAGAAATGAAAATCCATCAATTTTTTTATGCATAAACCAATAAAATTTAAATTTAACAAATTATAAGATCTATAAAAGACTAAAGAATTATTCCTTTTGTATCTAATTATTTAACTAAAAAATATGTTTAATACATTAATCTTTGAAAATGAATAGCAACACTACTAGTTCGTCATTAATATTTATTAATCAAATTTTTTAGTATAAGATAAAAACACATTCACTAGGACATCATGTAGTCTAGTGATAGGAATGACACCCTTATAGAATTTTGATAGTGTGTTGAATCCCATGGATTTTATGTATATGATGGGTTGTTACCATGCATGTGGATTTTAATTTTAATAATCTATAATAAAATAATTCATCTATTTCTTCTAAATTTTTTATGCAAATCCTTGAAATAATGTTAATCCTAAAATAACCTTTCTGGTAAGGTTTGCAATATAACATATTTTTTGTTCCCAAAATTATAATAATATTATTTGAATATTTTCATAATGTTATTAATGATAATTTTACCCCTAATGGTTATCATTAACATTAAAATTATTTTTATATATTGTAATGTCATTATTCTTAAAATAAAATTTCCAATAAAACATATGTTTTGCATAAATTTATCCAAAAAATATTATTAATCTTGGTTGTATCCAATCACATAAAACCTTAAAGAGGTGTTTAAGAATTTTATATAATGACCAATATTAATATTATTAAACCATAATGGTATCCAAAACTCTTGTGTTCATGAATACAAAATTGCTCCTAAAATTTAACAGAATCCATAGGCATTTAATGATTCTTATAACCAAAATAGAATTAGAAAAAATACTTCTAAAATATATAATTGAATCCCAATATATAAATAATTTATCCATGTTATCTCTATATAGTTTCTTCTTAAGTGTAGGTTTTAACATAGTCCATTCATTTTCATTATCAATTAAAATCCATTATAATGGTTTATAAATAAAATGTGAATTATCCTTATAATATCCCCCATGAGTGTCAAAATAGGTGTGTAGTAAGTCTTGTTATCATGTACCAGGTTACAGTCAAATCCAGAACAATATACATTTTTACAAAATTATTATTCCAATGTACATATGTATCAGAAGTAAAACCACTTTTGGTATCCAAACAAGGATGTATTTCTATGAAGACCCGTATAATCTACTCTATACCAAAACATTAGGATGTTCTTATAAACTTATCCTGAAATTCTAGCATTGGTTTTTGTTCACTAATTTATGATTTTCGAAATCTTGTTCACAATGTTTCTAAATAACTTACATTAATACCAACTCTAGAGACCTAGACCCCAGAAGCCTAGATCTAGTGACTTCTACTATTACATTAGCCCACGATACAAGGAATCACATCCTGAAGGACATAATAGTTTAGTAATGAAGGTAAAATAGATATATAGACGTGTCTTACATTACATTTTCATAATCAAATAACAACATAATTATTTTTTAGAATAACATTATTTCTTTTAGATATTATTTCATATATATTTAAATAAACATCATATATTATTGGGGAATCACAATTTTATACGAGTGAGATCACATGTTTAGTTTGGATTATGTATGAAAGAAGATTCCATGAATCATTAAGTATAGTAAATATGGACTGGTAAATAAAAAAATACTATTTAAATAAACTAACTATTATTTTATGTGTAATAATCAACTTAAAATGTTTAATAACTAAAGAAACATTCTATTAAAATCAATAAGGTGTGAATAAATATAATTTTTATGTTACAACATAGAAAAAAATCATGGAGAATGAAAACTGAATCTGAATAAAGGAAATACTCAATTATTAGGCATCATGTTTCCCATGAATATGATACCTCTATAATAAAGATATTTCATCAATATAGTTTAAAACATGCTCGTTAATAAAACATTTGATTCATTTCAATTATTTTTGTATGACACCTACTACCAAGATCTGCACTGGAGATAGTATAAAACAACCTGGTTGTAAATGCAGATGGTTTTTGGACAACAAGTTTTATCTCATGGGATTATCGACACATCAGGGGGCTTACAATAAATAGACTCAAACATGTTTCTTACCAATAAAAAGATTTTATCATATGTTTGATAATTTATTTAACTAATAAAAAATATCCCTTATCAAATCACAATATTTATTAAAGTTAATAGATTTATCAATATTTCTATATTTAATCAAATAAAATTTAATGTAAGAACAATATATATAAATGAGATACTATTTTGGAGATAAACATATCTATGATAAATAAAATATATATCTTGTGTAAATATAATTTCAAGTAGAATTTAAATAATTTAATGGAAATTTAATGACTACACAAATATATAAAGAATGTTAATTTCAATATTTTCCTTGGTCAAAATTATCTTCATCCTTCTATAGGAATAATAAAGATGATATCCATACAATATCTACCCATTTAAACAAGAATAAATGGGGTTTTTTATTTTTTAATGGAAATACTATAAATATATATTTAAATCATTCTTAGTGAAAATATTATTTACATTTGTATTTTTTTGAAAATGCCTTTTCGTTGAAAATAACTCCTAAAAACATTTTATTTAAAAAATATTGAAAAAATTTCATAGGGAGCATGAAATAAATTATGGTGTGTAATTTCATATATGTTGTACAACGTAAAAACAAAATTCATTTTATATTATAAAATGTTTAGAAAATTACTTTTTTTGGAAAGCGACAAGATGATTCCTTTTAAAACATTTTATAAAGAGAGAAAATGGGTTAACATTTATTTTAATAAATTATTTTAAAAGGTTAAGGAAAAATGTTTTGAATTTTTTTAGAAAAAAAGGTTCTTGAAGAATACATATTTCCGACATAAGAATGAATTCAAATTTTCTTAAATATATTTTATAAAACATTGTAATTACCAATGAATGAAAAATTATCATATTACTTTAAAAATATCTCGAACAACCAATACAGAAGAAAAGTTAACGTTTTATTATACTATATGTAGGATCAAAATATGATGTAGATGCTCAATTTTCAGGGGGGTGGGTAAATTGTATACAATAAAAATATATTTGGAACCTTTAAAGTTGGTATAAAACTTTCGTTTTTAATCTTAACAAAAAAATAAGTTTAACAAGGTTAAAAAAGGTAAATTCACAAGACCTCTTAGTTATAAAAACATGCTAGGTTCTGGAAAAATGGTTCCAAAAATAAAACATAAGAAATTATTACATGGAAAAATATTCTACCATAAAGTGTATAAAATCTTACCAATCAGAGTATAAAAATACAAGAATGTATTAGATAGTTATTCATTCCTAATTAATCAAAATACAATGGAAAATAAACTTGAAACAATACAAGTAACAGGTAATATTATTTTAACCCAAAGAGAATGGTATCCAATAATCTTGGATATAGGTCCCTTGATTTATACTTTCATGAAAGTCTATCTTTCTCACATAAGGTTAATCCCTCGATAAGAATATTGAAATCTATCTTGCTATCCCCGCAAGCCCTCAAACTTCAAGGTATTAAGAAACTTTTTATTCCTAAACAAGGAAGTCCTATATTTTAAGGTAGTCTTCATCTCTATCTTTTTATCCCCATAATCCCACTATTGTACATAGAAACAATCAGAGTCGTCTGAAGTAGGCTGAACAGAATGTTCAGAACGCACAAAGCCTGAGAGTCTCTCTCTCTATAAATCACTTCAACACCATGTAATCTCTAGATTGATCGAGTAATTATTTGTTCATGAGATCATTAAAAAGAGCTCTTATTTATAGGCACTTCTCCAACGGTCAGATCCCTCCTCCAATAGTCATAATTTTTCTTGAATCTTGGAGGGACCTATACACGTGTCACTCAAACAACAATTAATTAGAAACATAATGAACGACCGAATTTCATAATTAAAAGATGGATAAGAAAAATATTGTTTCCTAACCAAATCCATTTTTCGGAGTATAGGTAAAATAACGTTCAGAGTCAATGAAAATGAACATTTAGAGTATATATTACGTTGATATTTGGATTTTTTTAAGGAATTTGGAATACGAATTTTATAAACATCGGAGTCTGAAATCTGATGAATTTGGAATCTGAATTCTGAGGAATTTTGAACCTGAATTCTGAGGAATTCATAAGCAGAATTATGATGAATTCAGAATCTAAATTCTAAAGAATTAGGAACCTGAATTCTAAGGAATTCAGAATCTGAATTTTGAGGAATTAATAGTATGATTTTTGAAGAATTTAGAGTTTTTATTCTCAATAATTCAGAACCCAAATTCTAAGGAATTTTGAATTTGAATTATGATGAATTCAGAACCTGAATTCTAAGAATTCAAAATCTGAATTTTATAGAATTTGGAGTCAGAATTCGAAGAATTTGGAATCTGAATTTCAGAGAATTCGAAGTCTGCATTCAGAGAATTTAGAATCTGAATTCACAACAAGAAAACATAATACTCTATATATATGTATTTATTGAATTTCAATGTTTTAGATATGAAACCAAATTCTAACCTTAGAAATAAAAAGAGATAGATTTAGAGAAACTATAACATGAACAATGAAAACGAAGGTAAAGAGAAAATTTCCATGGGAATGGATAATTTCCTCATTAAAATAAATCTTCAAGGAAATAATGTTTTCCTTATGATAGATTATTTGTTATTAGCAAAACATAAAGGAATAGAAAATTCATAAGGAATACTTATCGACTCAACAGTCTCCCCCTTTTTGGAAAGTACAAACATCCTTACTAAAAAAATCAAAGGATTTATAAATTTCCTAGACATAAAAATAAAAAGATATCTCTCTTTACTTATGAATCATAGTGAATACAACTAACACCCCCTTAGGCTTTGGAAGAACTAAGGATAATATTCTTGATTTCCTGAATGAGATTTTACATTATCTTGTATATGTAAAACTTCATTGATAATAACTTTCATTTAGATGAACCCCCCTAGAGAAATCTATTCTTTACTTTATATTCATCTTATCATCCATTTCAACCCCTTTTTGATTTCAAAAAAGAAACAGAGGGTATGGAATGAAAAAAAAATTAGTACCTAAAAAATTAGTACTAAACAACCACAAAAAACGTATAAATAGTAACAAATATTACATTAATGTTGAATTAATTTGTACAAGGAAAACTAAAAAATATATCAGAATAGAAGGAAATTATCTTTCTTTATCCTTCAACATCAGCTTCTTCACAACATTTTATAGCTTATTGAGATCTTTGAGATCCTCTTCTTCACACTTGAGATACTAATCATGTTATTCACTTTTCTTCTCTATGGATTTAATTTTTTATCCATGCGCCTTAAGAAATTATTCTTGAGCTTTCAACAATTCATCTTGCTTAACAAGCTTGTCTTTAATATCAATTCTGAGATCCCTTTCCCTCTTCTAATTCATGGCCACATAATTAAGGTTTCCATTAAGATCCTTAACTTCCTACTTCTGAGTATTTTATTATAGGCTTAACTTTTCCTTAAAACTATTTGTATGTTCCTTGATCTTCCCATCTTCAGCATTAAAAGCATCAATGGAATTATCATGAAATTCATCGAAGAATCTAATATCTTATATTGTCTTCTTTGACTAGATTGTAATGTTCTTGCAAGATATTCTATGAGCCTCATTACCAATGAGAAATGTTTTGAAAAATTCCTCTAGTCCGACACATTTTTACTTAACCATGGAAACTGAATATGATTTCTGATTAATCGTATATTGAAGAATCTATAATATTGAGTCTATGTTTGGGAATAAGGTAATATAACCAACTAGCCTTTTCAATGTCTGAACAACAAAATCAAGTCTTAGGGATGATGATTCGGAATCCAATTGTTTGGTTGATGAGGATTCATTTTCTATATCTTCATCATTCCTCTTCGATGAATCACCAACATCTTTCTTCTTCACTGTAGATTTACTAAGTGTATCTATTGCCCCTACTTTCACTTATTAACTCTCAGAATTATATCTTGAGATTTTGGAGATTTGTGTTCAATATCTGATAGCTGAACAATCTTATCTTCATCTACTTCTTCTTTGTTCTCTCCTTCCTCAATATTATCTTGCTGGAAAAAATCATGATTGCTACTTTCCTCTTCAAACAATTAATTCACTTCTTCCTCGCCCTTTTCATTTTTCCCTGAGAAAAATTATTTAAGACTCGAATTCAGATGATCAGATTGATAATTTCTCAGAAGGACTTTCCTTCTCATGATAATCCTCTACTGGCCTAATCATATCCTCAGTATCATCACTGCCTTATTCATCTACTTCTTATTCCACTTATTCTTCTTCATCAATTTTTTCTTTAAGATGTGATTCCAGAATGACAACTTTCTTTCCGAGAGTCACAGGATGTGATTCTAGGTAAAACGATTCTAGAACTAAGATTTGTTCAGATGCTTTCTCGGTATCTTTGGGAAGAGATTGTACTATCTCAGCCCTCGACATCTTCTTCTTTTGCTTCTTCTCTTTTTGTTTCCTCTCAAACTCTTCAACAACCTTTATTTTTAAGGATTTTGCCTTAGCAGTATCCAAGATGAACTTAGGCTCCATTTTATTTTTTTTTTCTTATCCTCTCTTCAATTAGCCACTAATTCATCTAGAGAAGTTTTTTTCTAATTTGTATTTGGTGGTGCTGACTGAGTATCCATAGCCATATGAGTTTGTCTTTTCTCTTTTGGTTCCTTAGTATTTTAATTCCTTCTGCATTTCATAGAGGTTTCATCCACTTTTAAATTCATTGAAAAATCATCTACTTATTCTTCTTCAGATATATCATAAAATTCTCCAAATTCATTAGAGAAGACAACCTTCATCCTCTTTAACGAATCATCACTAAACAACATTACCTTGAAATTTGTTGACTTGGAACTGCATGGAATTATAAATGATTCAAAACAAAGGACTATAATCTTCGAAAGAATATCCAGATACATGATGATTTGAGATTTCATATTTCCATTCTTGATTTTCTCAATCTTCACCAAGATACATTTAACCATGTTTATCTTCCCGAGGTTCACCATGAAATCCAATATATAGATATCACTATTCTTCAGAGTATCCTTATCACCATTCATTGGAATTATAAATCCTTGAGCCCATAATTCAATAATATTTATGTTCATAGACAGATGAACAATCTTAGGAGTCTTCACCCCTTTCAAACAAAGAGACTCTATGTCCTTTTACTTATCAAAAGATACTGATTCATTAGGTAAATTTTGAGTACAAAATCTTTTTCTTCTTCGTAAGTAATTCTGATTAGACTAGCTGCCTTACTGAAAGAAAGTTAATAGGTCATTCCATAACACTTGAAAGAGAACATGTCTCTACCTTCTTCCTTGAAGAAACTTGTTGTCTCGTTGAACTCAATCAATAAGTCTGGATATACCAGATTATATAACTTCGTCTTTGAAATGCAATGGATCTCCCATCCATTAAACATAGCAATCTTAGATATGATAGAATCATATTTGTTGAAGAATTTATGATCAACTAACCTTTCTCGCTATATGCTTCATTCGAAGAATTTTTTAGCAGTCAAAATATCTATCTAAGGAGATGCTTCAGTAGAAAGTTGGATCCTGAGAAAATTTGGGGATTCATAATGGCCTAAACTACAAAGCCAGAGATTCAGCACACAAAATCTTAAAAATCGATGTGGTAAAACCATTGGAGGTGATTTATATAGGCAATTGTGGCGACAATTCAACTTCTTGGGTTGATCCAATAGTTGAAAAAACTTCTGATCAAATCTGACAATTGAGATTATAACCGAAGAATAAATTTGATAAGTTATTATGTTTTGATGGGTTTTAAGATAAACATTCAAATTTAAGTAATAGTGAATCCAAAAAATTTAAAACAAAATGAAAAAATCAGCTAGTAAAAAGATCATTATGAAAACATAAGAAAGGAAAAATACCTTTCAGATTACTAGGAAAATTATTTGTAATGAGGAAGATTATTCTTGAAGAACCTTAGATTCCAAAAAAATTTAAGAACTAGTTTAAAGAAAAAATTTCATATGAAAACGTGATTACAATAAATTTTACTGTGGAAAATTTAGATTACAAAAAATTTAGACTACAAAAAATTTTGATTAACAAGTAAATGTACTCCCCGTATGAAAATGAGTTTCTTATTGTAAGGATATATGTTTCAACAGGAAGTTAATATTGAAGATTACCTCATAGTTATCATTCCAAACTGATATTTAATATATTCAAATCTATCGGAGGGTAAAGATTTTGTGAAAATATCAGCATGTTGATATTGCGTCCCGATTAATTGAAAAATGATATCTATTTTTTGTGTGTGATACCTAAGAAACAGATTCCCAATATCTATATGTTTTTCACAATAGTGATACGAAGTGTTTTTACATAAGTTAATGGAAATAGAATTATCACACAATATTTGTGTTTTGGTAGAACTCATACCATAGTCTGTTAGCATGTGTTGCATCCACAATACCTGAGCACAAAAACTTCCAGCTCCTACATATTTAGCTTCATTAGTGGAAAGTTCTACAGAGTGATTCTTTTTTGATGACCAAGAAACTAATGAACCCTCTATGACTTGAAAATTTTCATATGTACTTTTCCTATCCATTATACATCAACCAAAGTCAGCATCCGAAAATATTTTTAAAATAAAATCATTTCCATAAGTATAAAAGATTGCTAAAACTATGGTTCCCGTTAAGTAACGAAAAATTCATTTCACTTCCATTAAATGAGATTCCTTAAGATTGGATTGATATCTGGCAGATTCCAATACTTAAAACATTATGTCAAGATGACTAGCTATCAAGTAATGAACTCTTCCTATCATACATCTAAAAGATGTTTGATCAATTGGTTTCCTAGCTTCATCATGATCAAGTGAATTTGAGGTAAAAATAGGAGTACTTATACTCTTAGTGTTTTCATATAAATACTTTTTATAATGATATTTAATATACTTATGTTGAGATATATAGGTTTCTTCTGGTTTTTGAGAAATTTTATAATGACGGAAAAATGTTAACCCACCCATCATACTCAATTCAATCTCAGATTTCATTAGATTCTCAAACGAATCAGTAAAATATTAATGAGTTGAAAAAAATATAATTCCTTCAATATATATGTTAACATTTAAAAAAATTCTTATCTTTTACTATAAAAAGTTTTGGATCAACATTTCCCTTAACATAATTGTTTTGAAAAAAAAATCATGTATGTTTATCATACTAGGCTCTAGGTGCTTGTTTAAGTCTATATAAAACTTTGGTAAGTTTGAAAAAATGTTCAGGATGTTTTGTATCTTAAAAACCAGGAGGTTGTTTAACAAAAAAATCTTCTAGAACATACCCATTAAGGAAACCACATTTAATATGGCATCCCACCTTTTATTACATAACTTTTCATTACATTTTACAAACAAAGGATCTTTAAAGTATAGTGTCTTGGAAATCAGGAATATAATACATGAAAACAACATAAAAACTTCTTCTAAACCCCTTGTAGGGATTCATCATAGGTTCATCCTACGTATAACTACTATATCTCATATCCTAGAGGCATACATCAAAGAAAAGGGCGTGCATAAGGCTCAGTACAGAAAAACAAGTGAAATAATTGCCATGTGATCTTGAGAAATATTAATAAGAACATGATAAAAGTCATAAAGGCCTGAGAAATGGAAGAATAGGAATATCATAATAAACATAACATTAAACATTACATAAAAATTTGGATACAAAATTTAATTTAGACATTCATGAACATATCACCATGGTTTATCCCCAAGGTGTCATAAAAATTTCCAATGTTATCCACCAAGGTATTGTGAAACATGTCATCTCTAGAGATTAATTCTTTAACCAATGAATTGGAGCGCTATTAGAGAGAACCCTTAATATGTATTTATTTTCATGTGATCCATAATGATCATAATCACATATTTCATAAATAACCCATAGAAAATAAAAGAAATGGGTTTTATTTTAAAATCACGACGTTTTAAAAGTTCTTAAAAACATGGTCATTAAGTTATTTATAACCCATATAAAGGGAGTGAGGGATATATGTATGTCAATTCCATAATCAAATAGATCAATTTTATGTATTGAAGAATACCCCTGGATATGAAAATAGTATTGGGTATTCACATAAATAACACAAGATAATTTCTTGAGAAAGAGAGAGAGATTTTGAGACAAACATTCTCCACCATAACGGCTCTATAACATAATTTTTGAAAACATTGAAAAGAGAGGGGACAAGAGTCACCCAATCACAAAAATTTCATAATACAGTATGGTATAGAATAAAAATAAATAATATCATGGTATAGAGATTTGAATAAAATACCATATGAATATGAAACTTGAAGGAAAAGAGAAGATGCAATTTCTTTTACATAAATTTCAATAGCTTAACGACGTCACATAAAAATTCATAAAAAATAAATGGAGGAGAGAATAAATGGTCTCTCAACAATTATACATGAAATTGAATGTAATGAGAACATTTAAGAACATACCCTAAACATAAAGAGATGATATCAAGAAGACACCACATACAGGAAGTCGTGGCTTTAGAAGAGGAGGGTGAAAGGATCCCTTACCTTGAAAATTCACTTCAAAAGATTGATGTTCGGGGCCTTGGGATATTTTTAGGCACCTTGGGAGGACTTCTTGGGAGGTAAAGAGACCATAACTACGTTGAGGGTGATTTTTGAATGAAATAAATGAGGTAAATGTCTTGGTATTTATGGGAAATGTGAGAGAATAAATTAATAATTTTCAAGGGACACCTCATCTGTGGTATTTGAAAAACCAGGGGCTTTCCCATGGTATTTGCCCATGGTATTGGCCACTTCGGAAACCACATATAATATATCACTATTCATAAGTCGACCAGAAATCTTACATCATTATTACATCATTAATGATGTCATTGAACACCAGAAACTCAAAAATGCATTTTTACTATTCATCGATAATTCAACTGCTTCAGAAAAATCCCAAAAATTCCCTCTAACCTAATATTGATGCTATGAATTAAAAAACGAAGTCCATTTTATGAAAATAACATTCTTAATATTTTTAATTTTATTTTTTAAATAAAATATTTATTTATTCCAAAAATACGGCTTTAAAACTATAACTCATTTTGTTACACCTTAAAAAGTAATCAAGGTCCCATAAAAATATCGTATACCCCTAATAAAATAATGTAAAAATTTATGATTTATTTTTCTGAAAATATATTTCCATTTTAAATTATGAAATTAATTATAGATTTTTTCATAAAATATTTTTGGCGTACAAAAATACCAATACTTAATCTATGGTCGTTTTTTCACTTTGAAGATGTCTCAAATGTATTTATACATTCATTGGTAAAATTTATATTTTTTTTGGTCAAATTACTATTCATTACTATTCATAAGGGTATGTTACTATTCCTACTTTACAATTCACTAATAACCAAGTTGATCTTATTAGAATCTAAATTTATCACTGATCACAATTGTATAAGTCCATTTTTTGAAAATCATTCCACATTATTAATTACTGATTGCGTACACAAATATTATAAAATACCACATTTTTCGTAAATTCATCAATAATACACATCCTATTTTTATCCTAATTTTATAAATTTACAAACTTTTCCATAAGAAGAAATAACAATTTTCTTTATATATAAGGATTAAACAAAGCAGCTAAGGTATCATTACATATCCCCTTATAACACTAGCATGGGACATAAGGGTTAGTTGAGCTATGATGATAGAATCTTGGGGTGTCTCAGATAACATTCCCCGAGTGGTAATTTCTATCAGATTGTAATTCTCCCTTAGAATATTCCATTCATGCTTCATACATTGAAGTTCGGCTTGGGAATGGTTCAGAGAAAATCCCACTGATGCTACCGCCTTCCCATGCTCCGACAGATGGGATTTATATGGATCGATTCTACTGGATAAGTTCATTCAATCTTATTTTCTGTATTAATTAACCAAGATAACCGTAATTATAAAAACACAACATTATGATTATAGTTTCCAATGGTCAGAATGACCATCGGGTCATATTGGCCGACGATCATATTACAGTCGAAACCCAACCGTATCATTTTAATTATATTCACTTCATTAATAAAAGGATATAGTTTTGTTGAGTATAAAATAAAATAACACACAAAATTAGGAAACAGTTGGGAAAAAATCCCTCAAGGAATCATTGAAGTATTTTTGAGGTGATTGTGTTTGTTGACAAAGTGAACATCTGTGTTGTGATTGTTGACAATGAAAACCATGACATACAAAATTGTTGACAAAGGGGGGTTCATGGTGGAATTTCGAGTTCAAGAGCTGTGGTAAACGATCCATGTTTAATTCAATAACGTCGATAATGGAATGGACTATATGGAGGCGGCATAAAAAGAACAGATACAAGGTGGCACTGTTTTCCAGTGCTTACCAAATCATTGGGCCTGAAAATCGACAAATTAAGAAAAGCGGTTTTTGGAAAAGGGTCTTGCGCGCCGTGTACATGATGTCTTGGAAAATTTCATGCCATATGTTTTTCATGATCAGATATTCAAAATATGGCAAAGGGATAAGGCTAGGGAATGTTTTGGTGAGGTTGCGCAGGTGAATTGCGCGCCATGAATGTTACTTGCGCTGTAATGCCTTGGAATTTTGAGAACATGTGCGCCTATGGTTTTTCAAGATCAGAAGATCAAAATATGGAAAAGTAAAGAGGTTTGTGCATGTTTGGAATTGGGTCGCGCAGGTGAATTGCAGGGGAAGAGACCTGCGCGTCGAGACTTGCGCGCCTAGGGTTGACTTGTGCGCCGTTGCGCAGGGTGGTCAGATTTCCTATAATTATTGGACCACCCCTCTTTATTCTTCACCGGAGTTCAACACTTTGAGAAATCAGAGATCCCGTCTCGTAGGTGTGGTGGTCGCGCAAGTTGTGGTGTGTCGCGCAAGGGGGATTTGCGCTCCAGATTCGAAGAAGGGCGATTGTTGGTAGTTGCGCACCAATGTTGGTTTGGGCGTAAAGGGAAGTGAGTCGCACAAGTTTTGGAGTTGGAGAAGCTTGTGTTGTGCAAGTTTCTGAGGAGGACTTGTGCACTAGTTGTGACATGCATGACGATACTTGCTCACCGAGGTAGACTTGAGCGCCAAGTAAGGTTGATGCCCCAACCTTATTTTGGGGCCGCGTGGAAGCTGGAAGATTTCCAGATACCTTCGGTGCAAAGTGAAATTCATATACGGGTGACAGTTGGGCTTCAACAGAGCATCTACATACAGAGGAAGATGCATTTCTTTATGCAAGTGAAGAGACCTAAATGTCTATAAACTGTGAGTGGATTCCTTCTAAGAGCAGTGAGCAAAGGAATGGAAAGAAGGTGATCTTCTCCACCGGCAGTGAGCTAGAGAGAGAGAAATAGAGAGTGAACCTTGGGAAAGCAGTGAGCTGACCCTAAACTTGTAAAGTCAGTGAGCCTAGGCTTAGAAGTGATCTAGCCCGAACCTTGTAATCCAAAACTAGTGAATTTTAGTGGAATTGGTACGACCAGAAACCTGTCGGCGTATTCTCCTTGGACGTAGCCCTTAGAGGTGAACCAAGTAAAATTGATGTGTCATGTGCTTGATTTACTTTATATTTATATTGTGCCACAAGAAAGAGAGAGAAGAGTGTTTTTCTTAACAGCGAAACACGATCAGAATGGGATTTATGTTTAAATTAGTCATACCCTGATTCACCCCCCTCTCAGGGTATTCAACCTTGTGGACCTAATAGAAACAAATATAATTGAAAATTTCAGGTCGTTACATTCTTCACCCCTTAATAAATTTTTTCCCAGAAATTTTGTCTCGAATCCTGTGATGGGAAGCAGTGTGGGTACATCTGTCTCATAGAATCCTCTGGTTCCCACATGGATTCTTCACATTTGTGGTTCCTCCACAACACCTTAACAAGCTATGTAGTCTTGTTGCATTGAACAAAGTCTCTACGATCCAAGATCTCCATCGGTTTCTCTTCATAAGAGAGGTCATGTTCCAGTTGTACCACCTCTAGATTTAGTACATGTGAAAGGTTAGGTATGTACTTCCTCAAGAGGGATGTGTGAAAAACATCATGAACATTGGCTAGATTTTGAGGAAGTGGAAGCCTATAGGCCACTACTCCCACACGATCAAGGATTTAATAGGGGCCAATGTACCTAGGGATGAGCTTTCCTTTCTTCCCAAACCTCATGACTCTATTCCAAGGTGAAATCCAAAGAATGAATTTGTCACCAACATCAAAGTCCACTTCCCTTAGACAGTTGTCAGCATAGGTCTTTTTCCGTCTCAAAGTAGCCTTAATGTGTTTCTAGATGGAATGGACCTTTTCTGTCATTTCTTGAACAAGATCAAGCCCAAGAAGCCTTATCTCATCATATTCAACCCAAAAAGTATGATTTCTACATTTCTTCCCATATAGAGCTTCACATGGTTCTATTTGAAGACTCGAGTGGAAGTTTTTGTTGTAAGATAACTGAAATTAAGACAGATGTTGATCTCATCCACCTTTCAATTCCATGGAGAATGTTCTCAGCATGTCCTCGAGTGTTTGAATATTCCTTTCAGATTGGCCATCATTATGGGGGTGATAGGTCATAATGAAATTAAATTTAGTTCTTAGATCTTGTTGAAGACTTCTCCAGAATTTTGATGTGAACCTTTGATCATGATCAGATACGATAGAATGTGGAACTCCATGTAGCCTTACCACATCCTTCAAGTAAATCCTGGAAAGTTGATCAAGAGTGAAATGTTCCCGAATTGAGAAAAAATGGTATGTCTTGGTGAGACGATCCACAATAACCCATATTGCATTATTTCCTTTGGAAGTTCTCGGGAGACCAGTGACAAATTCCATAGTGATATTGTCCAACTTCCATGCTGGTATGTGTAGTGGTTGCAATACCCATTTAGGAAGTTGTTGCTCTGCCTTAACTTGCAGACATATCAGGCACCTTGAAGTGTAGTCAGTAATATAACTTTTCATATAATCCCACAAAAAATGATCACGAAGGTACATATACATTTTCATGCTACCTGGTTGTATAGAAAAAGTAGATCTATGAGCTTCATCCATCATCTGATTCTTTATTCCTGTAATAGATAGAACACACAGTCTTGTACGGAATTTTAGTACACCTTCTTGATCAGTATTGAACTTAGGAAAATTTCCATCCTTCACAGCCTCAAACTTCTTCTGTAACAAAGGGTCTTCATTCTGAGCTTTCTTGATCACATCTAGTAGTAAAGGTTGACAAATCACTTGGGTTAGGGTTGATGATGTCCCTTCATTTATAATTCCCTTGTCCGGTTTTACTAGGGCATTGATCAAAATATCTCTTTGAATCCTCATAATGGAAAGAACAACTGGGTATTTTCTGCATAATGCACCAGCGACACTGTATGATCTTTTGGGATGATAATGAATTGAAAAATCATTATCTTTAAGGATTTCCAACCATCTCCTTTGTCTCATGTTCAATTCCTTTTGTGTGAAAATATACTTCAAACTTTGATGGTCTGTCTATATATCACATTCTCCCCATAATGATAGTGCCTCTATATCTTCAGAGAAAAAACAAATGCAGTCAGCTCCAAATTAGGCGTAGGATAGTTCTACTCATGATTCTTCAACTATCAAGATGCATAAGCAATGACCTTATCATTTTCATTAGAATTCACCCAAGAACATTCAGAGATTCATCATAAAAAATAACTAATCCTTCTCCACATGAGAGCAGAGTTAACACGGGTGTAGTAACGAGACTCTTCTTCAGCTCTTGGAAACTTTCCTCACAATACTTTATCCAGATTAACGTGACCACTTTTTTGAGTTAACATGGTTAATTTATTATAAAGTCATGAAAATTTAATCACAAACCTCATATAATATCCTATTAAACTAAGGAATCTATGAATCTCAGTAATTATTATAGGATGAGGACATTCCTCTATAACTTTTGTCTTTGTAGGGTCAAATGGGATTCGTTCATTGGTAACAATGTGCCACAATAAAGAAACTTGTTGAAACCGAAATTCAAATTTACTGAACTTTTCAAAAATCCATTCCTTTCGTATAGTTTGAAAAATGACCCATATATATTCCTCATGCTCCTCATGACATTTGTAATATATCAAAGTATCATCATGAAAAACTACCACAACATTATCAAGGTAATCCTTAAAGACTATATTCATCAAATCCATAAAAATAACAGGTACATTAGTCAGTCCAATAGGCATAACAACAAACTCATGATGCCCATATCTTGATCGGAAGTTAGTTTTTTTAATATCTTCTTACTTCACCCTCAATTGATGATAACCAGATCAATGATCAATCTTAGGGAATAATTGAGCCCCATGGATTTGGTCAAATAAGTCATCAATTCTTGGAAGAGGGTATTTTTTCTTTACTGTGATTCCGTTAAGTTCTCTATAATCAATACATAGCCAAATCAATCCATCCATCTTCTTCACAAAAAGAACAGGTCCTCCCCAAGGAGACATACTCGGTCGAATAAACCCCTTCTCCAAAATATATTGGAGTTGTTTCTTTAATTCATCCAGCTCCACATTTTTTATCCTATATGGGGTCTTTGATATTGGATGAGATCCAAGTATGAGTTCAATAGATAACTCTATCTCTCTTTCTGGGGGAGGTCCAAGAAACTCCTTAAGAAATTCGTCAATGTATTCCTGGACGATGGGTGCATTTTCTATCCTCAAACTCTCATTACATTATTCATCTTCAGTGATCAATTCTATAAAAAAGGATATAAAAGGTTCTTATAGACAAATATCATGTTGATATATCTCTCCTTGAAAGATAACTGTAGGTTTTCTATTCAATAGTACTAAGATTTTCTTACTTCTGCATTTAATCTTAGCATTATACTTTCAGAGACAGTACATCCCTTTTATAATGTCAAATTCCAGTATGGGAATTACTACTAGAATTGTGATAAGATTGTTCTCACCAAAGTAAATACTAGAGTTTCTAAATACTGATGATGCATGGATAATCTCACACGGAGTCTTAACTGATAACTCTACTTTTAGCAAGTCGGGGGTTGATTTTAAATTCATTGCAAACATGGAGGAAATAAACGAATTCATAAAACCGGAATCAAACAAAGTACTTGATAGAATTGAGAGAACAACAATATTACCTTCTACCACATCATTTGGAGCTTCATATTTAGCTGTCATGACAGAAAAAGCATGACCTTCCTCTATTGGCCTTTGCTGAGGCTGATGGTGGTTACCCTCCACTGCCCTCAAATTTGGATGGTGATTGGAAAAATTCTGAAGTTGTCCACACATAAAGCATTGTATATCCAGTAGGGACTGCACCATCTTCCACTTTTCATTAGTGTTTTGAAGTTGAGGTTTCACCTCACTGTGAAAATTCCTCACAATATGGCCATCTATTCCACACTTGTAGCATTTCCTGCTCCCGAGCAGGTAATTCCCCAAATGCTTCTTCCCACATTTATTACACGTGGGATGTTGCACATGATTTCCTCCTATTCCTTGACCAAAGCCCTTTACAAAAATTGGATCTATTGATCTCTTTTTGTTGTTGGATTTTTGAGACTACTACATCTCACCAAACTCCAGTTCGACTTTCATCGCACTTCGCACAATTTCCTCATAGCTATAATAATCTTAGTTGGGTAGATTATTAAGCAGATGAGGTCTCAATCCACTAATGAATCAATAAAAATTTCCATTTGGATCCATGAAAAAGATAGAGGTGTAACGTGAAATTCAGGTGAAGTTCATCTCATAGATTCTGAGAGATTCATTTTCCTTCTGCTTTAGCTTGAGAAACTCCTTCTCCATTCTCTTTCTCATGGAACGAGGGAAATACTTAATGAAGAAGATCCATCTGAACTCTTCCCACTACCTAGATTTTACCTAAACTCTTTGACTCATGTTTTTAATCATGTCCCACCACTGATCAGCTTCTCTTTCTAAGTGATAGGCAGCCAGGGTGACCATCTCTTACTCTGAACAGCAGAGCACAAAAAAGACCTTCTCTATAGAGCTGACCCACTATTCAAATATCAATGTGTGGTTGATCCACTGAAGGTTGGTGGTAGTTGGTGCATATAGGACTAAACAGAATGTCATTCCCTTCACAGTGAGATCAATCTCTCAGCTTGATTCAAGTTATTTCCCATAACCTGAGTCAGTTGGTTCATCATTTGAATGTTTCCATTCCAGCTTCCATAAGAGGGTCTTCAGTGCATGGTCCATTGCGGTCACCATTTGAATGGTTCCAACTATTTCCAGCCATTTCAAAAAGAATAAAACCATAAAGAGAAACTTATTTCATTTACGAATATTTTAACTATAACGGATTTATTTCTTAAAACTTCTTTAAACAATTACATTTCTCTATAAATCCTTCATAATGATTCATAAAAATCTTATGATTAACCAAACATATCCCCCAAGAGAGCCGTAGCCAAGAGTGTAGCACGACCCATTGACGTGCACTAGTTCTTGTTTGAGTCTAGCTCAAAGAGGTGTTTTTGAGTTTTACACTTATGTACATCTATGCCAGATCCGCCTATACCTGCACATATCCAGACAAGGATGTATTTTCTTGATAAACCACTTACTTAATACTCACCAAAATAATAGGAAGGATTCCTATATTTAAAATTTTATATTGGGTTCTTCCTAAAGATTTCATATCCGAATTTCCATAAATAACCAAACAATCACTTGATACCAACTATGGAATCCCACCTTTTTTATTTCATAACCTTTCATTACATTTTACAAACAGGGGATCAAATATAGTCTAGTGTCTTGGAAATCATGAACATAATACATGTAAACAACACAAAAAATTCTTCTCAACCACTTATAGGGATTCATCATAGGTTCATCCTACATACAACTACTGCATCTCATATCCTGGAGACATAAATCAATGAAAAGGGTGAGCATAATGCATAGTAAGGAAAACAAGTTAAACAGTTGACATGCGATTTTCACCAATATTTATAAGAACATGATAAATGTCATAAAGGCCTGAGAAATGGAAGAATAGAAAAAACATAATAAAAATAACATGAAACATAACTTGAGATTGTTGCTACAACATTTCATTTATACATTCATGAACATATCACCATGGTTTATCTCCATGGTGTCATAAATATTATCAAGGTTATTCACCAAGGTATAGTGAAACTTGTCATCCCTAGACATTAATTCATTACCCAATGCATTGGAGTATTAATATGTATTTATTTTCATGTTATCCACATAGATCATAATCAAATTTTTCATAAATAACCCATAGGAAAGAAAAGAAATGGGCTTCATTACAAAATCATAATGTTTTGAAAGTTCTTAAAAACGTGATCATTAAGTCATTTATAACCCATTGAAAGGGAGTGAGGGTTTTATGTATTTCAATTCTAGAATAAAATAGATAAATTTTATGTATTGATGAATACCCTTGGATATGAAAATAGATTTGGGTATTCACATAAATAATATATGAGAATTTCTTGAGAAAGAGAGAGTGATTTTGAGACAAATATTCTGCAGCAAAACGGCTGTATAACATGGTTTTAGAAAACATTGAAAAGAGAGGGTATAAGAGTCACCCACTCATAAATAACTAATAATACAATATGTTTATAGAATAAAAATAAATAATATCACGATATGGATATTTAATGTAAATACCATATGAAAATGAAACTCGAAGGAAAAGAGAAGATATAATTTCTTTTACAAAACTTTCGGCAGCCAAACAGCGTCACATAAAAAATCATAAAAAATTAAATTGATGATAGAAAAAAGGTTATATAAACAATTATTCATGAAATTTACATTAATGATACCATATAATAACATACCCTCAATATAAAGAGATGGAATCAAAAAGACACAACATAAAGGAAGTCGTGGCTTTAATAGAAAAGGGTGAAAGGATCCCTTTCCTTAAAGAGTAACTTTGAAAGATTGAATGTCGGGACCTTGGGAGGCTTGAGAGAACATTTGAAAGACTCCTTGGGAAGTAAGGAGACCATAACTTAGTTGAGGATGATTTCAGAATGAAATGAAGGAGGGAAATAGCTTTGTATTTATAAGAAAAGTGAGTGAATAAATTATTAATTTCAAAGGGACACCTCATCAGTGGTATTTGCAAAACCATGGGCTTGCCCATGGTATTTTCCCTATTGTATTGGCCACTTGGGACACTTTATAGAATATATCACTATTCATAAGTAGACCAGAAGTCTTACATCATTATTACATCATTAATGATGTCATTAAACACCCAAAACTCAAAACTGCATTTTTAATATTCACTGATAATTCAACTATTTCAAAAAAATCCCAACAATTGACCCTCACATAATATCGATGTTCTGAATTGAAAAATGAATTCCATTTTATGAAAATAATTTTCTAAATACTTTTAATTTAAATTTTAAATAAAATCATTATTTATTCCAAAATTACAACATTAAAACTACAACTCATTTTGTAATACCTTAAAAGGTAATCAAGGTCCCATAAAAATATTGTATACCCCTAAGACAATAACGTAACAATTTATGATTAAATATTATGAAAATATAATTCCATTTTAAACTATTAAATTAATTATAAAATTATAAATAAAATATTTATTGGATACAAAAATACAAAATCTTAAATTATCAACATTTTTTTACTTTTAAGATGTCTAAAATTTATTTATAAATTCATGGTTGATGTTTCTATTTTTTTCCTCAAATTAATATTCATTAATATTCATAAAAGGTATGATACTATTCGTACATTACGATTCACTAAAAATAAATTTGATCTTATTAGACTCTAAATTTCTCACTAATCAAAACTGTAGAAAACCATTCTTTGAAAATAATTTCACAATATTATTTATTTAATGAATACAAAAATATTTTAAAATTCCCCCTTTTCCTAAATTCATCAATAATTCACATCCTATATTTATCTAAATATTGGAAATTCATAAAAGTTTCCATAAGAAGAAATTACAATTTTATTTTTATAAAAGGATTACACAAAGCAGCAAAGGTCTCGTTACATATACCCTTATAACACCAGCATAGGACCTAAGTGCAAGGTGTGCTATGGTGATAGAATCTTGGGGTGGCTCAGACAACATTTCCTGAGTAGTGATTTCTATCATTTTGAACTTCTCCATTATGAGATTACATTCAAGCATCATATTTCGAAGTTCGGTTTGGGCATGGTCTAGAGAAAATCCCACAGATGCTAACTCCTTCCCAAGCTCCGACAGATGGGCTTCATATGGCTCAATTCTACTAGATGAGTCCATTCAATCTTCTTTCTATATTAATCAACCAAGATAACTGTATTTATAAAAACACAACATTAAGATTATAGTTTCCAAATGTCATATTGACAAATGCTTATACAACAGGTGAAACCCAAAATATCATTTTAATTATACCCCCTTCATTAATTAAAGGATATTTCTTTATTGAGTATAAAATAAAATAACACACAAAATTAAGAAACCAATATAATTGAAAAGTTCAGGTCATTACATTTAACATCCATTTGAAAAATTATGTAATTAATGAATGGTGCTAAGGAATGTAAAATATGAATAGATTCATGTAAAGATACTAGAGCATAGATTTTTTCATATTATATTCCTTCTTATTGATTATAGCCTTTAGAAACTAATCAATCTTTATTTCTTACTATGATTATATTTTCATCACACTTATTTCTAAAGACCCATTTTAATCTAATAATAAAATTTTCCTTAGGTTTTTCAACCAAGGTCTAGACTTTATTACATTTGAATTAATTTATCTCATCATTCATGGATTTTATCCAATCATCATCACCTAAACCTTTTTTAGTGTTTTTTTGTTCTAATTGAGAAAGGAATGATAGATTTTTGACTTCATTTCTTATGGATCTTCTAGTCCTTAGAAGTTGATTTACATCACCAATGATACTATCACTAGGATGGTTCTTTAGAAAAAACTAATTTCAGTTTTTTAAGACCTGATCATCAACATATGGTTGGAAATATTCTAGGCTAAATATCTCAGAAATATTTTCTTGAAAATTTTCATTATCAGATGAATCTTCTATCAAGGGTTGATAATCGGTTTTTGATTATGCATCCCTAGATGTTGGTGGAGGGTGTTTGAGAAGAAAGGAATTGTTCTCATCAAATTTAACATGTATTGTATCTTCAATAGTACAAGTGTTTTTATTTAAAAATCCATAAGCCTTAGAAGTTGTGGTGTAGCCTAAGAAAATTCACTCACCATATTTGGGTGAAAACTTATTTAGATTATCTTTTGTATTCAGAATGAATACATTGCATCCAAATAACTCAAAGTAGGAAAGTCTAGGTTTTCTACCATTCTATAACTCATAAGGGGTCTTATTAAGAAAAGGTCTATTCAAAAAATAATTTATAGTATAATAAGAATTACTTATAGCTTCAGCTAAAAAATTTGTAGCTACCGAATATTCACTCAACATGGTTCTAGTTATCTCTTGAAGAAAATAATTTCATATTCCAACAACACTATTTTTTTAAGGAGTCCTTGGTGCTGAGAAGTTATGAGTAACGCCTTTTCTACTATAAAATGTTTCAAAATTAAAGTTTTGAAATTATCCTCCATGATCACTATGAGTAGTTATCAATTGGAGGGTTTTCTAAATTTTAAATTGGGCTCAAAAAAATTTGAAATGAAAAAAAGCTTCAGATTTATTTTCTATAAAATAGAACCATGTAAATCTATTTTAATCATCAACTAGGAAAAATACATAATATTTTCCCCGAATTCTTATAGTTTGTGTTTGTCCAAAAGGATCCATATGCACCAACTATAATTAACTAATAGTTGAGACTTCACTGATTGATTTAAGACTTGATTTTTGTTACTTTTCATATTGAAAAGAATCACAAACTTTTCAAAAATCAAATCTAAACTCAAGTAGATCCTAAAAAATTGTCTTCATAGAGAGTTTACATAGGATCCTAAGGTTAAAATGTCTTATCCTTCTATACCATAACAAATAATGATCTTCCATTTCAGTAAGGAATAGTAGGTCTTGGTTCCTAAGGTCTTCTAAGATTAGTGTGTATACATTATCTTACCTATGGGAAGAACGAATAAACTCTTCCTTGGAATTTTGTACTAAGAACTTATCATTCCTAAAATTCACATGGTAAAATTCATCACATAATTGATTTTTTCTAATAAGGTTGTTCTTAAGACCCTTAACAAATAAAATATTTGAAATCAATGTTTTTTCAAGAAGAACAATGTTACCTATACAAATAATTTCGCCCTAAAAATTATCTCTGAATGTTACTTTTCCTCCTTTCGTCTTAATTATCTTTTAAAATACGTTTTTTTACCATTCATGTTCCGGGAACATCCACTATCAATAAACCATGTATTACTATTAGCACTGTCATCATTTTCCTAAAAATAAGAGTGTTATACTCTTGAAAACCAAACATTCATGGATCCGAAAACTTTAAAAAGATAAATTTTAGGAATCCACATTTTATTAGAAAGATAATATTTATGAAAAACTAGAGATTGAGTTTTGTTTAAGTAACAATTTTTTTAACAATCCCCACCACACTAGAATTTAGTGCAGAATGGAGCACTTTGAGGATAAAAATAATTATTACTAGAAATCAGTTCTGAATGAGTATAACCAAATCCAATATTATTCATTAGAGGTTTAATTTATGAATTCATCTTATCAATGGTCTCCATAACTAAAGTAAATTTTTACAAACACTTCCTCAAGGAAAATATTTCCAACTCCAGTCTAATAGCTATGTTTTTATCCTAAAAACATCAGTTTTATCACTAGAGTTAGTCTCTAAGATATTTTTCTTCTAAATTATTTTCTCTAGGTCCTTAGAAATATTTCCTTCTCAGAATTAACATCCACAAGGGTTTTTGAAATACTTTCAAAATCATAAATTTTTTTATCATGATCTTTAGATAGACGAGATACTTCTTTAGTAAGAACATGAATTCTATAATTTGTCTTATCATGATTTTTCTTCACTTTAGAATTTTCATTCTAAAAAATAATAGAAAAACTAGAAACTGCTTCATAAGTAGGTAATTTATTATCTTCCTAAGAAAAAAATTCTTCATAAAAAGATTCATAATATCTATTATCACGATAATTTTCATTTAAGGATACATTGGTTATAGATTTAGCATTGTGTACCTTAGCCATTAGAAAATGATTTTTAATGGGGAATTTGGCTAGTAAACATAGAATATTCTTCATAGAATAATCATATTCTGAGGATTTATCAAAAGAGTATCCCCAACTAGAAATCTGGGTGTTATTATCATACAAAACATTCTTAGATTTATCATTGTAGTAATTATTTATATTCTTCTTAGAATGCTTTTCCTTTCCATCCCTTTTCTTAAGCATAAGGCAATCCGGCCATATATGCTCTAGTCTATTGCATTCATAACAAGTATCTTCAGAGTATTTATATTCCTTTATTTCATTCTTCTTATATCTATACTGAAATTCATGACTCCCAACTATCTTGATCATCCGTCTAGAAAAATTAGCTAGCTAATACTCATAATGTTCACTTTCACTTGATTCAGATAAAATAGTGACATTCTATGACTTGTATCTTATAACCCTTTCAAGATTTTTTGATTTTGTAGTAGTAAAGATTACACTTCCATTTCCATTCTTCTTTTTATTTAAATGATAATATCTTTTCATTCTTGTCTCATGTTGAAGAAGAGTTCCTAAAATCTCATCAAGAGTAATCTGAGATACATTACTATTCTCATCATTAGTTGTTCTCTTAGATTCCCACTCATTAGTCATGATGTCAATAATATTATCCAAAAGTTCCTCATCATATAAAACTATCTCACCCATAGATTGTAAGCTACTAACAATAGCCATAAATCATTGTTGTACCTTTCACACTAGATCTCTATAAGGAAATAGAAATCCATGATATTCTTCTCTAAGCATTGCTATTCTTGTTTCTATATCCTTGGATGCACCAAAATGAGTAACCTATAATTTCATCCAAATACAATTTGTACTTAAAAATAAGATAACTGACTATGTATATTCAAGTTCATGGAAGACAACAAAATATTTCATTACTTATAGATTAGATGACATTCTAACTTTTCTTGATTAGTAAAATTCATGACTTCTTTATTAGGAATCTTGTAATTTTCAGTAAGCATAATTAAGTTTTCCCCTCAATTATTAATAAAAAAACTCTTCATTTGATCTCTCCAATATTCATAATCATTCCCATCAAATATTGGTGGTCTAGAAGGATTTATATTGTCAATCGAACCAACATTCATTACTGTCATCTAAAAGAAACCATCGTTCCACAGGAATTTGTTAATAGTAAAATTTTGTAAACAAGGATAAAAATCATAAGTAAGTAAAATATTTAGAAAAATGAAAACTTGAGCAAGAAAATTTATATGTGACTATAAGTATTTCAGATACCTCCTTTAATACCAATTGTAAGATCAAAATATTATATAGATTCTGAATTTGCAAGAGGGGGGGGGGGTAATTGAATAATTTAAAAATTCCATTAGATATTTTAAAGATGGTATAAAACATTCATTTTCAAACATAAGAAAAAATTATATTTAACAAGGTAAAACAAGGTAAATTCACAAGACCTCTTTGTTCTACAAACTTTCTAGGTTTTGGAAAAATGGTTCCAAAAATTAATCATTTGAACAGTTTACAAGGAAAGAGATTCTACTATAAGGCGTATAGAGTCTTGATAATCAGATTATAAAAAAAATAGAGTATAAGATAGTCATACTTTCGTTATTAAAAAAAATGTAGCGAAAAATAGACATCAAACAATACACGTAACAGGTATGAAATATTTTAACCCAAAGAGAAGGGTACCAAAAACCTTGGATAATGGTACCTTGATTTATACATTCAAGAAAGTATGTCTTACCCACACCAGGTAAATCCCTCGATAGAAATATCATAATCTATCTTGCAATCCCCACAACCCTTCAAACATCATGTTAGTCAGCACCTTTGTATTTACAAACAAGGAAGTCCTGAAACTTTAAGGTAGTCAGCACCTCTGTCTTTCTATCCCTGGAAGCCCTCAAACTTTAAGGTAGTCGGAACCTCTATCTTCCTGCCACCAGAATCCCTTGATTGTACACATCAACAATCAGAGTCACACAGATAAAACTGAACATGATTTTCATTATGCATAAATCATGAGAGTATCTCTCTCTAGAAATCACTTCAACAAAATTTAATCTCAAGATTGATCGAGTCATTATTTTATTGTGAGCTCGTTCAAAAGAGATATTATTTATAGGAACTTCTCCAGTGGTCATCTCCCTACTCCAATGGTCATACATTTCCTTTAATCTCGGATGTACCTGTACACATGTCACTCAATCAATCGTTAATTAGAAATAAAATGAACGACAAATTTTCATAATTAAAACAACTGTAAGAAAAATATGGTTTCTTAACAAAATCCCTTGTTCAAAGTCTAGAAAAATAATGTTTGGAGTTTATGAAAATAAACATTCGGAGTCAATATTACATGGATATTCAGATTCTATTTTTCAAGGAATTTGGAATCAGAATTCTATAGACATTAGAGACTCAATTCAAATGACTTTGGAATTTTAATTCTGAAGAATTTAGAACCAGAATTCTGAGCAATTAAGAATCTAAATTTTGAAGAATTAAGAATCTTAATTCTAAATAATATGGAATTTGAATTGTAATTAATTATGAATATGATGTCTAAGGAATTCAGAGTTAGATTTATGAAGAATTTGGAGTCTGAATTCTTATGAATTCAGAACCTGAATTTTGAAGAATTCAAAACCTGAATTCTAAGAATTTAGAATCTGAATATCAGAGAATTTGGAGTCTGAATTAAGAGAATTATAAATCTGAATTTCATAGATTTCAAATTCTAAATTCATATAATTTGTATTTTGAATTTTAGATAATTCTGAATATAAATTTAGAGAATTTGGAATCTTAATTCAGAACCTAAAAACCAAATACTCTGTAACTACGTATTTATAGGATTCTGAGGTTTTAGATATGAAACCTAATTCTACACTTTGAAATAAAAGAGTTAGATTTAGAGAAACTACGACATGAATAATGAGAATGATGGTATGGATAAACTTTCCTTGGGAATGTAAAATTTAATTTTTAAGATAAATATTTTGGGAAATAAAACATTCCTTGATATAGAGTGTTTTTAATTTTCAAAACATAAAGTTTTGAAAAAGTCATAAGGATAACATATTGACACAACACAATGATCTTATAATTTTGTTTAATGTAAATTCAAGAATATAAAATCTCAATTAAAATGAGATTGTGAAGTAAACCCTTAGAATAAACTTAATGATGATGTGTAAATAAAAAATGAATCAATTCTATGTATAAAAATATTATAAAAATAAAAAAGTGGGAATATAAAAACATATATTAAAAATTAATTTAGTACTTTATCATAGAATATTTACGCCAACAAAAATTTAATATAACCCAATGAAAATGAATAGTTTAATGAAATTATTTACCAATTGGTAAATTTTAATTCAAATCCACTTAGGTGAAATAATTAAAATTGATACGTCAAAAAAAATGAATAATTTATTATTTATTATCTAACATGTTATTTTTTTATACATAAAAAATTAAAAATTAAATAGTTTCATAATAATAAATTATTCCTCAATGAAATGAAATTGAGACGAACTCCCTTACCTTATGATTTCTTCTAGTTGAATGTGATTCAACAATCTCTATAGTGGTTCAAAATGTATTATTAACTTCTTTCAGAAACTTTTTAATATTTTTAATATCATATATGATCATTTTATAACATCTTATCTCCTCTTTTTTAATAATCTTTTATTATTTTTAATGTTTCTTGTGTCAATTACAATTTTTTTGAGTATATTTTTGCTTGTTATTTTTCACTATTACAGAGATCCTAATTTAATCATACCCAAAATTTAAACCATTATCTAAATATTACATATATTCATTACATATTAATTTTTACTAATCCTTAAGATTTTCTGGTATGAAATTAAATACACTGTTCATGGAGATGGTAGGTCCTACATACACATGAACATTGTTTCAATTTTTTTATTGTATTGAATGAACGAAAAGTAAATGATATATTAATTTTCATTATAGTTTCATTTTTATGTCATATATATCACATATATTCATTAATTTAATCATTTATACATTCCATGTAAAGCATGAATAAATAACAACAGTTCGTGAGGCAGTATTCTCTCATACACATGAACGACAATATCATATTTCCATAAAATAGAAAGCACGAAGTTATGTGTTATGTAATAATTAAAGAAGAATAAATTCATTATAAATTTAATATAAATCATATATGAACCATATATCTATCATTATTACCATCCCTGAAATATGGTAATGAAAAAATGAATGACATCAGTTCTTGAGGCGGTAGACCATCATACACATGAACCATGATTTTGTAACCCATTTAATGGAATTTTGTGATGGTGTAGGTCAAAATCATAAAATAACATTAAATAATTTTATTTAATATACTTTTTTTATTATATACTCATGAAATATGAATAGTTTATGGAGATAGAGAAGGAAATAAAATAAAAATTCATTTAGAAAAACAGTTCCTCCTCTTTAGGTATCCTCCCGAGTATTGTAATATTCTCTTACTATGTTGGATTTAATCCTAATATAATGATTATATATATTGGGGAAGTAATTTGGGAGGTTATTTGGGAATTTATATTTCAAAAAATAGCGGTTTGAGTGGTCTGAATAAGGGGGAATGTGGGGGGCCTTTTATAAGTGAGGAGAGTGAAAAACTTATAAATTTATGAATGATGGAATTCTATACAAGTATTCTCAAAGTATATTGGCTCAGATAATATACCCAACTCATGAGTATAATGGAGAAGGTATATATTTTTCTATACCATGTGTTTTATAAAGGTTTCTATGTCAATTTTTCCTATAGGTTTAATAGTTAGTCCCCTGGAAAGAAATGTTTTTCTCTTAATCATAATAATTAATTTTAACGGCTTTCACGAATATTTTGTGTCAAAAATTAATTTGAAATTTTAAAAAATTATTATTATTATTTTTAAAAATATTTTATACATTTGGAACAAATTAAAATCATATAATTGGAAAATTTAATTTAAAATTAATACCATAGATGTGTCGATAAAATGTTTTTTAAGGAGAAATATGCATTTAATGTTTAAACATTTACTATGTTTTTATAACTATATTAAATTAAAAAACATTTAAAATGGTCAAAAATGGATTAATATATTTATAATTTATCTAATTTTACTTTAAAAAAATTAATAATATAATTTAGCATCTAAATTATTTAGAATAAAAGTAATTTTTTAATTAAAAGTCCAAATTTTTTAAGTATTCTTAAAAAACAAAATATCTCAGAAAATACCAAACATTAAACATAATATAATTTTATAATTAAGATTTCAAAAATAAATAATATTTTTCTAACTAAAACTTATGAAAATTTTTATATTTTTTTATAACAAGTTCTTCTTTAGATGGTGGAAATATTATCTCTAGAAAAAATACAATTTTTTTTGGGAAAAATTGGATTTGTTCTATTCTTGTGAAAATAAAATCTATTGATCAAATATAAATTTTATTTATTTATTATAAAATATATAAATTTAATTTAGATCATTCTCTAATATAAATTAATTTTTTTCTTTAGCATAAAACTCTTTTTGGCGTATAAAAATAGTTTTTTATAGAAATATTTCCTTTATATTCAAATGGGGTTTATGTATGTTTTTAATTAGTTTATAACCAATGAATTATATCATATATTATCATTATTAATAAATCCTATTAATAAAAAAATTTAATGACTAAGAAATATTTATCATTTTAAATAATAATATTAATAGTATTGAGTAAAACATAGTCTTGCGTGCAATAGAATCTATCAAAGGAACTCATTAGTTCATGTAACAGAAGATAATATCAATGATGTGTGTTACATAATATAAACTCAAAAGTTTATGAAATTTGTTCAATTTTAATGATATAATAAAGTATTGGGATTTTATATTTCCTTTTACATTTAATGTTTAATGTTGTATAAGTTATCAATTGTTTTGTTCGAATTTTAAAATATCTGTGTGTTGCATTATCCCAACCATAAATAAATTGCACTCTCAATTCAAACTTCATTATATTAATTAGAGGGGTTTTCTTTTAATATTTTTTTGATAATCTCAAATCATAAATTTTTTTAAAAAAATAACCACTTAATACAAGAGAAAGGGATATACCACCGTCATATGGAATAACATATAACTCGGTTTCTTGAGTATGATAACATTAGTGGAATGTGATGATATGAAAATAGAGGAAAATGATAAATAATTATTAGGAATGATTGATTTAATTGATAAAAAATATGTGAATGAAAAATGTAAATTTGTGGTCCTCAAAGCCATAAATATGTGATGATTTATAATACCATCAGTTTATAAAAAATTTAGGCATTAGGATAATAATTTGTTTTCATGATCATTTTCAAAATATTGATGAATTAATTTACTATCCTAAAAGGAAATATACTAGTTCGATATATTTCTATTTCATAAGAATAATTTCATCTTTGGTTTTTCTCCATTAAATTTCCAACTCAACACTTACTCAAAAAATGAATATCCCTAAATGAGTTTTTTATTCCGGAAGCACTAATATTTACTTCTTACAAATCATTATATAGTTAAAAGAGTTAAACATTTTTCCTTATGTCTATTAAAATTTTCAAAAACCAATATGGTTAATATTTTAATCTCTAAACCAAAAAAAGTAACACTAATAGTTCATTATTAATATTTATTCAAAAAATAGTATTGCTAAAAACAATGACACATTTACCAGGACAACATACTGGCTAGTTTAAAGAGAGAAATAATTATCATCCTTGGGTTAGGGGTTAAAACCTTACAACATATGCAGGATAAGATGGTTTTTCACCTTACATGCATATTTTACTGTTTTAAAATATATTAATGTATTTCCTATAATGTTTTTAAAAATATTATGGACCTACTTGAAATAAATTTAATCATTAAATAACATTTTCTAAAAGGTTTTTAATAAAACATGTTTTTTATGGGAATTCATATAAACTTCTTTAACCATTATCACAATGTCATTAAGGATCATATTAACACAAAATGTTTCAATTCCGTTAAACTTATGTCTATAAAATATAAATACATTATTCCTCAAATAATGTTTCCACTAAAATTGTAACATCCACGGTAAATAAAGAAGATTGATTTTTTTTATATTTTTAAATATTTTTGAACTAAATATTATTTCTACTTTAAAGGGGATGCTATGTTCGATGGCGTACCTGATACGCAACAATGTGTTTCTTTGAAATTTTATGTTGCACACTAATAATATAATATTATTATTTTAAATATTAGTAAACACCTAGCCATTGTAATGGAAGGAATAAATAGAACTAACTAAAAATGGTTATATATGTTTGTTAAATGTTTTTACAATTAACCAATAAATGTTAGAGGCTTAAAATGTGAATGAATGTAATTTTAAACACAAGTTACACTAAAAGGTTGATTTACCGACTTTTAACTGACAACCCTCTTTAAATATTTTTCTGTCACTTTTATATGTTCAATTTGACAAAATAAAATTATTTTATAGAATCGGGACATAAAAATTTACTTTGGGTAAATTTTTGGTATCTTTCTAATAAAATTTGTTTGGTATGAATAGTGAAAAAACCGTATTTTAATTCAAAAGTTCCTTCTAATATAATCTATTTATATAGTTAGATTACCTTTTTAATTGGTTTTAAATTTTAATTAAATTATGTTTTTACCATTTAATCTAATTTTAGTCATTGTAATTAATTTCACATTGAAATTGGACATAATCAACAATTAATCTTTTAATAGTTATTGTATCTTAAAAAACGCTATTTGTTTTTATAGCATGAATTAATTTTAAATTAATTAATAAAAATTATATATTTTTAATTTGGTAAAATAGACATGATTTTTAATTCTGAATATCAAATATAGCTTAGGGTGAATTTTCGGTATTTTTCTGAAAACCCTCAATTTCTGATGAACAGTGGAACCACTAAGTAGTAGTAAAAAACTAACATATTCATTTAAAAGAAATTTTACTTCTTCTGTGGATTTAATTAATAAAATCCGACTTATATGGTTCTTATTAGAAAATAAAATTTTATTCAATAAGATTAAAATAATTTTTGGTGAATTGTAAATTTTGACTTTTATTTACAGCGGTTATAGGTAAATAATGTAATTCAATGTATAAACAATATTGTAATTATTCAAAATTACCTTAACACTTGTCTTAATCTTATTGGATGAGTAATGTAAGACTATGGGAATACTTGGGTCGATTTTGGGACCCCATGGAGCCACTTATGAATGATAATGACACTTTATTTTAATTAACATAATGTAAAGGTAAAAATGACATAAACAAATATATCTTTGCAAATTAATTTTTACATGGTGTAATATAAGTTATTTTTTTTACTATAAATATCCATTAGAAAGGTAAAATAAATTTCTACATCATGGTATTTTTGTTTAAATTTTAAACTAGAATAAATTAAATTATTTATGACACAATTATGATGTAGTGTTTACATCATTAATAAAGATATAAATAAATAAGATTATAAATATTAAAATAACATCCCAATCCTATCAAATTATTATTAGATGAATTTACTTCGACCATTAGTAATCTTATCTTCTAACTTAATGTGTTTTGGACCTTTCAAAAACCGAATATAATTATATTATAAAATAATATTATCAAACTTTCCTAAAGAGCCCCTCCCCCCCTTATAAAAATCCCTCACTTCTACCCAATTCCTCACACCTATAAAGCCTTTTGGATCATCCAAAATCTGCATAATAAATCTCCCTACATCCCTTTAAATATCCTAGAGGCCTTAACTTAGGTATAAGGAACTTCAAGAAACTCATTTGGTTCACACCAAAGGGAGTTATCCAAATTAAAGGTAACCGTTTCTCTTAAATTCTTCTGTATTATTTGGTTTTATTTTACTTCTAGAATCCCAAAAATATTTTTATAACATTATTTAATTTCGAAAATAGTATCTTCAATATTCTAGGATGTTGTTATGAGAATTATTTGAACATACACTTACACACACCTCCATCTAATGGGTAAAAACATATTGTTTCTGTGGGTGGAAAACTTACACCTCAAGAAACGATGATTGTTCAATTATCTCCTACCGCCTCTTATGGTGGCCATTATGATGTAAATGTATTTATATGTGACATATATTATGTTTTTGTTATCTTTATGCTTCTATATTTTTAATTTATATAATACCTCTATGGTTTCCATTATGAGTAATCATGATAATTTCATTTGAGGAAATGCGGACTACCGCCCCCTCAAAGTCATATGACTCGTTCATACCATAAGTGGGACATATAAAGGATTGAGATAATGAAATTATATATTATATTATACTAAAATTATAATATAACTATGATTCATTATGTTTTTATTCAATTAAAATATGAAATATAAATGAAAGTAGTGTTTATGTGTACATACAGCTTACCGTCTCGATGAACAGTGCATTTCATTTCTTATATCCAAATGTTTTGTACTATTATGAATACATATATAAACTGAATATATATGACATATAAGATATCTAATTAATTAATATCATTCTGTAGATAATGGAATTTTGACCACATGGACAACTTGTAAATATAAGGTGTTCATTTTTTTACTCAAGTACCAAATATCGACAAAATGACTGTTTTTAACATAAATGATTACATATTTTTTCTAAAATGGTAATAAATGATATAAAAGTAATAATAAACTTGAAAAGTGTTATTAATCAAGTATAAATTATCTTAAGTTTATTATTCAGGTATAACAAGGAACAAACAAGTCAAGTTGGACATGAGGTAACAGATTTCTTAACTCACTTTCAATTCTATGAGATTTCCATTGTTCACAACTTATTTATTGCATGTGGTGTATTGGGTACTTTCATGTGATATATTATCATGAATAAATTTATATTCTTGGTATTTTATTATTCATTTGGTGGTTATTTAATTTTTGGTCATACGAATCGATTGATTTCAACGTGGTAAGGGGATTTCATCACAGTTTTTATTCCCGTGAGATTCATGCTATATTTGCCACTATTTCCTTTTGTTTAGGGGATTTAATTCCCATGATTGTATTATTTATTTAATATAATTAAATTTATTGGTATTTACCTCTTCATTGAATTATCCTTCTTTCATGGGGTGTATGATTCGTATGTTACCAAATTGGTAAGGTAACCTTTTCACCCTACTCTTAATAAAATACGTATTTTTGTTATGTATTTTAATTTAAATCTTCTTATTTAGGGATATGTTCTTATATATTCTTATTATTATAAATTTTATTTCCAATTGATAAGATATCTATTTCTCTCTCATCAACTCTTTTTCTGAAATTTTAAGTGACACAATTAGGCTGTCGAATTTTTGTAAGGGAACTTTTTCACTCAATTTCAATTATTTGGGTTAAACTTATACTTCTTGATTATTTCATACTATAAATATGTGTTAATAAACTCTTATTGTTTCACACTTAATGTCCACTTATATTTAATGTTTCCTTATTTATCACACATTATTATGTAATTGTTTTATCCTTAATCTAAGGATACAATTTTTATAAGGGATTTCATCTCAATTTACATTCCATTGAGTCTTTATTGTTGTTGTGCACCAATTCACTCTTATATGATATATATATACTATCCTTTGGCATATTATATCATGAATACCTCTATTCTGATTATACTATAATGTTCTGATTAAAATTTATACACCAATTTTTTTATTTTATTGTCTCTCAATTTTTTAAAAACTCTTTAACAAAAATATCATTCCAAATGTTTTAAAGATTTATTCTTGTAGATATTTCCCATTAGTGTCCATGTTTTAAAAATGGTTTTTAAGATTTATTTATATGGACATTAATTTTTTCATATTATAATTCATTTAAAAGCTTCGATGTTGTATGTTACACTTTTTTTCAGAAATATCGTTATTAAATGTTTTAAATGGTTTTATAAATCATTGTTTATTTCAATATATTGATTTAATATATTGTGTTTGGAATGTGGAAATGTTATATTTTCATTATTATTATGTTATATGTTATGAATATTTTATGTTTATTGGTCATTTTTTACATATATTAGTGGTTCCGTGATAATCCTAGGGTGGGTGAGCTTGAGATAGCTCTCTAACGCATTGGGTAACATGACAGAGGTAAACGGTAATGTCTCTCCGGAGAGATTTAATGAATACATTGTGATGGGTTTTCCAAAGTAACTCCCTATGTATTTGTGAAATCTACAATGTAAGTATGTTATATATGCCACAAGTTACCTTTTTGATTTATGATTTCTTTGTGTTATTCGTAAATATTATCATTTCAAGAAGTAAGTAAAAGTGTTTATGTTTTGTTTGTATTTATGACCTAATGTTTTATTTCTTTGTTTTATAACCCTTACAAATATTTTTATGCTCATCCCAAGTTGTGAAATGTTTTTCACTGGACTCAAAGATGAATAGGGTCAAGAATGGGATCCAGGAAAAGTCATGTTGTCTAAAACATGGAACTATAATGTTTTTTAAGAGTTTTTATTTTAAAAAATATGGAAACTGAGTAGAAGTGTATAATTTGTAATCTTTTGAAATGTAATAGTTATTTCCTAATTCTCTAAAACTCTAAACCTAAAAATATCCTCAATGTGAATTATTCGTTTAATTCAATATTTTGTAATGTTTTAAGGCCGGGTTCTTGTAGTTGGTATCAAAGGTCGGTTTATACAACTTTAGGGATTATGAGTTTTCGTTAGACACATGGTTAGTATCATTATCTATTATTTCCATTAAATCCTTGTTTTATAAATTTTTTAGATCAAAGAATGTCTTTTAAAATTGGAAGGAGGAGGATCTCAAACATCATTCTTATCTCTTCATGATGACTTGCTTGCAATAATTATTGCAAAGTCATGTTTAGATTTATTGTGAAACCTTTTCTGGCATACAACTCACTTGAAAGTAGTTTTTTGAGATATCAAACACCTCTACTATACGTCTTTATCATCATGGATAATGGGTTGTAGTTAAAAAATATTATTTTCACAGTATTCTCATATTTTCAAGAAAGGGAAATAGTATCAATTAATTTTCAAATATTTTACCTTATCTCAAGATTTTGAAACATATTATGATTTGGAAAAATGTGATGATGAAGGAGACTCTTGCGCAAACTATTTATATTTTCTTTTACAATATAGTCTCTCAGCACATAACTATGTTATTTTAAAAGGACAATTAATTGAATGTTTTAACTCAAATTCGGTCAAACTTTTTTATAGAAATAATGTTTTATCAGATGTATTGAAATTATATGTCATACATGATTATTTTCCAAAACTATTTTTCTATGAACTCCCATATGACCCATGTTGTACAAGGTGTATTTAGATGAAGAAAGAAAATGATTTTGTAGGATCTCTAAATCATTGTTGCAATGTACGGACCCTCTACCTATGTGAACAAGATGACGAGGTAACCAAATTGACACCATGATCAAGGTATGATGTTCATAATTGTGGGGATCATTTTATTTTGTCATATAGTGGTGAAATATAAAAATGAAAATATATGTAAGACTTCAATAATTACGATCTCAATATCATAATTAATTGGAATTAAAATGAGAGGTATAAGGAAGCCATTGAGTTTAAAACATGTTAGGGTTATTTTTGAGTTTTATAAAAAGGACAACCCGTAGGATGGGTGACTACCCATCGCATCTGGAAAGGCTACAGTAATCGAACCCACAACCGATGGGTGCCAAGGGAACAATTCCTACCACTGGCCTACTTGAATTCCCTCTTTATTATGATTTATTATTTTAGAAAAATGATTTTATGGAATAAGAATATGTTGATTTTCGGAACTTATGTTTTATTAAATGGATATACTTAGTATTGAAAAATTATTTGATGATTACGTGATAAAGTATGTTATGGAAGACGTTCTCTCTTTGTAGGAAACACTATATGACTAAGGATGATAGAAAACTATGAGATTTCAATTTTTGAATAAAGGTTGATTTTTTTGGAAGAATATATGTTTTTATTATGGAAATATGATGATTTGGTTTATTTATGAAAATGAGTAACCTATCATTGAGAATATGTGATTAGGTTAATTACTTTTCAATATGAGACCTTATGAGTAACAGATGTTATTTGGAGATAAATGTTAAGATTTATCTTGGAAGACTATGATATTAAATCCTTATGAGATTTTGGTTTCAATCTTAGTTTGTATTACTTTGGAAGAATTTTATAGACTGTTGTTTATTGAATGGTCTTTGTTGAACTTTGGGGTTTGTTTGACAAATTTGGGAGATTAAGAGAAGTATTTCAATTTGTAAAAGTTTATCCTTTTTGGGGATTATCTCATATTGTATTAAACGTTTTGGTTTTGGTTCATGTCTAAAGATAGGAAAAATATATAGTTCATATTTTGGGGATTGTGGGATACTCTAGAAGTTGATTCTAGCATGTTTAATGTGACCATGTCCATTTGAATACTCGTCGTTTGGAGAAAAGATGATTTTGTGGTAGAAATATAGTAAACGATAAATGTCTACATGACAAGTAAGTATGTTTCCTTATGTTTTTAGTTAATCTCATAAATATATTCATAAACTTTTATAAAATTAACTTAAATCAATATCATTTTCATTTAATATTTCCTACTAAGGAAACAAGGACTATTGAACCCATCACATGTTTGAGATTTTTTATTGGTTAACTTTCTCTTAATCATTTTTCTATCACTCTCCATCAGAACTTGACAGTTTTTTCTCTCTTCCATATCAAAATTTTATTACATGTAATCCTAGAATGGATTATCTCGGGTGACCTTTGTACTTCTCTTTCTTTCTTTTAAAGTGATTATTTTACTGACTCTTTTCTGATATGGTACTTTTAATGAAGTTTCCATGCCCATTTTTAAAATTGCAAGGACGCAATTCACAAAAGGGGGGAAGGACATAACATCCTAGGTAAGTAAAAAACATGAAATTTTATCATATTTATTAATATTTGTGAAATAAATATTAATTATAATTTAAATGGGATGTTATGTTCGATGGCGTACCCAACACACAATAATGGGCTTCTTTGAAATCATACGTTGCACACTAATAATATAATAATATTATTTTAAATGGTAGTTAACACCCAGCTGTTATAATGGCGGGAATAAATAGAACTAACTCTAAAATGATTATATATGTTTGTTAAATGTTTTTACATTTATCCAATAAAAGTTATAGGCTTAAAATGTGATTGAATCTAATTTTAAACATAATTTACATTAAAAGGCTGAGTTACCACCTTTTAATAGAGAACCCTCTTTAAATCTTGTTTTGGTTACTTTTATATGTTCCATTTGACAAAAGGAATTTTTTATTTAGAATCACGACATCAAAATTTACTTTGGTTAAATTTTTGTTATTTTTCTAATAAAATTCATTTTTATGAATAGTGAAAAATACAATATTTTTATTCAAAAGTTCCTTTTAATCTAACTTATTTATATGGTTATATTACATTTTAATTATTTTTATCATGTAATTATATTATGATTTTAACATTTAATCCATTTATGGGAATTTTAATTAATATCACTTTGAAATTAGACATAAGCAAGTATCAATCTTTTGATAGTTATAGTTTCTTAAAACCAAGAAATTTGTTTTGATAACCAGAATTAATTTTAAATTAATTAATTCAACATATATATTTTTAATTTGGTAAAATAGACATAATTTTTTAATTTGTAATATCAAATATATCATAGCCTGAATTTTTGGTATTTTTTTGAAAAACTTCAATTCTTGTTGAATAGTGAAACCACTAAGTAGAAGTTAAAAACTGAAATTTTAATTTAAATGATATTTTACCACTTATTTGGATTGAATTTTAAAAATCCGACATACATTATTGTTATTAATATGTAAAATTTGGTTTAATAAGATGAAAATGTTTTTGGTGAATAGCAACTTTTGACTTTTATTTACCACTGTTAGAGGTAAATTAGGTAATTCAACGTTAAAAAGAATACTATAACAACTCAAAATAATATTAACACCAGTCCTAAAATTATTGGATCAGTAATTTATGACCATGTAAATCCTTAGGTCCATTTTGGGACCCAATGGAGCTTCTTGTGAATGATAATGACATTATATTTTAATTAACTTATAGTAAAGGTAAAAAGGACATAAACAAATACCTCTTTGTAACATAATTTTTACATGGTGTTATATTAGTTATATTTTTGACTATAAATATTCATTCTAAAGCTAAAAATATTTTCTACATCATGGTATTTTTTTATAATTTTTAGACATCGAATAAATAAAATTATTTATGACATAATAATGATGCAATGTTTACCTAATTAATAAATGATTTAAACAAGTATGATTATAAATATTAGAATGACATCCAAAACCAGTCCAATTCTTATTAGATGAATTTATTTAGACCAATAGTCATCTTATATTCTACCTTAATGAGTTTTGGACCTGTATAAACTGAATATAATTATATAATAAAATAATATTATCACACTTTCTTAAAGAGCCCCTCCCCCCCTTATAAAACACCCCCAATTCTAACCAATTCCGCACTCCCTTCAAGCATTTTGGTTCGTCCGAACTCAGCCCAATTAAGCTCCCTACATCCCTCTCCTATTTATATAAGCCTTAAGTTAGGTAGAAGGTACTTTAAGAAACACTTTTGGTTCATATCAAATGGAGTTACCCAAATTAAAGGTAACAATTTCTCTTAAATTATTTTGGTTTATTTTGTTTTATTTTACTTATACAAACCATAAACTCTAATAATTCCTTTATTTTATAACAAAAAAAGTATGATAAATATACTATTATGTTTTTATGATAATTATTTGAACTAAATTACACACACCACCATCTAATGGGTAAAGAACATACTGTTTCTGTGAGTGAAAAAATAACACCTCACGAAATGATGATTGTTCAATTATATCCCACTTCCTCTTCTGGTGGAAGTTATGGTGGAACTGTATTTATATATGATATATATTATATTTAATTTTTCTTTATTTTTATGTATTTTTAATTTATATCATACCTTTATGGTTTCCATTATGATTAAACACGATAATTTTATTTGAGGAAGTGCAAACTAACGCCCCCTGAAAGTGATATGACTCATTCATACCATACATGGGATATATAAAAGATTGAGTTATTAAAATTATATATGATATTATACCAGAATTATAATATAACTATTTATCATTATATTCTCATTCAAGTAAAATATGAAATAGAAATGAAATTAGCATTCATGCGTACGTACAGCTTACCGTCTCCATGAACAGTCCATTTCATTTCTTATCTCCAAATGTTATGTACAATTATAAATACATATATATATATATATACTTAATATATATGATATATAAGATATCAAAATCATGTATATAAATTTTTAGATAATGAAATATTGACCACTTGGACAACTTTTAATTATAAGGTGTTCATTTTTTTACTCAAGTACAAAATATCAACAAACCGACCATTATTAACTTAAATTATTACATATTGTTTATAAAAGGGTAATTAGTGATATAAATGGAATAATAAACTTGAAAAATGGTTAATAATGATGTATAAATTAACTTAAGATTATTATTCCGAATGAAAACGGAACAAACAAGTCAAGTTGGACACGAGGTATGGGATTTCTTATCTCACTTTAAATTCCGTGAGATTTCCATTATTCACCACTTATTTTTTGCATGTGGTGTATTAGGTACTGATATGAGATATGTATTATCATTATTATATTTATATTCATGGTATTTTATGATTCATTTGGTTTTTATTAACCATTTGGTCATACGACTCGATTGATTTCAACATTGTAAGGGGTTTTCATCTCACTTTTTATTCGTGGGAGATTCCTGATATATTTTGCACTATTTCCTTTTTTTGGTGGAAGTAATGCCAATGATTTTATTATTTATGTAATATACATAAATTTATGGGTATTTAAGTCTTCATTGAATTATACTTCTTTCACAGGGAGTATGTTTCATAAATTACCAATCAGTAAGGGAACGTTTTCACCCTCCTCTTTTTAAAACACTTCTTTTTGTTATGTATTTTAATTTATATATTATTATGTAACGATATGTTCTTCTCTATCCTTATTGCTGAAAATATTATGTCCAAGTGATGAGATACACGTTTCTCTCTCATCAACCCTTTTTCTAAAATGTTAAGTAACGCTGTTAGGATATCGAATTTTTAAAGGGAACTACTTCACGCAATTTCAATTCTTTGGGTTAAACTTCTACTTCTTGATTATGTCATGATATGAATATGTGTGAATAAACTCTGACTGTTTCACATATAATGTCAACTAATATTGACTGTATTATTCTTTTTCACACATTATTATGTAATTGATTTATCCTTAATCTAAGGATACAATATTTATACGGTATTTTGTCTCAATTTACATTCCATTGAGACTTCGTTGTTGTTATGAACCAATTCACTCTTATATGGTGTATATACTATCCTTTGGCATATTATATCATGAATTAATTTATTCTCATTATATTATAAAGTTACTATTAAATTTTATTCCTCAATTATTTGTCTTCTAGCGTCTCTCATTTTGTTAAAAACTCTTTAACTAAAATATCATTTTAAATGTTTTAATGATTTATTATTCTAAATATTTCTCATTAATGTGAATGTTTTAAAAATGTTTTGTAGGATTTATTTATATGTACATTAATGTTTTTAAATGATAATTAATTTAATAGCTTCAGATTGGAAAGGGACACTTTGATTCAAAAATCTCTTTATTAAATGTTTTAAATGGTTTTATAAAATATTGTTTATTTCAATATTTTGATATGATATATTTTTATTGGAATGGGTAAATGTTTTCTTTCCATTATTCTTTGGTTATATGTTATGAATATGTTATTTTTATTGGGAATTGTTTACGTATACAGGTGGTTCCATGATAAACCTATGGCGGGTGAGCCCGAGATAGATCTCCTATGCATTGGGTAATGTGATGGAGGTAAAACTTAATGTTTCTCTTAAGAGATTTAGTTAATATACTATGATGGCTATTCGAAAGTAACTCCTTATATATCTATTATAACTACAATATAATTATGTTATGTATTCCACAAGTTAACTTTATGATTTATGATTTTTGTATGTTATTAATAAATCTTATAATTTCATGATGTAAGTAAAAGAGTTTATGTTTTGTTTGTATTTATGAACTAATGTTTTCTTTATTTGTTTTATATCCCTTACTGAGCTTTTTATGATCATCCATAGTTTTTGAAGGTTTTTCATAGGACATAAAGATGAATATGGTCAATGATGGGATCAAGTAAAAGTCGTTCTGTCTAAAACATGGAACTAGACATGATTCTTTTTAAGAGTTTTTATTTTATAAAAAATTGAAAACTGAGTAGATGTGTCTACTTTTTAATCTTTTGAGATGTAATAGTTATGTCCTAATTCTATAAACCTCTAAACCTGAAAATATAATCAATATGAATTATTTGTTTAATTAAATATTATGTAATGTTTTAAGGCCGAGTCTTTATAGAAACACAAGTTTTCTGTAATGTTCTCCCAAAATATCCATAATATTGATAGACTCCCATCACATTAAACCTAAAATTTGTGTTTATAAACTTGAAAGTATGGTCAATATTAAACTCATTAACCCATAATTATATCAATAACTTTAAAAAAAACTAATACACAATTTACCCTAACCTTTAACCCAATTCTTAGATGTTTTAGGATTATTATAATGGAAATACCATTGGTAAAAATACTTCTACAATTTTATTCTTGAATCTAACTATATCAATACTTAACCGATTTTATTTACACATAGGTCCTTACAAGGTCAAGGTTTTATCTTTGTTTATTCATTGTAATTATATTTTTTTATCCTTCATAAATGTTTTTAATGAAAATGTGAATTATCTTAATCATATCCCCAAAAAGTATCAAATTTGGTGCATAGTAAGGCCTATTTTCATGTATGATGTTATTCTTAAGTCAATACCAACACACCATTTTCAGTGTTATTGTGATTAGGTACATCTGATCTAGAACCACAATAACTTTTAGTATCCATAGAATATTGTATTTATATGAATACCCACATAATCTATTCCTTACAAAACAAATTAAGATATTCTTCTATAATTAACCTAAAATTATATCATAAGGTTATGTTCCCTAATCTATGATTTCCTAAATCATGTTCCCAAGGACTCTAATAAAATTAACTTGATACCAAATATAGTGAGCCTAACACCCGAAGCCTATAGTCCATGAGTGTCACTATTACATTGGAAACCGATAAAATTAATCACATATCAATGTTCTGTGTAGTTTAGTAGAATTGGTAAACTAGATTCAAACTTGAGTTGTAAATTACATTTGAACATAAAAATCAAGACATAATTTTTTTGAGAATAAATTTATTCCCTATAGAATAATCTTTCATATCATTCATAGTAAATTTCATGGAATCCTTGAGAATAAAAAAAATAGGGTGACCTAAAATTATCATTAAGAGTTATGTATGACAGAAGTTATCATGAATCATTAAGTATAATAAATTTGAAAATGTAAATAAATGAATGCAAATTCCCTTAAGATAACTTGAATAACATGGTATGATAAGGCTGAATAAATATGTAAATTTAAACAACTAAACAAAAATTCCAATTAAATCAATAATTTTAGAAAAAAATTCAACAATATATTATAATATTGAAAAAATATCATGGATACTGAAAACTAAATTTGAATAAATTAAATGATTTATTATTGGATGTAATATTTCCCAGGCACATGATCACTTTACCATAAGGATATATCCCATAAATTTTTTAAAACATTGTGGGTAAATATCCATCTAATTAATCAAAAAAAACATTTACAAGACACATAATGTTAAGATCTATCCTCCAGATAGTTTATAATTACTTGGTCACGAACACGAAGGGTTTGAGGATAATTTATTTCATCCCATGAGACTAGTGATGGATCTACGAGATCACATTAAATGGTCCCCATTCTATATCATGCATGTCTAAATTATATAGACCCTAATCTTTTACACATATATTTAAATTATTTTAAGCATAATTAAACATCAAATACAAACCAAGGATCATAAAGTTTAGGGTATTTGAAAGAGTAGGTACATAATTAAAAATCATTGAACCAAAATAAAAATATGTTTTATTTAATTTAAAAAATGATATAATAAATTCATTCAATTTATTAAATCTCAATAGGATAACTTGGGCTGTATATGAACAAAGGTATGATCTAAAATCCTGGTAAGGGTATAATAATAGGAATAAATCATAATACATGAGTTAGAAGGCTTAACACGAAGACATAAAAAAGCACGGAACTTGAATAAACATAAGGAATAATAACATGTAGTACATGGGATAATGTAATCATGGAATCACATGAATGTGGAACAAACATATAACATGACATTAACCAGAGTCAAGGCTAAATACCAGGACTATAACACATTGTGGACAAAGTCACATAAAGGAATCATGTTTACTCCAGTTCCAAAAATGATGTCTCATGAGAGTAAAAATTGACCAATTCATTAGAGCACTATCTGGATGCACCCATCATAACATGTTCATGAATATTCATTCCACATGAAGAATAAAACATATGGTATGGACATTAGGGTTGCCCATGGAAAGTAATGGGTATCATAATCATGTCATAAGGCCTAAACAATGGTTGTATCATAATTATTTTCATGAAATAATGGTTTTAAAACACACATGGACATTCATAAGTTAAATTAGGAATAAACCATGATAAATTATGTGCATCTAAAGTAAAAAAAATTAAAATGATATTTTTTGATACAATAAAAATGAGACACTTTGGTGAAGTTTAAGGGACCATGTAAAAGTGTCTTTAATGTGGAAAAATACATAATTGTTTTCATAAAATCATAAATTGAATAGTATAGGTTTTCATAATAAAAATAGTTATTTTATAAAATATATTGGCGTATTGAAATAGATTAAGGAGTGTACTTGAAAATGGGTGATAAATTTGGATGTTCCCATTAATCATGTCTACTTATCAAGATGAATTGAAAATGAGATCTTATAAAACGTATATTTAACCTTTAAAGAAAGAGGAATTGAGATAAGTACATATATTTCAAACATAAAAATATCATATAGGATATTTTCATAAAAATAATTAATAATTACATTAGGGTAAAGTGAGAGAAAGTGCGACCTGAAGGAAAAAATGCAGTTTCAGAGAGAATCCCTTACCTTATGTCAAAAAATTTACTACAATTTTAGTTAAGGTCCCAGATAATAAAATTAAATACAATATTTAATTAATTTATAACTGCTTATACATGTATTTAATTTATTATCATTTTTTTAGGTCCATTTATGCCCTTTTTGAGGAGTTATAATATTCAATTTAGTTGTTCTAGATTCATTCATTTCATGATTTGATGATCAGTTATCCTGATTTTAATTATTAAAGTTCATGTTAAAATTGAAGTAAAAATCCAGAACTGGAATTATATGGTATTAATTTATTTCCCTAAATTTATGTGGTATCATATATCAATTTTTTTTACTTGAGGGTGTTTATTTAAATAAAACATTGATGAAAAAAATGATTTGTTTATTTGGGAGAGTTTTACAACCATCGTGAATTAGTATAATTTTATTTATAAAAAAGATTATATACTAGAACCAAAACATTAAATAATATATAATATACATATTATACTATGGTTTGACCCAAAAAAAATTATGAGCATTCGGGAAAGTAGAAATGGAAATTGAAAACTTGTCATCCATGATGATGGTGGACCGACACCTCGTAGACAATGTTTTTATTTTTAGAGAAAAATAAGAGGAGAGATTTGATGCTTTATATAAATTAAAAATAAAATAAAATTATAGTATTTAAATTAGAATATAGTTACCATGTTACTTTTTATAGGGGGTGGTGGAAGGATAAGTAAATAAAATAAATTAAAAGAGAAAGAGGGAGGGTTTTACCTCTTTAATGGTGTCCCCTTCAGAATCTCCTCAAGGCACATTGAAATGGTATTTTGGTGTGACAAGAAATACCATAAAATGGGGAATATGATTTGGATAGGTATTGTGAATAATATAATCAACATAAAAGGCTTATAAGGTGTGAGGAGAAGAGGTGGTGAGGGGCAGTATTTATAGTGGGAGTAGAGGGGTGTTTTTTATTATTTTATTCATTTATAAATTATTTTTCATCAAGACTATCTATAGTGCTGATTGTTTTGGTATATTAATATATATAGATTTGGTTAGATCTAAATAATGTATTCTTACATCATCTATACATCATCCATGACTCAATAATTCTTTTATTTGTTAAATACCATTTAATACGGAACTTAACTATTCAAAAAACAATCTACTCTTTTAGAATAATCTCAAAAAATCACCATTACCATTTTTTGATGGTTAGATTTTATAGATTTACTTCATTTTATAAAAATAATATTCTAAATATGAAAATTTTAATTTTTTATTAGAATCATCATTTTTTATAAAAACAAAAAATTTAATATTAGAACATTATTTATGACACATTGAAAAATTAATGAAGGTCTCATAAATTATATTATAATCATAAGACAACAAAAAAATAATTTATGAATATATATTATGAAAATAAATTTTATTTGATATATTTTTATCAATTATAAAATTGTAAATAAATATTTTAATTTTATAAAATCACCAAAACTTAATTTATCATTTGTAAAATAATTTATTTACTTATTATGTTTTATAAATATATAATATTTTAATTTAAAAGATATATAAATTTTATTTATTTTTAATACGTGAGGTTACAACTCTATTTTCCGATTTTCTAAACCAAATGTGTAAATTAAAATTTATATGGTTAAGTTACTATTTAATTGGTATAGGTTCCTTAATTTCAATAAATTATACTTATTTCATTATTTATTATTGAGAATAATGTTTTTATTGGGTTATCTATGTTATATATGTTCTTTATACTAAATTAGATAATTATAAAAAGGAAAATTTTCATTGATAAAATTCTAGGTGATTACATTATTCCACCATTGGAAATTTTAACCTTTGAAATTTTTTTTACATAGGAAGGGAAAAATATGAGAGGGATTGAATACATAGATAATAAGTATATAAAACAGGAAACATTTAACATACAAGGAAAAACATGTATCTTGTGATTACCTATGTTTCAATGTATGTTATCTATGGTGATATAATTATCCCTATGGTTCTTACTAATGTTTTTTAGTTCTAATCTCCAAAAATATGAAGACTGTGCTATGATACCAGCTAAAGGAGCCCTATAAATATAGGTGTATTATTATATTATTTAAGCCGAATGAAATATTAAATACAAACCATGTGTCATAATGTTTTGTATCATTGAAATATCATGTAAAAAATTAGAAAACATGAACACAAAATAAAAACATATAATTATTTAATTTCTTTAATGATATCCTAACTTCCTTTGACCACTTACATACTTATTGGATAACTTGGGGAATACATGAACAATTAGATGAACTAAAATCATGAAAAGGGAATACACATATGAATAAAACATAGTACATTTGTTGGAAGGAATAAGATGAAGACATAAAATATAATAAAACATGATTAAACATAAGGATTCATAACATTTAGAACATGAGATCATGTAATGAAGTAACATATTAATGTGGATGAAACATAAAACATAACATAGAAATTATTCAAGGTTAACTGCTAAGACTATATCACATGGTGAAAAAAGGTACCTAAAGGAATTAGCTCTTATCAATATACCAAAATGTTTTCTCATGAGACTATACATTACATAATTCGTAGAATTATAGTCTTGGAACACCCATTATAACATGTTAATGAATACATGATCCACATCAAGAATTAAACATAAGGAGTAAATTTAAGGGTTACCCTTGGAAAATAATAGGTTTCATAATCATGTCATAAACTATAAACAATGGTTGTATCATAATGATGTATATTAAAGAATGGATTTTAAAAAAACTTGATCACTTATAAGGGAAATTTTGAAAATATTACAATAAATGATTTCAAAATGGATTGAAAACATTTAAACAAATTGTTTAAGAAACTTTCGAAATTAGCCACTTTGGTGCGGTTTAAGAGAAAATATAAAAGCGTCTTTAAAAAAGAAAAATGAATAATTGTTTTTATAAAACCAAACATAAAATAAGATAGTTTTTCATGATAAAAATATTTATTTAATAAAAAATTGTGGCGACATCAAATATATTAATTATTTTACTTGAAAATGGTAAGACATTGGGATTTCCCTTTAATCAAGCTTGGTTATTTGAGAGGAATAGAAAGGAAACCTTTATAAAACATGTATTTACATATAAAAGAAAGAATAATTGAGATATATACATATGTTTGTAATATATAAAAATATCTATGAGTATTACATAAGAATATTTTAGAATTACATTTGGGTAAATAGAGTGAAATTGTAAACCGAATGAAAAAATGGAAGTTCAGAGAGAATCTTTTACCATATGTTCGAAAGTGTTATGAACATGCAATTAATTTCGTGGATAATCAAATTAAATAAAATACTTAATTAATACAATAACTATTATGCATTTCCTTAATTTATTATATTTTTATTAGGTTCATATATGACCTTTTTAATGAGTTATAACAATCAATTTCATTACACAGGGTGTAATTATTTCATGATTTTATGATCAGTTCTTTTGGGATTAATTATGGTAGTTTATGTAAAATAGAAAAAAAAACTATATAAGTTTAATAATATAGTATTAATATATTTCTATAAATTTATATTATCCCATATATCCTTTTATTTTTTTTCATGGTGACAATTCATTAGATAAAACATTTATGAAAAAAATGGTTAGTTTAATTTTGAGGCTTTTATGACCATCATGAATTAGTATCGTTATATTTAATAATAATTTTATATAATTTTTATAGAACATTAAATAAGTTATAATAAAAAAATTATTAACTATTTTAAATTTAAAAATGGTTTTATGATCTTCCTTGATGGTGGTAATGAAAAACAAAAACTCACCGTCCATGAAGGCAGTGAATCGATACCTCACAGAAGATGTTTTTTTATATAAAATGTAGAAGATTAGACATTTTATGATGAATATTCCATAAAAAGTAAAATTAAAGTATATAAATTATACTGTAGTTATCATGTAACTTTATATAGGGAAGGTGAAGGATGGATAAAAATGGAATGAAATTAAAATTGAAATACGGAGGGTTTTACCTCTTGAGTGTTGTCACCTTGTAAACCACCTTATGGAACATTGAAATGGTCTTATAGTGTGACAAGAAAGAAATAAACATGGGTAATAGGTTTGGTAGAGTAACATTTCAGAATATAATAATGCTAAAAGGTTTTAAGGTGTGTGGAGAAGAGGTGGCGAGGGGTGGTATTTATAGAGGGATAAGAGTGATTTTTTTATTATATTAATTTATTTATTATTTTGGATTAAGAATATCAATAGTGTTGATTATTGTGACCAATTACAGTAACTAGATTAATTATGTTCAAACTAATCGGTTATTTCATCATCCTCACAACATCCATGGCTCAATAATTCATGTATTTTGTAAATACGATATTTTGTCGTATTTCACTATTCACCAAAAATTCATTTATGTTAGAAAAATTCAAAAAATATCCATAAAGAATTTTCAATATCTTCATTTAAAAAATGGAATATATTTTAGGAATGTAATTATCCAAATATGAGAAATATAATTTTTAATTAAAATCATAATTTATTTAAAAAATATGTATTTTAATATTATAATCAACTTTATAACACATTGAAAAAGTAATTAAGGTCTCATTAAATTATCTTATTATCATCAGACAACAAAATATTAATTTATGAATCTTTTTTTTGAAAACATGTTTTCTTATAAATAATTATATTAATTATAAAATTGTAAATAAATTTTTTCATTTTTAAAAAACATAAACCCTTTATTTATCATACATCAAACATTTTTTTTATATTTCTTTATATAAATATATCATATTTTTATTTATAAGATACATATATTTTATTTATTATTTTATAGTTTGGGTTTTTTTCTATTTCCTAGTTTACTATTCCTTCTATTCATATTACTATTACAATGTTCAACATACCGTTTAATTGGTATAGGTTCTTTAATTTCTTTAAATAGCAATGATTTCATTATTCAAATAGGAAAATAAAAATTTTATTGTTATCCTTATGTAATGTATGTTCTTAGAATTCCTAACATTATTATAAGAAGGGAAAATTTAATTTTTAAAAATTTCAGTTGTTTCATGAAGAATCTCTCAGATATTGAAATATATATTTAACTCATATACTATGTGCCTAATCAAAAATCCATACTGTGTAAAAGATTCATATTGATCAATATTTCACCAGTTAGTCAAATAACATTCAAATTAAGCATGGTATATAATAAGAGTATAATATTTGGCAATAAAAGTATGCACGTTATATTATTAGGATATTTAGAGAAGATTTAATGTCAAATTGAATGTGAATAAGAAAGATAAAGTTAATGACTACAAGAATGTATTAAGGACGGGAAAGTGTAATGTTCTCAACTTAAGAGCTACAAATCGGTTCCCCGAGCCGTGTCATCCTTTGACCTCAAACGCACCTCCCCTTATGCCATAAGTTACCGACTAGTAGTGAGGGTCTAAATTTGTAATGTGGGGAGACTATAACTTTTTACTAGATAAATCCATAGCATATAATAAGAATAAATCATTGAAAAAGGTAAAAAAATCAATGATAAAGAATTAATAACCAATTACTATACTGGGTACAAACTATATCCTACAACAGATATGTCATTACATGCTACAATGACAAGGAAAAAAACCAAAAATAAATATAAAAATAGAATCCCCAAATGGTCCTAACTCTATGTCTAGAACCTCATCCATTAATTTACCATGTCCATGTAAAAGGCCTAACATATGGCCCTTTCCCTTATCCCGACCTACAAGCATGAAATCTTTTCAAGTATCCAACAATGGCCTGGGAAGGGTGTGAGTTCAACCCAGTAGGCCACCACTAATGATGTTTAAAAAATATCAAATATAACATATACTTCATTTAGTATGAAATAAATAACAAGTAAATAAAGTACCATTCAGAAGCCATTAGTTTACGAGGTTTTCTAGAATCATTCCTAACATTTCTTCCAAATTCAATTACATAAAGCATTTTCATTCTTTAATTCAATTTCATCATATGTTCAGTGTACGTGGAATAATCAACCATATCAAGCTTATGAGTGACAAGTAATGTTCCCTAACTAACGAGGTATAACATACTTCTCAATCAATAAACCTCATGTTCCTATGAACCCCGGTTTAGGTAATTCCATAAAATACAAACATCGGGGCAATATAGTATCAGTTTGACTCCCCAACCAATGTATTACAGGGTGGGGTTATATCATCAGTCCAACCCGACTATTGGGAGGATCTTTAGTCATTTATCCAAGAACCAATCCATGTTCACATCCTTATTCATTCATTCATTACACACAAACCATGTCACAACCAACTCAATTTATCCATACAAAAATCATAATCCAACAATCAGCATTGGAAATAGAAATATCATCATGACCCATTAACATGTATTCCATTTACTTTTCTTATCCCATTTATCCCAATTATCATTTCCATGTCTAGAACAATATCAATATTCAATAATTTCCCTCTTTCCTATCATTAATCATATTTAACCATTTCACATTCCATTACTAAATCAGTATAATCCACAAGGTATCTACTTGTCACAGAACAATGTAACACTTACTTGGATAATTTATAGGCCTCGTAAATATTGGAACACCCCATGTACGGCCTCAAATAGTTCAGATAATCCATGTATCATTCCATGGGGACCATGAGAATTTCCATTTTTCCTTTAGATACTTTTTTGTCCAAACCCTACCAAAGGGTTCAAAATGACAACATAAAGTGACATATAACAGTGTTGTACATGAACAAATTTACAACGAAAATATGGGATATAACTTGTAGACCACCTACATTGAATCTATTGATTAACATACTTTTATAAAACCTTATATCCTGATTAAAACCCCATTAAAATCCTCAATCAAGATCTCACTAGAGAATAGGGTTTTTTGAGCTTCAGATGAAGATAGGAGAAGAATACAAACTCTAATTGAGAAAAGGAATAAAGAATAAGATTAGACTCAATGTATGCATCAATACGCAACCAATGAAACTCCAAAAAGCCTAGGATCAAAGGGAAATCACTCTTTTTAAGGTAGTGTTATCCAATTTCGAATCTAGGGTTTCATGAGGAAGAGAGGAGAACTACTCGAAGTCAGACTTAAAAATAAAGGGGTGGCATTTTTATACTTTTTCCAGCTTTATTGGGCCACATAGTTTTCCCACATAGTTTCCCAAACCTTATGTAAATCAGGAGCATATGACAATCTGAAAATCACCCCATCACACAGTTTCTTGGGATTTCAAAACGGTTTTCCCCAACTATGAGAAAACCATGAAACATTCCTAGAAAGCTCCTTTTATCCACATATTTCATGCCTCGAACCCCTAAAACACCTTGAGGCTTCTCAAGAATGTGATGAAAAACTTATTTATCCAAAAGAAGTGACTTAAATAGAAACATTGTAAAAAATAACCTTAAAAATAATCCAGGATCTTACAACCTCATCACATTTTGATGAATTGTCCTCAAGCCATTCTTCCCAATAATCATTTAGTTTTCAAAGAAAAGAGATCAGGCCACTGGGCCCATATATCAGATTCTCACTCCCATGTTTCTCCTTTAATGTTTCAATGCTTTTATATAACACATACCTAAGGAACAACCATTCCCCACAAGATCTTCTCACTATGATCCACAATACAGAACGCATTTTCCGCAAAGGATGTATCCTCCTCAAGCTTGAAATAATCATATTTTATAAAATAATATGGATAGGGGTGGTAATATTAGAGTTTTGAAACATGAATAACATAATTAATCCCACTATACCACTTTGGAAGTTCCAATCAGTATTCCACCATTCCAATCCTGTTAACAATCTAAAACAACCCCACATAACTGGGCACTGAGTTTCTTTATTTTTGGATTCGATAATGACCCATCCATGGTGATAACCAAATGGACACACTATCACCAAACATGAAATTGAATGGTCTATGACACTGATCTAAATATAAACTTTATATACTCTATGACATAATATTATAATTCTCAATCAACCAAACATTTTTTGACACCTCCTATACGAGACATGGACCTAACATCTCAGACTCATTGACATCCAAATAACACTACATAGATATACACGTCCCCTCATAGTGGTCCTCAAAGGGTTCCATCGAAATCATATCCAAAAAACTTTTATAGTAATAAATCTCAATAGGAAATAAATTATATTCCTATGATACACCGAAATCCAAGACAAAAGCTCTCAACATTTCCTCCAACAACTGATTTGTTTTCATGGAATGTTCGTCAGTCTGTGGGTGATATGTCGTACATAAAAACACTAGATTCCCAAGAACCCTATGTCACCCCCTATAGAAGGATGATGTTAAACATGGATAACAATATGAAACTATGGTTCTGGGTACACCATACAACCACACTATTTCTCAGACATACAATTCACTGAACTGATAAACTATTATAGTTGCATAAATCATCATGAAATAAGCCACCTTAGTCAGTCGATCCACAATCACACATACTACATAACTATTCTAAGGAATCCTTATAATAACCACTATTAAATCCATCATTACATCATTCAACTTCAACTGTGAAATGGGAAGTGACTATAACATCCATGCTACATGTTGATGTGAATCATTCACCTATTTAATGGTATGGAATTTTGTGCAAAACATGCAATCTGTTTCTTTATTCCCAGCCACCAACACTGTCAAAGAAGGTCATAATACATTTTAGTCAGAACAAGATGTATTGTACAATTTGAGTCATGGAACTCATGAATTGAATTTTCGTGCACTCCTTTTAGCACCACAACATGGCCCCGAATGTAAAAAAATACATCATCACACACATCCATGCTAGAAGGTTACTCCCCAGCTTCCGAATTTTCTGTCATATCCAAACACTCCATGTACTTTAGCTGACTATCCTTAACCTGACTCAAAAGTGTAAAATAAATTACTATAGATGAATCTGTCATCTCTGCATGCCATTCATGTACATCAAGATATAATTTGGAAAACAAATCCATCATTATCCACTTGAATCTAGAGTCATGCACAATCTAATTCTATGTCTTCTGGATCAAAGCATCTACAACACTATTCCTTTTATCTAGCGTGTAAACCCACTCAAAATTGTTGGATTTATGGTAAATGAACAACCTTCTCTATCAAAGATTCAACTGAGATAATATGTATATAATACTTTTTGATTTGTAAAGACCCTGAACGTTTCCCCAAAAAGTAATGCCTCTATCACTTTAGTGTATAAACCACCACAGCTAGGTCAATGTATTGAGTATGGAAATTTTTTCCAAGAGTCCTCAACATTCTTGAACCATAAGCTACAACTCAATCATAATGAAATAACACTGAGCCAAGTCCAACACCGGATGCATCACATTACACGTTAAAATTCTTAACAGGATTAGAATACATCATAATCAAGGAAACAGTATGCCTCTTCATTAATTATTAAAAATAATTCTTGTATGCCTCTAAACATTTAAACTTAACCCCCTTATCGGATAAACCTAATAACATGGCTACCAATTGAGAGAAATCCCATATGAAACTCCAGTAAAAACTGACCGAATCTAGAAAACTACAAATACCAGAAAAATTCTGGGACAGATCCTAAAACACCACTTCTTGAATCTTATTTGGATCCATCGACACAACAGAATATGAAATTTTGTGTCCCAAGAAATGAACTTTATTAATACAGAATTGAAATTTTGATAGCTTAGCATAATGCATATTCTCTCTTATTGTAATCATTATGATTTCAAGATGTTACGATTGATCATCAAGCATTCGTGAATAAACCAAGATTTAATCAAAAAATACAACCACAAACAGATCCAAATATGGTTGAAATATCTGATTTATTAATTCCATAAACACAGCTGATGCACTAGTTAGTCCAAACGACATAACCAAAAACTCATACAACCTGTACCTACTTTGGAATACTATCTGGGGTACATCAGAAGGTCTCAACCTCAAATGATGGTATCCCGGAATCATATCAATTTACGAGAACACAGAGGCACCCATAAGTTGGTTAAAAAAGTAATTAATTCTTGAAAATGGGTATTAGTTTTTATCCTTCATCTTATTCAACTTTTTATAATCGACAAATAAGTTCAAAGACCTGTCAAACATCTTATCAAACTGCATGGGTTATCCCCATAGAGGCGTACTATGTTAAATGAATACCTTTTTTAAAACACTTTTTAATAAACCTTAATTACATGGAGTTTTTGCCACAACTATTCAATATAGTGGATTTCAAATGGGTTTTACCCCTAGTATTAAGACAATTTTGAACTCCACATACCTTTAGTGTGTCAGTCCTGAAAAATCCTCAAGAAACACGTCCTGAAACCAATCCACCAAAATAGGAAAAACATATTGCTTCACTTCTCTATCATAATGACTAAGGCAGAACACTTGGGCTAGGATTTCTGCCACATACTGGAACATTGGACCTACACAGACTTCTCAAACATACTTGGTTCAACCCACCCTGTATTGCATTCCATCATCTACATAAAATGAGAAACTTTATCATGGAACTACGCTTCCCTATTTCCTTGAACCAGTAGATCCTCTTGGTCCACTATTGGGGGAGCATTCACAGCAATGTATTCCTATTTCCCAACAAGAACATGTTCTAAAGGTGACATTTGTTTATAATTAAAAATAAATACTTTAGAACAAAATCCATAATGATTTCAAAAATATAAAGGAAGTCTCTGCATAAGCCACTAACAATCCCATTATCATACAACACAAAAATAGTTCTAATCATACCCAGAGCCCTAAGATTTTCAATTTCTAACAAGGGATATGGGTAACATATGATAACTAACTCACATTGTTACAGGCCTCACATTCTACACCATATCAAACTATTCCCATATCCCAACTTACATCAAGTACATTTTAATTATCCTACCACCCTTTATCAAGAATGATCCTTGAATTATTATTTATAATTTTCTCAAACTTTACCCCATTGTATAATTTTATTAGACCTAATATTTCCACATTCAAGAAAATAAATTTCATTCAACCCTCTATGTCCCACAGACTGATCCTATGTGTGTGTCTCTACTATGATTCATTAAAATTATATACATAGGTGCCTAGAATAATGCATGAATTCACAACCTTGTGTTGGTTTATCCAATAGAATAATATCATAAAACCTTCACATCAAAACAAAATTATCAACCAATGTTAAAATATAAAATAATGTAACAACACGCAATAAGAATAATAATTCCCACCTAGGGTTACTTGGGTTTTCCACTGTACATAGGTTAGATACTCCCAAGAATGAGCTCATTACCAAGGCCTGAAACCTTCCTAACCTCCCATGGGCCATTACCAAATAGTATGGCATAGAAAATACTTCCTCTCATACCACTTTGTAACATCTCTAATCCGGGATCCACTAACTGGTGCCGTGAGTGGGGTCGTCAAATGATCTCTTGCATGCGTCCTCATATGCCATAGATTTACGACTAACAGTGAGGGTCAATATTAGTAGTATGGGAAGACAATAACATTTTACTAGAATAATACATCGTAGATAAGAAGAATAAATCAAAAAACTATGTACAAAAATAAATGAACAAACATAAATCACACTTTCTCATGCTGTGTTGAAATCGTTTCCAACTGTAGATATGTCTTGTCATGGAAAAATTCCAAGTGAACAAATCCCAAAATAAAGACAAAAATAGGATCCCCAAAAATTACTAACAATATGTGTGGAACCTTATCCATGCATGTACAATTTCCTAATAAACTTACTAGAATATGGCCCTTTCCCTTGTCTAACATGCAAGCATGAAATCATCTTGGGTACCAAACGGTGGCCTCAGTAGGGTTCGAGTACAACTCATTAGGCCACCACCAATGGTTTCTAAAAAAATCCAGTCTTACAGATAGTTCATGCAGTATGAAATAAATAACAAGTAAATAAAGGAAAATTCAGAAGCCATCAGTTGATGAGGTGTTCTAGAATCATTCCTAACATTGAATCAAATTTTAATTACATAAACAATTTTCATTCCTTAATTCACTTTCATCATATGTAGAATAAACTAGGAATAATCAACCATCTCAATCATAAGGGATAGAAGTCATTTTCTCTACCTCATAGGGGATAAAATATTTTAATATCAATAAAAACACTTTCCATGGAGCCACAGTCCATGATCTTCCATCAAATAAAATAATTGTGGGAATATAGAATAAATTTCGACCCCACACCCATGTATTATAGGGAGGGGATAGAGAATCAGTCCAACCTGACCCATGAGAGGATCCTAAATTCTTTATCCCACCGCCAAGCCATAAAAAAAAATTTATTCATTAATTAATTACAAAAAAAAAATGCCACCACCAAGAAAAATGTTACATTAAATAATCATAATCCAACAATAAAAATGTTAATTAAGAATCATGACATGATCCGTTAACAAAATTTCTATTTATATTTCATATCCCATTCTTTCCAATTCTTGTTCACATGTCTATCCCATAAAGATGATTCAATAATTACCATGTTTCCACTAATTAATCATAATTAACCATTTCACATGCTATTACCATATAACCATACTAAAAATGGGATTTAATTGAAAAAAAATTTCATATCACTTGGATAATTTATAGGGACAGTAAATATGGGCACACCCAATGGATGGCCCCAAATGTTTAAAATTATACACATCGCATCCTATGGGGAAAATGTGGGTTTCCATTTATCATTAGACACATATTATCCCAAACCATACCAAACGTTTCAGAAACACAATAATAAGTGACAAAGAACAATGTTATACTTGCAAAGATCTACAATGAAACTATGGGATATAACCTGTAGACCACCTACCATGAATCTGTTGATGGAAACACTCTAAAACGAAGAGTAAGATCCCAATTCAACTCCCCTTCATAGAAACTACCTATATATCACTGGTGAAGAGGGGTTTTAGAGCTTTCGATGGAGATAGGAGAGGAATAAAAACGCTAATTGAGAAAAGGAAACAAGAAGAATATTATACATATATAGGGATTCTATCCATAACCAAATATGCTCCAAATAATCTAGGATCGAAGGAAAATAGCATTTGGGAAGGTTTGGTCATCCAAGACCGTATATACGGTGGAGGTGGAAGAGAGGAGGAAAACCGTTAGTTAAACTTAAAAATCTAATTGTGGACTTTTACAATTTTCCGCACATTAATAGGCTTAATAGTTTTCCTGCATGGTTTTCCAAACCATATGTAAACCATACACATTCAACTATTTGAAAATTAGCCCTCGCACAGAATCTGGGGAGCTCTATATTGTATTCCCCAATAGTGTGAAAACCATGAAACATGCCCATAAAGCTTATATTCTTCCAATTTTGTGCCATGAACCCCTATTACACCCTTGAGCCTTATCATGAACATGTGGAAACACTTATTTAATAAAAATAAGGGATTTAAACTAAAACATAAAAAATACATACCATCAGAAGAATCTGGGATCCTACAAAATGTCAATAATTTTCTTAGTCAAAATGATCTTACACTGTATAGGAGAAGAATAAGGATGATATCAATACAATATGTACACAATTTATTAAAAAACATAGGTTTTTTGTCATTGATAAATGGAAATATAATAAAAGGTTATTTAAAAAAATAATGAGGAAAATATCATTTTCAATTTGTTTTTTTAGAAAATCTATTTTCTTTTACTTTTTTTAAGAAAATTATTTAAAAATAAATTCACAAATTTGGAAGTTAATCTTCAAAAAATTATGTTGGGTAATTATTTACATGTCATACAAGTTAAAAAGGATCATTCAATTTTCATTTTAAAAATGATAGAAAGGTGCCTTGTTTGGAAATCAAGAAGAACATTATTTTGATATTTTTTTAAATATAAATAATTTTTAAAATTTATTTTAATAAATAATTCTGAAATTTATAAGTACAATATTTCTAAGTTTTTTTTCCAAAAAGATGTTTTGGGATGAAAATATATTTTTGACCGAATAATGTAGTTGAATTTTCTTAAAAACATTTTTTGAAATATTTGAAGTACCAAAGATCAGAAAAAATACACTATTACATGAAAATGATCATGAATAAATGGATGTGAATTAAAATAAAGGGTTTGTTAGAAAAATATGACATAATTTCTATTAATTGAAATTCAATAACAATCAATATTGATTAGAATGAGATTGTGATATAAACCTTTCAAATGATCAAAACATTTAAGTGAAAGTTAATCAATAAATAGATTATATGTATCCAGTATAAATAAAAATTTTAAAAGATTAAATGAAAAAAGATAATGTCAAAATTTATTATATACATATTTATATAATATTATGGAGAACATGGAAGTAATATAACCAAAGGAAAAATAATCGAGTTATAAAATTATTTACCACATGGTAACATGTAATTCAAATATACAAAGATGAAGAAATTAAAATTGAAACATAAAACACCATGAATAATTTATTATTGATTCTATAACATGTAAAGGATTAGTATATACACCATATAAACATAATCATGTGCACAACATTTGAATCTTCCTCAATGAAATGAAATTGAGAAGAAATCCATTACCTTATGATTCATTTTTGTCAAGCTTGATTTATCATAAATTATATTGGGTTAATAAAATTATTTTCTAATAAAAGAACCATATTAAAATTTATAATATCATATATTATCTTTTGATAAAATATAAACACATTTTTGTTAATAATCATACATTATTTTAAATGTTTCAGGTGTTAATTTTCTTGGTTTTCATGTATGTTAGGATTTAAAATTTTTCTTCCTCTTAAATCATTCCTGATTTCATCATATCTAGAATGTAAAATATGATATAAATATAAAACATATTCAGTATATATGTGTTAATAGTAATACATAAAATTTGGAGATAGGAAATGCAATAAACTATTCACGCATACGGTAGGTCATACGTACAGATGAACATTGTTTCCATTTTATTATCATATTGAATGAATGAAAAGTAATATATATATATATATATTATCATTAAAAAAATTATTTTCTCATATATATCCCAATTTTTATTAATACACTCCTTAACACATTCATGTTAATCGTGAATAATTCCCTTTTATTTATGTGGCGGTAGTCTTCCGTACACACAAACAATGTTATAATATTCCCATCAAATGGAAATCATGATGGTATGAGTTATATAATAATTCATGAAGTGTAAACACATTATAAATATCATATAAATCATATATAAGTAGTATTTACACCATTATTCCTAACCTTTAATGGTTTTAATGGAAAAACGAATGACATTATTCCATGAGGCGGTAGTCCTCCGTACACATGAATGATGATTTCATTACCCATTGAATGGAATTGTGTGTTAGTGTAGGTTAAAAACATAACATAAAAACATTTATGTATATTTTAGTTATTTATTATTTTATAATGATGATATAATAATAATTTAATATGGTGTAAAAGGAAATAAAATAAAATCCATTTTCAAATAACAATATTGTTCTTAGGGTATCCTCCATAGATCTGATCTAAGGCCTCCATATTTTGGCTTTATTCCCTATACAATGAGTATAGGAATAGGAGATGTATTTTTGGATAGTTATTTGGGTAATTACTTGAAATAAAAATTTGTTTTTGAGGTGAAAATAATGGGGGAGTGAGAGATATTTTATAAGTGGGGTGAGTTGAAAACTTGTAAATTTTTGTATTAGGGAATTCCACCCATGTTTTGTCCTTATAATGTTTCTCAAATAGTGCAAAAAACTCAATAATATATGGGATAAGGCCGAAATATGTAAATAAAAAGTGTGCTAGAAAATATTATAGGTCATTTTCCTTTTAGTTTTAATGTATAATCCCTTGGTAAACTAATTTTTTCTTTTAATCGCGATAATTATTTTCAAATCCTATCACTAATCACTTTAGTAAAAAATTATGTTTAACATATCATAAATTATAATTTTTAAATTCAAAATAGGAATTAATTATTTACCTATTCAATTTATATAATTGGATGAAATTAATTTAAAATTTATCATGCATATGGGTCAAGAAAACATGTTTTTATAGTAAAAATGATCGCAATTTTACTATGTTTATATATATAAATTCAATATAAAAATGATACCAAGAATCTAAATTATATTAATATATTTAGTATTGATATAATTTTACATTAAAATTAATTGTTCATATAATTCACCATTATAAATTGTTTATATGAATCTTTATTTTTCAAATGAAATTTAGTATTTTTATAATATTCTTCAAAAAAATGACATTTCATAAAAAAATTACCAAAAATATCCCCTTATGAAATTTTGACAATAAAATTTTAAATTTTTTTTATTTTTTCAAAGAAAATTTATAATAATGTCAAAATTTAGTTTTAATTTAAGTGATCCATTAAAAGGAAGCAAAACTGCCTTTTGAAAAATACATCTGTTAATGCATAAAAATGGATTTGTTCTTATCTTGTGTATATCAAATATATTGGATTAGTGTAAAATTATATTATTGAATATATAATATTTAATTTTCATTAATATCATAAAATTAAAGTAATTAATTTATATTTTTATTGAAAAATTACTTTTGGTGAATAATATAGTTTTTATGAAAATATTTCTATTTATATTCAATTGATTTTTTTCAATTATAATTATTCTGCCAAACAATATTTCCACATTATGTTTCCATAGATAGTTAATCATAACAATAATCAATTTGAAGGCTAGGATATAATTTTTATTTTAAATAATAATATTAATAGTATTCGATAAAAATCAGTCTTTCATCTGACACAAGCTATCAAAGGAACTCATTGTTGCGTATAAAAAAAATTAAAATCAATATTTCATGTAACACAAGATAAAATAAGTGTTGTGTGTAATATAATGTATTATAATGATATAATAAGGTATTGGGTTGTTATATTGACATAAATTTTTGGAGTTTCATTTCATACACATTATCAAATATGATGTTCCCAATTTAATCAATTGTGGTGTTCCATTCAAAAATTCCATTTTATGTTTCCAAAATAGATTTTCCTCAAAATAATTTTATTGAATTTAGCCTGAAGAAAATATAATTTATTCCTAAAATTTTTGTAAATTTTATTTTTGATAATTAGTATCATTTTATAAATCATCAGGTAATTATTATCTTGGAGTCAAATGATAGTTTTTCACTAAAAAGAGTTATTTTTAGAGAATAGTGAAAAATGTTTTTTTTAAACTATTATTTTTTTTAATTAAATTAAGTAAATTAAAAATTTATTTATGTTTAAATGTAACATAATTCTCCTTTAATTATAAATAATATAATTATTTACCTATTAATTGGTATTTTTCATGACTTTTGTAAACTCTCATTTTGTTGGGTCAAAACACATTTTTCTAATAACTGTCTAAGGCGCGCAATGTGTTTTTATATTAATATCTATTTATTAATGGTTATAATTAAATATATATATATTATATTTAATAAAATCTTTTAACATTAATTTTATTGTTTTCATAAGGAAAGTAATGGAATTAAATTTAATTTTTTTCTTAAAATTGCATTAGTCTAAAAATGCGTTTTCATTACATTTTGTAAGAATATTTAAAACTGAACTTTTTAAATTATAGAACTTTATTATGGTAAAAATGATTATGTATTTTTATTCATCATATTTAATATAATTTAATCCATTCACAATAATTTTTTTCCCTAAAGAATAATTAAAGCAATAAACTTTTTTTACTCTAGTTAAGGTTAAAATGGGTTTACTAAGGGGGGATTAAAATAAAATATAAGGGTAGGAATATCATATAAAATCATATAAATATAATTTTTTGAAGACATTATAATATTATATTTACAATTATTGGAATTATTTTCCATTTATCTCCACTTTCTTATGAAAGTGGCCTTATCTTTTTGATATCTTTTAAGTAATTCCTTGTATGTCCCTACCCTCACTAATTAAATGTAATCTATTATCCTAAAAAATTCATGTAATTAAATAATTATATATCATACAATACCTACAAAAAAATTAATTTTTTTACTTCCCATTATCCTTGATCCCTCTATATTCTCAAAAAACCAATAATTTGAGGCTTAATGTGTAAGTCAATGGAGCTCTCTTAAATAAGAGGTATAAATATTATCCAAGATATTTCAGCTTTATTTCTTATTCAACATTATATAAAAAAATATTATACAATAAAATTATTAATATAGTATCTTAAATACACTAATATGTTATTAGTATGAATTCATGACCATTTCCCACCTATTGTCTATCAAATTGTAAATTAAATTATCACATGTTCGTATATATGAAAAACAAACCTCCACATATCGATTTGATTAATTTTACATAAATATATTTAATATTTTATAGTTATGGTAGAATTTATTTTTAAATATGATACTTATTCTTATAGAATAATAATATCTTATTTAGCATCTTACCATTCCATTTGTTAGAAAATGATAATGCCACTCATGCATATGTGTGGACTACCACATCCATGAAGTGATGTGTTTCATTTTTTCATTTATGGATTAAAATGATGTTAAAAAATTTAAATTAAATGAATATATATGATATTGATAATATAATAATGAATATTTAAAGTTGAATTATTATTTACGTTTCTTTGAACCAATCAATCAAAAAAAAGAAACATTAGTCTTACGTATGTACATGCGGCCCACTCCATGATGTGAAATAATTATTTTTCACTCCAATTTATATGAATATTTATAAAAGTGAATATTATGGGAATATACAATAATTATAAAAAGATTAATATTATAGGTATCATGGAACCATAATAAAAGTTAATATACCATAACTTCTGAACTGAAACATATATATTAAGTGACATAATTGTCACCCTAAACATAAGGATTTTAATAAAACCTTGTTAATAAATAAATGTTATAACATTATAAGTAGATCAAAAATGGGATTATAATTTTATAAATAGTTCTTTTATATAATTTTATTAAATATTAATTTATTATACAGGAGGTTAGATTTCTTACATATAATATCAGACAAATGGTAAGTGTATGATCCAAATAGTATATGTAGATTCTCAATTACATGTGGGGGGTGAATTGTAGGTTTAAAACATTTTTTTAAACTTAAGGGAAATTAATATTTACAAAATTAAAACACGGAATATTAAAAAAATCTTATTTTGTTCCTAACTAAGAAACAAAATTTCATAAGGTCCAAAAAAATGAATCTGTAAATGAAACTTAAGAACAGTTGATTCCCCCTTAAATCATATACAATCATTTTTATCAAAGTATGTAAATTTACAAGAAAGTATATGGATGTTATAATTTCCTTATCAGAATACTCTAAAATAAAACATGAAACAACAATCAAGTATACAATTAGGAAGTAGTCTAACTTAATTAGTAGTGTATCCAATAACCTTGGATAAAGGTCTATTGATTTAAAATTTCAATGAATTAAGTCTTAGGAACATTAGGGTAATACCTCAATAAAAATATAAGATACTATATTGAAATTCCCCACAAGCCCTCTAACTTTAAGGTAGTCAACAAATACATCATTCTATCTACAGAAGTCCTTAATTGTAGTCAACAACAATCATAATTGAACTATGAAAACATAACAAGATGTTCATGATTGAACAAGATTTTCTTAAAATACACAAGGATCGAGAGTATTTATCTCTCTTGAAATCACTTCACAACATGTAATATCTAGGATCATTGGTCGATAGATGGATAATGAGATCATTCGAATGATATCCTTTTTATAGGAAAAACTTCAACAGTCAAATCCATCCCCCAACTATTATATTTTTCCTTTAATCTCGGAGGGACCTGTACACATGTCACTCAAAAAATGGTTAGTTAGAAACAAATAGTATGATATCATATTATATAGGAAGATCTTGAGAAGTATTATCATGCTTTTGAATAAATATAAATTAAGGAAAAAATAGAGTAGTTTAACCAAAATAGAATAATCAGAATATTGGGAAAAAATAGAATTTAGAATATAATAATATAAAAAATTGAATTATAGAAATATAGATATTAAGATTTTATTTTTCAATGAATTTATAATATTAACTCTATTGATTTTGGAGCCTTAATTCAGATTGATTCGAAGGAATTTGGAGTCTAAATTCTGAGGAATTCAGAATCGGTATTATGAGGATTTCAGAGTCTAAATTTCGATGAATTTAGAGTCTAAATTTCAGAGAATTTAGAGTCTGAATTTTGAGGAATTCATCATCTGAATATCAAAGGAATTTTGAGTCTTAATTTTAAATAATTCGAAGTATGAATTTTAGAGTATTCAGATTCTAAATATAAAAAGACTCTATATCAAATATTCCAAGGTTTTAGATAAGGGTCCCAATTTTTGACTTAGTAAAAAATTGTTAGACTTGGGTTTTGAGAAGAATATGAATAAGATATTGAAAAACAAGGTAAGGATAAAAAATTTCATAGAGAAATGGGATTTTCATTTAGAAAATAATTCTTAAAGAAATATAATTTTTTATGGAAATTTGTTTGTGTTGTTAAAAATATACAATAATGGAAATTATATTAGTAAATCTTATTGACCCAGCAATCTCTCCTATCTCGAAGGAAAAAAACAACATTTTAAAAAAGAATATAAGGAATAAGTATTTATATTTTTTAATTTTAAAGGAAAAAACTTATCTCCCTTTACATATGAAACGTGATAAATATGACTAACTCCCCCAATTTTTTAAAATCCAAAAGATCATATTCTTGTATTTCATAGAGAATTGGATTTTTCGTGCTTAAGAATATATTCTTTAAGAATATTCCTTCTTACTTAATCTCCCCCTTACATAGGGAGTTATATTTTTTATAAATAGTATTCTTTTTATCATTCTATTATCCCCTTTGTGATTTTAAAAAAGGAACAGAGGTGAAAAAAGTTAGACCTAAAAGGTTAGTGATATATAATACAAAAAAAATTATGGACAGAAAAATTTTCATTATGATCGGAAAAATTGTTATAGGGTAAAAATTCATCCAAATATCAGATTTCCAGAAAAAAACAGTCATCCTTCTTTTCTTTTGGACTGAGCTTTCTTATGTAATATTTTATCTTCCTGATCTCTTTGTGATCATCATCAAACAACTTGTGGAACTAATCCTGATATGGATTCCTTTTTTCAAAGTCCTTGATCTTTTCTTATGGAGACTTATAAATTTATGCTTCAGATTTTACTACCTCTTCTTGCTGACTAGACTTTTATTCCAACTATTCCTTGATCTCCCTTTCTCTCTTAAAATTTTAGGATACTAAATTTAAATTCCCTATTTAGATCTTTATCATATTGATTCTATGATACTTGATCAAAGATTTAGCTATTCTGAAAAACATTTTGAATGGTTTTTGATTATATCATATAACTTATCAAAATCATCTTTTACTGAATCTTATAAGTCATCAATTATTCTCATGTATTCAATCATTATTTTATACCATTTTGTTCTTTCCATACATGATATCATGTTAAAATCATAACCAATATGATGTTTTTAGAAATCCTCCTCAGGATTGATAATATTTTACATGATCGTGCCCATTGAATTAGACATTTGATTTGACTAAATGATGAAGCAACTGACATCTCAAATCATTTCTGGAAGTAAAGGTATTGTGTTCACTATCTTATTAAAATACTAAACAACTAAATCCCGACCTATCGAAAATGAGGATTCATAATCAGATTCCCTTGCAGGAGATGATATATTTTATAGATCTTAAAATTGTTTCTTGGATGATCCAGCAACATCGTTCTTGGATTTTATAGTCACAGTTATTTCAGGTGTATCAGCAGCCACCTGTTTTCCTTTATCAACTTTTTAAATAAACTTCTCAGACCTTGGATACTCTTGCTCACTATCAAAGAGTTGGACAATCTTATCTTCATCAACCTCTTCTTTCTCAACATCTTCCTTAACGTCATTAGTTTTGATGAAATAATGGTTTCTACTCTCATCATCATTAGGTTTTTCATCTTCTTTCTTTCCATCATTCTCTTTACCTTGAGAAATATTTTTTGTTGAATCAAACTATGATGTTCAGATTAAAATATTTTCTGAAAGGCATTCCTTCTTATGGTATTCTTCCCCTTTCTTAATCAAATCATCACTTTTACCCTCTTCCTATTATTTTTTTCTTCTTCTTTAACTTTCTAAATTATATATTCTACCACAAAATGTTGCGATATTTATATTTTCTTTCCCAAATTTTTTAATGGAACTGTTTCTTTGAGGAAGGATTTTTGTACCTGAATCTGTTCATAGGCCTTCTCTATATCATTATGTAAGGCTTGTAAAATTTTATCTCTTGAATTTTTTTTCATTAACTTCTTCTATTTTTCATTCCTTTAATATTCTTTAGTGGTCTGGATTTTCATGGCCTTTTCCTTTGCAGGATCTAACCCAATGCTAGAATCTCCCTCTTCCTCCATCTTCTTCATCTCCCTCTACTTCGCTACCAATTCATTATAGAATGTTTTTTCCTTTTTCAGATTTCATGGAGCCAACTGTGTTTTATGAACTATAGAGTTTTCTTTGTTTTCTTGTTCCTTCTATTTTATCTTCTCCTAGGATTTATTAGAGGTTTCTCCAACTTCCAAGTTCATTACTAAATCTTGAACTTAACATTCATAAAGATCATAAAATTATCCTGATTTGGCACTGAATCCAACATTAATTCTCCTCAATGTGTCATCACTTAGAAACATGATCTTGAAGGTTCTAGGTTTAGAACTACATGGAATTTTAAAATATTTTAAACAAATCACAATGATCTTCAACAAGATCACCATATACATGATTATCTGAGTCTTGAGAGTTCCATTATTAATATTGGTGATTACCAGAAGGATTTACTTCACTAGGTTTACCTTTCTAATGTTAATCAAAAAGTATAATATAAAGATATCACTTTTATTTAAGGGGACTTTATATCTCTTTCTTTGAATATAAAAAGCTTGTACCCAAAAGTCTAACATCCTGATGTTCATTGATTGATAATTGATCTTTGGAGACCTTATTCCCAAGAGTCCAACACACTCAATTTCATTTTTTTTCTCAACGCATACTGCCTTGTCAGGTATCTTGTGAGAGAAAAATATTGCCTCACCTACATAATGAATTTCAAGAATATTTTATACCATATTGAAAGACAGAGAATAGTTTTCCCCATTGGTCAAAAATAAAAACACTTACCCTCTGATTTCTTCATAAAAACTGATTGTATGATAAAACTCTATAAGAAGGTTAGGATAAACTGAATCTTAACACTTTGGCATAAAACACAAAAACTGTCCCATCCATTTAGCATTATATTCTTCATAATCATAGAATTATACTTAGAAAAAACATATAGATAAAAAAACCATTCCCTATAGATTTTCCAATCATTTATTTCCTTTTTTTAAGTCATCTGATTATATGGGGAATCTTCAAGTGACATCTAGAATGTATGAAAACATGGAAAAATAAACGACCTATTTGAAGAGGAGCATAGATTCGGTACACAAAGACTTGAAAAACTGATATGGGACAAGAAATAATGAGGCCATTATATATACTTCAAGAGACAATTCAAATTCTCGATTTGATCCAATAGTTGAAATAAGCATGATCCAATCTGATAGTTGAGATGAATGATGAGGAAGGATTTGGTTGATTATGGTCTTTCGAGGTTTTAAAGAAAAAATGGATTTAAGGAATGTGAATCTGATATAGTTCTCTTAAAAAAAGATAAAAATTCCAAAACAAAAAATACGAATATTTAAGGAAACATAAATTTCATATTTCTTAGAAATAAGTTTTCTTATTAATAAGGTTAAAAAACTAGATACGGGAAATTTTTTTTAAGGAAAATAAATTTTCAATTCTGAATTTTTTTGATTTAAAAAATAATTTAATATATGGAAAATTTTGGGGATCAAAATATTTCAATAAAAAAAATTTTGGGATCCGAAAATTATGATTAAGAAAGAGAAATTTTGGGTTTAAAAAAAGTTGACTAAGAATGAAAAATTTTGGGTTCTGAAAAAATTGATTAAGAAAGAAAAATGTTGGAATACAAATAAATGTACTCCCCCTATGAAAATAAGTTTCTTAATGTAAAGAGATAGGTTTCAACAAAACTTTAATATATAATATTACATTATGGTTATATTTTGTAAAATTAGTTTAATTTATTAAAATCTATCCGAGGGTAATGATTTTTTAAAAGCATCTGCAAGTTGATTTTGCATTCAAAAAAATTGAATGGTGATATCTTCTTTTGAGTGTGTGATAACTCAGAAAGTCATGCCTAATATCTACGTGTTTTACACAAGAGTGATTTTCAAGTTTATTGATTAGGGAAATGGAACTTGTTTTATTACAAAATATTTATGTTTTAGTAAAACTCAGGACATAGTCTATGAGTGCATGTTGCATCCACAACACTTGAGCACAACAACTTTCAACTGCTACTTATTCTGCTTTAGCGGTTAAAAGTGCTAATGAGTTTTTCTTCATGCATTACCAAGATACTAATGACTCTCCTATGAAATTAAATGTTAAAAATTTACTTATTCTGTCCATTTTATATACACAATAATCATCAAGTGAAAAATATTTTAAAAAAATAATTTTTTGAAGAATTGAAAATTACAAAATCCCGGGATCCCTTTAAATAGAGAAAAACTATTTTCATTGATTTTAATTGAGATTACATTGAATTAGATTGATATATTTCATATAATCATACATAAAACATTATGTATGGATAACTAGTGGTTAAGTATAATAAACGTATTATCATTCCTCTAGAATATGTTTGATATATTAGTGTCCCAGCTTCATCAAGATCATGTGTATTTGAGGTTCTAATTGGAGTGATTATACTTTTATTGTTTTCATATACATACTTATTAAGAGGATATTTAACATACCATTTTTGAGATATATAAGTGCCTTTTGGTTTTTGAGATATTTTAAAAGCATGGAAAAATATTAAGTCATATGCCATACTCATTTCAAACTCATATTTCAAGCGATTCTCAAATGAATCAGATATATATTGCTGAGTTGATCTGAATATAACATCATCAAAATATACCAGAAAGTCCGATCCAAGCATGCTTGGACCACAAAATTTATTAATAAAATAAAAGTGCAGAAACAGGAGAAGGAAGAGAGAGAGATTACAAGTCAAAACATTCATAGTCATCAAAATATATTTTAACAATAAAATCGTTTTTCTTATCTATATTTTTTAAAATAGTTGGATCAACCATTCCCTTAACATAATGGTTTTATAATAAAAAATTTTATGTCATTAATTCCACACTCTAGGGGCATGCTTAAGTTCATATAATGCTTTGGTAAGTTTGAAAACATGTTCAGGATGTTTTGTGTCCTAAACTCCAAGAGTTTTTTCAACATAAAATTCTTCATGAACATATCCATTAAGGATTGAACACTTCAAATACATTTTAAAAAGTTTAGAATTAATGAATGCTGTAAAGTTAAGTAAAATGTGAATAGATTCAAGTGTAGATATGGGAGGATATGTTTCTTCACAGTCTATTCCTTCTTGTTTGTTATAGACATTAGTAACAAATCCAAATTTATTTCTTATTATTATTAAATTTTAATCACATCTATTTCTGAAGACCCACATTAATCCAATTATAGATTTTTCTTTAGGTCATTCAACAATGGTCCGGACACTATTCCTTTCAAATTCATTTAGCTCATCTTGCATGGACTTTATCCAATCATCAATACCTAATGCTTCATCAGTGATTTTTGGTTATAATTAGGAAATAAATTCTAGATGTTTTACTTCATTTGGTAAATAACTTATAGTCCTTACAGTGTATTTACATCACCAATGATATGATCATTGGGATTGTTCTTATGAAATAACTGATATAGGTTTTCTAAGAACTGTTCATCAATAAATGGTATAAAATATTCTATGGTAAATAATTCAGAAACATTTTCATGAGTATTTTACTCAATAGAATAATTTAATATCAAATTATGATAATAAATTTTTGAAAACACATCTGAGGATGTAGGTTGGGGTTTTTAGAAGATAAAAGCATCAGATTCATCAAATTTATAATGCACAGTTTCTTCAATAGTACAAGTATTTTTGTTAAAAACTCTATAAGACTGAGAAATAGTGGAATAGCGTAAGAAAACTCCTTCATTGGATTTGGGTGAGAATGTATTTATGTTATATTTAGTATTCATGATGAATACTTTGAATCCAAACTCATTGAAGTTAGAAAGTATAGGTTTTCGACCAGTCCACAATTTATAAAGTGTTTTATTAAGAAAATGTCTGATTAAAACTCGATTTATTTTATAAAAAGTAGTTATAACCTCTTCATCCCAAAACTGTTTTTCAATAGAATATTCAATCAACAATGTTTTACTTATTTATTGAAAATTATATTTATTATTTCAACAACACCATTCTGTTGAGGTCCTCATGGGGTTGAGAAGTTATGAGTAATGCCTTATTTTACTACAAAATGTTTCAGAACCTGAGTTTTGATATTCTGGCCCATGATCAATATGAATAATTAACAATCGATAGTTTTTATTGTAACATTCCAGAAAAATAAAGAATATTAAATGTTCATATTTATTAATATTTTTGAATTAAATATAAATTTTATTTTAATGGGGATTCTATATTCAATGGTGTACCTGACACACAACAACGGGTTTCTTTGAAATATTACACCGCATAATAATAATATAATATTATTATTTTAAATGGTAGTTAACACCTAGCAATTATATTGGATAGAATTAATAGAACTAACCTAAATATGATAATATATTTTTGTAAATTTTTTTTTACATTCATCTAATAAAAGTCACAAGATTAAAATGTAAATGAATCTAATTTTAAGAATAATTTTCTTTAAAAGGGCGGTTTACAACCTTTTGATGGCAAACCCATTTTAATATAGTTTTTTTCAATTTTCAATTTTATATTTGAAAAAATAATTTCCATCTTTGGAATCGGGGCATAAAAATTTACTTTGGATTAAATTTTTATATTTTTCTAATAATGTTCCTTTTTAATGAATAATTAATAATGTTGTATTTTAATTCAAAATAGAATTTTAATCTAATATATTTATATGGTTAGATAATATTTTTAGTAATTTTTAAAGTGTAAATAAATTGTATTTTTACCATTAAACACAATTTTGGACATTGGTAGTAATTTCACTTTGAAATTGGACATTAACAGGTATCAATCTTTTGATGGTTATTATTTCTAAAATACACGTTTTTTGTTTTGATGATGAAAATTAATTATAAAATTAATTAGTGAAACTTTTATGTTTTTAATTTGTTAATATAGGCATCATTTTAGAATTTGGAATATCAAATTTAGATAAGAGTGAATTTTTTGATTTTTTCTGAAAACCTTCAATTTTTGAGGAATAGTGAAACCACTAAGTAGTAGTTAAAAACTGACTTTTTCATTTAATTGAAATTTTACCACTTCTGTAAATTTAATTTCAAAAATCAGACATACATGGTTGTCATTATTACGTAAAATTTGGTTCAATGGGATGAAAATAAGTTTTTCTGAATTGTAACTTTTGGCTTTTATTAACCACGATTAAATGTATTTATGGTAATGTAAGGTAAAAATACTATTATAATAATAAACAATTACCTTGAGATTTTTCCTAACCTTATTGGATAAGTAATGTCCGACAAAGAAAATCCATGGGTGAATTTTGGGACCCCATGGAGCCATATAGGTAAGATAATGACATTAATAACTTTTTATTTAAAGTAAAAATAAAAAATGTCACAAACATGTATCGTTTTACTAAAACAATTTTTATATGAGGTTATATAAGTTATATTTTCAACTATAAATATTCATGGGAAAGATAAAATGATTTTATAAATCATGGTATTTTTTTTAATTTTTAAACATCATTTAAGTAAAATTATTTATGACACAACGATGATGTAGTGTTTACGTCATTAATAGATGATTTAAATAAATAAGAAGATAAAAATTAAAATAATATCCAAACCTGTCCAATTTTTATTAGATGATTTTATTTCAAACATGATCCACCTTATCTTTGACTTCAATGATTTTTGGATCTTTAGAAACCAAAAATCATTATATAATAAAATAATATTTTCAAAATTTCTTAAAGAGAACCTCATCACCATTAGAAAATACCTCACTTCCTACACATTTTTTACACTTCTCAAACCCTTTAGTCATCCAACCTCTACTCTAATAATTTACCACGATCCCTCTGTTAATCCTAGAAGCCTTAACATAGGCATAAATCAATTCAAAAAAACATTTTTGTTCATACCAAATGGAGTACCCGAATTAAAGGAATAACAAGGAACATACAAGCGAGTCAAGTCAAAAACCGAGGTAAGGGGGTTCTTATCTCAGTTTTAATTCTGTGGGATTTTCAGTTTTCGCTAACAATTTATTTCATGTGATGTATTTTTTACTTCCATTTGAAATATATTATCATGATACTTTTTATATTCATGTTATTCTATGAATCTTTTGGTGGTTATTAACTTTTGGTCATATGACTCGATTGATTACAGCATGGTAAGGGATTCTTATATCTTTTTTAATTCTGTGAGATTTCCATTATTCTCCACATATATAAAACATGTGGTGTATTTTATACTTACATTGAATATATATTATCAGGATTCTTTTTCTATTCATGGTCTTCTGTGATTATTTTGGTTGTTAGTAATTTTCTAGTCATATGATTCGATTGAATACAATGTGGTAAGGGATTTTCATCTCACTTCTTAATCATGTGAGTTTCATGTTATATTTTCCACTATTTCTTTTTGGTGTGGTTTATGTACATCTGATGATTGTACTATTTATTTAATATACATTAATTTATGGGTATTAATATATTCTTTATATGATCCTTCTTTCATGGGGTGTATGATTCGATCGTTACCAAATCGGTAAGGGAATATTTTACCCTCCTCTTTTATGTCATGTCTTACTCTATGTTATATCTTATGGTTTCATTTTATTATATAGGGGTTTGTTCTTATGTATCCTTAATACTGTCCATTTCATGTCCAAATGATGAGAGAGCCTTTCCTCTCTCATCAGTTGATTTTCTAAATTTTTGTGTGACGCCGTTAGGCTGCCAAATATTTTGTAAAAGGAATTACATCTTCTCTTTTCATTCATGTTTCCTTTTCATGTGGTATGTCATTAAAATTAACATACCATGTTCTTATATCAATGTTATTCTGTATTTATACTATATTATAAGTCATTTATGAGTGGGTTACTCTTGTACCCCCTCTTTTTAATATTTTCTAAAACCAAGTTTAATAGGTGTTATGCTGCAGGTATTTCGTCTCACAATTTGTCTATTTTTCTCTCATAAAATTCTCTTATTTTATATATGTTAATAGAAATACTTATTTTGATTTTATGGGTTTTCATAGTTATAAAAAATGATAAATTTGATTCTGTAATTGACATACGTGTAACCTTCACTCCCTTTCCAAGGGTTATAAATGACATAACGATCTTATTTTTAAGAACTTTTAAAACATCACGATTTGGAAATAGACCCTTTTATTTTATTATCTATGGGTTATTTATGAAATTTTTTATTATGATATATGTGGATCACATATAAATAAATACATATTAATGGTGTTCCTTGACAGCTCTCCAATGCATTGGGTAATGAAGTATTCTCTCAATTTGACATGTTTTTCGATACCATGGTGAATAACCTTGGTAATTTTTATGACACCTTGGGGATGGACCATGGTGATATGTTCATGAATGTTTAAATGATATTTTTTAGCCAAATATTCATGTTATTATTCATGTTATTTTTATTATGATATGTATCTTTTATTATTGCTCAAGTCTTTAGGTTTTTCATCAGGTTCTTATTGATATCACAAGTGAACTAATTCCCTTGCTTTCTTTACTGGGCCTTCTGCTCACCCTTTCCATTGATTTTATGTCTCTAGTTTATTGGATGCAGTATTTTTACATAGGATGAAATTTTCCAGAGTATTCTCAAGGGGATTTAAAGGATTGTTTAATTTTTCATGTTTTTATTCTGGATTTCTAAGACACTAGACTTTAAAGATCCTCTGTATGTAAAATGTAACGAAAAGTTATGTATTAAAAAGGCAGAATACCGTAGTTGGTATAAAAGAATAGTTTATTTAATAATGGAAATTAGGATATGAAAACATTAGGAATAACCTTATATAAATTTTTAAATATAGGAAAACGTCATGGTATTTTGGTGAGTGTAGAGTAAGTGGTTTAACAAGAAAATACAGCATATTCTGGATACGAGCAGAACAATCTTAAGGTGTTGGGATGAAAATGAAAGGTATAAAAACACCTTTATGGTTAAAACATTTTTGGGTTATTTTTGAGTTTAATAAAATGGACAACACACATACCATGTGACAACCCGTCACGTCGGACAAAGCTATGGGAATCGAACCCACTACCAAAGTTCGATTGGGTTTTATCACCTACCACGGGCCTACATGAAGCCCCTTGTTAGTATGACTTTTTCATTTAGTTAAATGATTTTATGTGTCAATAATAAGTTATATCAAATGGATATCCTTAGTATATGAAAATGATTTTTTGATTAAATGATAACGGTTATTTTGGAATATTTTTTCTCTTTTGGAATACTATATATCTAAGGAAAATAAAATACTATGAGATTTAATTTGTCGAGGAATGGTCGAAATTTGTATTTTGTAAGAATCTATGTATTTATTACGAACATATGGATATTTGGGTTATTTTAGGAAAATTATTAACCTTGCATGGAGAATATGTGATTAGGTTAATTATATTTCAATATGAGACTTTATGATTAGTCGATGTTATTTGGAGATATATTTTAAGATTATTTGTGGAAGACTATGTTATTAAATCATTCTGAGTTTTGGGTTTCAAAATTAGTTTAGATTATTTAGAAGAATTTTAAGGACGATTGGGTATTGAATGGTCTTTCTAGAACTTTGGGTAGTGTTTGGTAAATTTTGGAGATTAATAGTAGTATTTATTTTTATAAAGGATTATCCTTTTGGGGGATTATATGATCTCGTACTAACCATTTTGGTTTTAGTTGATATATAAAGGCAAGGGAAATATATAGTTCTTCTTTTTTGGATTATGTGATTCTCAAGAAGATGATTCTTGTGATTTTGATGTAACCATGTCTTCTTGAATGCTCATTGTTTGGGTAAAAGATTAGTTTTTCGAAGAAACTTATTAAAGGATGAAACTATACTTGAAGGTAAGTATATTTACCTATGTTTTTATTCTATGTAGTAAATTAATTCCACAAAATTACAATAAGTAATGTAAAACAAAAACATTGTTGGTTTTCTTTTCCTACTGGGTAATCAAATACCATTTCAAAAATCATTATTTTGTGATTTTCTGGTGGTTAACTTTCTCTTATTCATGTTTTCTTTCACTCTATATCAGAATTTGACTATTTTTTTTCTCGTCCATATCCATCTCTTCCTACATGGAATCCTAGTGTGGGTTAACTTGGAAGACCTTTGAACTTCTCTTTCTTTTTTTTAAAGTGATTGTTTTATTGACTTTTTTTCCGATGTAGGACTTTCAAAAAAGATTCCAAGCCCAATTTTAAAATTTCAAGGACACCATTTCCAAAAGGGGGAAGAATGTAACATCCCATGAAAATAAAGAATATGAAATTTTCATATTTATTAATATTTTTTAATTAAATATTAATTTTATTTTAATGTGGATTCTATATTCAATGGTGTACCTGACTCACAACAACGAGTTTCTTTGAAATATTACATTGAACACGAAGAATATAATATTATTATATTAAATGGTAGTTAACACATAACCATAGTATTAGATGGAATTAATATAAATAACATAAATATGATAATATATGTTTGTTAAATGTTTTTACATTCATCCAATAAAATTCAGAGGCTTAAAATGTAAATGAATCTAATTTTAAGCGTAATTTTCTTTAAAAGGACGGTTTAGCACCTTTTGATGGCGAGCCCTTTTTAAATCCAGTTTTTGTCACTTTTACATATTATATTTGAAATATAATTTTCATCTTTAGAATCAGGGCATCAAAATTTACTTTGGATGAATTTTAGATATTTTTCTGATAATTTTCTTTTTTAACGAATAATGAAAAATGTTGTATTTTAATTGAAAACCACCTTTTAATCTAATCTATTTATAAGGGTATATTATATTTTTAATTGTTTTTAAAGTGTAAATAGATTTTATTTTTACCATTTAACCCAATGTTGTCCATTTTATGTGATTTCACATTGAAATTGGACATTAACAAGTATAAATATTTTGATGGTTATTATTTCTTAAAAACACGCTTTTTTGTTTTGACGACGGGAATTAATCATAAAATTAGTTAATGAAACTTCTATGTTTTTAATTTGGTAAAATAGACATCATTTTTCAATTCTAGATATCAAATTTATCAAATAGTGAAATTTTGTAATTTTTCTAATAACCTTCAATTTTTTATGAATAGTGAAACCACTAAGTGGTAGTTAAAATACTGACTTTTTCATTAAAAAGAAATTTTACCGCTTCTCTGAATTGAACATCAAAAATCAAAATTACATTGTTTTTATTATTAAGTAAAATTTGGTTCATTGGGATGAAAAATAATTTTTGGTGAATAGTTATTATTGACATTTTTTAACCACGTATAAAGGTAATTATGGTAATTTAAGGTAAAAATAATATTATAAAACAATTACCTTGACACTTATAATAACCTTATTGGAAGAGTAATGCCTTACCAAGACAATACATGAGTCAATTTTGGGGCCCCCTCGAGCCACTTGTGTAAGATATTGACCTTAAAAACTTTTTATTTATGTTAACAGTAAAAATGTCATAAAGATGTGTTTTTTTATAAGAAAAATTTTTACATGGGGTTATATAAATTATATTTAAACAAAAAATATTAATTAGAAATCTAAAAAAAATTCCTACATCATGGTATTTTTTTATAATTTTTAAACATCAAATAAATAATATTATTTATGACACAATGATGATGTAATGTGTAAATCATTAATGGATGATTTAAATAAATAAGAAGATAAAAATGATAACAATATCCAAAACCTTTCCAATTCTTATTGGATGATTTTATTTAACACATCTGCCACCATATATTATTCATTAATGATTTTTGGACCTTTATAAACCGATAATCATTATATAATAAAATTATGTTTTCAAACATTCCAAAAGACCCCCTTATATCCCTTATAAAAAGCCCTCAATTCCTACCCATGTCTCACACTTCTCAAGCACTTGGTTCATCCAAAATATGCACCAATAAGCTCCCAAGATACCACTCTTCTTCATAGAAGCCTTACCATAGGAAAAAATCACTTCAATAACCACTTTTGATTCAAACCAAAGGGAGTTACCCGATTTAAGGGAAGAACAAGGAACATATGAGCGAGTCAAGTCAGACAATGAGGTAAGGGGATTCTTATCTCAATTTAATTTCATGGGATTTCCAATATTCGACACTAATTTATAGAATGTATTTTATTGTGTAAATCTATTTGATTTATATTATCATGATTCTCTTTATATTCATTTTATTCATGTGAATCATTTGGTGGTTATTAGCTTTTTTTCATATGGCTCGATTAATTACAATGTGGTAAGTGATTCTTATCTCACTTTTAATTCCATGAGATTTCTATTTTCTCCACATATTTATATAATTTGGTGTATTATGTACTACCATTGGATCTATAATATCAGGATTCTCTTTATATTCATTTTATTCTATGATTCTTTTGGTGTTTAGTAATTTTTGGTTATTCAATTCGATTGAATACAATGTGGTAAGATATTTTCATCTCACTTCTTATTCCTGATAGATTCATGGTATATTTTCCACTATTATCTTTTGTGTGGTGTATGTACTACCCATTATTGTACTTTTTGTAATATAATTTAATTTACCAATTTTTAAATATTCTTTTTATGATCCTTCTTTCATGGGGTGTACTTTTTAATGTTAACAAATCAGTAATGGAATCTTTCACCCTCCTCTTTTTAGTCATGACTTCCATTATGTCATGTATTATAGATCTATTTTATTATGTGGGGATTTTTTATCTATATCTTTACTACTTTCCCTTTCATGTCCAAATTATGAGAGTCCCTTTCCGCTATCCTCATTTTATTTTCTAAAATTTTGTGTGACGCCATTAGGGTGATGAAATTTTTGTAAAAGAGATCAAATCTTCTATTTTATTTCATGTGTACTTTTCATGTGTTATGTCATTAAAATTTCCATAACATGATCTTATCTCCATGTTATTATATATTTATAATGTATTATAAGTTATAATGAGTGTGCTTCTCTTGTACCCTCTCTTTTTATTATTTTCTAAAACCACGTTACATAGCTGTTATGCTATAGAATATTTTCTCAAAATTTATCTCTCTTTCTCTCAAGAAATTCTCTTATTTTATATATGTGAATATGTATAACTATTTCATTTTTATGTGTGTTCATATTTATTTGAATATGATATATTTTATTTTATAATTTACATACATGTAACCCTCACTCCCTTTCCATGGGTTATAAATCACATAACGATCTTATTTTTAGGAACTTTTAAAACGTCACGATTTTGAAGGAACCAATTTCATTTATTATCTACAGGTTATTTATGAAATGTTTGATTATGATATTTTTGGGTCACATAAAAATAAATACATATTATGGGTGCACCCTTATTGTGCTCCAATGCATTGGGTATAGAATTAATCTCTAGAGATGAAAAGTTTCACGATACCTTGGTGAACAACCGTGGTAATTTTTATGAGACCTTGGGGATGGACCTTAGTGATATGTTCATGAATGTATAAATGAAATTTTATAGCCACATATTAATTTTATGATTAATATTATTCTTTTCTAATATGCTTCTTTTACCATTGCTCATGTCTTTATGTTTTTCATCAAGTTCTTATTGATATCACAAGTGAACTAATTCCCTTTCTTTTCTTACAGGGCCTTCTGCTCACCATTTCCTTTGATTGTATGTCTCTAGTTTATAAAACGCAATAATTGTATATAGGATGAATATTTCAAGAATCAATTCATGTGGATTTAAATTATTTTTTAGTTTTTCATGTTTTTATACCTGATTTCCAAGACACTAGATGTTAAATATCCTATTGGTGTAAAATGTAATAGAAGAGTAATATAATAAAATGGCGGGTTACCATATTTTTTATTTTTTACTTCAAATATAAATGTTTTAAAATAATAAAAGGCTTAATATTTCGTTTCTATAAAATAGACCCATGTAAATATGATGTAATCATCAACTAGAATGAATACAAAGTATATGAATCAAATACTTCCAGTTTGTGTTGGAACAAATAGATCCATATGAACTAGTTGTAATGAATCATAATTTGATACTTCACTAAATGATTTAATTCTTGAATTATGTTTCTTTCCATATTGAAAATTATGACAATATTTTTGAATAATCAAATCTAGGCTCTGGTATATCATTATAACTTATTTTCATCGAGAGTTTGTATAGGTTCCTTAGGTTGAATGTCCAAGTATTATATGTCATAACCTATATTAATTTTTCATTGCACTAAGGAAAGGTAGATAGTGGATCCAACGGTCTTCTATTATTGGTGTATAAACATTCTCATGACTTTGGGAATTAATAATAAAATCTTCCTTTTAATTGTGTAATAAGCATTTATTATTCCTAAAATTCACCAGGTTACCTTCACTACGTAATTGTATAATGCTATTAAGGCTATTCATAAGAACATTAACAAATAAAACATTTTAAATCAATACTTTTCCAAGATTAATGATGTTACCAATTCCAATAATTTCCCGAAGAGCATTATATATGAATGTTACTTTTCTTCTTTTCCTCATGATAAACATTTCAAATATTTTATTGATACCAGTCTTGTATTAGGAACACCCACTATCCACATACCATGTATTATTTTTGTTACTTTCTTTATTTTCCTAAAACAGGAGTTAAACTTTTGGAATCTAATGTTTTGTTAATCCTGAAATTTCGGAAAGAAAAATCTTAAGAATCCACATTTTCATAGAAAAATAGGCTTTATTAAAACCTAATTATTGTGTTTAATTATCTTAAGCATGAGAAAATCTGGTCTGATATATCCACACCTTTTAAATTTATAGCAGGTTACTTCAGAATTGTTCTTGTACTTTGTATCATTATTCTCATATCTATACTGAAAAAATATCTTTCCCACAATCTTGTTCAGTCATTAAGCAAGATTGTATTATTCATTCTCAGATTGATCGGTGTCTATAGATTCTATTATAACAAATGATTTCTTAGCATTCTATATATTTACCCTTTCTAGAGTCTTGGATTTTGATGTAGTAGTGAAATCTACACTTCCATTATGATTATTCTTTTTGTTAAAATCAGTATCTATCTTCATTCTTGTTTCATGATAAATAAGAGCTCCAAATAACTCATCAAGAGTAATTTTAGATACTTTCTATTCTCATAAATAAACTTCTTTTTATATTACCACTCATTGGGAATGATATCAATTATCTTATCCACACGAACTACATCATCAATATATTTATCTCCCATAGATTGAATTATTGTGACAATACTCATAAATTTTTGAATTACTTTGCAAACTTTTTCCCCATAAGAAAAAAAATCCATTATATTCAACACATAACATATCTCCTCTAGTTTCATTCACTTTAGATGTTCCCAAATGTGTAACATCATGTTTCATCCAAATGCAGTTGGCAGCTTCACAAGAAGATATTTTAAAATATATATTCTTGGTCATAGAACAGAACAAATTATTGTGTACCATATAATTTAGTTGATATTCTAGTTTCTCTTAATTGGTGAATGTTCTGACTTCCTTTTCTGGAATTTTGTAGTCCCTAGTAAGCATTACAAAATTGTATACTCCAGTGTTAATGAAAAAACTCTTCATTCTATATCTCCAATACTCATAATCGTTACTATAAAAAAATTTGGTGTCATAAGATTTATATTATCGATAGAGCTAACATTTATACCTTCCATTATATAAGAAAATACTTTTTCACAAAACATTTTAAAAGTAAATGTTTATAAAAAATGACAAAAATATTAAATCAAAACATGAGTAATAAATTTTAAGCAAGAAAATCTTGAGAAAGATAACTTATATGTAAGTAGAAGAATTTCAGAGCCCTTGATATGATACCAATTGTAGGATCAAAATAGTATATGTATATGATCAATTATAAGAGGGGGGGAATTGTAGTTCGAAAAGATTTTGTTTTTAACGTTAATGAAAAAATAGTGTTTAACAAATTTAAACAAGGTAAATTCACAAACCCTCTTTTGTTCTTAATTAAGAAATACACTTTCTTATGGTCTGGGAAAATAGATCTGGAAAAGAAACTTAAGAACTGTTGATTCAACCTTAATGAGTATACATTATTATTGATCAGAGTAAGTAAAAGTACAATAAAGTAAAATAAATTTATACTTTCATTCTTTATCAAAATACGGTAGAAATAAAAGATGAAACAACAATAAAGAAAAAAATAATGGAAAATTTTAACCTAAAGAGTAGGGTATACAAAAACCATGGATAAATATCCATTTATTTATAGATTCAATAAAGTATTTGTTACAAAAACTAGAGTAAGGCCATGATAAAAATATCATAGTCTTTTTCTCTATCCATGAAAGACCTCAAACATTATGTTAGTCGACACCTCTGTCTTTCTATCCCCTGAAGGCCCTCGTTTTTACTATGAGACAATCAGAGTTGAATAGTGAAAATTGAAGAATATGTTCATGGATGAACAAGATGTTCATAAAACACACAAGGCATAAGAATATTTCCATATTTAGAAATAACATTACAACATTTAATCTCTAGGATCATCATTTTATAGATGCACAATGAGATCTTTCGAATGAGAACTTATTTATAAGAAAAATTTCAACGGTCTGCTTTCTCCTGCAATGGTCATATTTTTACATGAATTACTAAGTCTGAATAATGAGGAATTTGTAGTGTGAATTATGATAAATTTGAAGTCTAAATTATAAGGAATACAGAGTGTAAATTATCATGAATTCAGAGTCAAAATTATTAGAAATTTAGAGTCTAAATTCAAAGAAATTTTAAATCTGCATATTAGAGAATTCATAGTCATAATTTTAAAGAAATCAACGTCAGAATTTTTAGGAATTTAGAGTCTAAATTTCATAGGAATTTGGAGTATTAATATAAAATAATTAGGATCTTTAATTTCAAATAATTCAGAGTCTAAAAACTGAAAGAGTCTATATCCAAGATTTTCAGGTTTTAGGTATGTATATGATTTTTTGAACTAGTAAAAAATTAATAGACTTGGTTTTGAGAATACATTGAATAAGGCATTGGAAAACAAGGTCAGGATAATAATATTTTTAGATAAAGGGAATATTCCTTAATAAAATAATTCTTAGAGAAAGATAATTTTCCTTAGGAAAACTTGTTTGAGATTTTCAAAATAAGTAGGAATGGAAGAGTGATAAGGAATCCTTATTGACCCAACATTAAGGGGATAATTGTCACAAATTTGAGTTCTTTATTACATGTTTTTGTTATACCCCATGTTTTATTTTTTAATTGTGAAAATAAAAACCTAATAAATTTTTTATCACGATTTCCTTATAATTATTTATTTTAAATGTTTTATTCCATTTTCATTACCTCATTGTGTTTTGACTCAAAGAATACAAATGTAGTGCGGTTCGTCAAATCAATATTGTATTATTGAGACAAGTTTTATGTTATGAACATATTTATATTTATGAAGTGTATGTACAACCCATTTGAAATTTTATATCCTAATGATTTATTTTTAATGTTATTCTATGTTGAAACGCAAAATATTACATTCAAGGTTTTTTGAATCAAAATTTATCAATGTGGAAGGGGTTTATCATCCTAAATTAACATCTTTGGTATAGAAGTTATATTATGTACGTATATTTTTTTATAATTTGTTTATACTTCCCATTTGACATATTTTATTATGAATATCCTTACATTCATGGTATTTAATGGTTTAGGTGTAGTTATTTATTTTCTTGGTTTTATGAAAAAAAATTTACCAATGTAGTAAGTGTTTTTACATTACAATATCATTTTTACAGAGATGGGTTATGCTTAATGTAATGAAATTATATAACCCATATCTCTAAAATAATATTTATTTTTTTTATCCACTATTTATTTATGTAAATAAAATATTTTCCTTTCATTTTCCTCTATATAAGTTCTCAAAGTGCCAAAATAATGTTTTTAAGGAAAATAGACATGATTTCCCTTTAGTTGAGAATATTTTCTACTATATCAATATTTTCCGTAAAATGTTTTAAACAATTTTTTAATACTCATAACATGATTACTAAATTCATTTTTATCCATGTTTTACTTCATATTACATGGTTTAAAATAAAAATTCTTTTTATTTTCTGAATGAGGTGCTTTTCAACAAACATATTAGGATAGCATTTATTTTAACATTCACATCATGAACAACATTTTACACCATCGTGAACACTCAATTATCTCAACATTCCATTAATTGTTTCCATGTTTTAAAGGAAATTTTCCCCTAAATATTTTTTATTTTTTAGATTTTAAATACAGATTTTCAATATGAAAATTTTGTTTTCCTCAAGAAATATTCATGTTCTATTTTAAAGAAATTATTTATCTATGATACCATCCTTTTATGTTATTTATTCTTTACTGTGGAAGTGTTGATATGATAAATTTCATATAAATTACATGTATGATCTATGATTATAATAATGAAATATTACTAAAACCCGTTTTCATTTCCATTGGTAAATATATACTGAAATGCTAAATGTTTACATGTTTTGGTGGAATACATATCAAAATATTAATATTATATGATTGGTGGTTCCATTATAGTCTTATAATATATTAGGTAATAATTAATTTTTTATGATATAATAGGGTACACAAGATGTTATCCCATTCCTAAAAGAGGGTACATATGAGTTTAACCCAAACCCAAAATAGGGAACATGAGTTGTAATCCCAATACTGAATCCGATACACAAGTTGATATCCCAAGCCTAATATGTGATAAATGATATGGTGGGTATCCCTAGAAGAATATTTCTTTTATTATGAGTATTCCACACATTATTCGATTCTATTATGAAATGATATCATGACAATGTTATTGTCACATGGATTATATTATTTGATTAATTTATGGTTCATGTCTTGTGAACCATCAAGATTTATGACATGTTTCATAAATATGATCAACAATTTTCTAGGTATGATTTTTTAATGTTAAGATCAGGTTATAATACCCTTATGATCTTGTTATTAATAAAAATGATTATTTATTAGTATCTACCATATTCACCCAAACTGGGCATTTTAGGTCACCTTCTATTACGTTTTCCTTTCACCGAGATAAAAAAAAAGTTTTATGTATGTAGTGTCTAAGAATGGTATGTGGTGTGATCAACATAGTGTGGGATGATGTAGATAATTTATATATAAGTTGTTTATATACACAAGTTTCAAAAGAAACTAAATCATTAAAATTATTTTATAGTTTTTAATGATGTATAATGAATAGTTCTATAATAATATATAATATTTATGAATGAAATGTTTGGGTCACCTCATTTACCCGTTATAAATTCAAATTTGTAGTACTGATAAAATTTTATCATTTATCAAATCCAAATTCTTGAGCATAGAAAGGTATAACTTTGTTATTATGGTATTAAATTCCAAAATAGCCTATTATAGAATCTAATATATAAAAATATATTAATATAATTTCACATAATTGTTACTATAAAATTATTACATTTTTAAATAATAAAATTAAATTTTTACATTATAAAGATTTCAAAAAACATTAGTGATTATTTAATTACGCAACTTTTATAAATTATAAAAAGATAATTTTTGTGTGGATTCAATTCCAAATCTTGTGGAAGAAAATTATTTAATGATATAAAATCCATTAAAATTTTCTAAACAAGATAAGTTCATCTACAATAAAAAAAATTATTCAATAATTTATTTTGTATTTAAGAAAACATACATAAAATATAAATAAATATGTTATTACTAAAAAGATTTATGGAATGTTACACATTATATTATTTTGTAGTTTCTTTGTACATGAATAAAATTAATAGAAGATCTTTTTCAAAGAATTTAAAGGAAATATAATTTCATTTGATTAGTTTTAATTTTTTATACATGTTTGTAAATAAAAAATGAATTATATTTTGAGAAACCCACTTGACATCATTATGGTTCGATCACATATTGAATTATTAAGTGGTTAATTCTATTATCTTACAAAAAAATCCATAGTAAATATATAAAAAGTTTAAAACAATTTATTTAATCTTTTATATTTTTATCTTTTAATGAAAATTTCTTAATTTTAAAAGCTTTTATAATTTTAAAATCTCATTTTAGATCATTTTATGCTCATAGTACATAATAATGACATAAAACTTGTTCATAAAGTATCTATATTAGTAATAGATTATTATCTTAAATATATTAGATAATATAATCTAATTTTTTCAATTTTGATAATTTTACATGGGTTTACAACATAAAATTACCTTATAATTTGAAAAGTACACATTTTGGTATTTTTGGAACACCATACTTAATATTGATTTGTTATTTATTAATACATGTCATAAATTAATATTTGAATATTTTCCAAAATTTCAATGAAACTTTGAGCTTATTTTCCAGATTTATATCATTTAATGCACCTTCGTAACTAAAAAAGTATTTATAAATTTGAAAATACATTTTGAGTCTTTTTGAGCATGTCACACATCATATTGACATGTTTTTTCCCCACATGTCAAATATTTATTTGTGATATTTATCGTAATTGTTTTTATAAAAAGAGTTTATTTTATTTATTTTGATCCTTTTAAACATTATTTTAACATAAAATATTATTATAATTCAAAAACATTACCTCTCGGTCATGTCAATAATATAAAATAGTAGAATAATATTTATTTTATTCTCAAATTTCATAAGTTAATTGATATTTTTTAAAAATTATTTCCACTCTCCAAGAACATTTTCTTTGTTTTTATCATTTTATAAACATCTATAAGTAAAATAGAGAGTTATAATTTTTAGAAATAAACATTGAATAATTTTTGGAATATTAAATTGTAAACCAATATGTAATATGCTTCTACTTTATATAAAATAATCATAAATCTTAATTTAATATTTATTGAAATATTTGTAAATATATTTTAATGTTTTGATCATTTTATTTATACTTCTAATATAAAGAAAGCTTTTAAAATAAATAAATGAACATTAGGTCATATTTATCACATCAGATGTTATATTCATTTATACTTTATTATTACAAGTAACAAATTAACCGAAGATCTCTTTTTAAAATTTTCAGGAAAATAATATATGTTGTTCTTAAATTTATACATATATTAATGTATTTAAGATAAAAACAATTATAATTAAAAATGATCATTTCTTAACTCATATAATATCATATTAATATGTGATATATTCCAATATGTGAATAATAAATCATCCATAATTGGATGGAACTATTATACCAATTTTTGTTTGTTGTCTTAGTTTTTATTATTTCAAAAAAAATTATAACTGTCAAGAAGATGTAATTATAAAAAAAATTGATCATTTTAAACTAATTATATATCTAATTGATGTATGGGTTCAAGAAAAAAATTTAAATTTATTTTAACACACTATTTTTGGAATTTAGATATATTAGTTTTTTTTTTGGAAATTTCGGATTAAAATTTAAATTTTTTGTGTGAAAGTGGATGTTTCATAGTTAAGGTGATAATTAGTAAATATTGATTATTACCCATGTGAGGTAAGAAAATTGAGGTAGTTTGTCTCATGTGGTAAGGTTCACTATTTACTAACTATGGATAGTGATCATGTTTGTGTGTAAATTTTCTAAATTTTCTAAATTTTTATCCATTTATTTCTTGAGAATTATTTTTTATTAAATACTAAGATTAATTTGGAATATTATAAAGTATTTATGTTTTACGTGGATGGGGTGATTTTAAGATTTAATTTTTTTTTATAAATAAAAATGGGTTATTATTATTAATTAATTTAAATAGTATTAGTATTATTAATCTATATTAATTAAAGGAGGAAATTCCCCCTCTCATTTTAATGTGTATGCTGAAAAAGGGGGAATGTTCTCCTCTATGTTTTCTAATATCTTCCCCCTTTATAAATTTATACTTCTAATATGGTTGATTATTTTGCTAAAATTGGAGAGTATCATTCTTCTCATATTATCTTATCCCAATACTCTTCATTCCTCTCCCTCTACCCATAGTTATGATCAATTTTTCCAAAGGTTTTGAATTTGGGGATTCCATTGATGTTTGATGATTCCCTTAATTTTATAGGTATCTTCCCATAACAGGTCAGGGGATACTAATATAAATATAACACACTAGGTAAGAGAGTTTATCTTCGATGTCAGAAAATCTAGTTTGTCTTCCAATCAATATATATGCACCCTTTAAATGTTTTTTAATAATTAACGTGACAATTTAAGGATGTTTATGTGTAGTTAATGAGTAATCAGTTGATATTCTCAATAATTAATTTTATAATGGCACAAAAAATAGTTTAATCATCACTATTTTCATTCTTTAGTTTAAACCTTGTTTTCCTTATTTTTATTATTAAATATTATGAATAAATGATATTTTAAACAATTTAAGGATTCATTTTATGAATAAATGTTTTTTATCATATACGGATATAATTTAATTACATAAAAAACTATTTTTATATGATATGGATTCATTGATTCAGTGTATGAGTTAGTTAATGTGTATTAATAAGAATCCAATTTTAGATAAATGATAATATGGGTTTCTATAAATATGAAGTTGTTGGGTGTCTGAATTAGTGTCTATTAATCATTTATTAAAAAATATTTTTTTTGTGTTAAAACACTGGTCATGTTTTATGGATTTAATGTGACCATTAATGGTGGAATTAAATATAAAATGATGACTTGGATTTTTGGAAGTTTATTAGATATGAAAAATAACCTTCCATCGTTAAAGGATATCCCTAATGTTTAATTTGGGTGGGATTATGTGGTGTAGATTTTGTTTTCTTGCATGTGGACCAAACTAAGTACCATCAAGTGAAATATAATACAATGTTTTATGTAGTGTGTATTTAAAAGGATAAAAAACCATGGTTTATACTTTATGACACTCATAGGTTCCCACTGACCCTTCCATGACTTATTTATTTTGATTCTTTACTCTTTTATATATTGATTGTGTTTTGAAGTATGAGGGTGATTTGTTGTAAAATATTTGTCATGGTAATAATTATGTTTTTCTATATGAGCTGTGTTTGATTTTACTAATAATTTATATAGTGAGTTAATTAAATGTATGAAAATTTTAATATGCTTGGTATTTAAAGAATATATTTGAGCTAGAATGGGTTACTTATGAAAAATAATTATATAATTTTATATATATAAGTCCTACCAATTATATATATATAATTTACCCTTGAATGTGTATTCCAATGAAACTTTAGTTGTATTTTAGATTGAGTTATAGGGTGGAATAGGAAGTAATTTCATTTTTTGGTCAAATTATTGATTATGATTTTTCAATTGATAATGGAATTATTAGAAGAAGATGGTGGAGAAATATATCCATTATGGGGTTAATAACCAATTATTCACTCTTCATAGATTTCATTTTAGTAATTTTTTAATAAATAATTTTATTTATTTGAATTACTATTCTATGTACATGGATCATTTTCCTTATTTATATATGACATGTATCCTAAAAAATGTTACATTTCAATTAGGTATGGGTAATGGTTGCATTAACCCTTAAATATTTTTACTGTTAGACAACAATTATTGACATATGAGGAACCTTGATTTATATTCCATTTCCTACATTTTAATTTTTTTAATCTCTAGGGATCTTCCGTTCCTTGTACTATCCACCTTCTTCAAAATTCACACATAATCTATTTGATAATACCTTCTTTTTTCTATAAAGGGTAATAGAAGAGCATTTTGTGAAAGGATTAATGATTTTATTTCCATAATGACTCCCATGTCCATCCTTTTTTGTCTAACAGGATTAGATCCTTCTCAATAAAAATGCATGGTAAATTTGTTGGATCTTATATACATTTAGTTCCTTCCACTAAATTTTTTTAATAGTATTGTAATGGATTAATAATTAATATTCCATAACTAGGTGGAAACACATTCGGTGGTGCATATTTATCTATTTGTGTGTGAATATATATAATTGAGCCTCTAAGGATTCGTATATGTTTCAAAAATCTCTAGAAAAAGATAATGATTATATATTTTCAATGAAAATATCACAAAAAAAAACTAAAGATCATGCATGGGGTAGTTATCTTCATGAACATTCAATTTCATTAGATAATAGGCTATCACTTTTTCATTCTTTCTTAACACAAAACCCACTACTTTTTTTGATGAATTGCTGTATACAATGAAAATTCCCACACTTATGGGTAGATTAAGTATATGTGAAGTTATAATACCCTTTTTTCAACTCCTTAAACCTCTCTACACATTCATTGTTACAACAAATCATGAATCTCTTCAGAGTCATATTTGTTATAGGGTTTTAAAATCATGATAAATTTCTCACAATTAAATCATAATACCCCGAAAACCCTAGAAATTTTTATATTTATATCACAACTGATGGCCTCAACCATTATTTAAATGATTTTTTTAAGGGTCAAAAAATTTCCCATTACTTGTGATAATATTTTCTAAGTATTCGAATTCCTACAAAAATAACTCGCATTTATTGTACATTTCATAGAAATTCTCATTTACTAAGGTCATTAGAATAGTTATCAATTTATCCACATTCTACTAATAGATTTTTGAGTATATTAGAATTTCATCTGTAAATACTACCATAAATTGGTCTATGTATTCTCTAAATACAAGATTCATCAAGTACATGAATATTTATAGAGAATTTGTTAGTCCACAAGGAATTACTATAAACTAAAAGTGCATGTAACATGAACGAAAGGAATGCTTCGGGATATCCACCTTATTCACTCATACCTGATAATACCCCAAATTAAGATCCAACTTAGATAATTATTTTTATCTACATAGTTGATCAAGAAATTCATCAATCCATGGAAGCATATACTTTTTCTTTATCATAATCTTCTTGAGATCGTTATAATCAATGAAAAGTTTCCTTGGCCCATATTTCCTCTTGATAATGAGAACTATTTCACCCCATGGTGATGCACTTGGGTGTATGATCACTTTTTCTATATTCTTAATTAGTCGTTTCTTTAGATCCTTAGTTTCAACAACAACCATTGTATATGAATTCTGGGATAATGGGAATTCCCTTAGAATAATCCCAATTTAAAATGAAACCCCTCTACTAGGATGAAGACTGATAAAATCTTCATGAAACACATTAGTGCATTCCCTAATAATATTAATGTCTTCTTGGATGATCTTTTCATTATTAAAAATCATTTTACCTAAATATAAATTCATATATCAAAATAATATCCATTATTGATATGTAGTTTCTAAGGAAGATTCATCATCCACCTTGAAAATTTATAGAACCATTGCACAATTAATGATATGGAGTGTGATTTACTTATCACATCAATTTATGTTGGATCTATATAACGAAATCCGATCCATACACAAATTTGTACCACATTCCAGTAATGAGAGTATCAGATGGTTCTTCAGGATGTTCAACCCACATATTTTGATAGGGGAGGAGTTATATACATGGGATGCAATAATTTCCCCTTTTTCAACTTCTACCATCAACTCCAATTGCATGTTTTTTTTGTGTAATTTTAATAAATCTAATAAACTTGTGTGATATGAAGGTTATATATAACTATTATAGAAAACTACATTTGATATTCTTTAATGCAAAAAAAAACAAACTTGTCACCACTTAATTATCGAGATCCACCTTGGCAGTTGTAATTCATAAGATCTCCCTTGATAAAATGGAGGTTGTTAATAAAGATAATATGTTTAATGTTTTTTATTCTTATTTCAATTATTTAAACCCAACCAATTTTTAATATTATGTGAAAGTGCATCATTTTTGGAATTTTAAATAGTTTTTAGCAAAATTTTGAAAATACCCTAATTATTGAATTCTAACAGTTTTTCATTAGTTTTTTTTTTGGGAATTAATTTTTGTCCACTAATTGAATTTTTTAAATTATTTTTTAGGAACCATTTTCTCATGGAATTCATAATTTTTTATGGGAAAAGTACTGAATCAACCATTTGGAGGCCCAAAAAATCAATTAGTTTAGAAAATCAGTTTTTAGAAATAATTGAGAAGCCTATAATAAATGAGGAATAAAATGGACCTCATATGTCCAATATTAGGGGATTCCACCTAAAAAATATTTATTATGAGAAGTATCATATCCATTATAAATACAAGGATTAAATTTGGTCATTTAGATGTTCATCAGGTGCATGAAATTGGAGGAATTGGAAGAGTCACTTCAGCTATAAATTATCTAAAAAATAAAGCATTTACAACATTTCTACAACATATGAAAAGGATCTAAAATTATGTTGGAATAAAGATAACTTCGGTATGAACACAATTTCTTAAGACACCTCATCATTATACTTCCATGATCATGTCAAAATTGGAGTGGATTTTTGATATACTGATTTTTTATAGAAGACTTCCAACACTCCCCATACCATTTATATTTTTATATCCACTTTAATTTCAAGGATGGATGGATTGAGGGAGGTAAATATATGTAGTATATTTTTTATATAAGAGGATTATTCCATTAATAAATCAATTCATGAAGAGCTAAATTTTGTGTGGTGGTGGACAACGACGATCCAAATGCATTCCCTTTATTGATTGGTGTAACATGACTAAAAATATAATAATCCATTTTGTTCCATTTTTAAAGGAGGTTTTCGAAGTAGTTTTTTATGTATTTTTTATAATCTGATATTTTAACCAAAAATTTAGATTCTTAATAAAATTGATTTTCAGAATGACTAATTTTATGCTTGGCCTAATTTTCAACAATATAAAGAGCATAGACATGATGAATTTTTTAAATTTTAACTCCAAAAACTACTATAGTGCTTGGAAATAATGTTTTAGAGATTCAATAAGTAGGAAAACAAATGAAAATTCCTTCCAATGGTTTCAAAAATATAAATATTAAAAATATTAAAAATATTCTCAAGAAATGAATTTTTTTTGTCTCGCCCACTTTATATATTGAGTATCCTTTTGTGGGTGAGTTGAAAAATTATTTGGAGTCCCTGTTCTGAAATTTATGGGAAGAAGTCAATAATAATTCACCAACAGATTCATCTTTTAAAAATAAAAACACAATGGAAAATAATTGTGATAAATATGTTGAAACTGAAATTTCATGTAAATCACATCCCATTGAAATTTAAAATTCAGAATTTTTTTTAAAATATTTGACTATTTAAGAAGAGAAAATTGGTCCATTCATTTTATGAAGATTATATCATGGAACTTGAGATGATTCCCACTTTTTTTAAAACACTTTTTGAATCCCAAATATGGTTGGAAGCTGAGAAACCATATGGAGATGTCTTAAATTTTTATCCACTATTTCATGATTATTTTGATAATAATGTCTTAATTCTTCTCACTGTGAATATTTATTTCCCATTGACTTTATGTGGAATTATATTTTAGATGAAGTGGATGTCAGGTTTAATGTTAAATAAATAATGGTGTTTCTTTTTGAGTATGCTAGTACACAGGAGGTTTGTGGTACTAAGTGGATTTGAAATGAAGAAATAAATTTTTTAAGATGAACTTGATGAAAAACCACAGCTAAAATTAAAATTCAGCAACCACATGTGGTTTTTTGTAAGGGTAAAGTATTGTGAATTCACCACTATATATTCTTCCATCATCTACTACATCATTTAAACATAAAAAATTGGATTGGAACAAGAAGAAATATTTTATTGGTAGATTTTACTAATTGTAGGAGGTGAGGAATAATAGAGATTTATTTTTATATTTATCAGGAAAAAACTACACCAAACATTAGATTACGGTTGATCAACATGAATTTCTTAACACGAGACATTGAAATCCAATCTCCCACTCGGTGGGTTCATACCAAGGCTCTTTCCACTTAAATTTATTATTTATTTTTCATTAATTTGTTTTAATAAAAGTTTTATGAATTGTTTTTTCTATGATGATTTCCATGTTGTAAATTTTATGTGACTAGATCATGTCTTCTACTACAAAATAATATCCATGTTTTTTCTTTCCTCTCTACTTGATTTTTTCATGTGTTATATCTTTGATTTTATCTTATCTAAAATATGTAAAATGTATACATTATAAAAAATCCACGTCTGCGTGGGGGGGGGGATAATTCTATATAGATTAAGGTTTTTATGTTGTTCTTTTAAATTTTGTGTTATTTATTTCATATTTTATGTTAAAAAATGTGATCTTAAATGTAATATCCTTTATGAATTGGAAATATATTTTGATCAAAATAACTAACTTGATTTATGGAACTAAATATTAATTATTATTTAAATGTTCTTTGATCAAGAAAAAAATTGTTGAAATTCATGAATAGACCTTTGAATTCTTAATTTAATTCCACTAATTCCATAAAATATTGAATATAAATTTCCCATGAGGATTACGAATGATTTTTTCATCATTTATAATCACCCTCATCACGATTCAACCAAAACAAATTTAATAAGAATTTTTTTTCTACCAAAACATAAGAGAATTAAAAAATTTTGTTGAGAATTTTTGAGTCAAATTTTTTGTGATTGAAATACCCTTCTAGAAATATTTTACTCTATTATATGGAATACCCTATAGATTTGGATTATTTTAGACCTTTTTATCCATGTAGAACCTCTTATGTTCGACATAATATAAAATAATTTTCCCTTTTTGACCTACTCTGGAGGTATAAATTCAGGATCTAGTTGAACATAAGTCTGGGGGGGTATTGGTGTAATACCTCATTAGGTTTTTCTATTGGTGGAAAAAATAAAATTGTCAATAGATTTGTTTTTACTTCTTAATGTAAATTACTGAAATATGTGCCCATGTATAGCATTTATAGAAAAGGGATTTTTGCCTTTATAATGCTTAAAAAATTTGATATTTTGAGAAGAAATTATTGTTCAATTATTGATGATTTGGAAAAGTTTAATGAAATTAATGAAATAATTTTTTTTATTAGATCTGATTTTATGGAATGAAGAAATAGGAGAAAATCGTACTTGTGTGAAAACAATTATCATTTATGGTTTCTTCAACAAAGATCTAGGTCATCTCTTTCTACCTCATAGTTTTTCATATTAAAAACTCATAAACCCTAAAACCTCAGAAAAACCATTTCCAAGTCCTACCGATGGATAAAATTATTTTACTGAATAGGGATTATATTTAGAAAATTTTCAATCATGTGGATATCCTTGAAATTAATTAAATTGGTAAATAGTTTTTCAAACCTAAAATCTTGTGTTGAGATATAAAAAAATTGATTTAAACATAAATTTTCAAGGAGGAATGAATTAAATAGAAATTTATTTAATGAAAATAATGTATAATTTAGAATTTAATCTCTCAGAAAGGAATTATATGTTGGGAGCCTTGATTTTGATATTTGTAAATTACATTGAAATATGTTTTTAATTTTCATTAAAAATTTATTTTGAGTATTAAGATAATCTACCATCCAAGTTCTATTTATTGGGGAATTTATCAAGCAAAAATTTTCAAATATCGTTTTTTTTGTTTTAATGATTTAAGCCCCAATAATCTATAAAATTATGTAAAATTGATTCATTTTTTGTATTTTAAATTGGTTTGATAATTTTTTTTAGAATGGATTAATTCTGGAATTTTACAGGGTTTCTCAGTTTTTTGTTCATGTAATAACATCTTATTTAGTCATCCAATTTTTTAATTCATTTTTTTTTAATACTTCACTTGTGGGATTCATATTTTTCGACTATTCGAAGTGCTGAATCGACCATCTGGAGGCCCAAAAAATCAATGAATTTGTAAAATTAGTTTTCATATATAATTTATAAACCATAAATAAATAATGGAACACAAGGCCCATATATGTTTGTTGGAAAAAAAATCAAAAGGGAGAAAGTTTATAAGAAAGGCTCTAAAGATGCCTCACGAAGACCTTTCGCAGTGCACTATGGCCCTACGAGCCCACCGCGAAGCCATGATACGGGATGCCCAGCGAGCCCCTTTGACATTCAAGATCCCACCACGAAGCCAGGAGGTGGGATGCTCCACAAGACGATTTGATGTTCACGAGCCCGCCTAAAATCTAGGAGGTGGGATGCGCCGCGAGCACCTTTGACATTCGCATGCCTTCCATGGAGTGGATTCCATCTTCGCGCTAAGCAAGAGATGCTCCACGAAACCTCTTTCCAATAAATACCGGCCTCCCCCAGGCCCAAAACATGGATCATCCGACCATTCCTCTTCTTGGATCTCAAATCATGAAGCACTTTCTACTCTGTGAACCGTGAGCAGGTCAAGGTACTTTTGCTCCGTGATTTACCTCCCCTTTTCCTTGTTTTCACCCCCTCTTTCGAGAGGGATTCCTTTCGCAAAGCCCACGAGTCTTTTCAAAAGAAAGATATCCTCATGAGGACTCAGGTCATCACAGAGCATTTATTCTTTGCGTAGCTCCCACCACTATGCACATATGACAAAAATGATAAGGCCAAGTCACTGTGCCTTGAGAAGCACATTTCTTCACAGGACCTTCTTCGCAAGGCACCCATGATTTGCAAGTATTTACATTTCGAATGCCCTTCCACTGTGTGAAGAACCTCTTCTATGAACCTATGCCTCATTTATAGGTTATTCCACTTCACTTCACGAACCATGCACCTTCATTAAGACCTTCCCATGCATAGAGCACCAGATCCCTATGAGGCCACTAATCATAAACCCCTTTGCTCTGCAACTCCATCTCCTATGCAACCTCCTTGGTTCGTACGAAACAACATCAATGTCCCCTGGACTCTACTTCCCATTGTGTTGCTTTTCCTCATGCTTCTTCACATAGGCACACAAATGGTTATTTCTTCTTCGCAAATCCATGATAACATAGACCCCCAATGGTTCTCTCCATGACACCCCCTAACCACGACGTTTCCCATCCATTCTCTTCTCCAAGGTGCAAAGGGTACAGGTTATGTAATTACTTAGGGTGCGGGGTTAACCCACATCATCTGAGCTGAAAAATGTTAATAATCCAAGAACAATCATCCTCAGAACATGACGTTAAACTGTGACTTCCCCACATGAATTCTACATAGGGAAAGGGAAACCATCTTGGTGTAAGCCCCTAGATTTTCTTACAAGAGACAACATCCATGCCCCTCCTTTCTTTGGTGCCAAATCCCTCTCCTGCTGGGCTTTGTCGCCACCGGGCCTCCATCTTGTAGTGCGTCCCAAACTATTGGGGCCGCTAACCATGCTTAAGCCCCTGTTTCCTCTCTAGGATGTGGACCACACTTAAGCCCCTATTCCATCTTCGGGCTGCAATCACATGTAAGCCCCACTTCACCTCTCACGGATGCACATTTTGTGACGTGATCATTAGGTCTCTCCTGCCTCTTGTTTCTCACACCGAGGATGACTTGAGAGGGATTAGAGTAAGAACCGACCATGACATCCTCCCTAGGAAGCCTAGAGTGTAAGACCCACACCCTTCTAAACTACATGGTCTTTGATCCTTGCTACGTCAAGGTACGTAGGAATCCTCCATGAGGTTCAATCCCACAACCGCAATTGTTCCAACCTTATTCATGTCGGTTCACCAACACCCTAGGTAGCCTAGATTGTAAGCCCCATGCCACTACATGCTGTACGTGGTCTTTGATCCTTACTAAGGCAAGGTACGTAGGATGCCTCCCAAAGGATCAATCCCACCACCCATTTTTAAGGTTTGGTGTCCTGAGAACCAACCGTTTTGTAATTTTATTACATGAATGTTCACTTATTATATATTTTTCATTCTTCTACATGACTATAATATAATAATGTCCTAGAATATTTGTTGCATTGATAAGGCCATGGCAGATACCCTTTATGATGAGACCCTTGAAATGCTATAAAAATATTCTTAAATAAAGTTCTACGGTTGGATGACATACTTTGATAGGACACACTGTATATAGATAGTCATGTGCAATTACTAATAAGAAGATGAGACTCTCTCTCATGGAGTTCGCACTTGGTAATCTCCAAGTTGGGAGATTATTAAAACAGACCTGCCAGTAGTAATTCCACATGTCTTGGTGTCATCGTACATTGCTATCTATGAGCATGTGTAATGGTCCTTAGACTGGAATATTATCATTAACTCATGTCATGACTCACGCGCTTAGATTTACTGATGAAAACCATCAGGCAGATAGTTGGCGGGAAGTAGGGTATGTTGGGTGCTTCACAAGTGACATGTTGTTAATGGATAAGTCAAGGAAGGATTTGTCCCTTGCATTTATGGAAGTTGATATCTCGTCCCTTTGATTGAAATAGAACTGTCGCATTAAATTCCATGGTCATGGTGTAAATGACAAGTTTCTTTCAGGAAGTCAAAGAACGATGGATCAAGCATATACGTTTATGACACTTCCATGAAACCTACTTGATGAGATATCGAGAAAAAGGGATTAAATTACACAGTAAGCGTTCGAATGAGGTGATACGTCAATGCGGTGTCAACTTCTTTCTCTGGAATTCCTTGACTCATTGATAGACAATAATCTTGGACTTTAGGCAAGCTCACCTAATGCCAACGAGAAAGAGGCCTAGAGGGTCACACACTCTAAGTGTATTCAAGTATTTATAGTAGAATAAAAATTATTCCAGTACGTGGTTTAATAATTATTCTAGGTAGACTAAATTGTTTTAATGGTGGAGGAAGAAGGAAATGAAAAACAAGATTTACACGCCGTGTAGTATTTCATTGAAAACAAGTACACACTGTGTATTAAAAATTACGCGCCATGTAGTTTTCCTTATGAAAAAGAAATGAATAAATGAAAACAAGTTATACACGCCGTGTACATTGAATGTACACTCCATGTAGTTTTCAATGAAAAACAAGTAAACACCGTGTATTTATTAATACACTCCATGTATTTATTAATACACGCCGTGTATTTATTAATACACTCCATGTAGTTTTTTCGGTTGGGATTTTGAGGATATAATATTGTTTTAAATGATATTTATTATAATCAGCATGGGAGCATGTCAAGAAATTAATTATTCAATATGGGGATTTTATATAAGAGTCAATGAAATAAATAAAATGCATAAATATTTTATTTATTGTCATAACTCTACAACCTCAAACCCGATTATAAATATCTTCACAACCCCAACTCCTTTCCAACACACAAGATAATCGTTGTGCACAACAACTCTGAATAATTATTTCATGAACGAAAGAACTTCTTCCTCCAAGAACGCTGTCAAGACCGAGAGATATCCTCTTCTATCGGATCAAGACGATCTATAGTGGACAATGCAAGTAAAGGTTTTTCCATGCTAGCACCCAGAGAATCCTTTGGCAACATCCCGAGATACGAGGTAAATGTGTGGATCACCACTAGAGGTAGTCTACAATTGGATTCTACGAAGCAATGACAAATCACATCAGAACATGATCAAGAACATCAAAGAAGAAAGAATACCCAAAAGGTATTTCTTTTAAATTGATTAAATTAACTATAATCAACGTGTAACGATCCTACTTTGTGGTTCCAGGACTTTCATTTTCTTTTTCTATTTCTGTGATTCGATCCATGGAGACTGGTTTTTATCATTGTATTGATCCTTTATTGATCATGGTTAATAATAAAAGGCCAAGTGGGAGCATCCACCCACACACTTACACTGCGCCCGAAATCATCAAATGCTATCGGAGCGAGGTTACAACATTGATTATAGTTATTTAATTTTTGTTGATAATTTAGACATTTATAATTGATTCAATTTAGAATAAATCATTCTATAAATCTGAATAAACAAGATCTGTTCATCCTCCTTTGTTTCTAGATTCATATCACAGAAATGGCCTTTTAATTTTAATATATATTAAAATAAAAATGAGGATATCATACGGAGGAGTCACTCATTCTGTCTGTACAACATGGGAATACACGGTGTGTAATGAAAACTACACGCCGTGTACCTAGGTTCAACGAACCGACACTGGTCCACCAAACAACGTTGTGTGAATTGAGTACACCTAAGTATTTAACACCCTGTGTTGACCAGAATTAAAATGGCATGTAGAAACCAGATTACACGGCGTGTATGTTGGAGCATCACGTCGTGTAGTCCAATCCTGCCCAAGCGAACCTGTGTATAAATGTGAAGCTGCATACCATGTACACGGGATCGCCAGGCTGGTTACTAAGTAACAAGGAAGTACACGCCGTGTATGATTTATCTACAGATCGTGTAATCCAAAAAACACCAAAGAACAGAGAACACACCAAATCCCCCAACGTGTACTTTGGGTAAAAGGTGAAAAGAAATACACGCCGTGAAAATATAAACTACACGCCATGTAATTTCCCGAAATTTCACCAGGTTTCCTCCAAAAGTACAAAGCCCTATACAATGAATATGGATAAGAAGAATCTCAAGGAAATTCAGAAAAGTATTTAATATAAAGAATTGATTAATTATAAGATCATAATTAATTGAATTCAAGCGTGACTTATCCTGAATAAATAGAAAAATTAAAAGAATTTGAATTCTAAATATGTGACATGTCGTTGCATGCTAGGGATGATCATGAGATAGACCAAAGACCCTTTTTATGTGTGTAAGGTTTGATTTAAATTTATTTAAATTTATTGGCCTATGAGCCTTCTTCCAAAAAAATGTTGGGCCTGCGTGGACATGTTTTCGTTAATGTAAACCCATGTAATGGAGGATCTCCCAATCCAGAGGAGACGGTTCAAAACTTGAAGATGAGGAAAAACCAACCCATGCTGATACAAAGATGGACAGGTGGGAGCTGCAAAACACAAACCATCGGTTCAAGGAGTTGTTCCCTAGTTCAGGGATAGCTTATCAAAACCGCTAGATAAACTAACCAATATATGCTCATGATCATATCATCTTATTTTCCTTCTGTCTGATTGCATGGTTTATTTATTATGTATGTGTTGTCGCAATCACATAATTAATGAAATAAACAAAAATGCAAAGATGGAATAAAATAAAAACCTGACTATGTGTAAACATTATCGGAACATGGTTAATCACTAAAGAAAGAATCACATAATATTAACAAGAATGTGATAATGTGAAACTATGCATAAAATTTAAAATCCCTCAATGCCATATTAAGTCAGACCAAGGCTTCTGTTACATGATTAAGGGAAAGACTCAATAAAACTATGTGTTTGAATAACCCTTTTTGGGACACTTACATTTATAAAGGAATCCCTTATGAAAGGTTTCGGGTAGACTTAACCATATTACATCAATAGAAGTAGCCCTTTCTAGACTTGGTGTAATATTGGAGGCAATAGTTGAGGAAATCCAAGTCAGGATTTTAGGATTGGGGAGTCCACTCAACAGATCTAGGAACTGTAAGCTCACAGTTGCAAAAGACTAGCCTACATAAATACCTTCACGTAGCTTGACCAACCCTTGTTGGTGTTATGCAAAGGGGAATATGGATCCTTTCCACAAAAATGCTAAAGAAACTGGACATTCCAAGTTCAATGGGGAGGGATATTGGGACTTGATAAAATAGTGGGAGTAAATGAATTTATTATTTCTCATAAAAATGTAATCAAGAAAGTACTGATAAATCTGCTCTTTTAATTTGTGTAATCGAAATGATAAAATTGTCAACCACATTTTATCTGCGATCAATTCTAGATAAAGACAATATCCTCACTGAATGTATCTTTCAGTAATGCTTTAGGTTCCTTTGGGTTATCCTACCCAATGAACGAATGTTTTACATGCTGGAGTCCTCACTTCCTGATCCGCCTACCCAAGGGGAGAGTGATGAAGATATCCTAGTCTATGATCAAAATTTTGGTGATGCACTCGACGTTCAATGTTTGATATTGTCATCAATGTCTAGTGAGATCATGAAGTCTCATAAAGACATGGATTCCTACAGCATGCTCGAGCACCTCTGTGGTCTATACCAGGAGAGGGAATGACATGATAGGTTTTAGATCTTCAAGGATCTATTCCAGAGAAAGCTTGGAGAGGGTGCCCCAACTGGGCCTCATATAGTCAAGTGCATTGGCTACCTTTAGCGCATGTAGGTTCTAGAGTTTAAACTCCCCGAAGAACTTGGTACTGATCTCATTCTCACATCACTCCCCCAGAGATTATCAAACATTGTTGTGAACTTCAACATGAACAACATTGAGAAGTCTCTCTCTTATCTTCTTATCCTTATTCACCAAGTGGACAATGACATGAAATGTTAAAAGCCTTCTATCCTAATGGTGAATAAAATGAAATGGAAGGTGAAGAGCATTAATACCAAAGCTTCTTCATGGCCTTCCATGAAAAGGAATATCAATGGGGAGGCAAGGGAAAAGGATTTTGTTTGTTTCACATGTGGAAAGAAGGGCCACTGGAAGAAAAACTGCACCCAGCCAAGGAAGCAAGGGGAAGCTTCAAGTGTGTTTGTTATCAAATGAAATCTATCTGTTTCTACTAATTGGGTATTACATACTGCTTTTGGTGCCCACATCTGTATCCAAATTCTGGAACCAAGTAGATTCAGTAAGATTGATCGGGGGAGGTAGATCTACGAGCATCCAATGGAGCCAGACTTGCTGTTGTAGCTATGAGGAACTACCACATCCCATTGCAAACTGGAATGATCTTGGGGTTAAAGGGTTGTTATTATGTGCCTTCTGTTAATAAAAAAATTATTTCAGTATCCGGATTAGATACTGATGGATTCATGTTCATTTGTGGAAATGAATGTTGCTACTTTTATAAAGATATAATATGTTTTTGTAGGTCACATTTATATAACGTCCTTTATGTGTTATACTACAAAAACCAAGTAATGGAAATTGATGACAAAGTAAATTCACCTGACTCATACCACACCTAACTTTGCCTACCACGGCTAGATCATGCCAATGAGAAACGTTTGAAAAAATTACATCAATATGGGTATTTAGATTTTTTCGAACTAAAACCGCTTGGTGTATCTCATGCATGTCTACAAGCCAAAATGACCAAAGACCCATTCAGTGGGAAAGGTGAAACGGCTAAAGAGCTTCTAGAATTAGTTCACACAGATGTGTGTGGACCATTTCTAGTTTAAGCAAGGGGTGGGTTCTCGTACTTCATAACTTTTACTGATTATTTTAGTCGATATGGGTATATTTACATAATGAGTTATAAGTCATATTATTTTGATCATTTCAAAGAATACAATAATGAAGTTGAGAACCATCTTGGTAAGAAGATTAAGAGACTCCTCTCATACAGAGGAGGAGAATGTATTAATCAGGACTTCATTGATTTCTTACAGGAGTTTGGGATTCTATCTCAACTCACTCCTCCTTGTATACATCAGTGGAATGGTGTATGTGAAAGGAGGAACCACACCCTATTAGAAATGGTGAGATCAATGATGAGTCATGTGAGTCTTCCAATATCCTTTTGGCGATATGCATTACAAACAACATCACACTAACTAAACCAAGTACCAACTAAATCGATAAATGGTAATGCATTTGAGTTATGGAATGTGCACAAATCCATGTTATAGAATTTACATGTGTGGGGTAGAGAAGCATTTGTTAAGTCTTCTTCAAGTAACAAACATTCACCCCGAGGCACAATGTGTATCTTTATAGGATATCCCAAGAAAACAAGGGGATATTACCTATACAACCCCTCAGACAAAAAGGTTATAGTGGAAAGACACGCCATTTTCCTTGAGAGGGATCACATATCCAAAAGAGAGACAGTGGGAGTGAGATAGACTTCAATGAAGTCGAGGCTCAAGATACACAAGAGTTGGTACAAGAATAGATTCTACAAAGACTTGTGGAAGAACAATCTTTTCCAGAGACACAAGAACTGCTTAGGAGCACGAGAGAGATGAGAGAACCAGAACAATATAGTCTTCTTGTCACCGAGGATGGTGACTCATTATTGGTTGACAATGATGATCCTTTTACCAACAAGGAAGAAGGTGAAAGCAAAGACGTTTCCAAGTGGCACGAATCCATGAATTCTGAAATGGATTCCATGTATGAAAACCATGTTTGGATTTTGGTAGATCAACTAGTTTATATAAAGCCTATTGGTAATAAATGGGTATTTAATAAGAAACTAGACATGGAGGGGCATGTCAGCACCTATAAGGCACAACAGGTTGCAAAAGGTTTTATACAGCGTCACAGAATTGACTTTGATGAAACATTTTTACTCGTTTCGATGTTGAAATACATCAAAATCCTATTGGCCATCACCGCTTACCATGACTTTGAAATTTTCCAAATGGATGTCAAAACTGAAATCCTTAAAGGGAACCTCTAGGAAGATGTCTACATTACCCAACCTGAAGGGTTTGTGACTCCAAAGGATGCCAACAAGGTATAAAAGTTATAGAAATCCATTTATGGATTAAAGCAAGCATCAAGGTCATAGAACATTCATTTGGATGAAGTTGTAACAGAATTTGTCTTTCTTTAGAACGAATGTGAGACTTGTGTCTACAAGAGGTTTAGTGGAAGTGCACTCGTTTTCATAATAGTATATGTTGATGACATATTACTAATTTGAAACGAAGTACCTGTCTTACAGTCAGTTAAGGCATGGTGGCATAAATGTTTCTCCATGAAAGACTTGGGTGAGGCAGCATATATTCTTGGATTGTTGCCAGTGTCACATGGCATTCATATTTCCAAAAAAATGTGTCCTCAGACACATGAGGAAATAAAGATAATGGCAAGGATCCCTTATGCATCTTTGATTGAGTCAGTCATGTATGCTATGATCTGTACGAGGATAGATGTTTCTTATTCATTAACTGAGGTAGGAAGATATCGAGATGATCTTGGAGACCGCCATTGGATGGCAGTCAAGACTATCCTTAAGTATATGATGTATACTAAGGATATGTTTCTGGATTATGGAGTAGATAAAGAACTAGTTATCAGAGGACATGTAGATGCTAGTTTTCAGAATAATCAAGATGACATGAAGTCACAGACTGGATACATCTTCAGTTTTAATGGAGGTACAGTGAGCTGGACGAGCTCAAAGAAAAGTGTGGTGGCAGATTCTACAGTAGATTCCGAGTATATCGCAGCTTCTGGGGCAGCTAAAGAAGCAGTACGGATATGAATCTTCGTCCAAGAGCTATATGTAGTACAGAGAAGTAAAGATCTTATCACACTCTAATGTGATAATACAGCAGTGATGGAACTTGCAAAAGAGCCAAGGTCACATCATTGGACAAATCACATTCTTCGGAAGTATCATAACTTGAGGGATTTTTCTCAGAGAAGCGAAGTTGCAGTGAGCAATATTTCCACAGAAGACAATGTGGCGGACCCCTTGACTAAAGCCTTGACTCAGTAGAAACATGATCACCATGTGCGGTCTAGCGGACTAAAAGTCGTAGGAAGTTGGCTCTATTCTATGTGGGAGTTTGTAAGGGTTGGTGTCCTATGAACCAACTGTTTTGTAATTTTATTACATGAATTTCCACATATTATATATTGTTCATTATTCTACATGAATATAATATAATAATGTCCTGGAATATTTTTTGCATTGATAAGGTCATGGAAGATCCCTGCTATGATGAGAACCTTGAAATGCTATAACAATATCCTCAAATAAAGTTCTACGGTTCGATGACATACTATGATAGGACACATAGTATACAAACAATCATGTGTGATTACTCATAAGAAGACGAGACTCTCTATCATGGAGTTTTCACTTGGTAATCTTCAAGATGGGAGATTTTGAGAACAGACCCGCCAGTAGCAATTCCACATGTCCTGGTGTCATCAAACATTTCCATATATGAGTGTGTGTAATGGTCCTTAGACTGGAAGATTATTATTAACTAATGTCATGACTCACCCACTTAGATTTACTAGAAAAAACCATCATGAAGATAGTTTGCGGGAAGTAGGGTATGTTGGGTGCGTCACGACTGACATGTTGTTAATAGATAAGTCGAGGAAGGATTTTTCCCTTCCATTTATGGAAGTTGATATCTTGGCCCTTTGATTGAAATAGAACTCCCACATTAAGTTCCATGGCCATGGTGTGAATGAGGAGTTTATTTCAGGAATTCAAATAATGACAGATCAGGCATGTAGGTTTATGACACTGCCATGAATCCTGCTTGATGAGATATCATGAAAAAAGGATTAAATTGAACAGTAAGCTTTCATATGAGGTGTTACGTCAATGCGGCGTCAACTTGTTTCTCTTGGGTTCCTTGACCCGTTTCTAGATAGTAATCTTGGACTTTAGGCAAGCTCGTCTAATGCCAATGAGAAAGAGGCCTAGAGGGTCACCCATAATATCTGTATTCTAGTATCTCAAGTAGAATAAAGATTATTCCCATACATGTTTAAATATATATTCCAGGTAGCCTAAATCATTTTATTGATGGATGAAGAAGGAAATGAAAAACAAGATACAAACACAGTGTATTAAAGATTACACACAGTGTAGTTTTTCATGCAAAAAAAGTACACACCATGTATTAATAATTACATGTCGTGTAGTATTCCTTATGGAAAGGAAATTAATAAATGAAAAAAATATATACATTTCGTGTTCATGTAATGCATACACCGTGTAATTTTCAATGAAAAACAAGTACACATCTTGTATTTATTAATACACGTCGTGTAGTTTTTCCAGTCAGGATTTTGAGGATATATTATAGTTTTAAAGGATATTTAATATAATTAGTGTGGTCGCATGTCAAGGAATTAATTATTCGACATGGGTGTTTTAAATAAGAGTCAATGAAATAAATAAAATGCATAATGCATTTATTTATTTTCATAACTCTGCAACCTCAATCCTGATTATAAATATCCTCACAACCCCAACTCTTTTCCAACACACAAGAGAATCGTTGTGAACAAAAACTCTAAAGAATTATTTCAAGACCGAGTGAACATCCTCCTCCAAGAACACCCCCAAGACTGAGATAGATCCCTTTCCATCGGATCAAGACTATCTAAGGAGGACTATGCATGTAAAGGTTTCTCCACGCTAGCACCCGGGGAATCCTTTGGAAACGTACTGAGATTCAAGGTACACGTGTGAATCACCACTAGAGGAATTCTACACATGGATTCTACGACGCAACGTCAAATCACATAGGAACATGATCAAGAACATCAAAAAAGAAATAACAACCAAAATTTATTTCTTTTTAATTGATTAAATTAATTATAATCAACCTGTAGCGATCATACTTTGGGGTTTCTAGACATTCCTTTTCTATTTCCATTTCTATGATTCGATCCGTGGAGACTGGCATTTATCATCGTATTGATCCCAGATTGATCATTTTTAATGAAAAAAAAGCCATGTGGGAACATCCACCCATGCACTTCTGCTGTGCCCAGAACCTTCACCATTGGACCCTAAGTCTTCCTTGACATCAGTACACCGACCCTTCTGAACTATGTGGTCTTCGATCCTTGCTAAGACATGGTACGTAGGAAGCCTCTGTGAGGTTCAATCCAACCACCCATTGGTCCCCAGGACCTCCTTCACGTCAGTTCTCCAAACCTCTAGAACTACGATGTCTTTGATTCTTTCAAAGACTTGGTATGTAGGAAGTCTCCATTAGGTTCAAGCCCACCACCCATTGGTCACCCCGACCCCTTTCACATTGGTTCACCAATACTTTGGGATGCCTTAGAGTGTATGTCCAAAATTCCCCATTACGATCTAAATGGACTTTGAACCTTTCTAAGATAGGGTATGTAGGAAGCCTCCATGAGGTTCAAGTTCAACACCCGGTCTCTCTGACCACCTTCACGTCGGTTCACCCCCGTCCTGTATGACGTTAAACTTTGGACCCTGATTAGTGGTAAGTCATTGTTTCCCCAGTCAGCGGTGAGTATTTTCCCACCTAAAACCACCCTAAACTACGTGGTCATTGATCCTTTCTAAGGTGGGGTACTTATCAAGCCTCCCTAAAGTTTAATCCCACCATCCGCTGGTCGTCCCGGCCATCTTCATGTCTGTTCAACCCCATCTTGTGGTAAGCCATCAGGACCTCAATCAATAGTAAGTCGTTGTGATCCTATTCAATAGTTATCCATTGACATTATTATCCAGTGGAAATCCATTGTGACCCCATCTAGTGGTAAGACGTTGAAAACCCCAATTGGTTGTAAGCCGTCATCAGATGAACTATGCAGACTTTGATTCCCTCCCACAGGGATATGTAAGAGGCCCCTTCGAGGCTCAAGCCCAAAACCGTCTTCATCCTCATGATGGTTCCAACCCATTCACCATCCACTTCATACAACCTCTATGTCAGCCATCCTGATTCTTATCCAGGATTCCGTATACCGGTGAAATCATGCCATATAATTCCCCATTCTCCTCAACAGTAACCGGGATGTCAACCAAACATTGGCCCTAACATTAGTCTTCCCTCCAAGGGTTTCACCCATCTGATCCACTCCAGTAAGTGTTTTGATCAGTCTATTCCATCTCTATTGGATGTTAAACTTGCTTCATACCTGGTGTTAGACATGGGAATATTAGGAAAACCTCAGAAACATACCTATGGCATATAATTCCTCGCATTCGACGCAGGATTCCTCGGGATTCCATGCCCTCGAGAAGCCCTATAATAAGGGGAAGAAGCCCAGATGTTCAAGCATCCCAGTGCCTAGACATGCTAGTGATGTCCAATGTGACTACTCCCCTAACTGAAATTTACTCCTCTGACCGGACCCCTAGGAATGTCCCCACAGATTCAGTGTAATTAACTGGTGTCCATGACGATATGGCACTAGGAAGAGTTTCATGAACAATGTCCTAAATTTATAAGGTAGACCCGAACTAAGTGACAAGTTCCAAGGAGGAATCCATAGAAGGAGGAACTGATGTACCATCATCCCATTTCGATCAAGGAGACAAATTCCATGAAAAAGTGATGGATGTCGCCCACCTTTGGAAATTAGGAATGCGGGGAAACAAAACTGCGTCTTTTATCCTCAAACAAGATGGACGCGTGTGCCCCAGTGAAAGTGTTGGAAATATAAATGGCGAACCCGGACTGAAGTTATTCTCCCCAAGATATATTTTAGTAGCATTCGAGGCATCAATGGATTAGCATTTCCCCAGATCCAGTTATCCGGCGCTGGGTACCACTGGGCAAATAGCGGGCTTGGCATGAAACTCACCATAAGTTGGGGTAGTAGAACTTTGAAAATTATTTTCTGTGATGTTTTATACTAGGATCCCTCTTACCAGTCATGGAATACAAAATTGATCTAGTTCATTGGTCATCAATTCCTTTTTATTTCAGCACTGACTAGTTAATCTCCCCGATCCTCAGGAATCAATTTTTTCCACCCGGGACATGATCACCGCATGCCCACCGATGCAGGGGCAGGGGTAGTGCCAATGCGGCAGTCTTGCATGAATCCTCCTCTTCTAAAATGGCCACTAAACTCGTGGCCCTAGGTTCCTCATGACCAATCTTCCCTTCCGAGGTTATTCAACAAAGGGTGGTCAACGACCTCGTGCACCGTTACGAGGAGGAGAGAATAATATCGACCCGGGATTTGGCCTACCTGAATCTGGAGGTGTCTGCGCCTCATCACCAACGCCTCCCATGAGGGCCACACAGGGAGCCGATGCTGCCCACGCCGACATATAAACGTTTTGGGAGCCTCTCCCCAGAATGCTTTGACGACTCCCTACCTTAAGCTGATGAGGTAGGGGACGTCCTGCCCATCCTGGTCAGAGTCCCATTCCAGGGGCTCCCAGAGAGGGCTCCCACACAGCCACGTCAGTGCCACCACCCGGTCATGATGGATTATGAGTAGGTAATCCACGTACCTGCACCATTGGCCCCAGTTCATTCTACCCGATGCTAGTGTCTGGCACAATCTAAGGAGGACGCCCACTAAGGGGTGTCAACGTCAACGACTACTGTGGCATGAGCCACCGTCGATGCATATCATCAATTCCATGAATACACTAATAATGGGACCATATATTCCCATCCATGATCGAGGCCCCAACTGACACATGGGTAGGTTGGGTCGACTCTCTTAGTAGTCGGCATAGGAAGTGGCTGCCGTGAACTAACCCACAGTGATGCCACCAAGTATGAAGGTCCTCTGTGTACCATTACCATGGATAGTGCGGGCCTTCCCCGCTTCGAGGCTCAGTATAGAGGTCTTCCCCATGCCCTTGTCGACCCCAATGAGGGCCTTCCCCATTGCGGTGACAGCCAGTATTGAAATCTCTCCCATGCCCATTACACTGGGTATGGAGGCATTCATCTTTCCCCCAACCACCGGTGTAGAGAAATTGCCCACCCGATTACTCTTCAACATGGGGATCCTCCTCAGGTAATCTTAGTAGCTGGTGAAGGTCCTCCTCACCTCAAAAACCATAGGGGTGAATCTTAGGGTCGCCTAACTGTTACCCAACACATAGGTCCTACCCGTGATCAACTATACTGGTACAATGAGCCTCCTCGTACTGAGGTCACTAGGGGAAACAATCATGGAGGCCCTCCCCATGCTCTTTCCAGTTCTAGCAGTGGTCTTTCGAACTCCAACGCTATCCATGGAGGTCCTCCCCATTTCCTCTTTGAAATTTTTCGCGGTGCTCCTCACCCCCAGCTTACTCAAGTGTAAACCCTCTCAGCCTCAGCACCAGTGCAGCCGAAGGACCTCCTGTCAAAAATCAGCCTTACCCCGAGGATCCCCCCAGGGGAAAGATTGAGGGTTGTCGCCACCATAAGAATAATTCTGGGAAGGTCTGGACAGAGATCAAACCAGTCCGCTTCTCAGACTCTGAAGAAGAATATGAATTAGTACATGAACACTCATCTCTCTCATCCGAGTCAAGGGCGGGGCAAGAACGTGGTGCATCAGCCTAGTACTCATAGAGTTCAAGGTTCATATGATTCCTATCTCTCTCCACTGGTATATACATAAGGATGAAAATCTGGCAACCTCACGGGTTAAAGTTGTGTAATCACCACCATCGTCACCGGAAGGGCTCTCTACCTCGACAAGAGATCACAAAGAGCTATTTTGGGGACAAATGGCTGGTGTGCCGCATTATGGACTATCACCAGTAGCCCTAGCCCCTAAGCCAGAGACTGTGGCCGTTAGCATGTCTTATCATAACGTAGTGGCCAGGTCTTTACACTCTTTGGAGGACAGCCCGAGATTCAGTGGCCAGTCAGCCTGCTCACCGTCCTCTCCACCAGCCAACCTGTCGTCCCAGTAGTCTGACTTAGTACCGCTTCCCGTTCCTCATCTTCCACTAGTTGAAAATGGGGAAATCAAGGGCCAGACTCTAAATCCGAGTAGAGGAGCTTATAGAACATCTTCGTGGTAGACCACATCCCTGAGATGTTCTGGCCCGTGGAAGCACCAAATTTTCGTGCCCCAGAATCCATCACCCTAGAAGAGGTTGAATGTTTCCTGCAAACACTTTACGAGATGCAATTTTTCCTTTTTCATCATTGAGTGGTTTATCCTAGGAGTGAAGCACATTTCGAAGACATTAGCATGCAATGCCGTCAAGTCGATCTGGGTGTGCTCCCTGTAGCTCAGTGCCCCGAGTCACTACGGTGCCGTAATGCCCTCCAAGAGAAATGCATTAAGAGTTTCAATACACTATGCAAGATCATCATGGAGGATTCCCCCCATGTGCAAGTCCATGTCTAGGGAGAGTATGTTTCCCTCCTCATCAGTCCTATCTGGCGGCAGCCCGACCTACTAGGCGATATCGAAGACATGCCCCGAGGATAGGTCACAGATAACATGGCTGACATAGTGGACAAGGAGGATGAGTTAGATCTTCTTTATGGAGACTTACCCCTCAAGGGTGTGCCACAACTATTGGACCAATCCGAGAGGGTTACTCACCAGAAGAGGAACCTACTAGGTCTCCTTGCGCCCACTATGGAATTAGTACTCAGTCAGAATTCTGGTAAGGGTAAAGAGCACGTCGGAGCTTCCAAGCACTCCGACCCATATGCCTTAGTGCAGAAGATGGAGGAAGTCTCCGAGAAGACCACATTTCACCAACATCTTTCCGAGCAGAAAAAGTTGGTCAATGACCTCTTGTATGAATGCACTACAGTGCAACCGCCGGTCTACGGGTATCCCCAGCCAGGGCAGCAGGGGTAGGAACAACTTCCCCTCAGTGAGCTGTCTCTAGGTCACCCTAACCATCCTTCCCCAACTGATAGGGTTGTGGCTAGAACTTATAGAAAGAGGTTACCGTATGTCTCTCCAAGCCCTGACGAACGACGCGACAATCCAATGGACCCACTTCGTGCTCCCCCATCCACCCCCGAGGGTCGTGCCGCCAGCTGCTCCACAAGCTATTGGGCCTGGTTACCGTGTTGAAGAACCCAACAATTGGATCATGGTTAGGGACCCCCATCAAGACAAGGAACCCCACCCAGATGATCTAATGGCAGAGCTCATTCCCCAACTAGAGGCGTTGAAAACATGATAAGTGGCAATCTCACCAGATGGAAAGCCATACCCAGCATGGGTGGATGATATTCCGGCACCTCCTGGGTTCCAGAAACCCACCTTCTCCCCATTTAGCGAGATGGGGGACCCACCGCAACACCTGGACCACTTAAACTCAAGGTGTGGGACCATGTTAGGGACTGCAGTGCATATGGAGACTACCATGATCCGTTGTTTTGTTCAGACATTGGAGGGGCCTGCATTTTTCTGGTACAACCAGCTTCCCGTCGGATCCGTAACCAACTAGGAGGACCTTCACAGGCAATTACTCTACCAGTTCATCTCCACCACATCAAAAACGAGCATCGAAGTCCTCTTCAAGTGCAAACAAATTCCTGATGAGCGTGCTGGGGACTTTATCGCCCAATGTAAAGGGCTTAAATATTCCCTTGACATGCCACTAAATTAGGAGCAATTACTAACGATGTATGTTGAGAACGTCAAGACAAAAATGATTCTCTCTCTGATAACCCAGAACTACCCCGGGGGATTTTGAGACTTCTTCGATAAGGCCCAGTGCCTAGAAGAAGCCTTGAAATAGGCCATTCAGACACGTCTGTTGCCCCCTATAATTTTTGCAAGGAGGGATACCAGAGACGAGCCTGCCGCGGTGGCCCAAATAGAGCCCCCCAGACTACTAGAGTTTTTAACGGTGGGGCCACATCTCTATCCTCTCAGTGTCCCTCCACTATTGGAACAACCTATAGCCCAAGAGAGGCTTCCTCATAATCGACAGGTGTCTTCGCAGAATGCGCTCCCACTGCCTAGGTGGGACAACCAGGCTCCACCTCCTCAACAGGCTCCTCCATCTCCTCGTCAGGGCATGGCTCTAAGGCCCCCCCCCCTTCCAGAAAAAAAAACCAGATCTACTCGTTCATCAAGAATTAGGTCCCCTGCTATTTCTAAAGTTCCTTGGAGTAAGGGATTGTGCGTTTTCCGGAATGCAGAATCCCAGAAGAGGAGAATCGGATTGATCACCCCAATTTAATGACCCTATCATTGGATCCTGGTGCACACCCTCAAAAAGTTCTATGTGGTCAAATAATTGCTTCAAGACCAGGTAGATTACAACATAGTCAGCCTGGGCCCAACCCTGGCACATGTGGCATGCATCATCGTAAGGCTAGATAGTAGCAACGATAGTGAGGGTGACTGGAAGCATGGTTTTAATCGTGATTCCCAAAATTATGATTACTGGATGGCTTGAAAAATGGTTTCCTGTGCCCATGGTATCATTTTTTCATACCTGAATCACCCGAAGCCTTTAGAGGCTGCAGCCGCCACTTCTACATCATCTTCTAAGCCGACCCCTTTTCATAAGAGGTTGCATCGACGACAAAAGGGAAAGAAATATGCCCTTCCAATTCCAAAATTGTCCCGCACTCTCGGTGACGTCATGCCTCCGGAGATGGGGATTCCTCCAAAAATCCACCCAGTATTGGATAACTCTTCAAGTGATAGTATAGGGTATTCTTCGGTTAATACCATAGATTGGTAAATCCCCATATGACTCCCGATGAGGGGGTGCGGCAGGCGAACCTCCCCAACGTCCCCAGCCGACGCCAATGTCGGTAGAGCGACGACTATGTGGGTTGTCAAGGTACATCAGTTGGGACCTTCAGCCAGGCCGTTCATGCCACTAAGACCATAAAACATGCCCAATGCAGAGCACATCACATACAACATCTTCATCTAGTGTAATCAGTCCCACCTACACCGCCATTTGTGTTGTTGTATTAGGCATAGCCAATTCGACCATGTTATAACCTGTCTCACCATGATAAGGGCCGATCTCAGTTATCTGACCCTCATCTGGTAGCTACTCTGCGGGCTTCGACTAGTGATCTCTAGGATATGCCCAACACTAGTTAGCCACAGGCCCAACCGGTAGGCCCCTCCATTCCTCCTGTCCCATAGTGGCCTCCAGTAAGTAGAAGTTCGTGCTTGGCGCGGATATATGGTGTTCTCAAGAACCTTTACAGCATCCTAGTGAGGCTTTCTATCCTCTAGGCCCTACACTTTTCGACATATATGAATGAGGTGCTCGCTGAGGCTTTAAGAAGCCCCCTCCAGTTTGATACGAAGGTAGGAACTGTAGATTCCTTTCATGCTGAAGTGGTCGATAATGCATAATTTAAGGCCATCATTTCATTTTCTGGAGAAGATGAAGGTTCTCCCATAAAGGTAAAAATCCTCCCACTCTACATTACCGAAAAATTTAATAGTGTTGAGGTTGGCCGCTGGCTTGTTGACAACGGCTCTGGGTTAACCTTATCCCAACGCGGACTCTACAGAAGTTGGGGTTATTCGAGGATGACCCGACTCCCTCCGATTTGAGAATCTAGGGATATGATAGGACAGAGCATACCCTAGTAGGTAAGATCCATATGAAGTCCGATTTCTGTGGCCTAGTTTCTAGCACTGAGATTATGGTTGTCTCCCAAGACACCGCATTGAATGCATTGATGGGTTGACCATGGCTCCACTTGTACATGAAGGTACCCTCATCATATCAACAATACCTCAAGTACTCCCTCAATGGTCGAGTAGGCGTACTCCAAGGTGAGATGTCTCCTTTAGACTCTTTTTAAGCCCGCTATTTGGATGCTGACTATTACAAGAGCAAGGATAAACACATTCAGGCAAGTGAGGTTGAGCCCGTCACGACCGAAACCAACCACTGGGTAGGTCTGGATGATGCCTACATCTTCCCGATCCATCTACTGGAGGCCAAGACCCCAGACATGAGGCAATGTCTTTTTGTCTCTGGTATGAGGGGGAAGCGTATTCCCGCATCTATGTGACGGAATAATGTCACCTCGTACTCCGACACAAATCAGGCTCAGGTGATCCCAGAGGCTCATTCCCCCATAAGGTATTGGGATGTCCACCCCATGGAAACATCAGTACATAATATGTGTTTGTTTCGCCAGGCTGGAATTAACCAGATCAAACCGACATGCCACTATTTATATGATATCATCAAGAGTGGCCCCTTGAGATGAAGATTAGATGGTATCCGGTTGACAACCTTATTTTCTATGGTTTTAGCAGTACCATAATCTTCTGATGCGTTGATCACTACTGCTTAGGCTGGTACCAGCCTCTCATCATAATATGCCAACCCAGAGGAAGCTTCTCCTACTGGGGATCCCTCCTCTGCTAGTGAAGAAGAGGACCAGGATGATGCTCCCCTACCTTTGAAGAGGGTGTCTCTGCCACGGTCGATGAACTGGTACATGAGAACCTTGGTAGCGAGGAAGTTCCGAGACCCACATTGATCAGTGCTGCCATACCCACTGAGCAGCAACAATGGTACGTTGATTTCCTAAAACAAAATCATGATGTATTTTTTTGGATCTATGATCAGATGCCAGGAATAGATCCTCAGGTAGCCGTCCGCCGCCTTGGTCTTCCTGAAAATCATCTTGGGTTCAAGCAGCCTCCCAGAGGAATGCACCCTTCTCATGATGCCATAGTCGATGCTGAATTTGACTTGATCATCAGAGCCAACTTCGTCAAGGAGGTCCAGTACCCCAAATGGATGGACAACATTGTACTAGTCAGGAAGAAGAACGAATTGATCAGAGTCTGTATCATCTTCCGATATCTCAACCGTCAGTTCACAAAGAATGATTTCCCCTTCTGTTGACAAAATTGATGATCGATGCTACGTCTGGGTTCTAAGACATTTCCTTCATGGAAGGTTACTCTAGATATAATTAGATCTGGATGACCCACAAGGATGATTAGTCCATAGCTTTTAGGGTGTCACAATGTAAATTTTTTTAAGAGTCCGTGCCCTTTGGCATAAAGAATGCAGGTGCCACCTATCAGCGTGCCATGCATCACATATTCAAGCCAATCCGTGGGAAATTGGTGGAATTATATGTGGATGATCCGGTTGTCAAATATTTCAAGTTCAATGACCATTTCAAGGACCTTGAGAAAGTATTCAACTCCCTCTGTTCCCACCACCTGAAGATGAACCCACTTAAATGTGCCTTCGGGGTCACCTTTTAGGAAGTTCCTTGGATTTGTTGTTAGATACTAGGGTATCGAGATCAACCAAGAGATCATCAAGTCCATCATCCAGATGCCTCCCCTAGGCCATATTGGGGAGCATCACGGTTTCCAAGGCCACTTAGCCTAAATACGCCGATTCATTATGAACCTGGACAGCAAGTGTATTACCTTTTCTCAGCTGATAAAAAAGCTCCACCTATGAATGGGACGAAGGGTGCTAGACCACGTTCGAGGAAATCAAGAAGTATCTACTCCAGCCTTCAGTTCTGATGCCACCAGTCTCCAACAAACCACATATCATGTACGTGACTTCCCTAGAATGATCTCTTAGCACCCTTAACACCCAGATGATCAATGATTGGATGAAAAACAGTCTTTAATAACTCAGTCTTATGCTCATCAATACATAGACCAGATACTGCCCCATCAAAAAGATATTCCGTGTGATGATATTTGCAGTATATAAATTTTGATACTACTTACAACACCATGAGGTACATCTGGTGTCTTAGGTAGACCGATTGAAGTACATTTTGAATCGCCCAATATTGACAGGCTACCTAGCTAGGTGGGAAGTGACTCTTCAGAAGTTCAACATCAGGTTCGTCCCTTAGAAAGAAATCATGGGACAATCTCTGGAATATTTCCTTTCTTCCCATCCAACCCCTTTGGACTAGTCCCTGGACCTAGATTTTCCTGATGAGTCAATACTCTTAGTAGATCATGCCATCCCATGTTAGCAGATACACTTTGATGGATCCTCCTGGAGCCCCACTAATATGAGGCTCAATGATCCCAGACCCAACAAAGTAGGCATGGGTATTGTCTTCATCACCCCGACACATGCTATTCTACTGTACTCATTCCTGTTTTCAGAAGGCTGCACCAACAACGAGGTAGAGTATCAGGCTCTTATCACTAGCTTAGAGCTAGCCCTCGAGATCAATGTTCCCCATTTTCATGTGAAAGGGGATTCTGAACTAGTCATAAAGAAAATAAACAATGACTATTTCATCAAGAAGATAGAGCTTGTACCATTTTTGGAGTGCACTTTCCAGCTAATGGACCAATTTCTGTCTCGTCCAGAAGTTACTTATGTCCCTCGATCTCAGAACGGTTGAGCGGATGCCCTGGTCGGCCTGACTTCATCACTTGTAGAACCTAAGCAGAATGATCTGATTATACATGGGGAACATCAGAGAGTCATTGCTCCCATCACCCAAGATGATGACGACGACCTGTGTGTAAGCAATCTTACCACTAGAGCCTCCACGTGAGGACCCCCAAGTTCCTCATATGCATTGGTTGAAGTGACCCCCGACTCGAGAGCCCCCTTTGTCATGTATTTGAAAAATGGTTACCTCCCGGCTGATCAGGCCGAGCAAGATAGAATCTAATGTCGCACACTACAGTTTATCCTCTAGAGTTGTCTCAGTCTTGAGTAGATCCTCTACAAGCGCGAGTTTGATGTTGTTCTCCACTATTTCATCCAAGGAGTTCATATTTATTAGGTCATGAAGAAGGATCACACAAGTTCCTGCAGTGCCAACCAGACTGGGCCGAAGCTATCCCATTAGATCCGTAGAGTGGTGTAATTCTGTCCCTCCATGATCCATGATTACATTGAGTTCGGAAAAATATTTCAGACGTTCTAAATTGAAGATAAATTCAGGCATCAACAGCCCGAACCTCTCCACTCCACCAAGTACTCTTGGACGTTTGTGGCATGGGGACTCGATGTCATGGGACCATATCCACCGCCGACAGCTCTCCAGTGCAGGTTCTTCCTGACAACCATGGATTTCTTTTCTAATTAGGCAGAAGAAGTTCTTCTCAAGGAGATCAAGGACCATTCTATCGTCGACTTCATGAGCTCCAATTTCATATACTGTTTTGGAGTCGCTAATGCTATCCTCACCGATAACGGCATGAACTTCCGAGCATCCGATATGAAGAAATTATACGCCAAGTAAAAAATCTCTTCGAACCATACCTCCTGCTACCACACATAGGAAAATGGACAGGTCAATGCATTCAACAAAACCCTCTCTAACATTTTGAAGAAAATGGTTGGTCAGAACAAGAAGATTTGGCCAGACAAGCTCCCCAACGCCCTCTGGGCTTATTAGATGATGACTAGTAATTCCCCCTAGGTGACCCCATATTCCCTAGTGTACGGAGCTGAGGTCGTCCTGCCCATCAAGATCAAGATGCCTTCATTATGCACAACGGTCTATGACCAACAAGCGCCAGATAGGGTAGTAGAAATTTGTCCGGCTGAATTGGAAGAACTTGACGATAATTGGGGTTCATGTCCTGCACAATCTTGAAAGTCATCAGAATAAGATGGCTAGAGCCTTCAACAAGAAGGTTCACCTCTTCTCTTTCCTGCAAGGAGACTGGTATTGGCCCTTCAGACACCGATGATCCCTTGTAGGAAACCACCAAAGTTGGAGCCCAAATGGGAAGGACATTACATAATTCACAAGGTTTACCCAAATAGTGAAACATCCCAGGTGACCATGGATGGTTAGCATATAACTCCTTCCACCAATGCCATATTCCTCAAGAAATAATTTTCTTGAGCCTCCTGGTCCTGAACACCCATAAACTTCATGACGGTCTGGCAGGACCCTAAACTACATGATGGTCTGACACAACCTTAAACTGTTCGGTCCCGCATGTCCCTAAACAGCATGATGGTCCTGCATGACCCTAAACTGCTTCGTCCCGCATGACGATAAATTGAATGTCATCATGCACGACATTAAACTACACACTTATAACTATATGTGGATTCATTCTCATCTGAATGGGATACATAAGAATGCTCAAGCGTTTCATCTTGAGCCTAGCCACAAACTCTTCTCTTTGACAATTCCACCTGGGTATAGTTCACTCGGAGGATCATTTCATGATATGGTGTAGGCTTCCTTATCCCCACTCATGGAAAGATTACAATGGTTGGACCATGTGCCCCATCCACATTTTTCTATCCTCCTACGTCCTTACTGCATGACGCTAAACTGAATGGCCTTCAATTACTATGTAGGACTTGATTCTCATTTTCATTGGATACGTAGGAATTCCCAATAATTTCGTCTATTGGCCCATCCTAGAGGCCAAAATCTCCCCTCAGGTCAATACATATGATGCAGTGTTGGATTTTTACCCAATTCACATCAAGATCATCTTGATCCCGCCATACGTCCCACTACCAGGAGGTGTCCGCCTCTTCCACAGATGAGCATAGCTGTGCTTCAACCACTCCTTTGATTGGGACTAGATCATATCTCCCATTCAGAAGGGCCCCCGAACGGTATGGATGCTAGGCCCAAGGGCTCTCTTACCACTTCGTGACAACTCCATCGGGAATTTTGAGCAAGAAATTGATACAAGTCCCATGTTGTGAATATGGTCAGTAGTCAATGCTCATTTTTTGTTCCTATTATAGGTTACTATAAGGACGATATGTTTCTAACATAGTCAACAACTATCCATTTTCATTAAATCCACCACAAGATGTCCCAATCATTTGGTGTGGTGGTTCTTTCTACCTCATTTTTATTTCCATGCGATGAACTCCCTTCGGGCGATGCCATCTTTTAGACCCCTATAAGATAGGGAGAGCTGAGTACGGATCCTTGTTTCTCACAATGATCACTGCTCACATGGACATAGGAACTGTGATGAGGTGGTAACCACACAAGAGGTCATATGGATACCATTGGTCGGGACACCCAGCCTCAGGCCCTTAGGCCGTTTCTGGCCCCTTGGCCTTTTCTGGCCCCTGGTTCAAGATCTCATTTAGTTTTGTGTGGTGTGGAGTGGACGCGTGTCCTCATTCACATCGATCTATTTCGACCAACCACATAGATCCAATGAGGCATACCTCCAATCATGTATCATTCATACCGCGATCATATTCCCTACCGCACTTCACGTGACCAATATCAGACCCCCGGACGAAGTCATAAACTCTTACAAGATTTTACAGTGTGGTATGGGATTATGTCCTCATTAACGTCAGGTTTCTCGCCACGCTGTACATGTACCCTGTTTTGGGTATCTTACCCCTTTCATTTTCGTCACTGCTAGACGTTAAACTGCAAACTGGTCAGGACTTTTCGTCTGAGGCCCAGCCTCAGGCCCCTCAGCCTTTTCGGGCCCCAACCCAGGTTCTCACTTAGGTTTGTACGGTGAGGTATGGAAGTATGTCCTCAATCATGTCAGGTTACTCATCATGTCATACACCTCCCTTGTTTTGGGAATCTTACCCCTTTCTTCATCTCCACTGCAAGACGTTAAACTGTAAACTGGTCAGGCCTTTCTTTCTGAGGGCCACCCTTTGGCCCCTCAGCCTTTTCGGGTCCCCAGCCAAGGTTCTCACTTAGGTTTTTCCAGTGTGTTATGGTATTATGTCCTCATTCATGCCGGGTTACTCGCCACGCCATACACCTCCCTTGTTTGGGATATCTTACCCCTTTCTTTGTCCTCACTACAAGACGTTAAACCGCAAACTGGTCAAGCCTTTCCTTCTGAGGCCCAGCCTTAGGCCCCTCGGCCTTTATAGGCCCCCTACCTAGGTTCTCAGTTAGGTTTGTATGATGTGGTATGGGATTATGTCCCCATTCACTTCGGGATACTCGCCGCACCATAAAACTATTGTGTGTGGGGTATCATACCCATTTTCGTCTTTACTGCGTGATGACAAACTAAAAATTACTCCCATTTCTCTCAAGAAATATGTGTGGATTAATTCCCATCCTCATGGGATTCATTGGACCGCATGAATGGCTAGACATCGGGTCTAGCCCCATATCTTAGAGATCTCCCTTTGACCTTGGCCCCTTGTCCTACCCTTTCTCAGGGAGGGGAGTATATGATGTGGCATGGGACTATGTCCTCATTCACATCAGGTTTGTAACGACCACGCAATGTACTTCTCCCTCTTGAGAGTTCTCTATCCCATAGTCCTATACTATTCATTTCAAATTTTCCACCCTCTAGTTGGCCCCCCTATTCTCTTCAGCGATTCACCAATGTGCCCAATGGTACTCTGGTTTAGCACTTAGAGTGTTAGATTCTTCCAATACATGCTTTCACCCATTTTTTCAGGATTCGTGTTTCCCTTTTTTATGGATTCCATCAACTTTCACACCTAAAAGGACACCTGGAAGGCATGGATACTTGGATCAAGGGACCGCCTACCATTACAAGCCAATTCCCTCAAGGGCTCTGATCAACAAATTGATACAAGTCCGACATTGCGAATATGGACAACGGTAGACTCTTGTTTGTTGTTCCCATTCCATGCTAACACGATATGGACGCTGTGTTTCGAACATGGTTAGTAGTTATCCTGCATCATCACACCAACCCTATTAAGCCCAAATTTTTAGTTAAATGATTCACGCACTTCTCCAGCTCATCATGTCCAAGTACAATTTCGAGACTCTTGGTACTATTCCCTAGTGCGCATCTGGACGTTAGGAGGAAAAAGACGTGATAAGGAAATCATTTAGTGCTCACCGATTTCCCCTATGAATATATTTCACGTATAGAAAATACCTTATCTTCCCTTGTTTCCTACACTGAGTTTGACTCACGTAGGCTTAGGGACCAAGTTAACGCCCACACTTACATGGAATAGTCCCACTTCTCCATGGTCGATGTTCCAAGACCTTAAACTGAGATCTTTTAGTATTGCTCATTTTTCTTGTAGAACTATGAACACTTTGATTCCCATTCCATGGGATACGTAGGAACACCTGGACACCTCACCTACGATTCAGGCTTAATTGAGAGCTAGTCTCTTATACTTTGTACCCTCTTACCTATTTTTGGCCTCTTGTCCTGAGGTTTCTTTCTCAGAGTTGTGCATGGTGTGGTGTGGACCTCATCTTCATTCATGTAGGGTGTGCTTTATTTCATCGTTCACATTCCCCCTTCATCATTGTCTCTACTACGTCTCTTTCATACACCGTTAACATGCGTGGTAGGTCCTGTCACATGACCTTAAACTGTGATAGTATCGTCCTAGATGCACGATTAAAAACGGCACATCATTTTCGTGCCCTTCCTCAAGTGACATCTTGTTTGGCATTGGTCAAACACCTTAACATTAGTCAATGCCTTCATTTGGCATAATTCTTGTTGTGATTCCTAGATTCACTATTCTAGGCCCATCGCCTAAAAAACACATACATTCACCCTAAAGGACAAACATGACTTATCAAATTCCGCTTCTTTTGGTGCGAGGGCCAAACCCGTACACCCTTTTTATCCACAAAACTGGTACCTTACTATGACACCTCTCAGAAATATGTATGGATTAACTTCCATTCTCATGGGATACGTAGGAATGCCCAAGCATCTTATCTCCAGGTCCAGCCCTAGGAATCCAAAATCATGTCCTCTGTCTTTCAACCCCTTGACCCGAACTCTCTAAGGAACATGTGGTGTAGCGAGTACCTCGTGGGTCCTCATTCACATTGGGTTTTTGATAAGACCGCATCATGTGCTTGAAGTATCTTTTTTACAGTGTGGCTTAAGCTCTAAGACATTAAACTAAGATCTCCCTATAAGAACTGTGTGTCGTGTTTGGCTATTTCGCCACCCTACGCACAACCCATTAGATCAAGACCCCTTAATGGTCCACCTTAAGACCTTAAGCGGTAAGTGTGAGGCCCCCGGACCCTTGTCCTTTGGAGGGGACTTGGCTCCCTCATTCTGATACGTCTTATAGTCGTGTTCAGATGCGTTTTGGCTAAGAGCCTGAAATGTGGAAAATTCATGGGGACATTAGCCTTGTTCCATGTCCAGGATTCTTGAGACCGTTATTTGTATCCTGATCCTATTCCACATTTGAATGGACCCCCTTCACAACCTTGTCTCATGCTGCCTCTACTCACATACCGTTTTGGGCCAACCTCCCTAAAGATCCCAGAAAATATTTGTGACAGGTCCTGTGTTTCGAACACGGTCAACAGTCGACAATCATTTGTCTATCCCCATTCCAGGCTAACATGATATGGGTGTTGTGTTTTGAACACAGTCAACAACTATTCCCTATCATCACACCACAATCATTGTTTTTCCGATTTCAAGCATTGTGATTCACATATTTCCACTCCCTTACGTTCAAGTAGAATTCCAACATACTCGGCTTTACTCTTCAGCGCATCTAGGTGCATTATATAGGAGGTTCATCATTAGCGGGACGCCAATCATCTAATACCCCATCAACCCTAATGTGTGCCTCCCTATGCTAAGAAAGTCCCCTCACTACTTCTTGTTTCCCTTGTCGGGCACGACTCACGTGGGCTTAGTAGATCTGTTAGGACATGTGCTGTTGTAGCCCTCGCCACACATGCCTTTCCTCGTCCCGCAGGACGTTAAACTGCGCTCTGAGAACTATAATCTGCATGATTCCCATTCTAATGGGATACGTAGGAACTCCCAACATCCTTCATCCGGGTCAATCCATGGGAACCATAATTCTCGTTTTCCCCTCCTTTTCCGATCCCTTGACCTGAGCTGTTTTGGGAACCAAGAAATGACAGCTTTACCTTGAACAAGTTCGGGATGCCCCATGATAAACATTGGGAGGCAAAATTTTTCTTGTCAGAGAGGTATTGTTAAAATGTATGTTTGATCCCTGATCAGTCCGGTGTATCCACCTAATGCGTTTCCACCACGGTGGCATAATTTCTAGAGTGTTGGAATCTAGTTGAACAACCCATCACTCCACTCTCCACGCTTTACATGCCCTTTATTCGGACCCTCTTCCTATCTCACATCTAAAGGAACCCCTTAACAGTATGGATTCGTGACCTATGGCTCGCCTACTATCCTGGGCCAGCATTCTGAAAGTCTAATCGATGACATTATAAGTCAGGCCCCGTGTATTGAATATGGTCATTGTTCAGCCCTCATTTGCCATCACCATATCAGGCTAACACAATATAGATTCTTGGTTTCGAACGCGATCAACATTTATCTTTTATTTTCGCACCATCCCCAAAGTGTTCCAAATTTGAGGTATTGTAATTCACACATTCAATTACCTTATAATCATATTTATTCTATTGACCATGGAATTACCTTGCTCGTGCACAAGAGCACGATGGGAAAATGGTAATTCGGCTATTCTGAGAGCTTCATTCTCCAGTCAGATCTCTCCCTTCTCTTCTGAGGAATCTATATTGGTTGATCAAACCCATGGATTCCGAAATCCTGGTTTTCACTCATACATTTGAATAAGACAATAAAGTGGGGGTCCCTTGTTTCTCAGATCGGGCCCGACCCACATGATCTTAGGGATTGACCACTGGATGCTCCACGAATGTCACGGGAATGTAATTAACCAATAGAAATAATGGAACTCATGCATGCAGCTGGCATAAAATAATCAAATAATGAAAGTTCATTCAAAGGTTATAGGTATCACAACACCCTAGGATCAACCCATCCCATGGACGGATTGACCATGTCAAAAGAGCGTAGTAGCTTAACCAGCCTCCGGTTGGTAGTGTCCAGGATTTTCTGTCGCTTGTTCAATTCCCACACCTCCTTGGCAACGTTGGGGCGTAATTCATTAGCTGCAATCTAGGCCCGCTCCATGACGGTCCAGATGATGATCATTTCGTTGGAGGCTTGATTCATTCCCTCTTTGTCCTATTCCAGCTGGGCCTTCAATCGTAATATTAGCTCAGATTGTACGTTGAGGGAGGCCTAGTGCTCGTCTTCCCGAGTCTGCAGCCACTGGACCACATCTATATCCACCTAGAGACTCTTAATGTTCTCCACTTTCTTCCACTACCAACCTACATCGAGGCCACATTCATGATCACAAATCTTCCCTTCCATAAGATCTCGAATGAGCATGTGAGTATGGTAGGCATCCACTCCCCCAACAGACAGTTCGTGCAGTTGCAAGTGTAGTATGTCCATCTCATCCGACTATAGTTCTTGGGGTTTGTTATCAATGAAGTTATTGATCCACTTCCATGATTGGTGACAGAATATTCTATTTTCCTCTTCATCAGAGGCCATTGTGTCTTAGTCAGTGTGGTTGGCAGACTCATATGCAAAGAATTCCATGTAGAACTAATCAGGTGGATCCACATCTTGTGTTTGATCAGGCATTGAGGGACTTGGGATTCCTGGACGATCCTCAACATCAGACCCCACCTCGATGATCTCAAGCTCAGCCTTCATGACAGTCCCACTAGTGATTGGGAGCACCATTGTTCGATCAATCTAGACCTCCACCTCCACAGTCTCCAACATTCCCCAGGGAAAAGCGCTTCCAGGGATACTGAATGACCTCGTCAAGGCAACCCACGCGATTTGGAGGACTGTGCGTTCCAAAAAGGGGTTATGCACGTCAGTTAACATGGTCGATGTATGATAACCATTAATTTGGTATAGGAGACTTACATAGATCGAATTCTCTGTCTCTTTATTGGGTTGATGTCGTCGGGACCCCGAAACGTGGACCTCCATATATTGTTGTAAGTTCTGAAGATTCACGAACCGCTTCGAGTATTCCATCATCAGACGCCGAGTACCCAGGGAGTGCACAAAGTCCTCCAACTCTGTAAGGTATTGCTCCGCCTCATCATGAGATACTGAAAAGTTGTCCTTGATAGGGCCAATTCCTATCAAATCCATCCCGAAATGGTTTAGATGTTTCCACATCTCTGAAGGGTTGAGTAATTACCGGTTAACTTCCTAGATTTCCCAAGAATCAGAGAATACATCATTCTATAGAATATCAATGTGGGGAAGCCGCTTCCAAGAAACCTAAGTGGATATTCTATGGAACCCTCTAGGTGGCCTCCCCTGAGGATAGATCTGCTCTTCTGGGACCACTAGGTCCATTTCCATTTCTAACTCTCCCTCAACTGGTACGTGCCACACCGCTATGGCTGCCCTACCAACTCATGATGCACTTTCCGCCTTCTAACCATGACCCTGAGGTTTGGGAGGCACACCATCATCAACTAGGATGTTTGGTTTCTTCATCATTTCCCCCAGGTAGGACACCGCCCAACTCTGGGCATATTGTTTCACTAACCTGGCGACAGCGATCGGTGGGGGCAGCTGGTTCCACATCATCCCATCTTCCTATGTGAACATAATCCACATCTGCTTCATCACACACGGGTGTTCCTCATATCTCACCCCCATACAGACTTTTGGGGTCAGTTGCTGCATGCACCGGAAATGAAAAAAAAAATCAGTGTGGGGTGTACGGATCGCAGAGAATACCATGATCCACCCATGCCACCAAAACTCCACCTATAAAGGTCAGTAGATAGGCACGGTGCTCCTCCGTTCCCCGAACTCCATCAGTGAATACCTTCATCAGCAATAGTAATGGGTGGAAACTGAACTCCTCCACCCCCCACATGTGGTTTAGAACCGACGGTGCAATCATCTTGGCTAGAAAGCTCTCAGAAACATTCAAGATGGACAGGTGGAAGTTCATTCCTAGAGGAGAAATGGGGTTCGGGTATTTTTGAACTCCCCTGACGTGTGCCACTATCCCCCAATACAAGAGGAGGAGTGGCCCACATATTCATTGCGGCCGGTTTCCCGTGCTGATATGCCACAACATCTTATATATCTTGGAGAGCATCGGGATCCCGAGGATGACCCACCCTACTATCACCGACACAAATGCCATAATTAATGTGCTTGGCCACACTCCCATGTTGGTGTACCTCATTGTTAGGATCCAACCATAGATTTGAGTCACGATGAACAATTCCATCCCGACTATCGGTTGTTGTTCAGTGATGATGCTAAATCCCCACTTCCTCCACTTGTTGTCCTCCAAAAGTCACCAGTATGAGTTCTCCTTACTCTTGGCCCCCTTCAGGCAAGTACGAGGCCTCTCCAGAAACTGCCTATTCTCGGGGAAGCTTAGGAACTATTTGAACCACCGCTTGAAATGGACATCGATCAACACCTCCTTGTCCTCTCCCGACACAAGCTCCATCAAATCCATCGCTGGCAGTAGAATCTTCTATTTGTCCTCCCATGAACTCATTAAGGGGAGGAATTCTTCATACATATCCCCTAGTATCGGATCCCCCGATATCTGGTGGATGTCTCACAAGATGATGTTGACTTTCCCATGGTGAAAATTGAATGTATCGGTCCTCGATGACCACCTGCCCAATAGCTCCAGCATCAGCTTCTTCGGCTGGTAGATGTGAAATTGGGAGGCCAAAGATGCCTCATACAGGCCCACTCTTCTCACTCCACCCCTAACGCCTCACCCGAGGTGCCTACATAGTAGGCCCATGCCCAATCGCCTATGAAGTTTCCACCCTGGCGCAGGTACCACTCCTTAGACAACCCCTTCTCCGGATTCCCCAGAGCCTCCTTCAATATTGTCCAATGCATGGGGGAGACGCCATCAACTATATCTCTTTTCTATGAACATTATTCAGTTGGTTATATAAGAAGTCAGTAATGATAGGTCTGATGTCGTCCTGAGCATGGTCGTCAGCCGCCCTGAACCATCAGTGCTAGCACAGTGTGCTCCTGAACCAGTAAGTTGTTTCATCCCAACTCCCTTCTAGGATGATGACATCAGCCCTCATCCTGATGCCATTCAAGGGAAACTGCTTGCATAACGGGTAGTTCCTATGACTCTCTGATAGCAGCTCCAAAAAATAACTATGATCAGAGTGGATCCAAACAACCTCTCCTAATCCCAGGTTGTTCGCCATCTCATCCCTTCAGGTAGCATCCGCATGGCCCCCCCCGGATGGTTTCTTGACGAGCCATGCAGTCTTTTAGGATGGGGAGATTTTTTTGATTAGGTCTCCATGCTCATTCACAGAGCGCATTTGAAGATTTTTTTTGCGGAGCCCTACCTTGGATTCCAAATTTGGAGTCGTGAAGCACAAATATGTGAAGTCAGAGAATCGCTCTGTGTCGCAAAGCTGAAGGCCCGATTGGTAGATAGAAATCATGTAGTATACAGAGCTTCATGAATCGAGAGTGCTAAAAGCCAAAATCGCGAAGGATAGAAAAGAAAAAGAATGAAACTCGTCCTCTATATTTATAGGTGATGGACCTCTCCACATCGTTGCGCATCTCGACTACGAAGCACCTAGCCAACCCGTCGCTTTCCCACTCACCGATCCCCCTTCGCGAGCTATCTTTATGAAACGGCTGAATAATTCATGCGATTGAACCTCATACTTTGACCCTTTATTTCTCCCAAGCTCCATGTATGAGTGAGGAATTTGTTGGCTCCAAAAATTGGAAGGGAGAAGGGTAATAATTAAGGCTCTGAAGCTGCCTCATGAAGACCGTTCGTAGAGCATCTTGGCCCCACAAGCCCACCACGATGCCAGGATGTGGGATACTCTATGATCCCTTTTGATGTTCGCAAGCACGCCATGAACTGAGGAGGTGGGATGCTTCACGAGACTATTTGAAGTTCGCGAGCCCGCCGTGAAGCTAGGAGGAGGGATGATCCACATTCCCCTTTGATGTTCGGATTCCCACCGCGAAGCCAAGATGTGGGAAGCTCTCCAATCCCCTTTGACGTTCAGGAGCCTGATGCGGAGTGGAATCCATCTTTTTGCCGAGTGAGCACTGCCCGACGGCGCCTCTTGCCTATAAATATCGGCCCCCCTAGGCCCAAAACATAGATCATCCAACCTTTCTTCTTCCTGGCTCTCAAATCGTGGAGCACTTTCTTCTCTTCAAACCATGAGCTACTCAAGGTACTTTTGCTCCATGAAGTGCCTCCCCTTTGACTTGTTTCCACCCTCTCATTTGAGAGGGATGCCTTTTGGGAATCCCATGGGCCTTCGTGAGGAAGGAGATCCTCACAGGGACTAGGGTCATAACATAGTGTTTATTCTTTGCAAAGCACACCCATTCACACGTGAATCAAATGCTTAGGCCGAGTCACTATGCTTCGTGAATCAAATTTCTTAATAGGAACTTGCTTCACAACGAACCCATGATTTGTATGGATTTTTTTTTGAATGCCCTTACACATTGTGAAGAACCTATTCTATGCACCTATACCCAATTTCTAGGCTAGGCCACTTAAAACCGAGATGCCTGCACCTTCACGATGCCCTTACCTTCTATAGTGCACCAGTGCTCTATGTGGCCTCTACTCGTAAACCCCTTTGCTCTACTACTCCCTCTCCCATGAAACCTCCTAGGTTCAAATGAAGAAACTTCAAAGTCCCCTGGACACCAATTCCCAATGTTTTTCTTCAACTCATGCTTCATCACATAGGCATGCTAAATACTATTGTTTTTTCTCATAGCCACGCTAACGTGGACCCCCAAGGGTTCACACCATGACACCCTCTATCTACGGTATTACCCATTCCTTCTGTTAACCAATAAGAGGAGGGTACCAGTTATGTAAGTCCTAGGGGTGCAGAGTGAACCCACATCGTCTGAGCTACAGGATGTTAAACTACCAAGCACCATCTTCCGCAGCACATGACGTTAAACTCTGACTTCCCCCATTGAATCCTATGGAGGGAAAGGGCCACCATCCTAGTATAATCCTCTAGATATTCTTGCAGGAGGCAGCATACTTTCGCTTCCTTTCTTCGGTACCAAATCCCTATCCCACTATGCTTTATCACCACCGGGCTCCCATCCTGGAGTATGTTCCAACCTATTTGGGCTGCTAACCATGTGTAAGCCCTTGTTTACTCTCTGGGATGCAGACCACACATAATCCCTTGTTTTCTCTTTGGGATGTGATCACGTGTAAGCCCCACTTCACCTCTCACAGATGCACATTTCACGACATGATCAGCTTGTCTCTGTTTCCACTTGTCTCTCACACCGAGCCTGACTCACCTGGGCTTCGAGTAAGCACCGAACATGAAATCCTCCCTGGGAAGACTAGAGTGTAATCCCCACGCCATTCTAAACTACATGGTCTTTGATCCTTGCTAAGGCAAGGTACGTTGGAAGCCTCCACGATGTTCAATCCCACAACCCCGATCATTCCGAACTTTTTCACGTCGGTTCACCAACACCCTCAGCAGCCTAGAATGTAAGTCCCATGCCACCACCTGAACTACGTGGTATTTTATCCTTATTAAGGCATGGTACGTAGGAATCCTCCCTAAGGTTCAAACCCATCACCCATTAGAACTCTGGTCCTCCTTCACATCGGTTCACCGTACATTCTGAACAACGTCGTCATTGATCCTTGCTAAGGATGGGTACACTGGAAGCCTCCATGAGGTTCAATCCCACCACCCATTGGACCCCAGGTCCTCCTTCACGTCGGTTCACTAACCCTCCTGAACCACAAAGCCTCTGTTCTTTTCCAAGGTATGGTACATAGGAAGCCTCCAAAAGGTTCAATCCCACCACCTATTGGTCTCTCTGACTCCCTTGACATTGGTTCACCAACACTTTGAGCTGCCTCAGAGCTTAAACCCCAAATTACCCATTAAAAACTACGTTGAATTTGATCCTTTCCAAGGCATGGTACGTAGGAAACCTCCACATGGATCAAGACCAACACCCAGTCGCTCTGACCACCTTCATGGTAGTTCGCCCTTATCCTATATGATGTTAAACTGTGGACCCCGAGCAGCGGTAAGACGTTATTTCCCCAGTCATCGGTAAGATTTTTCCCAAAAAAACCACCCTGAACAATGTGGTTTTTGATCCTTGCTAAGGGGGGGTATGAAAGAAGCCTTTCTGAGGTTTAAGCCCACCATCCACTGGTCGTCCCAACCATCTTCACGTCGGTTTGACCCCATCCAGTGCTAAGTCGTTGGGACCTCAATCAGCAGTAAGCCATTGTGATCCTATTCAGCGGTAAGCTGTTGACATTATTATCCAGCAGCAAGCTGTTGTGGCCTGATCTGGCGGTAAGTAGTTGAAAACCCCAATTGGAGGTAATCCTTCCTCAGATGAACTACGTGGACTTTGATTCCATTCCACATGGATACATTGGAGGCCTCTTTGATGTACATTCCCAAAACTATCATCATCCCCATGATTGTTCCAACCAATTCACTGTCCACTTCATACTACCACTTCTTCATCCATATTGATTATTATCTGGGCCGCCAAATCCCGGTGAAATCATGACATCTCATTCCCCATTCCCCTAAATAGTGACCGAGAAGTCAACCACATGTTGGCCCTAACATCAGTGTTCCGCCCAGGGGTTGTACCCATATGATCCACTCCAGTCTGTGTTCTGATAATTCAAGTCTTTCTCTGATGGACGTTAAACTTGCAACAAACCCCATGTTAAACATGATAAGATTAAGAAAACCTCAGAAACCTACCTATGGCATATAATTCCTCGCATTCGACGTGGGATGCCTCGGGCTTCCGTGCCCTCAAGAAGCCCTTTAACAAGGGGAAGAAACCCAGCCGCGCCAGTGTCCCAGTGCCCAGACACACCAGTGATGTTCAACGTGACCACTCCCCTAACTGAAGGTTTATGCCCTCACCGGACTCATTAGAATGTCCCGAAAGATACATTGTAATTAGTTTGGGTCTATTTTAGATATGGTGCTAGGAAGAGTTTCACGAACAACGTCTTAAATTTATTAGGGAGACCCAGACTAAGAGACAGGTTCTGAGGAGGAATCCACGGAAGGATGAACCGATATCCCATCATCTTGTTTCGATCATGGAGAAAATGTCCCTAAAAAAGTGAAAAATGCTACCAGACTTTGGAAAGTGGGAATGTGGGGTAAAAAAATTGCGTCGTTCATCCACAAATGAGACAGGAACGCGCCCCCATCAAAAGCATCAGAAACAATGTATAATTAGGTTTACTATACCTAGAAATGATAGAAGACATGGGTTAAAATATCTATGATAAATATGAGGATTATATTTCTTAATTAAGATTGTATTTGGGTGTGTGAAACTGTAAGAGGTTGAAGAGTCACATCCTCCAGAAAATATTTTCAAAGTAATTACGCTATGAAACTTTTACCACATGTAAAAAAGATATAAAATGTGGTATGGAGAAAGAAACATCATGTGATTACAATGTTTATGAACACACCTCAACATTATTAGGATGATAGGAGTTCCAAATCAGATCATGTGTTTAAGATACATAATATGGACATAATATTTCCACCCCTCCCCTTTACCTATATACATTCATCTCCAATTTCATTTCAGGGATCATTGGATTGAAGGAGTGGAATACAATATAGAAAAGGAGTATTGGATTAAATAATCAATTCATTAAGAGATAAATTCTTGTGGTGGTGAAAAATGAATATCTGAATGTTTTCTCCTTTTGATAATGTGTTCTTCATGGAAAAATATTTTCTTTTGAATTATCTAAGAATTTTTTTTCACGAATAAAGTATGTATTTTTATTTCTAGTTTTTAATTTATTCAATTTTTATGGTGTTTTTAGTCAACTTATCAAAGTTTAATATTTGTCTTTTTATAAACATATTTGGATGATCTCTTCCCATTGGGCATAACGAGTTCAACTGGTTTCAATTTCTCGGTAGTATTTGGTAAAATATGTCACATTTTTAAGCTGAAAAAACTGATATTTGAGGTCTCAATATGTTTTAAGGTCAGTATAGTTTTATAACACGATTTTTTGAGGTATAAATTGGATTATTTGATTTGAAGTAATATTTTGATATTGATAAATAGGGTTTCTGATGACCAAAGTTGGTCCACTACTACCATCATTAGTTTCTTTATTTTAGTATAATATGATTCTGACTTTTAATCTATAATGAATATTTTACATTATAATCCAATTTGGATATACTTAAAATAGTTTAATTTATTTCAATGCCCAATTATTTTTCTGATATTTAACAAAAAAAATTAACAAAGTCACATCTTGACACTTTAGCATGTAACCTCCTTATGAGACCACCTTGTGGTCATAACTATAACACATTTTACGGGGGAAAATGTTCACTAGGGTAATGTGACTAAAAAATAGAGTTTTATTTATTGGCACTGATTTTATCAAACCCCCCTTATATTAGTGAATTGGTTTGAAAATTTCCCTTGTTCTTTATTGTTGAATCTTTTTAAAAAGGTGTGAGTCTTATGTGGATAATTTATTTATTCCATCAAATTAGTGGGTTTCTACAGTTGATAATTTCTAGTAAGGTTCCCCAACATTCCACACCTAAATAATTTTATAATACCCTATGGAAATTTCTCAGGTTCTTCTTTCCACACATTTTAAAAATTATATCTTAAAATTTCATACCATTATTATGTTTTTTCACCAAACTTCTAGATTAAAACTCTTCTGTTACATCTATTCATGTGAGACCATTAGTATTAACCGATATCCATTTTATCAATAACAGAACATAGGAAAATTTCAACACAGTTTTCATTGTACCAGATGATTTTCATAGACTAGATTTTAACTAACCAATGGAGTGGTCAATATTGTATTCGAGGGTAACGATAATGGTAGAGGTGTATCATGGAAGTCTTGTGATGTTTTCCTCACACTTCCTAATAGATTATTCATCTTTTTTCATGAGGTAAAGGAAATACATTTCCTTATGATGTCCGAGGGTGCAAGGGAAATATTTGTGAAAAATGTTTTCTGGAACTCCTTCTATTCCATCACATTGATTTCTTCTACAATATTTGTATTGTTGGTCAATTCCCAACACTAATCAGACTCTCCCTCTATATGATAAATATCTAGTATAATATTCCATTTCTCCAAACATTAAAGGATTGAGAATATATTATTAATGGATTTTATCCATTGTTATGATATTAAGTGAATAAATGATCCACTTAAATTTGGAGGTATTTCTCATATAAAGATCTCAATTTGAGCCTTTTCTTTTTTAGGTGGAGTTTTGTGTTCCACCTGATTCATGATTCTCTTCACAACCTTAGTAAATTGAGAGAGTATCATAAAAAACATACATATTCTAGTTCTTATAGGGTTTAGATTCTTATTGGGGAATTTATCACATTTCCCCTCAAATTGGTTGTTTAATTGGTTCCTCATATTTATAAGAATTGGTTATAATAAATGGAAAACTATGGATCGGTATTTTTAAAGTATTAAATTTATAAAAAATAATAAAAAATCATTAAAGGGAATATTTATAAATGAAATTTATTCCTTAGATTATGAATTTTTTTGTTCAAATCTATGTTATCTATAGTCTATTTTCTAACATGGATGCATATGGGAATATTTGTTCCCTTAATAATGGTTCAAGTGGATATTATGAACTTGCTAGTGAATATCCCCTAGAAGTAACAAAGCAGTATTGCTATAAGAACCATTTTTGTGCAGTAGTTTCGGACCCTGTATAGCTCAATAAAGTGTTTTCTGGTTTTAACCCTATGTAAATATGTTCTAGAGATACATCCATTTTTTGTATCAAAATAGGGTGTTATTTTTTTACAAACCACTTATTCTATAACATACCAAAATATATGGTTGTGTTCATATGTTTATTCATATCCATAAATCATTCACTAGAATTCTATAATACAAATTCCATAAATAGCTAAACCTTCATTTGATACCTACTATGATAACTTGTTTCTTTATTGAACATTATTTCATGATTTTATTCATAAGATCAATCATAATACAACTCAAAATATATAGTAGTACAACTTATTTTTGAAATTAGGTACATTACATATTAACTTAAAATAGGGAGTAAATTTCCATTATTGAATACTTCTATAACATGATCATAATTCAATCATACTTAAAACTACATCAAATAACCTAAGGGTAGAAATAAGAAAGGGATGGAAAATTAAACTCAGTAATAGAATAAACCTGGAATAACATAATGATATTATTATATGTTACACAATATAATTTTAAAGTATATATAATAGAGGTGATATCCATAAAAATGAACAATGATGCATTATAAAACATGATAGAAAGGGAAATGTGGGAATGTGGAAAAAACCTTAAACCTGACATCATAAAGATAGATCAATGGTAACTTCAAGACATCATAACTTGGTGGAAAATATCTATTTATAGATTAGGTTCACTCCAAAATCCCTTTAATGATGTATTGTTAGGAAAAAAATATCACCCAATGAATTGGACTTCTATATAATTATGTGCACACCCATCACTTTCATATCGTTTAAATGCATATGTGTGATACATAGAACATTCAGAATATGATTTTTTTAATCATTTTTAATCCCAGTATCAAGGAGTATGGAAAACATAAAATGAATTTTCCAATAAATGGGATATATTTTTATCTTGATGAATACCTTTATGTTTAAAAAGAGTTGGTATTCACAATAAAATAGGATTGGCATGTAAAAAATCATAGTGATGTTTCTACAACATTATGATAATACATAAACATTAATAAAATGAATTAATGAGAGAGAATGTGGTCTCTCATAATTTATACATAAAAAGGTTATTTATAACTATGTGGAAAATAATATCCCATATTAGGAATTAGAAATAAAAGGTATAAAAAGAAGAATATTATTGAATAAATAAGAGAAGGAAATGATTTTATACCATGAGAGGGGGAATTCCAAAAGCATGGGAGGAGCTTCTTGAGAGTTTGGGGGAACCATGAGAGGAATATGGATATGGTATGTCACAGTGAGGAATTTCTCCATTACATTTTGAGTGAATAATAATTAGAGTTTATGTTTGTCTATATTGGAAAAGAGAGATGAGTTCTTTATTATTTCACAAAAATTGGTTTTAGACTCTATGTAATAAAGTAAACAAGAACAAAAACATAATGCATATTTCTGTCAAGGTTTCCTACCCAATGGGGGGGGATTTCATTATTTTAGAAATCCATATGTTGAAATAATTAAAATATTACCCTTGGTGATGTGGAACTGAGTTATATTCTTAAATAAATTCTTTTTAAACCATAAAATATAATATCATTTTTTGGATTAAAATTGGATTTATAAAATTATTTAAATAACATAAAATTAGTAATTTAAAGGGAAAAAAGATTTGTTCAAGGATACAATTATATTATTTAGTAAATAATTCTTGGGTAATTATGATATCATAATAAACAATTTATTTTTATACTATTTTTAATTTCTACCAGAAAATTCAACTATATTAGAAAATGTAGAAAAATTCCCCATTGGATAATTTTGATATTTTTATTTAACATATAAAGTTTATTTTATCCAAATTATTATATAAATATACCAATATTCACATTTAAAATATAAAATTACATTTATGGAGAAATAATGTGCTTTTTTGACCATAACTGCTTTCAGACCCCTATAATTTTATGAATTTACAAAATTATATTATTAAATATATTTAATTAATATTATTTAATAATAATAAAAACAATTTATTAGAAAATAATTTATTTCAAAAATTAATTAATGTTTCAAAATGAATGATTTAATTGAAATTAGGTATTTCCCAAAAATATAATTTGTGTTTTATCGAATCAAATTCAAAATCATTTATAAATAACAATAATAAGAAGTAAATTTAAAAATTATTATATTTAAAATAAAATATAGAAATTCATATTTTTGTGGTCTTGATACATATACCTTTATTATGCAAGAAAATTCTCTTAGGGTAAGATGCATAATGATGATACTTTCATGGGGTGGTTTAGCATACACTGTTTGATCTATGATATCGATGAGCTTGAAATTCACCCATAAATGAATTTAATAATGACTTAGTTGTTTAATATTAGCTTGTTCATGGACAATGTAAAAATCTTAGGGATTTATTCTCCCTCATAATTTATAATAAATGGGATTTATATGGTACGATCCTACCCATTGAGGCCATCATTTCTTTTATTTGGGATAATTTGATATATCATAACTCAATATTTATATTAATCATATGATAACTATTCAATAGATATAATATTAACTATTATAATGATTATAAGTATTTCAAATTCAATAAAAATATTATAAAACCAACGAATATCATTTTTTTCTATAACCATAATACATTATAAGGAACTAAATTCAACTATACATGGAAATTTTATTATAATAGTTTTCGTCCATACAAAATCAGTATAGTTATGGAAAGGCCTTTTGTTGTGTAATTTGCTTGAAGACACGAAGATTTTAGTTTTTAAGCTAAAAATTAATATGTGCCTCTATGCCACATGAGGGTCTATTGGAAACCTAATTAACAAGTTGATTATCTAATGAATAAAAACTAAAGGGACTTCAAGACAAGGTTAAATAGAGATTTAGTTTATAGTTTAGAAATGCTAGTTTAAGTTAATATAAGTTGTATTAGAGAGAAGATTTTGTAAATTATTTCAATGAAGTCAGTGTTAGGAATTGAGATCAAATATCTGGGACTCAAAATTTAGTTATAAAAATTCATATATAAATTGTTATAGTCAAAATATTGTTGATAAGATATGTTTGGGTGATTACGACATTAATTGAAAAATTGTAGGTCACTAATGGTATTTTTCATGAATAATTTGATGTTTATTAACCGAGGATTGGAAAATAAAAGTGTTTTACAACATGCATATTGTATATGAATTTATTAATGTCATATCCTACATATTTATATTTTGACTTCATGTAATATTTTATCTCATTTTTACGTTTATGTACAAAATGAAACCATTCACCCATATTACATTTTAAACGAAATTATATTTTTTATAGTATAAATATTATCTTGGGGATTTTTATTATAGCTGTTGTTGATAAATAAATTTTTTGACCACTTTAAGGACAATATAATATTGAGATGGCCTCGATCTACTTAAAATTTACAAAAATAACTAGATAAGTAATACCAAATGGTTTATTTTGATGGAGAATTAACTGTTTTATTGTTTCAAGTCCCCATTTTATATTGTGTGATTATTCAAATATATGCCTCATGTTTTTTCGATTTATATGGCTATGAAATTGGGTTTTTTTTTCAAATATGTATATTTTTTATTTTATAAAGGGTAAAGACTTTTTATTTTGTATAAATTATTATATCCTTGATTTATCATGTTTTGTGTAAGTGATTTATGTTATGTCTGATAGTATTATCTTATAATTGTTTGGGTAACTTGTTTTTAATTTATATGTTGAGATGAGATTGGATGTGAAAATATTTTTAAAGTATTTTGTATTTTGAAACATGATTTATAAAAATAAAATTTGTTTAGTTATTTACATTTTTTTAAAATACTTTTGAGTTATTTTGAGTTATTACTTTTTATATTTATTTATTTTTTACTTTATTAAAACATAGTTAAAAATGGATTTATAATGTTTTACGGTTAACTATTGTTTACATTATTATTTTATAAAAATAATGATTTAAATTGTTGTGGCTTAGAAAACATCCATTGATATTTTTTCCTTACCATAATCTTTTTTAAAGAGTATTTTCTAGAATTTTATTAGGGAACACATATTCCATACATGATTATTACTTATTTTTTAAGATAAATAAATATATATATATATATTCCAAAATAGATAGGTTTTGGGTATTGGGAAAATTAGTTTCATTATAATATTATTATATATGAATTTTAAATCATTATATAAAGCCCTTTTCTTGGTCCTAATAAAATCAAGAGTAATCCCCATAGTACATGTAATTTCTTTAGTATATACATGAAATAAAAAGTGATATAAAAATATATTGAGGGGAGGGATTAAAATGTAAGAACATGAGACATGAATCAATATAGTACATGGCTGATCATAATCATCATCCATATATCATATGTTTATGAACATGTACATAAGAAAAAGGAAACCCTTTTAAACAGACATTTAATGTGGAAAATACATAACAATGAAACATCAAAACCTAGTAGAAATCCCATACATAGAATGTGAACATTTCAGACATCATGTTCGTGAATAACATCGGTCTACAAAGGATTCTTAAATAAATGAGACAAATATAGAATTATATTCATGCATATAATATATAATATCATGATATATATCACATTACACAATTCATTAGAGGAATATATAATTATATTTCCACCCATCACATCATATATCATCATAACAATGTATTTCATAAATAAAGGGTACATATATCGACCCTAAATATTCAATAAACCCATGATTAAAGAATGGGGTTTGTAATCTCATCATGAAAAATATAATTTTAAGTTAACTATAATATTCCCAAAATATGATATAATGTCAATATTTTATATTAAAAAATATAATTAACAAATACCTAATCAAATGTATTGAATTGGAGCCGAAAAAACATAATAATAACAAACAAAAGACTAAAAGAAATATTTTTATCAAAATAATAATAGTGGATATAAATGCATTCCAAGTTAATAAAGTCATCGATATCACTGGGAAATAATATTTTATAATTAGAAATAATATATTTTAAAGTGGTTTTATAATAAAAATCGTAAAAATATAGCTGAATAGTATATGAACCCAAATAACGAGCTGGGTACAAGGGTACCCAAAAATTAGGTATTTTGTTGTTTCATCCGGATTAAACATACTATATTGCATATTAATGTTCATTAAAAAATTAATTTATAATTCAGTGATATTTATTTATATTAATATTGACTAATTATAGTCATTATAATTAAGTAGTTAATATTTATGTTGAAAATTATATGATGTTATGATAAATTTCTTTGAATTAACCTGTTTTTTTATTCCATATTTTTGACTCACTATTATTTATTAATTAGTGAAATTACCTTAAGAAGTTTAAAAATAAATAAAAATAAATTCAAATAAATATTTATTCATTATAAACAAGGGATTCCAACCCGTTATTCTAGTAGTGATAATTAATAAATTGACAATATCCTCGAAGGTAGATAAAAGTAAACATAAATGGGATGTGTCTATAAGGGAAAGAGATATATATATTCTTTATATATTAGAAAAACATTTTTTCAGTTGATTAATATAAATAGAACTATGTTAATATAATTATTAAACATTATAGTAATTATAGACACGAGTGTGATAGTTAAATAATGGATGATAAAAAGAAAAATTTTGAGGGGTTACCTTATCATTGAAATTGATCTATTATTGAGACATTAATACATTGGATGATTAGATTTTTATATTTCTAAAATGTATCTATGGTTATAAGGAGTCTTTTGATGAGGTATTTGTGTAGATATTGGGCAATGTGAAGTTTTTGGTATGTGATTTTTCATGGGGGTCAGAGTGGTTATTTATACATGAGTGGACAAGTATTTTGCATTAAAATATTGAATAAAATTTTATTCCCATGTAAAAATTGCAATATTTTTCATTTTTCAAATTACTAATCAAATTTAAATAAAATCACATTATTTTAGGGATTTTAAAACATTAGAGGTCAATATTAATTGTTTATACATATGGAAAACAAAATAAAAAATAAAATTGATTTAAATGACATAAATTATATTTATAGATCGTGGAAATTAAATTTTTTAAAAATAATTATTATGTTTTAAATGAATTATTTTTATTCCTGAATCAATATTTTAGTATAGCTAACCATTTTAGAAATAAATATATCATCATTAAATTAATATCACAACATAAAATATAATTATTTTAATTAACAATATTTTATTTATTCACATGAATAATCCATGTTTTTATGAAATTAACAAAAAATTACTAATGGAAAATTTTTATTTTTACTATTCAACAGTTGATATTAATTTTATAAAATTAATTTTCCAGTTTAGTTAATTTCAATATAAAAAATTAATTTTTATTTCAAAATATATTAGAATACACTTGATTAAAAATAAACTCATAGTTTATATTGAATTTTCAAATTTTAATATTTATTTTATACAACTTTAATATTATTATTTACTTATTTTATTCATGAAAGTAATTTTTAGATTCTAATTATGATGTTACTATTCTTTCATTCATGTAACTATCCATATCAATTAGTTTATTATTCAAAAAATAATATTTGATTTATAATTACTATAAATACTTAATGCTTCCTTTATTTGTGATTATATTAGTTTTTTTCAAATCTCTATCAATATTTTACAATAATCAAATTTATTTTCAAACCATTTGTTCTTTTTTTACAATGTTTCTCATAATAGTGTTATTTCTAGGTAATCCAAATAATCCAAGTTTCCTTATTATTGTTAGGTTATTTTTTATTATTCTATTTTATTACTATTAATATTATTTAATATAATTATTCTCTATATTTTGTTTTTCATACTGATAAAATAATTTATTATATGTTTGTATTATGTGGTATATTTACTTTACATTATACCATTATCATAAATACGAAACAGTAGTGTATTCAAAAGGTAAATTCTAAATATAAAATTTTTATTCATTACACTCTTCCCATAATTATAAAAAAAATTCTCAAAATCCCAACTCATAGCCTTTTTTGAGAATTGTTGAGTGTACATTGTTTCATTTCATCATAAGTTTCCAATGTTTCCAATTTATAATTTTGGTTTCACAAATGTAATTTGACATAGTGAGTTTTCCTATCATTTTGAGATTTGTCTCTACAGTATATATTGTTATCTAGTCGTACCACCTCAAGATTAAATTCATTTGAGGGATTATAAGTGTTCTTCCTCAAAAAAGATACATGAAACACATCATGCACATTTGATAGGTTTTGTGGGAGGTGTAGTGGATAGGCCAATTTACTTATGTGACGAAGGGTAAAAATATCGAAAATGTACCATGTTCGAACCATTAAATTTTATGAAAACCTCGCTAAAAGTTTCCTAGTTGATATTTGATAGAACACAATTTTGTACAACTTCAAAAGATATAAAATTTTATTAATTATAAGAATTTATCTTATATTTTATCGAAGTGACATTAATGAGTTTTCGAATTAATTAAACATTCATTGTTATCACTTGCACATGTTTGTGTCCTAGATGATTTTTTTCACCATCTTTATTTCAATATGTTGGAGTTATATGTCTCTTCCCATATATAGCTTCAAATTGGTCCATCTGAATACTTTAGTGGAAACTATTATTTAATGGGAACTCCACTAGGGGGAGACATTTTCCCTATCCCCCTTTTAATTATATTAGTTAATCTCTCATTATTATCTCAATATTCATAACGGTATTTTCAAATTGAACATCATTCAATTCTTGATAGGTTGTACAGAAGATTACCGTAGTACTCAATGAAGGATTTGGAATCCTATAAATTTTAGTGGGAAAGCAAGGATATTGATTAGATGGAATTGAATGAAGTCTCCTATATAACCTCACCACATTGTTAAAATTAATGATATAATAATGTATGATAAAGAAATTTTCATGAATAGAAATGAATTGAGATATCTTGGTGTGTTAAACCACCACAATCCATTGGACATTAATTCATTTAGACAACTTCAGAAAACTCATGTAAAACTACACTCTATTATGGTCCAATTTTTATATTATTATGTGTAATATATGTAATATCATCTTTGGTATTTTTATTCTCTTACATAAAAAATTGACATAACATGCTTATTAAGGTGTACTCAACACTCCCTTTATTCATGTGGTCCTACGAAAAAGGATCACGGAGATATTGTTAAATCTGGATACATCATGAGATGATAAAGAGAGATAAGTTATGTAAATCATCAAATATATACCTTTTAACCACTAGTTATGATAACATATATATTATATATTCAAATCAAACTAGTTAATCTTTGCCGATGATGAATTAATTCATCTTCTTGTCATTTTTTTCTTCAATATTTAATTGAAGAACCACATCATTTCTTGGTACCATCTTATTCCCTCATGGATAGATTATTATGTAATAAAAGATGTCTTCAAAACCATTATAACTTATAGTTCCTTAATTTTAATATCTATGAAGATTGGGTCTTTCACAATCCTCATCATTGATACTATAGTAGGTTCTTTTTTTATAGATTATCAGTTACCTTGTTCGCCTTCCCTTAATGGTTATTTTTTGAGAAATACTTTTCATTGATTAACTACAACCATCTTTATTGAGACTTGATCAAATATATATATTTAAATATATATTTTGAACACTTATGATTATAATATTTTTCCAATTTTTATTCATATAGGTATTGTCTCTAAATATTCAATGTAAAGATAATTTTTGTACATCAAAGTTTGTGGACAACTTTTATGATCATAGATATTTAATTTTAGAGAGGCATAGGAAATTAATTTATAATTTATAATTGGTATATAACCCATTTATTTCACTAAATAATCACTATATATCACAAAACCTTCTATACAATAGGTTAATTAGGGTATAGGTGTAGTGAATATCCTCTTATTAATCTCTTAAAACAACTCTTCATGTTATTGTATCTAAAATTACAAGAATATTTTCATGATATCATATTTAATAAGATATAAAATCATTCTAAATTTCACACAATGTATCAATAGTACCCAGTTAAACATAGAAAACTATTGATATCTATGATAATTTTTAGTCTATAGTATTCCTCAGTTTTCATTTTCATTGAATGACTAACATAAATTATTTTTTCTCATCACATAAAAAAATGTGACTTATTGCCTCTAAATGACAGAATTTTGGAACTTATCATAGAAATTATCCTTCTGTAATGTCTAAAAAATAATCCATATATGGTCCTCACATTTGTCTTTTCTCGTGGAGTATTTGAGAATATTATCAATAAATGATGCCATATATTTATTGTTGTAGACTCTAAAGAATATATTATTCCAGACCATCAATACTTCTATTGTATTAGTTAGTCAAAAAGGAATCAATATGAACTCATAGTTCCCATATGTATTTATATAAACATGTATTTTGAATATATTCTTTCTTTACCTTTAACTGATGATATCCACAATGAAGATCCACTTTCGGGAAGTACTAATATATTTGAAAGAGTAGTTCATATATACTTTGTAGTGGATTATTTCTTGTTTTGATGATCTAGTTGGTATCTTATTATTTAATATAAAGCTACATTGTCCCATAGTTGTTCTGGATAAAGAGAATCAATTTCCCCCATGGTTATAAAATATAGCATATGGACTATTTATCAATATTATATTATAGTTTCATTAATAAATCATCCATTTCTATCAGAGACACCCTATAGGGAATTTTAGATATTAATGTAGATATATGTATATGTTTTATTCATATACTACCTCAGTATACTCCCATACAATATGAATTTATTCAAGTATAATAGTATACTTTATAACAACAATTTAATAAAGATATTACCCCTTATTAAGTATCATCAACCACATTAAAAGGATATTCTAAATGAAAATCATAAACTTCCTCACAACTTTATATGTGTATGGGATAGTTTGGGATTTGGAGGCAGAATTTATTTTACTAATAATAGAAGTTAGATCTATGTAATTAGAGCTAATCCATGTCATGCATGACATAAAATTTAACAACAAAAAGGAATAATAATTGTTTATGGAGAACTTTCTAACAAATTATAATAGTGGAATAATGAAGCACTTTTTTTCAATGACTACACCACTTTGTGTTTTCATAAATATATAAACATTCTAGTATCAAAGAGGTGATTAAATAATATAAGAAAAAAATTTGGATATAAAGGAATAAATTTAACCTAAATCAAATCTGATGTTTTTCATTGATGAGTGAATAATAATTTTACCTTCCAAAAATTCTTTTTCGTATGCTACCTCAATGGTGGTGATGGAATAATATTTCATTTAATCACCAGCTAGTTTAAGTTGTTTTGGAAATTTATTAGCCTCAGTGACCCATGGTTTGTTGTGCCAGATTGTAGAGTGTAATAATTACTTTCAGTTGATGAATTGTACAATATTTGGTATATTGGGAATTTCCATCTTTTCATTCATAATATTTGTTGGCTTCTCTACATCCCTTACACATTCATGATCCTAATTAACTTATTTTTTTTTACATTAAGAACTTCTTTATTCTATTGAGGAAATTACTATGGTTCTACTTTCTACATCATTGACATGTGGGTGGTCATATCTCATCACCTCATATATTATTTTATCATACAATATGAAATCATATCTTTTAATTTATGTAACAATGTCCATATGACCATTCTTAAAACACCATCTCACCTTTTAGAGTAGAAAAAACAAAATATTTATAACTCTAAAAGTATCATATTATAATAACTCTTTAGATATGTATTTCCAAAATAATAAAAATATATTTATTTATTTAATCAGGGTTTATAAAACAACCATATTCATTCCTATAAATTCTTTTGAAATTTCCGTTATAATTTGATATATATTCATTCTTTATTATTTTTTTCCACTAAAAATTATAATTATTACCATTTATTATAGTTTGGGAGAAGTATTTGTTAAAATAGTATTCTTCAATAGTCTTCCACTATATTACTTAATCATTATGCACTGTATTTGTATTAATAATAAATTTAAACCATTGATCAGATTCAATTTCTAAATGGTAAAAGACCATATTAACATTGTCCTAACAAGAAAAGTGGAGCATGAAAATATATTTTACATGGAGTTAATTCATTATTCCTCAATAAGTTGATCGAAATACCCACTAAATAAAAGTAGTCATTATCATATGAATGATTCTACGGAAAATACTATTATAAGGTTAATGTAGACATTATACATGGTTATGTTCCTTATTTATAACCCACGACAAGTTAATAAATACCAAAATAAGATATTAAACTAAATCTTACATTATATAAGCAGTGACTATTTGATAATAACTTTATTATCCACCAATTTAGTAGTTTTCCAGAATTTTACTTGTTCCTACTATTTTTTTATAGAAAAATTTACAATCAAAAAATAAATTGACAAATCTTAGTAATATTAGTGGTTCACTAATTTAAAATCTAAATTCCTTTCTTAAAAGGATTATATATTTAACCTAGGCTATATTCCACTAACCTCATTCCAAAAAAAACAAAGTCTCACCCTAATACTAACTTTTCTAGACCACATCATTCATACACGATTGTAATATCATTATAAAATAAATAATATAACAACAATACATTCTAGAGTTGATTGGTTTAGTGTCTTGGAAGAATTATTATCATGCTACATAATTATATAAGAAATTTGAATGATTATTTAAAACCATTCAAAAATTCGTTCAAAAATTAACATAGTCCCATTAATATATTTAATAACATTAGGATATATATCAATTAAAAGGTGAAATAAACTCCTAGTATGGGCAAGGATAATAATTAAAGACCAACATACATGGATCCATATAGTACATGTTTGGTTGTAATCATTATAATCATATCATAAGAATGGGTTAATCATCATAAACACGAGGAAACAATTATAATAGGACATGTAACATGAATCCTAAATAATAATGAAACATAATAACATTGTGAAAACGGAAACACATAGAATATGAATAAATATAGCATCATGAATTTACATAAAATATTGTAGAAACATACTACCTAGAATGTGAACATTGAAAACATCATATCTATGTATATCATATATAATAACATTATTTATTTCAATTTACAAAATTAATTAAAGGGATTTAAAATTATGTGACCATACATAATATCCTAATATTCTCATAGTCTTATATTTTATATAGTATGTTTATATTTATCAATCAAAAAACTAAAATTAACCCTAGAGGAAATAATTTTGTTAATAATAGAGTAATAATGAATACAATGGAGGGTGACCATGTATATTACAAAAATAATAATGGATTTTATTTTTTTGGATATCTAAAGGCACAATTAACTAATAAAACAACATATTTAATGAAAAATAGAATAAGAAGCATAAGGAAAATCAATTAGATATTTTTGATAAAATGTATTAATAATTTTTTTGATGGTGGATATGAATACATCCCAACAAAATAGAGAAATGAATATCCCTCTGAAAGAAAAATAAAAAATAAAAAATAATAAATTTAGGGGGTTTCAAAGAAGCAAAATAACAAAAAGATATATTAAAATAAGATAATTATAGAAAAGGGATTGTTTTATGATTCCCCTGTCCATATGTCCAATTTTAATTAATTACTTTTACACCTCATGCACAATTAACATAGTATTTTTAAACATCAGTCAAAAATAAAATAAAATTTATTTACATAATTATATAATTATTATAAGTATTAAAATTTACTTTAAAATATTTTTGACTAATATATAATGGTTTGAATGCATATTTCTTTCCATTAACCTGTTTAATTGCAATTTCCTTGTTTCGACACATTGTAATATTTTAATTAGACGACTTAAATAAATATTATTAATAATAAATAAAATTGAATATTTATACAATATATATAGGGATTTATAACTAACCATAAATGTAGTGAAAATTAAAAATTAACAGTGTCATCATAGGTGGATATAAAAGGTCATTAACGAGATTTTTTAAAGATGGATATATATATATATATGCATGTGTGTGTGTAATGTATTATTAAAAAAATTAAAGTAGATTATTATCATTAATATCTAGTTAATAAACTAATTAAATAACTTAGGGAGATTTGGATGAGATAGGATTATGATAATTGACTATTACTTAAAGAAAATAAAAAAGAGAGAGTCAAAATTTCATCAAATTAATTCATTTTATGACATAAATTACGTTATGTCGTTGATTTTTATAATTTCAAAAAATTCATTGTGTTATATGGAGACAAATGAATTGGGAATTGGGTTGATCATGGGTAATGTGATGTTCATTGGATTCAATTTTATACGGTCTAATTGTGGGTGTTTATACATGAGGGGAGTGGTGTTATTGGAAAAAATAAAAAATAAAATATTGTTAGTAAATTAAAAAATGAAATAGTTGTAATATTTGAAATTATGAATCATATTTCAAGACAATTATATAATTTTATGACTTCTGAACATGTATACAACTAAATTTATTAGTTCATACAAAATTAATGAAGAAAAATGAAAAACAATTGTGATATACTTTATCTTTTTAGAAATTATCATTTATTTTTAATGTTTGGATATTTATTTTATTGATTATAAATTAATTATTTATCTTATTGAGTCCTTTTTTTTGTTCTATCAAAATATTTTTAGAATTCTATACAATTAATGTATAAATATTACATTTTTAAAAATAATTATTTTAAGAAACTGTATTTATACTATTTATATAAACATTCAAGTTTCATAGAGAATTATAAATAAATCACTCTTTTAAATGTAAAATGTAATTATTTAAAAAATGAATCTAATTTTATGAAAATAATTTTCTATCTTAGTTAATTTTAATATTAATAATTACGGTTTTCCAAAGTAGGTTAAAATCCAATTTATAAAAAATGAACTTATACACTATTTTTGTTTTTTATTGAAAATATTTATTTCATATCAGTATCACTTTTACATTAACTTATTTTATTCATATTAAATATAATTTACTACTAATTTTACTATTCTAATTGTTAGGATAATATTCTAAAGGCAACGACACTATTCTTAATTATCAAGTCCGTATTCATAGGGAACGAATTACTATTTCAATGGTCATATTGGTTTTATTAATATTATAAATAGATCATATTCCCATTATTAATAATTAGCTTTTTTATCAAGGTTATCTCCATCCCTTTCAATATGACAGTCATTTTACTAAACAATTTATTTTATTTTTTCATAATGTTTTTTGTGATAGTGATAGATCTTTGAGAATAGAATTATCTAAATTTAACTATTCTATTAATATTATACTTTATTTCATTATCTCATTGTACTATTATATGTTTTATTATTTATATTTATTCTTTATATGTAATATTCTATTTTCATGAAATAGAGTATTATTCGTTTTTATTATGTGGCATATTTTTTTACATTTTCTTATTCCTAAATGTGGAGCATATACTAATTTAGAATTAAAATTCTAGATATGAAAGTCCAGGTCATTAAAAATTTGGTTTTATTTTAAAATCACAAGTGGTTTAAATCTAATATATTTTTTTGGATGTTTCGTAGTTGTTTTAAATCAATATAAAACACTTAAGAATATCATTTAAAAAATATATTGATTTTTTATTGAAATGATATTCATTTTTTTCAACTATTTTTACACTCTGTATTTAAAAAAATGGATATATCTATTTTTGAATAGTTAAACACAAAAAAATTGCTTTTGTAATTTGAAATAAATTTCAAAAAAATTCAGTTGAAGTAGATTTAAATTGAATGATTTTAATCCTTTTTAAAGTAACATATATATATATATATATATATTAATATTGGAATATAATGTTTTTATTTGGTTGTAAATTAATGTTTTCATCAAAGGGTTTTATAACGTTAAATAATTTTATAATATTAATTATTTTACTTGATTTTTTCATTATAATGTATTATAACATATAATAAAAATGTTTTAGTTGAAGTTTTTGTGTGCTAAAATTTTATCAATATGAAATTTCCTGATTTTATTGAATTTGGAATGTTTAAATATTGTTTGGTTAAATTTTAAAATGTCATTATTGATATAATACATGTTTTAAGTCATCTAAATGTAGGGAATCAATTTCTATGGCCTTTACGATAAGTTCATTTTATTGTATTGATCGATTATTCTAGGTTCTAATATTATATAATTGAATAAATTTATAAATTTATAATGAAGTTATAAATCTATGTTGATAAATTATTTATAGTGGATTACGATATCTTGATTTGTATTAATGGGTATTCTAATGATTGGAATTTTAAACTATATTTTTTGTTTTAATTTATGAGATGTTGAAATTTATATTATTGAATTGTTTGTTATGATTAAAAGATAAATGATGCGTTTTTTATTTCAAACAATATACTGGAAAGTAGAATTTAGTCTTTCATATTTCTATTTATGAGGGAGAGGGTTTTCTTTCAAAAAAAGGGTTTATAACAAAATGTTTTGATTATGATTATATTTTTATTTGAATGAGTGTTAATTGGTCAATTTTAAGATTATAGATCTCAAAAAAGAATGCAAAGGTGTCATTGGATATATGGGTTATTTTTTATTAGTAGCTAAACATATCAATTTTTTTAATAAGACCATGTGTCATTGAATCTCACCAAGAGGGGGTCGGTGGGTGAATCAATGGTTGAAAAACAAATATTGTCATAAAAAGTTCCAATTACTAGTTACTATTTAAGAGCATGAATGAAACCAAATAGGTTACATGAGACATATTGATCATTATATAAAAGTTTTTAAAAGGTTTATATGATTTTTATCAACTAGATAATCCATGGTGTCCAAGGGCTACAATCACATTATCTATGTTCTTAACCTATTATAAAAAATGACAAGGAATATATGAGAATTATGATTATGAACACCTATTACAAGAATGATACAAATGAGATTCAACATATAGTCTAATAATATGCTCCCCTCCACTAGGGAACCCATTTTTGGATATCATCGAATATTTTTTCCTCTACTAAAATATAAATATATCATATATGTAATCCACTATAGAATTATTGGTCAGATATCACAATGAATCATTTTGTTTCCGCTAATTTAAAACACCAAATTTCATAATTTTTTATTCATAAAAACACGATGAATTTTTTTTGGAGTCTATTTTATATTGAATATTTATGATAAATCACTATCAAAATACTCATTTGATATTTAAAATTCATATCTCTTTTATGGATTGAATAAGTAGATAGTGGCATAGTCATTATGTCTCTTTATATCTCTATTAGAAATTTTGTGTTGTGGAAAATAAGATCTATGGTTCGATGGTTATGCCCTCAAAAATTGGCACACATTAATTTTTAAGGGATTGGCTCATTTCCGCATGAACTCTCATATTGTGTAATTATAACATAAGTTATGGAATGATACTCTTTTTCATTACAAACAACCCAACATGAAAAAATCACAACTCATCTTCACAAAACAATCCTTATACAATAAATTACTACTTAATTATTCTAAAAAAACTCATTTTGAAACACCAATAGGTTAAACATTATTATTTTATATGAATAGATTCTTCGTCTAAATCAAAAAATCAATGTTTTGTGAGAAGTCCTTTAGACTATGGTTTTATATGACTCAATAATATTCATTAATTTAACCATTTATAATATAAAATTGTATTTTAACTAATCACTAAACATTCTACAAACAAATATATAATAAAATAACCTTTAAAAGTCATGAACTAATTATCTGAATAAATATTCATTGTATGATCTCAATATAAAATTATATAAACAAAACACCATAGTATAGAATAATTTTTTTTGTTTGCAAGAGCTGAGTGTTAAGATCTATATTATATTTAAGTTGTTCAAATTAAAATTAACTAACCTCTCCCCCTTTTCAATTCAATTATCAATGGATCCTAAACTACAAGAATATTCATAATAATTACTAAGGTACCTTTAGTTTTTTAGAAAAACATTTTTTAGGAATTAATTGGAATATTTTGGTAATTAATTTGTTAAAATTATATACAAATAGGTTGTGATGCATGATAATTTATATTAGGTTATTTACAATTTAAATGTTCATATAGAATAATGAATCATGTGGAAAACAATTTGAAACGATATTTATTTTACTTTTGATGATAACTCAGTGTTGATTCTGTAATTTGGTATTACATTTCCCAACTGAGTAGAATTATACCGTGAAATGGGTTATTAAGAGAAAAATCATTAAAAATAAATTATTTTAAAAAAAAAATAAAATCTAGGAATAGTTTTGTGTTAAAATATTATTTTTTTAAAATTATGTGTTTTATTATGAAAAATGATAATTAATATAATAATTTTAGTAGTTTTACGTTTTTTAGGGAAGGATGTACTATTAGGAGTGTGGTTTTTGAAACAATGAAATGTGAGATAGTATGAGTCACACAATGTTTTAATGATGCACCCTAACTACATGTGTCTAAAAAATTAGGGATAATAACTATTTCGTGTCTAGAAATAAATTTCTTTGAATCTGTTCAGTGACCATTCATATTATATATTAAAGAAAATTTCCTCTAGCATAAATTTATTATCATAGATTAATCCCCAATATTAGTGAGATGCGTTAATATAAGTTAAAAATGGAAATCATACATCAAAAAGTCATGAATATTGATCATAATATCCATTTTAGTTTTTTAACATATCATATCAATGCTAAAGGTATGTACAAAATCATTAATGATTGGGAAAATCTAAAAAAATATATGTTAACCTAAAAGTAATTCTGGAATACCTATTAAAAATCCTTCAATGTAAGGGTCACCTAATTTTAGAGCTTGTATCAAAATTTATTTGAAATATAGTATAGAGGATTACATCCTTATTGTTTGATTTAGGGTTTTTTGTTAGTTTTTACCCTTATAAACCTAATGATGTGAAATCATTAGTAATGTTAACTTCAAATAAAATTATGGATTCAGTTAATTGATCAGGTTTTCTATGCGAAAATGAAGAACTTAACATCATACAACCATTAGTAAAAATTAGATTAATGAATTTATTGATTTCTTTGTATTATCCAATTTGATTGAAATGAATTCATTATTTTAGGTTAAATAGGATATATGGTAAATTTTGTTGAATATTTATTGATAATTTATTTTTTTATTATTTATTTATTTTTATGGTATGATGATGATATATTTAAAATTCATTAAAAATGGGGGCTCCTTGATAATGGTATATTAAGATGAATAAATCAATTCAAGTAAATGAATGATAATTAAATTAAAATGATGATAGGATTAGTTATTTTCAAATGAAATTTCATATTTAATATTTGAAAAAAGAAATATATATAGTAGAAAAATTATAATACCATTTTTTCTATATTGAATTAAATTAGTATTTAAGTGGTGGTTTTATATTAAAATTTAAAAATTTGAGATGAAAATTGGTATTGCATGGTTGGTGTCACAATTATTAATGTGGCGACCAAGTACATTCCTACATATATATTATATATTTTTAATGAATAATCATTCCATTATATAGAACACTCATAATGATCATAAAGGTATGATTACTTTGGGGACTAGACACAAAATATAATTATTTCTAAAATATATTTAACATATCCCTTGAAGGTTTCACCACATATTACTCTTCTTATACATACACTTCATATATTGTTTATTAAAAAAATTCAGAAAGGAAACATAATAAAGCGAAAGTTCATATTTGTAGTAAGGGTAAACAAGGAAGGTATATAAGAATAACATTATCATAAGGGTATGTGGATATGAGAATAATATTTGAAAACCACACAATTCAAATCATAGATCACAAACATGGGTTATGGAATAAATATTGGTAGTTTATAAGCCATGAATAATAATATAACCAATGAACATGAACTGTAACAACATAACATCCGCACAAGAAAAAGATTTTTTTCATACAAATAAGCATAGAATATCATTTACTTAGTTGTTCAATGATTATTTCCATGACTATCATATTGAAAAGTTTATTTTCACATAAAGTCATATAAGTAAGGGTTCACTCATAATACTATTAAAGATGAAAACATTAATTATCGAACTAGGTTCACTCCCCATTCTGGTCCTTTTTACTTCAGGTGTTAAAAATCATTACCAAATTTATTTTAATAAGATATAGGTTTCACCAATCATATAATGAAAATCATACATACATGTGCTGCAAGATAATAAAACATTCATAATATCCAAAACAATGAAAATAAATCTCTTCATAGAACATTCATCACATCAAAACCCATAAAAAAATGGGTTTCAAAACCATTTTATTGTAGAATAACATATATAAAAGAAAAATATTTCATAATCATTTCAAAATTTTATCACAGCATAACCCATCGAAAAAGATTAATGTTTCAGGATAATTTTTTCATGGTATATGTTTTGGAATAGAAATGTGTAGCATAAACATCATTTCATCATAAACATAAACCATTTAATGAAATAATAATAACAGTGTCCTTGGATCATGTCCCCACTAAAGAATTGGTTACATAAAATGATGAAGATATAGATACATATGATTATGAATGATTATGTAGAACATTTACTATGGGAAATAAACTCTTTTTTTTAAATATCTCCTTAGTATATGAAACATTTTTAAAATCAATTTCCTTTAAAATAAAATTTATAAATTAAAAGTAAGAATTAATTATCATTTAGAATATTTAATTGGGAAAAAATAATTTCTAGTTTTAAAAATATTCTTAAATCATAAATCATTTTAAAATAAATCCTTTGAAAAAAAACATTTATAATTATAAAATAAGCTTCAAATAAAATAATTGTCAACAAATTGTCAATTTTAATCATGTGATACATTATAAAACAAATATTCCTATTAAATTTTTGGAAAAATCCAAATGGGTCTTATTTGAAAATATAAATGAAGACTATGTTAAAAAATAAATAAATAAACTTGTCTAAAAGTGTATTTAAAAATAATTTATATAAGGTAAAAAAATTGAATTTGTTTTTAAAAAACATGGTTTTATATTTATAATGATTTTTAAAATAAAGAGATAAATAAAAAAGCATTATCATAAAAATATAATTTTGAATTCATGAACACATAAAGAGAGGTATATGATGGTAAAACATGTATTCTCATGTAATTAATATTGGATAAAATAATATAGGAGTTTTATGATATATAGATGATAATATTTCAATCGTGGAATCAAAGTCGCGAATAATATAGATAAATGATTAAATTGTAACATAAAAACCTTACCACATCTATGACATTGAATCATAATCCCCTATAAATATTATTATTAAATGTAACATATATTATAATGAGAATAATTAAATTCATTATATAACCAGTAAATGTGTCTATATACGCACCTCTTAAAATAGTAAAGGTGCATAACCCAACATATGCCTCAAAGAAGGAATCTATAGACAAAAACACTGTATTGCATTGGTAAATTTTGAACTGTAAACACCATGAAAGAAAGATCCAAAATGGATATTAAAAAACAAATACATTTCAGTATTATATTAATAAAACTAATTATTGGTATTTATATACAAAACATAAAAGAAATAGGTGGTTACTATGGCTTGTGTCTCATAGGAGTAAAAAGTGAGATAAAAGTCCCTTACCGTAAGTCGTGACATCATTTGTACACATTGAGAGATCATTTATAATAAGTATTAAATTATTATAAATATATTCAAAAATAATAAATATATATATAATACTATATGTGATTTACTTATGAAATTTTATTACCCATTTACTATCAGATCTACGTTAATGTCATGTATTAGGCAACAACTGCTTTTTTTTGTATATGTATTGATTTTTGAATATGTTTTAGTAATAATAGTTAGATCATAGTTATATTATCTCTCTAATGTTAAATATTATATAAATATCATATATATTTAGTATATATTAGTTTATAGTAGTCCATTAAATTTATGTATTATAAATGAAATACATCATTCATGGAGACATTTTGTTGTACAAATGCATGAATATTGTTTCTATTTATAAGATCAATGTAATTAATTAAATGTAAATAATATGATAAAAATAATTTTAAAATTTTATTTCATTTATATGAAATGTTTTTATTAATCACATCCTTATAATCTTTCATATAAATCGTGAGAAAATCACATCGCTTCCCAAGGTGGTAGTTCACTGTACACATGAGTGATGTTATTATATTCCCATATAATTGATAGTTAGAAGGTATATGTTATGTAATAATTCAAAAATTATAAAAATACAATAAATATAATATATAAATTTTAATTATATCATTATATCCTTCCATGAGAGGTGGTGGTGGAAAACGAATTACATCTGTTCACGAGGCTATAGTCTACCGTACTCACAAATAATGATTCTGTATACCATTTGATTGATGACGAGAAGGATTTAGGTTATAAAATTAACATCATGAAATATAAATATATTTAATATACTAAAGTTATTATATCATCATCCTTTAATAATGGTTTATGGAGGTGGAGGTTTAAATAAAATAATACTCTATAAGGGATGCTTCATCTTTTTCGGCATCCTTTTTTGGATTGCACCAAAAGGATTCTTAGGTTGGATTTATGAAAGCACTATGTCTAATATGATAATATTATGGAGTTAAGGGATTTATTTGGTTATTTATTAGATGAAATAATTGGTTTTTTAAGTGTGAATAAGATTTGAGAGGGGTGGCCTTTTACAAGTGAGGTGATTGGAACACTGGTAATTTTCAAAATGAAAATTGTGTGACGACATTTTTGACATTCCAAAAAGTACTCTATAATAAAAAATTATCAAACAAAATATAGTTTATATGGTTTTTATATGTCCATAAAATTGGTTTTGTGCATGTTGGTTGTCCATTTTAACCCTTATCTTTTTAGTTTAAACCCCAGTAAACCGGTTTTATACTTAAACACTGTAATTAATTTTTACTATTTTTAATATTGACAATGATCAATAATTAAGTTAAAATTATTAAAAATAATAATTTTTTTATTCCAAATATGATATATTTTATTCTGAATTCATTTCAAATTAGTGTAAAATTTTAATTTAAAAACAATCTCGCTGATGTGATGAAAAAATGATTTTCTAAAGATAAATGTTTCAAAACATTAAATTGTTTTTACATAAAAATTAAATATTAGATTGATTCAAATTAATAAATTAGATTAATAGATATATAATTAAAATAATTTTACTTTTAAAACCATTTTAAAATATTTTTTTATTTTTTAATTATTTAAAAGGAATGCAAACTCTATAAAAAAACCACTAATTTTAAAGACTAATAAAAACATTTATGTTTTTAAAAAATTTATAAAAAATAAATCCATGATAGTTTTGAAATATATATTTTAAAAATTAATTTTACATTGATAAATAAATTTTTAAAAAGTATAATAATGTTTTTATAACATATTTTTTCAAAAGGAAAAAATATTATTTTAAAAAAATCTGTTTTTATGTGTAAAAGAGTATTTATTCTTTTTTAACATCTAGAAAAAAAAAGAAAAATTTTAAAATTTTATTTTATATATTATATATAAATATAAATAATGGAATTCATTAATACTTATTAGTTAAATTTACTTAGATAATATTCATTTGTGTCCGTAAAAAATATTTTTCGAAAGAGAAATTTCTGTTATTTTCAAATATTTTTTATTTTAATTTATAATTTAATTGGCACTGAAGAATTAAATTTATATACATGTATAAACCATATATTTTTATAATTTATTTAATCATATTTTTACCCAAAATTATATTTTCTGGGTGATAAATATCATAATAAAAAATAAAAATTTAATATTGTGTATTTTTTTGTTCAAACTCGGTGTTGTGTTTAACACAAGCTAAACTCTATGTCGCGTATAATACAAGATAAAATAAGTGTTTCATGTAACTCAATATAAACACAATGTTATTTCTAATTAAATATTAAAGTATTGATTCATGTAATGTGTGAAAAAGTATGTGTTTCATGAAATGAAAGCTAAAATCATTACTGTGTGTAACGTAAAATATATAAAAAATTATTTTTTTTTGAAAAAAAACTATTTAACAAAATATTAGTGTGTTAAATTAATCCCTACATAAAATTAATCTCACCCTAATTTTTTATCAAATATCAAGAAACAAATAAGTATACCTCCATCTAATTATATCATCAGGATTCTATATAATTTCCTCAAACGGGTGGTTTTGACACAAAACATTTACCAGGTGACTGGTATTGTTTTATAGAACATTCTCTGTATGATTGAGAATTTCATCCAATGTTTCCTTAAAATAATGACCATTCCTAGTGGTATGACCTCTAAGTTTATCAAAAATGAAGGATTAGGTATGTACTTTCTCAAGAGAGATACACAGAACACATCACAAATCTGGGAGAGGTTTGGAAGATCACTAGTTGATAAGAAATATTCTCGATATAGTCAAGAATTTAAAATTTATTAATATACCTTGGTTTTATTGTTACCCTATTTCATCCATATAGAAACTCCAATAAAAATAGTCTCAATAAATATAGATTGAAGATAGTTTTGACGATAATTAGCCTAACCTTTATATAATTATTGTATCTTTCTTTGTGTGTTTACAAATGAATCTAAAATTAGCTACCATTTAATCAGCTATCCTAGATCTGAATAAATTTATTACCACAGCTTCAATATAATATATTATAGTTATAAACTTATCTATATAAAGGAATTCATAATGATACTTATTAATTCTATAGTAAAATATACTATTTTATGAAAATTCAACCATTGGAAGGTATTGACACCAACTACCTTTGAAATAAATAAATAAATAAATTGTCTTATTCTATAGGTTTTTATTTATTCTATAAAAATGAAAATATTTCTAGGGATAATGAAAAGTTATGTAAAATATCTCCATATCTATGACCTATTGAAGAATTATCTAGAATATTATGGCAATCCTCAGATCATGATAAGATACAACATAATTCTGTACTCTGTGAAACCTTAACACTTATTTAAAATATATCCTTGAAATATTATCCAAGGATAAATATTCTCTCACAATGAGAATGTGTGATGAATTTTAAATGTGAATGAATATTTACAAAATAGCATTATTCCCTTTGGATGTTTTGGGGATCTTGATGAAAAACCCTATAATGATGTCTTCCCATTTCCTTTCTGGTATTGATAATGGTCACATCATCCTATTAGACCATTTTGTATCAGCCTTGAATTTCATACATACTTCGATACATACTCATAAATAACTCTCGTTATGATTTCCCAATATAAATAATATTTCATATAGGTGAATATCAGTCTTTATACCCTTGTCTCCCTTCGGTAATGGGTCCATTCCCCACGACCTTACCAAATTCAACGAGTTATCACCCAGCTTGTAGGTTATCATTTTTTAAAAAATTATATTAATAAAAAAATCCAAATTAAAAAAAAACCCATAATCAAATTAAAAATAAAGATAATATAAAACCAAATTATTATACTCAAATAGTTTATCTCCACTAATATATTTCCAAAACAAAAGGGTTCTATTTCCATATATGATTCCCAAAATATCCATCATCTTGATAAACTACCATCACATAATACATTAAAATTTGTATCTAAAAAGTTTATTTTTTTTCAACCTTGATCCCATAAACCCATTATGGTTCCAAAAAATCTTAATATAATCATACACGGAGACATATTTCAATCCAAAATTAACATTATCCTTAGATTTTTCTAGATTCTTACAACCCAAATACCATTTTTTAAAATATTTTCTATAACATAATACATGAATATGAATAAATAAAAACATAGATCCTTATACTTCAATTGTAAATATTGAATAGATGATTTAATGGTCTATATTTTTTTATTGGGTTAGGGAATTGAATTGGATATTGATCATGTTCTCCACAAAGAAGACATTAAACCACTTGATAATTTTCACCCTATGAAATTATTTTTCACACATAAAACATCTTCCAATCCATTTGAGATATTTTTCAAGGTGATTCTTCCACACATATTGATCTATAAATACATTAATATTATTTTTTCTATAGTCATTAACACATGTATTTTTATAAAATTCCATTTACCACTAATTTGATGGATTAAGAATATCACACAAATTTATGTTGTTAATTATATATCACGATAAATGATTACCCATAATACAAATATCGTTATCTATTGTCATAATCTAACTTGGTTTCTCATAGTCAATGAATTTTCCATTAGATAATGTGATAATATGATTTATTATGGGTCCATCCATTGAATAATTGAAAATAAATTGTGGGTGAATGAATAATCATAGTATAAAACCACATAATCACAAAAAATCACTTATAAGATGTCTATATCATGTAACACTCATTTTAATATTTGAATATTTAGGTTTATACTAATTCATCATAGTCCTTATGTTTATAAATCATACATTATAGTTCATAATTGTATTATTTATTTCCAAAGCATTTCTATTGATATTGAAAATCTATATGTGCAAAAAGGCCGATTTTCATGTACCATATGATGATAGAGTCTTTCTCAATGCAGTATTTTTGGAGCAATTACCCATAACAACGTTTTTATTGAGCCACATCTATTGTCGTGTCCCTATATTGATTTAATTTCTTGGAAAAAATCACTCTATCATTTTCTAAAATTCTAATAAATTTTCCCATAGATTGATTTATCCATAGAAATATCCTAATACATATCCCCATATATATCCAGAGAAATATCCATATGAGAACAATAAATGTTTCTCATCCTGGTTTTTAAAGGTTAACTAATCCTTTTCTTTGATACCCAATATTATAACCTAGGATTTTCAGACATATATTAATCATTGTTTTAGATTAATATTCATTTCATTACACAAATACATGCCATATAATTACAAATATATTGAGCTTTTTCTGACTAGAGACAGAATCATCATATTTTTAGAAATATTTTAAAATATATCCCAATCAGATCTTCCCATATAGTACTATTTTTAGACGTACCCAACTAAAAATTATTGTTCATAACTCGAGGATGGGAAACATAATAAAGGGTGATATCAAATGCTCAGTAAGGGTACACAAGAATGATACATAATAATAACCAAAGAATATGTTTATGAGAACAAGTGAATAACACCTGAAAACTATTACCAACATATTATAGATCATAAAAATGAGTCATGGAAGAGATATTGGATGTTCCTAAGAGATTAATAAATATCGAATCAAATAAAATGGAACCTATGAATATAAAATTGTAATAAGACATAGATTTTTATCATACACATAATAATGTAAAATAATTTCCATTATATTTTTATGCACATTTCCAAGACTATCAATGTGGAATGTGTTCACTCCCCAAACCCTTGTGTTTGTCCGGGATCACTCATAAGACTATCATAGTGTCCATAATAACATACAAAACTGAGTTTACACCATAATATATTCTTTTTTATCACATAATATACGAATCTTTACCCAATGCATTGGAGGGAGATATAGGTCTAATCTATTCGATCATGGAAAAAATACACACATGTTCCACAAAATGATTAAAATTTCATCATATTAGAACCCATAAAATGATATTGGATTCATAAACCATTTATAATATCAAAACCCATGAAAGGAAATGGGTATAATAAAAATTTCATCATAAAATAATTTGTTGAAAAGAAATAGGTTTCATAATCATTTCATCGTAGAATAACTCATGAAAAAGAATAAGGTTTTATAAAAAAAAATTTATTTCTAAAATAAACGAATAATAATAGGTTACATAAAAAAATTCCATTATAAACATAAACCATTTTGACAAATAATTATAATGGTGTCCTTGATTCATATTCCAAATAAATCAAAGGATGTCATCTTAGATGAAAATTTAGTTTGAAATATTAATCGAATCATTTGACAAGGAAAACCACATTTACAGTATGAAAAAAACGTTTAAAACTATAAGAATTTTAATAATATGTTTCATTGAAAATAACTATGGAAATTTATAAAGGGAGTATTAAGGATAATTCAAAAAAAAATTCCGTAAAATATCTGTTTCAAATAAATGTTTTTGAAATATAAAACATTTTAAAACTCTATTTAATTTAAAACAAGATTTTAAAATTATAAAATCATTTTTATAAAAAAATAATTTTAATTATGGTGTAAATATTTTTCATTCCATACATGTTAAAACAATGATTTATTTCTCAGTTTCGGTAAAACTCAAATGACCCTTATTTTAAAATTTTATTTAACATTTTTAATCCATTAAAAATGTTTTTAAAAAATTTAATCATAGTGAATATTTTATTTAATAAATAATTTGTATAAAAATTAATTATTATGGAATAAAATTTATAAAATATTGTTTTGGATGAATAACAGGGTTTCAATCGAAAGGTGAAATAAAGGTTATTTTTCTTGAAAACATTCTTTTGAACTCATGAGTATACAGAGAGAGTAAAAATAATGGAAACAATTATTTTAATGAAATAACTTTAAGAAACGAAAATAATTTATTTTCTTGAGGGAAAAATCATATTATTACATTAATGAAATCATAATTGTTAACAATCCTAACAAATTTTGAGATTTGAACAAAAAACCATTATAACCTTTATGAATTAAAATTGTAATACCCATTGGAAAATAAAAATAAATTAAACAATGAGAGTATTTAGAATAAATATATTTGTTATATTACTTGAAAAATTGGATATATAGAAACCTTTAAAATGAATATTGGTTCATAACACAACATATGTGTCAAAGAAGAAAAATTAAGACAACAATCTTTTACCACATTGATGAATTTGGAACTGTAAAACCCATAATAGAAATATATTGAAATGGATATATAAATAGAAATAATTTTTATGTTAATATCTATAAAATATATTCATGTGTATTATATACACCATATAATAGAAATATATGGTGAATATGAAATGTGTCTCTTGAATGTAAAAAGTGAAACAAAAAATCTCATACCTTAAGTATAAAATTGATTTATAAATTCTCAAAGATACTATATTATAAATAAAAAATTATTATAAATATATTAAATAATAATTATTATATATATAATGAAATATATGATTTACTTATGAAATTTTAAAACCCATTTGTCAACAATTTCATGTTAATGTTACATTTTGCGAAATAAATTATTTCTTCTTTATCTGTTTGGATTTATCATCATATCTTTGGTCCAAATACTTTGATAATGGTTATATAATACATATAATGTTTACCATGATATATATATCAAATATTTTCCTCATTATTGTATTTGGAGTTTCCCATAAAAGTTATAGATAGAAAATTAAATACACTGTTCCTAGAGATGGTAGGTCGTAGGTACACATGAACGTTGTTTCCATTTTCTAGATATATTTAAATAAGAAAAAATTATAACATATTAATATTTATGAATAATTTTTATTTCATATATATCACATACATTAATTAAACTCATCCTTATTAACTTCAATGTGATGTGCGAATGAATCACATCGCTTCCTGAGGGATAGTCTGTCATACTCATCAGCAATTTTTTCTAATTCTTATAGAATGGAATGTAAGACGTTATATTTGATAAAATAATAAAAAATTATAATAATATCATAAATAAAATATATATTTATTAAATAAATCATTATATGATGCTGTGAGAGGCAGATATGGAAAATGAATAACATCACAACATGATGTCGTATTTCGCCATGCTGACAAATGACGATTTCACATCCATATAGATTGAAGAGGAAGAGGATATAGGTTATTCTATACATAATAACATATAAATATATGAAATATATTTGAGTTATTATGTCATAATGTTTTAATAATAACTTAATGAGGTGGATGATGAAATAATATTAAAATCTTGGTTAGGGATGTTAACTCTTCGTCAGATAAACTCATTTGGTTTTCACCAAAATAATTATTCTATTTGATTTAAATAAAGATAAGTAATATATTATGATAAGAGGTTATTACTATAATTATTTGTGTAGATATTTTCTGAACCAGTGGGTTTTGGAAGTGTGAAGTGGAGAGCAGATGAGATGGCCTTTTATATGTGAGGTGACTGGCACACTTGTTATTTTTTTAAACAAAAAGGTATGACCAGGTTTTTCACATGATTCAAGGATAAAAATTTTCTATTATAAAAACTTATAGTTTATAATATTTAAATATTTCCATACAATGAATTCTAAACATTATTCTAGTTCATTGTAAGCATTAGAATTTTATGTTATCTCCCAGTAAACTCGGATTATCCTTAATCGTGGTAAATAATTATTACTATTATAACATTAATTACAGAAAAAGTATTAAGTTTAAATAATGAGATAATATAAATCATAATTAATACAAATATGTAATCAAATTTTACACATTCTAATAATATAATTTCGAAAATTTTAGTTTAAAATTAATCTAATGCACATGATGAAAACGTTTTTATGGAAAGGGAAATGTTTAAAAAGATTAAAATGTTTTTAACATAAATAATATTATAAAATTGATTCCATTAAAATAAATTTTATTTAAGGATATATAATTTATCAAATTTTACTTTTAAAACCATATTAAAATATATTTTTAAGTGCATTAAAATAAATAAATTTTTTTATAAAAACACGTATTTTTCAATACTCATTAAAAATTTTATATTTTCAAAGTATTCTAAAAAAATTCACTCTAAAATAATTTTGAAATAAAAATTTTAAAAATAAAATATATGTTATCAAATATATTTTCTTAATGTAGAAAAAATTATTTTAATGTAAGTGCGCAAAAGGTGAGAAAACATATTTTTTTTGAAAAATACAGTTTTTAAGTGTAAACTTGGATTTATTCTTATGTCTTGTATAGAAAACAAATAATATTGATTTTTATTTTTATTTTAATATAAAATATAAACATTTAATTAAAATAATTCATGAAAGGTGATTTTTTAATTTATTTAGGTAAAATAAGATTATGATTATAAAAACATTTAATAAAAAATACACTATTTTCAAATAGTTTTTATTTTAATTTCTAATAGATTAGTCAAAAAATAATGATTTTTATATAAATTTTTAAAATATATATTTTCATAATTTAGATAATCGTATTCACACCTACCATTACAACATCTGGGTAGTAAATATCATATCGAATAATAACAGTTTAATAGTACTCCATGTTTCATTTAAACATAGTGTTGTGTGTAACACAAGATAAACTCAGTGTTGTGTGTAATGAAATTTAATATCAGTGTTGCATGTAAAAAACATAGTGTTGTGTGCAACATAACCTAACCTCATTATTATGTGTAATGTAATCTAAACTCGGCGTTGTGTGTAACACAAGATAAACATAGTTTTTTATGTAACACAAAATATTGAGGAGATTACATTATTTTGAAAAAAAATATTTCAAAAAATATCAACATGTTATATTATACCTCCTTAAAATGAATTTTCCCATCATGAATCATTACTTTGGTACATAAAACTGAGGATATTTATGACTCATTACATCCTCTTGTTCCCATGTAACTTCCTCTTGCTAGTGGATTCACCATAATACATTGACCTGGTGAGTGGTATTGTTTCATAGAAAATTATCTATACAATCCAACAAATATCAATCGACTATTCTTTATAGAAAATATTATAACTAGATGTATAACCTTTTAGTTTAGTACATGTTAAGTATATATAATGTTGTGCCTCAAGATAAATACATGAAACAATTCATGAACCTTAGAGAGGATTGGTGGAAGCACCAACCGATAGGCTACAATCCCGATTTGAAAAAGAATTTCCAAGGTACTGATATTACTAGGAAATAGTTTTACTTCCTTCATTTAATTGAGAAATTTTTAGAAAAACCCATCTCACTATCTACAAATTATAGATAGCATTGGTGATTATCAACATAACCCTTCTGTCAAATTTGTGCCTCCCTTATGTTTTGAAAAATGGTTCTAACCTTCTCCACCTTTTCATCCTTTAGCTCATATCCTAATATAAATCATTCCCCATATTCATTCCTTAAAATTAGTCTTATAAACTTATTTCTATATGGAGATTCATAAGTATCCATCTTATTGTTCAAGTGAAAGATATATTTGTATGAAACATCAGCTGGAGGAAGGTATTTATCCCAACCTCCATTGAAGTACATCAAATTATATCTTATAATATCATCAAGGGTTACAATTTTTCACTCAATCTTATGATCTTTCTAGGTATAATACAATGTTCGGAAACATAGCTCCCATTTTAGGGCCTTCTAAATAATTCTACAGAACAACTAGGTAAGACTCATATTCCAATAAGATAAAATACAATATTGTACTCTATGAAACCTTACCACTTCTTTAATTTATATATTTATTATATTATCCAAAGAGAAATATTATCTAATAATGATGACATGTGATTAATTTTTATGGTTATCGACTATGAACTATATTTAAATATTCCCTTTATATGTTTTGGGATGGGTGATGTTAAAAGCAATAATGATTTATTCCAATTACTTTTCTCGTATAGATAATTTTTGTAGCATCCTTTAAGACCCTTTTCTCTTAGCCTTGACTTACAGACATACTAATAATCAAGATAAAAACATGGAAATATACATTTTTATGTTGTCCCACAAGAAATAATATCTAATGTAGAAAAATTGAATGATATATACACTTCTTTCAATTAATTTTTGGGTACATTACCCAAAACATCTCTCGATGCAGTTTGTTATTGACCAGCTTTTAGGTTATCCTTTTTCAAAAACTATATTAAAACTGATATTCCGAAAATGAAATAACCCATAATTACCTAAAAATTTAAGATAATATAATATTTAATGGTTACCAATACCTTAAAATATATTCCTAAAAAATTTAAAGGCATTACTTTTCATATAATATTTTTTCCCTAAACTATATAGAAAAACTAAAGGGTTGTATTTCAATAAATGTCTCCCAAAATATTCATAATCATGAAATAATCCCATCACATAATATCAATAAATATGTCTCTTAATATTTGAACTTATGATCAATCTTAAAATCAAAAATCCATTATGGAATCCATAATTCTTATTTTAATCTTATATAAGGACATATATCCTTCCAAATTTATCAATATACTTGATGTTTCACAATACTTACAACCCAAATTCCATTTATGAAAATAATTATACAAAATTATCATTAAATTATTATATATAATTACTTAAATCTATCAACTTCAATGATGGAGATGGAATAGGTCCTTTCATTATCTGGATGTTAATTATTGGGTTATGTTATTGAATTGGAAAATTACCATGATCCACACATATAAGTTATCAAACTTCCCAAAAAATTTACAGTCTATGATTTTCATTTCAATACATAAAACATCTTTCCATCCATTTTAGATATTCCCTTAGGTGATTATTCTCACCTTTTTGACATGTAGGAACATGAATCTTCTTTCCTCTATATTCATTACCACATGAACATTAATAAAAGTTCATATTCCTCAAATTTGATCCTTTATGACATTTTATGAACATAAAATTTCTAAATATATATCCTTAAATATGATTAGTTATAATCAAAGTATCATTCCTTCTATTTATAACCATATTTGGTTACTCATAATCACAAAACTTACCATCATATTAAACTTTAAGATGATTATTTATAGTTCCATATATAGACTAAATCAAAATATCATAGTGTAAAAAACACTAATCATAGTGGAAAATGAAATAATCATGAAACACCAGTTACACTATAGAAAACATGTTGTATGGAGGTAGTTTCATAACCCTCCACTGAAAATGATATAAAGAAATTTGTAGAAGTTTTATATAAACAAACTCTAAATCTTATATTTTTTATAAAATAACTTATCCTCCACCCCACCCTTATCAACAGATTCCCTCCCTAGAGGCCCTTGTTCCCTCACTGGCATCGCAATCACCTGTGATCCTATCGAGCCATCTCCCAAACTATCATCCTTGCTTGAGTCATTACCCTAAACTGTGTTCTCTCCCTCCCCCAATACTTCTCCTTCACTCGAGCCCTTGCTAGAGCTTTGATCACCCATGAGCCACCTGATCTGTCACCATATCCTTATCCCACGAGCCACAAATAAAAACACCACTTCTACCCCAAATCCACTAGTGGTATGCCATAATTTGTCTCTCTATTATTCCACTTACCTCTATAAGAAATTTTTTGGTTTTGAATAAGGTTTTGGGAATCTCTAATGATATGTATTTTGGTTTTCTAGGTATAGTAGGTTACTTATTGGGTCCATTGTGCAGTTTCCTACTTGTATACATCACATAGGACTCAATGTATAAGGGTAAAATCTATTTTTCACTTTAGGTTCATGTATTGTGTTAAACATGTCATGTGGTTTTGGTTTTATTAGTTATTAGATGCTGATAATTGTTCAAATATACATTATGATTTATAACAGATGCTATTCTATCTCATTATTTTCAACTATGCTGAATATATTTTAGCTATTGTGAATCATGTTATTTTTATGCATTTTGGATGTTAATATTTATTTATTATTATTATTTTAGAATTTAATGTTAATGAATAATTTAGGTAGTTCATCTTAGTACTTTAAATATATAATGTCAATAATAATACATAACATCCATTTATCAATGTCTCGGTGGAATCACTATTTCTTGTCTCCATCAGGATACTTCAGAAGTTATGATTGATTTTAATTCAAAAGTATATGTAGAAGGATATTAATATATTTCATAATGAATTGATCCCAAAAATAATTTCATGTTCATAAGCTTACCAACTCATATGAAATTATATTATATATGTATCGTTAATTTATAATTTCCCACTCTTTTTTAAATTTATGTAGTATTATATAAATTTATTTATCTTAAATCAAACTCAATTACCTAACCCATTTTGATAGTAAATGTCATTGATTATAATAAACATTATTCTAACCAGATTCAATGGTTTCTTTAACATGTTTTTTTTGTAAAATACACATTGAATAAAATTATATGATCCTACCCACAAAAATATGGTACATAAATGATTTTGACAAATTTCAAACATTATTAATTCAAAACATTAAACTAACAAATTTACAATATATTATAACCAACTAAAAAGATTAAAAGTATATAAATCTATTCTAGGTAAATATAAATCTGAAATAGATTTTAATTTTCTATAATAATAAAATTTATTTAATTATCTATATAAAAAAATATATACATTAATTTTTGGAGACTTTATTATAAAAACTAATCATACTTTACATGATGAGATCAAAATTCAAATTTTTTATCCACATGAAATTGGTTTGAAAGTCCCAATATAATCTATAAAAAAAGTCTTTATCAATATTTAAAGAAAAATCATTCAAAAAATATAATGATAAATTGTTACAAGATTATAGCTTTGAATCTACTAGGCCTCACATGTTATTAATTGGTCAAACCATGATTCATCTCTTTATTCAATAATCATTCAAATATTCCCCTACCAAAGATCTCATCGATGATAAATTAATAGTCAATTTCAACCTTGAATATATCTTTTTCTTCGATGAATTAACATCTTCCTTCCCATTTTCTTTTTTAGAAATGTTTTCAACAGTGTTTCTTTAGTAAATAGTCCTCTTTTAGCCTCTCAGATCATCAGATCATTATATTTCAACATTCTTATAGTGATATAAATTAAATATAAAAATTAATAATATATAAATAATATAAAATGGTTTTGGTGATGATTTAATGTCAATATCATGAGATAGAATATGTGAATAGAATAATAATATTTCAAAATTGATCGTGAAATAGAAATCATGGTTTATACCTGTTAATTGAAATAGTTTGAAAAAAATTAAAAAATTAAATTCAAAATAATTTTAGGATTCTAGATTCTAGATAAATGATAAAAATTAATTATTAAGAAATTATTTCATCATAATCACATTTGAAAACAAAAATGTATGTTATTTGAGAGGTTAAATCATCATTATTGTGTGTTATATTCTCAAGTCCACATATTATTCTACCATTTCTAGAAAATAATATAATTTTTTTACAGTATAAGGAATTTCTTACCAGTACATTCTAGGTTAGTAATTCTAATAGAATCCAAGAAATTATGAATTAACATGTGAAATGATTGAAAAATTATTGGGATAAATCACTATATTAAGATAATACTTTATATTAGTGAATAAAAAATTGGCTAAAACCCCATTATAGGTTTCTTACATGAGCATCATTGTGAAAAAAGATACAACCTTTGTTTTTAACAAAAATAACATTAATTTTTTTTCTTTAGTCAAATTAATATCCCTTCCGGTGTTTATGATTAAAAATAATCTTATGATCCATAATCAGAATCATAAAAAAATATCACTCCATTAAGGTCAAATGAATATGAAATTATCTATTAAATTCAAGTAATTTTTATAATTTTATTATAAATTAATATTATGGATATTATTAACGATAATTGAAAAATATTATATATTCTTCATTCTATAAATGATGTTGAAAATTTTAAATATATATTCCATAAAAAGGTTTTTTTATTAAAAAATTTAGATTTTAAAATTTGATTTCAATGTGTGGTTTGATAAATGATTTTCAAAGACCATTTGAAATGTAGTTTTCAAATGATGTTCAAATGTATGGTATTCTAAAGGTATTTATGAAATCCCAATTGAAGAATTACTAATTTCTTTTAATAAATGTGTTAACCCCTCTTGATCCTCGCAAGACTATAGTTTTTCCCAATGTGGAGTTTGATCCCATGAGGGGATGATTTTTATTAGATCATCTGTCAATGTTTATTATTGATTGTATGATTTCTATGTTGCATCTATTTTACATAATACAATCCATGATTAATTTATTTTTTATGATGACCTATTTAGTACTTGTATGAATCTTCTTATTACTACTTGGGTTGTGTTTTTTCACATAAATTTATCTTTTTTACTACATTGTAATACTTATGCATTTCAATTTCTAAAATAAAGTGGAGACACATTGTGATATATATGGATAAAAGATGGATCAAATTACCAGGGAACGCATCTCATTTGTTTGAGGGTTTAGAGGAGTTTTATATTTTAGAATTTCAAATTGATCAATTGATTTGAAAATAATATGTCCATACCATAAACGTAAATTTAGAATATGTTTTAATATAGAATATGTGTATGAGCAATTTGTATTGAATTAATTCCCTAATCATTTTTTGTATGGAATTTGGTCTAGAGAATTTAATTTTATAGAATGTTTTAGGTCTGATGTTGATCAAATGAATGAGCTCCCAACATCTTGGATGATATAAAATGAAACGAAAACACAGAAATGATGATTTCATCATGGGAATACAACAACATCAATATCAAAACATATTATAACAACTAGTTGAGGGTGCTACAAATATTAACATGATAAGTGATGTTTTTGAGACTATATGACAACTAGATATATATTATAACATATCATTTTATACTTCACTTGAATTTGTGGAGACTAATGTAAGAGATAATATCACATAGTGAAAAAATTTGGTTCAGGATTTTTTTGATGATATATATAATGAAAATTATGGTTGATATTTTTAATCTTTAATAAATTCCATTCAACTGAATTTATATCATATTAAGTACCTATATATAATTATAGGTAAGGATATGTAAATAATATTGTAATTGTTTCAGGAATAATTTAATCAATATAATATCATTTAGCCTTTTTATGATTTGAAAACTTTTGTTCACAATCTTGTTCTGAATTATTCAAAAATACATGATTAATCCAATGATTTTATGGTTTATTGGGGAGAGTATTTGAGTATACTGGATTGAAAATATGATCTTCATCTAGGGGGAACCCAATGGGTGATTTTGGATGTCTAAATAAATACAGTACAATGAAGAAGAAAAAAATAACACACCTACAATGATTTTTCATTACTTCTCTTTAAATCCACTATTGAAGATATTTTTCATGTAATAAAAAACTACTAATCACATGAAGTGGAATTCATAATATTACAACAATGGCAGGTTAATAAGACATTTAGAATATTAATAATCATGGATGAAATTTTATTTATAAAATTGAGATTAGTAATCTGATCCTCAAAATGTGTGATTGGGATTGCCTACTAATGGATTAAACCCATTTGGGACATTGAGAAGTAGTTGTAACATTTGACTGTTTGTTTTGATCGCTTACAATCTGCCTTCAAGGAAATGTATTTAACAAATGTATTTTATCATTTCTATGATTATTCTTCTGAAAAGTATTCCAAGAAATGATTTTGATGTATACTTAAAGACTATAATTGAATAATTTCAAGAGTTATGGAGCAATAGTGTCGAGAAAAATAATGCATCTTCTATAACAATGTTAAAAATGAACTATTCTTTAATGTGGACCTTTAGGGATTTCCCGAGACATGGGAACTTATTCGATATAGAGGGGTATTTTTTCCAATGTTTGGAAACTACATCCAAGCATCAAATTATATATGATGTTTTGGTGAGTTAAATTTAGAGGAAAAAACGGTTGATGAACTGAAACCATATTATCATACCAATAATCTATGACTTGAAGGATTATACGAAGGAACCAAAAAAACACTCAGGAATTTAGGAAAACATCATTTCTTTCATTCAACATGTATTGTTTCTATATTTTCTTTCCATTCACCGTATTTTTATTAGGGCTCATGAATTCTTTATAATTTCATAAAATCTCACTTCAGTGAACATGTCAATTAGATTTTTCCTTAAGTCTATTTTATATAGATAAATATCTTTGACCTATAGAACAATTTATATTAAAATATACTTTATGTTGATATATAATTTCCTTGTATAGAATGATATACATGTTTTTCACTGAGAATTATACTTTGGATCTAAAAAATGAACTCATCCTTCTAAACATATCCGAAGTTTATCTAGAAAATTCATCATCGAATACATTTCCTTCCCAACATCTATTTTTGATAAACAATCCAATTATTTTGTTTTAAGAGTAATAATTTACCACAACCATACCATCTATCATATTATTATTTCTCTAAAAGTGAACAAAAAAATTATTATGGTATTCCATGTGTTAAAATTTCTAGATATGTTAGAATCAAAATATACATGAAAAGTGGAACAATTCCCAATGTGAATGGATATATCTTCCATTCCATTAAAATATCAAATAATCCATTTTACTACCACCCCGTGTACATTACATATATATTATATAAATGAATATAAAAATCCCACTCAATTAACATGGGAAGACCGAGGAAAAATCATGAAATACAATAGACTACCAACTATTGATGTGAATTTTAATTTCCTTATATATACGGTCTCATCATCCAATACAAGTGCTTCTTCCATTAAAAATATAATGTATCCATAAAGAGGATTTGAGACCGATTAACATTTGATAATCCCAAATATTTTAATGAACTTCTAGATGTATTCCTTGTATTATATAACCAATGTTAAAATCGTGTTATATATTTAAATATTTATCCCAAATACTTTCTTGGAATGTATTAGATCTTCTATCTCAAGTCTTCCACCCAATATAATTTTCAGTTCATGAATTTGTTGAATTGATAGACCCACAAGAAGCCTGTCATCAACAGATTACTGTTGTATAATGACTTTTATATTGCACTGATTTTTTTGGTAATAATAATTATTTATTTTATACTTTCTTAAACATTCTAAAAAAACAAATTTATTTTTGGATTCCACTATCTCATATCATTCTATAGTTCTTAAAATCATTTCATTTAATTATAAACTAAATTATAATTCCCAAATTTTGTTAACCCAGTGGATATCTCTTGTACCATTTTTTACCCAAATGACTATGAATAAAGGTTTCATGTACATCCATATATTCTAAATATAGATCTTATAGTACTACCATCCTCATCATCATAAGCATATTTGAATGTTTAACTACAGATGAGAATCTTTCAGAAAAATCAACTCCTTCCTTTTGTTCGAATCACTTTCCAACCAATATTTATTTGAAATTCATATTTCTATCAATATCATCTTTTAAGAGATAAATCCAGTTATAATCTAGTTAATTTTTTCTTTCCATTACTTTAGTTTTCTACCATGTTTCATTAGTTTTCAATTATTAAATTTCTTTATTAATCTCTAAATTCAAGTATTTGGTATCATTAAGTGTTTCAAACTCATCTGGGATTTATTGGTCATTAAAATCTATTTGGAGTATAAAGATCATTTCATCCAAAAATATATAAACCATATTTATATCTCTAGTTATCTATTTAACTGATTTTGATGCACTGTAATACTTAGACCTTATCTATCTTTTAGATAACTAACCTTGGGAGCTCCAACCTGATATTCATCCTCCCTTGAACTTTTTAGAATTTCTTTTCCTGATCTCACCTTTGGACTTCTAGTGAATTCATATAAGTTATCCAAAATTTCTAAACATTTGGTTCTCTTACTATAAAAAACATATACTTTTATAGTAAATTTATTTCCCTAATTTTTTAAATGTTTTGTTCATTCTAATGAAACCCTTCATTGAAGTGAAAATTTCTTATTGAGAAAAGTTTTCTATTTCTATCATCCTATAGTTGGTATATGATGTTATCATTATCATACCCAATTAAAAAAGTACTTTTACATAGTCTAATACTTTTGTCAATCTATAGTTGTCATAATATTTTTACATGAGTTTTTATACTATAAGATGATGAAATTATGGTTGTTTATTAAACCATAACTCATTTAGATGTTCCTACACAATCTTTAATACTAGAATTTTATTGATATGATATAAAAATTCATTTATTCCTCTACACATATTACCGTAGGCCTTCCTGAGCAAAACCACATTTTTCTATCCCTTTCCAAAAATTTACTATTCATTCATTTAGAAAATCTTTTTCTATTATGGAGTTATAAGATCCATCTTCCCACACCTTATCACTACTTATTTTAGAAGTTCTAGGAGTCATATAAGGTGTATTCACCACGATTTTTATATCATATGCAATTAAGATTTTGACCAAACTTTCTATCCAACACAGATTTTAGTTGAATAAAATCCCGAATTACATTAGAAAAAAAATTTCAAAAATAAATTGACTCTTTTCTAGTATCACGATAAAAAATTAAAAAGTTAAGAGAAACTCCAAGGGGTAAATGAAGGAAGGTTTGAAAAAAATAGTGTAAAGTAGTTCTAATATTCATGATATAGGATTTTATCCATCTAAATCAATGAAAAAACGCTTCTGTTTCCATACCACATGGATTTCACATATTAAGATGATTGTGTTGTAAAGAATCAGTATTCCCATAATTGATAATGAATTTATGTTCTTTTGAGTATGATGAAGAAACCTTAAATTCTAATCCTATTTAGCTTATGAAAAAAACTTATAGCAACTGATATTGTGAATGTTTTTTTAAAATATATTCAACATTTGATGATTTAATTATTTATGGACCAAAATAGATCCCAAACACACTTTCCAGTGTCTAATAAATAGTCTAGTTCCATATAATTGTCCATAATGTCATCCTTTACAAAAGAAGTTCTTCCATATCATTGGGATATATATCAAATCGTTTAGCTTTGATACTCCCAAATTCTTCATCTGAATAATAACATATCATTTTCCAATGATCTATAGAGTTTCAACTTGATCTAAATATACTTTGACAAATATTTGGAATAAATAATATTCAACACCTAAATATCCTCCCATTTGATGGAATGACTCTCCTAATTTAACTACCCATCTCCCCAACATAATATTTACCATGAAGAATAGTTCAATACCATCTTACATTTGACTCATGGAATTTCATCTTCAAGAAGTTGATTCTATTCTATACCATTAATTGTGACTCCGATAATCCTTCTTAAAATTTCATTCCTTCCCATATCTATGGTAGTTTGGTCAAGGACTATCTGACTTTCCTCAAATATTCTCAGGTATCTTAAGTTATTATTTTTTCTTATGGTATACCCTCTTGTAAAGACTGGTAAAATTCAAGGGAAATTTTTTCTAAATTTTCTTTGGGATTTTACAAGAACGCATATTCTGACGACGCATGATTATGAGGCCCGGTGTGCCCTGAATCAATTTTTGAAGTTTTGCTCGGGTACGTTTAGTGAACGAATGAGCGGGTTTTTATATCATTTGAACTGGTGCACAGAATCGAAATCCGAGGGCACCGATGGAACTGCAGTGCCGGTAATTGCTTAAGAAGATCTTTTTCGGAGTTTCATTTTCATGAGAGGATTTGTTAAAAATTTGTGGAAGATAAAATAAAAATTGAGTTACAATTTTTATTTCTTTTAAGTGGTTTATCCATTGAGTGGATGTTTGGGAAACCACCCAACTTCCCATTACAGGATTAAAGGTGAGGTGGGGCCCACATGAATCCCACCCCTTTCATCTTCCCTAAACTACCTTAAACCTCTCCTCTCATTAATTGGTAACTCTTCTTAACATGTTTAACCCCCCCACCCTTTAATGTGATACCACTCACCTTTCCCTCTCTCATATTTAATCATGCCAACTCACTTAATTAATTAAGTGAGTTAAGTGTTTGATTTTTAAAATTCAAAATGCCTGGCTTGATGTAATAAAATAAGATAAGTCTTATTTTATTTGAGAGAGTTGATTGTTGTGTGACGAGGATTTGAAGAGAAAGCTCTATGCTATGAAGAACTTCTTCCTTCTTGAAGAATGAGAAGAACCAACTCTCTGATGAAGAACGCAGACACCAAAGAGTGGTGACGTACCCCTTTCTTCCTTCTATACAACAATAGGGGACACGTCACATCTTTGAGTACACTTGGGTGACGTTGAGCCTTCTAAGACCTTTGACGAAGAACGCTTCCCGGTCTCCATCAAAGGAGGAGACACCGCCGTGGGAAAATCTGAAATGACGACGTCACCTTCCAACGTCAACGAATGACGCTACCTCTCCACAGATCCATCAAGGGATCACCTCCCGAGGTAGGGGTTAATTTTATTGTTGTTCGTGATCTCATCTGTCACATTTCTTAGTTTCAATTGGTCCACCTATTATCGTAATAATGGGAGGAGGTTGGACCACACGAACACGGCCGACCCTCCTCCGCCTTGTTTTTTTGAATTTGTTGCGGCACATGAATGGCGGCGTGGTGCGGTTGCATCATGCAAAAAATATGAGAAAGCATGAAGAAGCGCAGCACCGTCGCGCCGCGCCGTTGAAGTCGAACAAGTCGTGGCGTCGTCGCGCCGTGCCAGAAAACCACGAAGAGGCCACGGTTTGATTATTGAACATTGAGTGCGGATTGACGGGTGACGAAAAACGGGGCCGCAAGGTAATTATAATGCTCCTGTAGTAAAGCTCGGGACCCGAGATGAATGCTGGCACATACGGTTTTGAAAACGGACCAGCAAAGCAACTCCGGTGGCCCGTGGAAGCCCTGGAGGCACGAGTCGCCGGCGCGGCGCACCCAGCGACCGGGGGAGGCGGGCGGAGAAGTCCGGCCGCCAGGAGGCGGAGGCACCCTAGTGCACCGCCAGTGGAAACAACTATCATGGCTTTCCGCGACGTTGCGGCACGAGGTATCCCGCGGCCGCGCGGGATCCGGTGGAACGGCGGTGGCACAAACCGCAGTCGACTTCAATCAGCGGCGAGGGGGCCGCGCAACCCCCCCCCCCCCCCCCGCTCCGCGGCTTCCGCTCGGCCACGCAGCCCGAGTCGCGGCTGGCCATGCGGCCGGGCCTCGCCCTGATGGGCCGGACCCGGACCTGGGTCGGGTCGAACCGGATCGGGCCGACCCAGGGGGGGATGGGTCGGGCTGGGCCGGGCCCAGACCCCCCATTTTGGATTGTTTCTGTTCGAACGCCCATAAATTGGGCCACTGACCTCTGATCGACGCACCATCAGCTGCGATGTGATTCTTGGATCGAGATAGTCATTTCAGTATATTAGACTCAAGGTTTCAGAGAACTTTGAGTTCGGCCGTGTTGGTTCAGATACAAAACAAACCGGGCCCTTGGAGCGGAAACACTTATATCTTGAGCTATGGACGTCCGATTGAAGTTCCGTCGACTTTTTTTGATTCCTCTTGAGGAGAAAGAACTTTTGGCATACTTCTCCCGAGGTTTGGACGCAGTTTGAATATTGTCGGGTTGGATTGTACCTGAAATCCAACCAGGCCCCTAGAACAGAAAAGTTGATATCTTTCAGAACGGATGTCCATTTGACGAATCATCAGCGGTGTTGGTGATCACGTTGAGAAACAGTTCCTATGTGTATACCCTATGAGAGTTCGGGGTACATATGAGATACGGCTAGGTTGGTTCGCACACGAAACCAACCGGGCCCCAGGGACGAAAAGTCTAATAACTCACAGACCGGGGGTCCGATTGACGCGCTGTCTGTTGCGTTGAGACCCCTATGATGAGGAGGTCCTTTGAGATACTTCTTAGTGGGACTTGTGATAATTGGAGTATCGACCGGTAGATCGTGGAGTGGACCCTCCCAGAGATGAGCATACAAAGTACGGAGACCGTGTAGTTGGCTGTGACCGATGACTGCTTGTCCGATTCGATTCGGAGTGACTAGCATAGCCTAGTGGGGAGCACTACATTGTGAGGTGGCAGACCCACGGTACTCGACAGGATAAGTACCTCTGTAGGCTATGAGGGGGAGCACTACTGTCTGAAATGGCAGACCCATGGCCATGGAGCACTACTGTGTGAGGTGGAAGACCCGCGGTACTCGACAGGAGGAGTACCTCAGCAGTCTTAGGTTAGTGAGAAGTACCTCGGAGTCGTGACAGGACCACTGTACACACCAGAGACGGAGCTCTTCAGCAGTTACAGTTTCGATAATGAAATCCTGGTTTGAGCTGAGTCTATGATCATTGTGTTTGCCTCATGTTTGATATGGGTCACTTGATAACTTAGGTATTCGTATGGGCATATACCTAGGTAGTGGTTATCCGTTTATTTCATAATATTTGTGATTCCTGATGATTGAGATGTGTTACTTGATATCTTATGTATATGTATGGGCATATACCTATGTAGAGGTTATCTGTTGAGATCTTCTTGTGGTTATCCTTGTTGGTTTTAGTGAGACCTTGAGGTTCTCGGGGTCCCTACTGAGTATCGTTATACTCACCCCTGCACGGGCTATGCCCGCACCTCGTTGTGTTGGTCGCAGACGACGGGCAGTGCTGACAGAGGCCGAGTGTTCGAGTACTGGACGGTACATGGAGGTGGACCACATGACGAGTCAGTACCCGGAGGTGGACCACACAATGAGTCAGTATCCTGAGGTGGACTTCATGACGAGACAATACTCGGAGGAGGTTGACGATCCAGGAGCTGTGCTAACTGTACCTACCCTTTAGGTAGTATCTGAGGAGGACGACCCAGGAGCTTCTTCCATACTTCCAGCTGTTTGACTTTTCCGTTGTACTTCCTTTCATTTGTAGCTGTACTTTTCAGTTGGGTTGGTATTCTGTCCCTTTTACCTTCATCACTTTCTTTTGTACTTAGTGTTTTTCTTCCGCTTGTACCCTGTGGTGTTTTTTTACTTTTATAAGGGAAATTCCTTCCCAGTTATTGGGATTTACACCTTTGGTGCTAGTCACCAGCCCTTGGCCTATAGAAGGCGGGCTTGGGGTAGTCATGGCACGGGCCCCGAGGGCGGGTCATGAAAAATTGGTATCAGAGGGAGGTTCTACCATAGAACATATAACTATGATATTTTCTTTATGAGAAGAAATAGTGTTAAGGGTACTGAGTGTGGTCTTAAGATCAGGGAGTCCAGTGTTGGTGCGGGCGGCCGACGTATCCGTACACCAGGACCCTGACAACTGATTTATAACTTTGTGCACAAAACACTAATTGCGTGTGTGTGTTTCCAGATGTTTTTAAAAGTCACCTCAAACCAGGTCATCTCACCAGGTATAAATCGTTTGACGGTGTCATGTTTGTTTCCTTCAGGATGCCTCCCTGCAGACGACCAACTAGCGCCCCGAGAGTTGTTCGTACTGACAGCACGCCCAGCGACGTGGCCTCAGTATAGGGCCCTATCCCAGTTGAGGCACTAGCGGAGGCACTAGTGGTACTACTACCCATTGGGCAACTGCTGCCACCAGCCCCAGCAGCAGAGGGTGCACGTCGCTTGAGCGCACATCACGAGTTCCAGCGCCAGAGGCCACCCAGGTTCAGGGGAGAGACCGACCCGCAGGCGGATGAGGATTGTCTAGAGGCTGTGGTGGGAGTCTTGAGGCTAGGGGATACGCAAGCAGACATCATGGTGATCCTTGCTGCCAGCCTTCTTCAGGCAGTAGCAGGCAGATGGTGGAGCCTGATGCTCGAGATGCATGATGAGGCGACACTTCTTTGGACAGAATTCGAGAGCCTCTTCTGGGCAGAGTTTGAACCAGCCACCCTTCGAGCGGTGCGTATACAGGAGCTACTTCAGCTGCGGCAGGGCAGCGTGATAGTGGTGCAGTATTCAGTGAGGTTCACAGACCTCTTTCTCTACTTCACATATATGGTATGTTACACATTCTTCAGGGCCCAAACCTTCGAGTAGGGGCTCAGGCGAGAGATTAGAGCTTCTGTTGTTTCTCACAGCATTCCGATGTAGACAGGGGTGTTGGAACAAGCCCTCATAGTGGAGAGTTTCCTTGCTGAGCAGTCTCCAGCAGCAGGACCCAACACTAGCCACCATGTGGCAGAGTATTATATAGCATGCAGTAGACATATGACGTCGAGGTCCAAGAGGCCCAGACCTACAGGTGGTCGACCACATGACTCAGGGTCGGTAGTGCGAGGCACCAAGGGGAATGACAGAGCCAGACCTGCCATGCAGTGTTACTCTTATGGCGGGATTGGTCACATGGCACGTGATTATCCGACCTGCCATGCAGATGACCAGATGTTAAATGAAGAACCTCCCAGGCAGAGGAAGAGGTTCGATCAAGGCAGACCATTAGGAGCTGAAGGCCGAGGGAGGGGAGCTGGCCGTGTAGCTGGAGGTGGACGACGCTTCGAGGTGTTTCCACCACCCCCACTTGGAGGCCCACCCCGACCGTAGGGAACAGGTGGACAAGGGAGAGCTCAGCTTCAGGCAGCAGAAGCATACGACTACGGAGCTCCGTAAGTAAGTGGACAGGAGCGGAACTGGTGGTTTCCATTTTTTTTTGTATATCTAGTTCCATGTTGTTGTTGTTACATCTGTGACTTTGTACCATGTGCTGCAATAATATAAAGACACTTACCTTTGTGACATTTGTTTCCTTCTTTTTGAGTACTAAGAGGTTCTAGTTTAAACTGTTGACTTGACCCTCACTTTCGAGATTCCTACTGGAAGAGACCCAATGACCTCACGTTGATGCCGACAGTGTGACTGTACCCTTAGAGGCGAGAGTGATGGTTGGATCACTTGGTAGTAACGTCGAGGCCTTACGACGTTGTCCATGACATGAATACATCATTCATGTCCGGATTGACTGTATTAGGCAAAGAACGTGGTTCATCCAGAGGATGAGACCAGATTTCTCTTATCGGCAAAGAAGAAATCATAGCTGCTCTTGTGGAACAGAGAAGGTCTTGGTCATCCAAGATCAGATGAGGACAGCTCAGAGCCGACAAAAGCCTTATGTTCACCGGAGGCAGAGACCACTAGAGTTCGAGGATGAAGACCACGTTTTCTTACGGGTCTCACCTAGACTTGGAATTACGGAGACGTGGCCGAGGTGTCATGTTATCTCTCAGGTTCAACGGACCTTTCTAGGTCCTCAGCAGGGTAGGAGAGGTGGTTTACCGCTTGAACCATCCACCTCAGTTCAACCAGGTGAACGATGACTTCCATGTATCTCAATTGAGGAGATACATGCTCTACCCTTTGCATATCATCAACCATGGGGAGCTGGACTTGGGAGATTGGGTGACTTTCTCAGAGGTTCTAGTGGGGACTGGGGATCGACAGGAGCAGATCCTATGAGGACGGTCGATTCCTCGGGTTCAATTTCATTGGAAGTACAGGAATCTCCATGTAAGCACATGGGAGCAGAAGGCTCAGATGCGTGCTGAATACCGCTTTTATATCCCTAGTCTGTGTTTAACATTTACGAGGACGTAAATCCCTGAGGTGTGTGTAATTTAAAGTCCCGTAAAAATCAAGGGATTTTTTTTTCAAATTATTCTTTGGGATTTTACAAGAACACAGTTTCTAACGGCGCCTGATTCTGAGGCCCGGTGTTCCCGGAATCAATTTCCGATGTTTAGCTCGAGTACGTTCAGTGAACGAACGAGTGGGTTTTTTTATCTTTTGAACCGGTGCATGGAATCGAAATCTGAGGGCACCGATTGAACCGTAACGCCATTAATTGCTTAAGAATGTCTTTTTCGGAGTTGTGTTTTCATTGGAGGAGTTGTTAAAAATTTGTGGAAGATAAAATAAAAATTGAGTTACAATTTTTATTTCTTTTAAGTGGTTTATCCATTCATTGGAAGTTGGGGTAACCACCCAACATCCCATGAGAGGATTAAAGGTGATGTGGGGCCCACACGAACCCCACCACTTTCATCTTCCCTAAACTCCCTTAAACCTATCTTCTCATTAATTGGTAACTCTTCTTTACATGTTTAACCCCCCATTAATGTGAGACCACTCACCTCCCCCCTCTCTTCTTTAATCATTCCAACTCACTTAATTAATTAAGTGAGATAAGTGTTTCATTTTTAAAATTCAAAATTCTTGGCTTGATGTAATAAAATAAGATATGTCTTATTTTATTTGAGATAGTTGATTGTTGTGTGAGGAGGATTTGAAGAGAAAGCTCTAACCTTTGAAGAACTTCATCCTTCTTGAAGAACGCGAAGAACGCAACCCTCCAACGAAGAACGCCGACACCAAAGAGCGGTGACGTACCCCATTCTTCCTTCTCTACGACAAAAGAGGATATGTCACATATTTGAGTACACTTGGGTGACGTCGGGCCTTCCAAGACCATCGACGAAGAACGCTTCCCAGTCTCCATCTAAGGAGGAGACACCGTCGTGGGAAAATTGCAAACGACGACGTCACCTTCCGACTTCAACAAAAGACGCTACATCTCTGCAGATCCGTCGAGGGATCACATCCCGAGTTAGGGGTTAATTTTATTCTTGACAGTGATCTCATCTTTCGCCTTTCTTGGTTTCAATTAGGCCACCTGTTATCGTAATAACGGGAGGAGGTCGGACCACACGAACACGGCCGACCCTCCTCCCCCCTTGTTCGTTATAATTTGTTGCGGCACGTGAATGTCGGCACGGGGCGGTTGCACCACGCAGAAACTATGAGAAAGGGTGAAGAAGCACGGCGCCGTCGCGCCCTTCCAGAAAACCACGAAGAGGCCACAGTTTGATTATTGAACGTTGAGCGCGGATTGACAGGCGATGACAAACGGGGCAACAAGGTAATTTTGATTCTCCCGCGGTAATGTTCGGGAACCGAGATGAATGCCGGCACAGACGGTTTTGAAAACAGACCACCGTAGCAACTCTGGTGGCATGCGGAAACCCTGGAGGCACGGGTCACCGGCGTGGCTCCGCCTGCGACCGTGGGCAGGGGCCAGAGCCGTCCGGCCGCCAGGAGGCAGCAGCGCCCGAGCGTGCCGCCAAAGGAAACAACCACCACGGCTTGCCGCAACGATGCGGCACGGGGGATCCCGCAGCCACGCGGGATCCCGGAGGAACGGCGGCGCTGCAAACTGCCGCCGGCATCAATCAGCGGCATGGGGGCCGCGCAACCCCCCCCCCCCCCCACCCCCCGCTCCACAACATCCGCTCGACCACGCAGGCCGAGCCGCGGCTGGCCATGCGGCTGGGCCGTAACGGTCGGGCCGGACTACACCGGCAGGGCCGCGCCGCGCCCTGATGGACCGGGCGGGGCCCAGACCCCCCATTTTGGATTGTTTTTATTCTAACACCAATAACTTGGGCCATGGACCTCCGATCGATGCACTTTCAGCTGCGATGCGATCCATGGATCGAGACAATTGTTTCAGTATATTACACTCAAGGTTTCAGAGAACTTTGGGTTCGGCCGGGTTGGTTCGGATACGAAACCAACCGGGACCTCAGAGCGGAAACACATATATCTTGAGCTCCGGATGTCCGATTGACGTGATGTGGACTTTGATGGAATCCTCTTGAGGATAAGAAACTTTTGGCATACTTTTCCCAAGGTTTGGATGCAGTTGTAGTATTGCCGGGTTGGATTGTACACGAAATCCAACCGGGCCCCTGGAACGAAAAAGCTGATATCTTTCAGACCGGACGTCCGTTTGACGAACCTTCAGTGGATTTGGGGATCACGTTGAGAAACGGTCCCTATGTCTATACACTATGAGAGTTCAGGGTACAGTTGAGATACGGTCGGGTTGGTTCGCACACAGAACCAATCGGGCCCCTGGGACGAAAAAGCTAACAACTCATAGACCGGGCGTCCAATTGACGCGCCGTCTATTGCATTGAGACCCCTATAACGAGGCGGTCCTTTGAGATACTTCCCCTTGGGACTTGTGATACATGGATTATCGACCTGTAGCTCGTGGAGAAGACCCTCCCAGAGACGATCATACATAGTATGGAGACCGTGTAGCTGGCTGTAACTGATGAATGCTTGTCTTATTCGATTTGGAGTGACTAGAATAGCCAAGTGGGGAGAACTACTTTGTGAGGTGGCAGAACCATGGTGAAGAAGCACTACTTTGTGAGGTGGCAGACCCGCGGTACTCGACAGGAGGAGTACCTCGGTAGGCTATGAGGGGGAGCACTACTGTGTGAGGTGGCAGACCCATGGCGGTGGAGCACTACTGTGTGAGGTGGCAGCCCTGCGGTACTCGACAGGAGGAGTACCTCAGCAGTATTAGGTTAGTGAGCAGTACCTCGGAGTCATGACAGGACCACTGTACACTCCAGAGACGGGGCTCTTCAGCAGTTATGGTTTCGACAATGAAATCCTGGTTTGAGCTGAGTCTATGATCTTTGTGCTTATCTCATGTTTCAAATGGTTCACTTGAAAACTTAGGTATATGTATGGGAATATACCTGGGTAGTGTTTATCCGTTGATTTCATAATCGTTGTGTTTCCTCATGATTGAGATGGGTTACTTGATAACTTAGGTATATGTATGGGCATATACCTAAGTAGAGGTTATCTGTTGAGATCTTCTAGTGGTTATCCTTGTTGGTTTTAGTGAGACCATTAGGGTCTTGGGGTCCCAACTGAGTATCGTTATACTCACCGCTGCATGCGCTATGCCCACACCTCGTTGTGTTGGTTGCAGACGACGGGCAGTGCAGACAGAGGCTGAGTGTTCGAGGACTGGACAGTACCCGGAGGTGGACCACACAACGAGTCAGTACCCAGAGGTGGACCACACGACGAGTTAGTATCCAGATGTGGACTTCACGACGAGAGGATACTCAGAGAGGTTGACGATCCAGGAGCTTCTTCCATTCTTCTAGATATTTGACTTTTCCGTTGTACTTATTTTCAGTTGTAGTTGTACATTTCAGTTGGGTTTGTATTCTGGCCCTTTTACCTTCAGCACTTTCTTTTGTACATAGTGTTTTTCGTCTGCTTGTACTCTGTGGTGTTTTTTTACTTTTATAAAGGTAATTCCTTCCTAGTTATTGGGATTTACGCCTTTGGTGCTAGTCGCCAGCCCCTGGCCTATGGAATGCGGGCTTGGGGTAGTCACGGCACGGGCCCCGAGGGCGGGTCGTGACAAATTGGTATCAGAGGGAGGTTCTACCACAGAACTTATAACTCTGATATTTTCTTTCTGTGAATCAATAGTGTTAAGGGTACCGAGTGTGGTATTCAGTTCAGGGAGTCCAGTGTTGGTGCGGGCGGCCGACGTATCCATACACCAGGACCCTGACAACTGATTTTTGACTTTGTGCACGAAAACACTGATTGTGTGTGTGTGTTTCCAGAAGTTTTTAAAAGACAGATCAAACCAGGTCAGCTCACCAGGTATAAATCGTTTAACCATGTCATGTTTGTTTCTTTCAGGATGACTCACCGTGGACGACCAGCTAGAGGCTTGAGAGTTGTTCGTACTGACAGCCCACCGAGCGATGTGGCCTCAGTACAGGGCCCTGTCCCATTTGAGGCACCAGCGGAGGAACCAACGGTACTACTACCTGTTGGGCCACCAATGTCACCAGCCCCAACAGTAGAGGGTTCACGTCACATGAGCGCACTGCCCGAGTTCCAGCGCCAGAGGTCACCCAGGTTCAGGGGAGAGACGGACCCCAGGCGGCTGGGGATTGGCTGGAGGCTGTGGTGAGAGTCTTCAGGCTAGTGGGGACACCAGGAAACTTCATGGTGATCCTTGATTCCATCCTTCTTCAGGAAGAAGAATGCAGATGGTGGAGCCTGGTGCTCCAGATGCATGACAAGGTGACACTTCTTTGGACAGACTTTGAGAGCCTATTCCGGGAAGAGATTGTACTAGCCTCCCTTCGAGCGGTGCGTATACATGAGCTAATTCAGCTGCGGCAGGGCAGTATGACAGTGGCGCAGTATTCAGCGAGGTTCACATACCTCTCACGCTACTCTATAGATATGGTACCAGACCCGTTCTTCAGGGCCCGAACCTTCGAGCAGGGGATCACGTGGGATATTAGATCTTCTGTTGTTTCTCACAGCATTCCGACGCAGGCAGGGGTGTTGGAGAGAGCCCTCTTAGTGGAGAGTTTCCTTACTGAGAAGTCTCCAGCAGCAGGACCCACCACTAGCTATCATGTAGTAGAGTCTTCTGTAGCAGGCAGTAGACAGATGGCGCAGAGGTCCAAGAGGACCAGACCTACAGGTGGTCGACCGCATCACTCATGGTCGGTAGTCCGAGGCACCAAGGGGAATGACATAACCATACCTGCCATGCAGTGTTACTCCTACGACATGATTGGTCACATGGCAAGTGACTGTCCGACCCGACTTGTAGATGACCAGCTGTTAAATGAAGAACCTCTCAGGCAGAGGCAGAGGTTCAATCAAGGCATACCACTAGGAGCTGAAGGCCTAGGAGGGGAGTTGACCATGTAGCTAGAGGTGGACGATGCTTTGAGGTGTTGCCACCACCACCACTAGGAGGTCCACCCCAACCACAGGGAACAGGTGGAAATGGGAGATCTCAGCTTCTGGTAGCAGAAGATTACGACTACGGAGCTCCGGAAGTGAGTGGATAGGAGCGGAACTAGTGGTTTCCTTTTTTTCATTGTATATCTAGTTCCATGTTGTTTTTGTTACATTTGTGTATTTGTACCATGTGCTGCAATAATATAAAGACACTTACCTTTGTGACATTTTCATCCTTCCTTTTTGAGTACTAAGAGGATCCATTTTAAACTGTTGAATTGAACCTCACTTTCGAGATTCCTACTGGAAGAGACCCAGTGACCTCACGCTGATGCCGACAGTGTGACTCGACCCTTAGAGGAAAAAGTGACGGTTGGATCTCTTGTTTGTAACGTCGAGGCCTTACGACATCGTCCATGGCATGAATGCATCCTTCATGTCAGGATTGACTGTATTAAGCAAAGAACGTGGTTCATCCCGGGGATGAGAACAGATTTCTCTTATCAGCAAATGAAGAAATCATAGCATCTCTTGTGGGACCATAGAAGGTCCATGTCATCCAAGAGCGGATGAGGATAGCTCAGCGCTGACAGAAGCCTTATGCTGACAGGAGGTAGAGACCACAAGAGTTCGAGGATGGTGACCATGTTTTCTTACGGGTCTCACCTCGACGTGGAATTACGGAGACGTGGCCGAGGTTTCAAGTTATCTTCGTGGTTCAACGGACCATTATAGGTCCTAAGCAGGGTATGCGAGGTGGTTTACCACTTGACCCATCCACCTTAGTTGCACTAGGTGCACAACGACTTCCATGTATCTCAACTGAGGAGATACGTGCTCGAGCCTTCGCATATCATCGACCATGGGGAGATGGACTTGGGCGATGGGGTGACTTTCTCGGAGGTTCCAGTGGGGACCGAGGATAGACAGGAGCGGATCCTATGAGGATGGTCAATTCCTCGGGTGCACTTTCTTTGGAAGTACGAGAATCTCCAGGTAAGCAGATGGGAGCGGAAGGATCAGATGCTTGCTCAATACCGCTTTTGTATCCCTAGTCTGTGTTTAAGTTTTACGATGATGTAAAGCCCTGAGGTGGGAGTAATGTAATGACCCATAAAAATCAAGGGAAAATTTTATCTAAATTTTCTTTGGGATTTTAGAAGAATTCAGTTTCTGATGGTGCCTGATTCCGAGGCCCGGTGTGCCTGGAATCAATTTCCGAAGTTTAGCTCGGGTACATTCAGTAAACGAACGAGCGGGTTTTTCTATCTTTTGAACCGGTGCACGGAATTAAAATCCAAGGGCACTGATGGAACCGTAGTGCCGGTAATTTCTTAAGAAGATCATTTTCGGATTTGTGTTTTCAGAGAAGGAGTTGCTAAAAATTTGTGGAAGATAAAATAAAAATTGAGTTACAATTTTTATTTCTTTTAAGTGGTTTATCCATTGAGTGGAAGTTGGGGTAACCACCCAACTTCCCATGAGAGGATTAAAGGTTTGGTGTGGCCCACATGAACCCCACCCCTTTCATCTTCCCTAAACTCCCTTAAAACTCTCCTCTCATTAATTGGTAACTCTTCTTAACATGTTTAATCCACCTTAAATGTGAGACCACTCACCTCCCCCTCTCTCTTCTTTAATCATGCCAACTCACTTAATTAATTAAGTGAGTTAAGTGTTTGATTTTTAAAATTCATAATGCTTTTCTTGATGTAATAAAATAAGATATGTCTTATTTTATTTGAGAGAGTTGATTGTTTTCTGAGGAGGATTTGAAGAGAAACCTCTAAGCTTTGAAGAACTTCTTACTTCTTGAGGAACGCAAAGAACGCAACTCTCCGACGAAGAACGCCGACACCAAAGAGTGGCGACGTACCCCTTTCTTCCTTCTCTGCGACAAGAGGGGATACGTCACATCTTTGAGTACACATGGGCGACGTCGTGCCTTCCAAGACCTTCGACGAAGAACGCTTCCTGGTCTCCATCAAAGGAGGAGACACCTCCATGGGAAAAACGAAAATGACGACGTCACCTTCCGACGTCAACGAATGACACTTCCTCTCCGCAGATCCATCGAGGGATCACATCCAGAGGTAGGGGTTACTTTTATTGTTGATCGTGATCTCATCGGTCATCTTTATTTGTTTCAATTGGGCCGCCTGTTATCGTAATAATGGGAGGAGGTCGGACCACACGAACACGGCGGACCCTCCTCCCCCCTTGTTTGTATGAATTTTTTGCGGCACGTGAATGGTGGCGTGGTGCAGTTGCACTACCCAAAAACTATGAGAAAGGGAGAAGAATCGCGGTGTCGTCGCGCGGCGCCATTGAAGTCGAACAAGCCACGGCGTTGTCGCGCCGCGCCAGAAAACTGCCAAGAGGCCGCAGTTTGATTATTGAATGATGAGCACGGATTGACGGGAGATGAAAAATAGGGACGCAAGGTAATTTTGAAGCTCCTGCAGTAAACTTCGGGACCCGAGATGAACGCCGGCACAGACGGTTTTGAAAACGGACCACTGGAGCAACTACGGTGGCCCGCGGAACCCTGGAGGAGCGGGTCGCCGGCGCGGCTCCGCCGGCGACCGGGGGCGGCGGCCGGAGCCGTCCGGCCGCCAGGTGGTGGCGGCACCCTAGCGCGCTGCCGGAGGAAACAACCGCCGCGGGTTTCCGCGAAGGTGCGGCATGGGGGATCCCACGGCCGCGCGGGATCCCAGAGGAATGGCAGCGGCGCAAACAGCTGCCGGCTTCAATCAGCGGCGAGGGGGCCGCGCAACCCCCCCCCCCCCCCCCCCCCTCCAAACCGCTCCGTGGCTTCCGCTCGGCCATGCATCCAAGACGTGCTGGCCGAGCTGGGCCGCACCCTGATGGTCCGGACTCGTATTAGGGCGGGTCGACCCGGATCGGGCTGACCCAGGGGGGGTTGGGCCGGGTCGGGCCCAGACCCCCCATTTCGGATTGTTTCCGTTCAAACGCCCATAACATGGGTCACGGACCTCCGATCGATGCACCGTCAGCTGCGATGTGATCCTTGGATCGAGTCGGTCATTTCAGTATATTGGACTCAATGTTTCGGAGAACATTGGGTTCAGCCGGGTTGGTTCGGATACGAAACCAACTGGGCCCTTGGAGTGGAAACACTTATATCTTGATCTCCAGACACCCAATTGACGTGCTGTCGACTTTGTTGGATTCCTCATGAGGAGACGAAACTTTTGGCATACTTCACTCGAGTTTTAGACGCAGTTGGAGTATTTTCGGGTTGGTTTGTACCCGAAATCCAACCGGGCCCCTGGAACGGAAAAGCTGATATCTTTCAGACCGGACGTCCGTTTGACAAACTGTCAGTCGCGTTGGTGCTCACGTTGAGAAACAGTCCCTATGTGTATACCCTATGAGATTTCAGGGTACAGTTGAGATACGGATGGGTTGGTTCGCACATGAAACCAACTAGGACCCTAGGATGAAAAGGAAAATAACTCATAGACCGGGCGTCCGATTGACGTTCCGTCTATTGCGTTGAGACCCTTATGACGAGGAGGTCCATTGAGATAATTCTTCGTTGGACTTTTGATACTTGGAGTATCAACGTGTAGCTCATGGAGCGGACCCTCCCGGAGACGAGCATACAGTGTACGGAGACTGTGTAGCTGGCTGTGACCGATGACTGCTTGTCCGATTCGATTCAGAGTGACTAGCATAGCCCAGTGGGGAGCACTACCTTGTGAGGTGGTATACCCATGGCGGAGGAGAACTACTTTGTGAGGTGGGAGACCCGCGTTACTCGACAGGAGGAGTACATCTGTAGGATATGAGGGGGAGCACTACTGTGTGAGGTGGAAGTCCCATGGCGGTGGAGCACTACTGTGTCTGGTGGAAGACCTGCAGTACTCGACAGGAGGAGTACCTCAGCAGTCTGAGGTTAGTGAGAAGTATCTCGGAGTCGTGACAGGACCACTGTACACTCCAAACACGGGGCTCTTTAGTAGTTACGATTTCGATAATGAAATCCTGGTTTGAGCTGAGTCTATGATCTTTGTGTTTACCTCATGTTTGAGATGAGTCACTTGATAACTTAGGTATATGTATGGGCATATACATGGGTAGTGGTTATCCATTGATTTCATAATCTTTGTGTTTCCTCTTGATTGAGATGGGTTACTTGATAACTTAGGTATATGTATGGGAATATAACTATGTAGAGGTTATTTTTTGAGATCTTCTTGTGGTCATCCTTGTTGATTTTAGTGATACCTTGAGGGGCTTGGGGTCTCTACTAAGTATCATTATACTCACCCCTGCACGGGCTATGCCCGCACCTCGTTATGTTGGTTGTGGACGACAGGCAGTGCTAACGGAGGCCGAGTGTTCGAGGACTGGACGGTACCCGGAGGTGGACAACACTACGAGTCAGTACCCATAGGTGGACCACACGACGAGTCAGTATCCGGAGGTGGACTTCACTACGAGATGATACTCGTAGGAGGTTGACGATCCAGGATCTGTGCTAACTGTACCTACCCTTCAGGTAGGATCCGAGGAGGACGACCCAGGAGCTGCTTCCATTCTTCCATCTATTTGAATTTTCTGTTGTAATTCCTTTCAGTTGTAGCTATACTTTTCAGTTGGGTTTGTAGTCTTCCCCTTTTAACATCAGCACTTTCTTTTGTACGTAGTGTTTTTCTTCCGCTTGTACTATGTGGTGTTTCTATACTTTTATAAAGGCAATTCCTTTCCAGTTATCAGGAATTACGCATTTGGTGCTAGTCTCCAACCTCTGGCCTATGGAAGGCGGGCTTGGGGTAGTCACGGCACGGGCCCCGAGGGCGTGTCATGACACTTCTCCTAAGCTTTCCATCTTTATCTATCATTATTAATAGACTCACAATTTAGTTCCTTGACTAAATTATATTAAAGATATTCATTGAGAACCATATTTTTTATATAATAAAATATCAAATATATTTTATCACTGGAGTTTTTTATGGGAGTCATCATCACATCCAAACACTCTAGAAGTGTTTATAAAAGTAGAAATACAAAAATGTCATCCATAAACACAACCTTTACTGATTTGAGATTACATCATATTATGTAGAAATTATACACATGAAATGATTCTAGTCATCAAAAAAACATAAACAAAACAATGTCAATGTTATAAGAACCCTCTTTTGATCTCAAATATTCCTTATATATATTCTGTAATTCATTCATCTCTTATGTCATTATATTTAGTTAATAAATGTTTAAGGTAAAATTCATTTCCGGAATAATCCTAAAATAAGATAATTACTTCCTATATATTCATTCTGATTATTCATTTCTATCTTCACCAAAAAAATACTATTATATGGAGACTCAAAGTCATTTTAAATCATATAATCCTCCATCTACATTTTACAGAAGCCATAATCCATTCCATAAATAGTTTCTACCTAGATGTTGTTTTCATATGAATTAATATAATCAAATGATAGTTGGACATTAAAAAATAGAGCTATTAACAACGTATGAATGTTTGAGAAAACCTGGGTTTCATGACCTGTGGATCTGATTCCACTTATAAGTTATATAATAACATCTTTACTTTTGATGAAACCACTATATGACAAGTCAATGGTCACCTGTAACATTTCACACTTGAACATCACACAGAGATGGATTTATGTAGAATAATTAAGTACCCCCCAAAGTTTCCCTCACACTAGATAGTATACCATAAGTAGGTATAATTTATACCTTACTAACACAAAATTCACCCTCTGTACTTGTAACACCCCGAAATTTCAATGAGTAACTTTTAATCAATAGATTTTATGACACACAACACAGAACATAGAAAGGAATATAACCTTGATAGAATTTAGGGTATATTTAATATTATAAATAAATATAATATAATTGAATTTTTTAATTATTGAAATTCGGATTTATCCTACATCACACAGAACAATGATTTTCTTCGAGAGATTGTGTTATGCATAAGACCATGTTTTACTGAACAACAAAATATTATAAAAATATGATATTTAAATATAATATGATTTAATGATTCCATTAAATAAGAAGATATAAATATTATTATCCCAATTATTAAAATATATGGTTTAAACAAATAATAATTGAATTCATTAATTACGAATTACTAGAAATAAGAATAAAAACCTATTGAATATAAAGAAATGGGTTTTAGGCTCCTAAAGCTGTTTTATAATAGTAAATTAAAATAATTACTAATATTGAATTAAATTAATGAAAAATATATATTATATATTGAATAAAATATATTTTAAATTAATATAATATATTTGAAAGGTATAAGATAAGAAAAAATTGATTAATAGGCATAAAAGCTAAATTTTAATAAAGGTAGCTTTACTACCTTTTAATGGTGCACCTATTTTAACACTAAATTTTGAAACGTACATCAATTTTATATGAAAATATAAACATAATTATTTTTAAATCGTAACATCAAAATAATCTTAGAGTTATTTTTTTTGTATTTTTTTTAATGGATTCATTTTTTGATGAATAGTGAAAAATACACAATTTTAATTGAAACCAACCTTTTCATATAATTTATTTATATGGTATAATTATATTTTTAATTAATTTTAATGTTTATATATATTAATTTTACATATATTAATCTAATATATTTCTTTGGAAATAATTTCACATTTATATTGTATATAATAACATTTCAAACTTTTGAACATTATTTAAAAACCCAGTTTGTTGTCCCTTGTGTGGGATTATTTTGAAATTTATTTGTACCAATTATATGATATTAATTTGGAATAATGGATTCCATTTTTAGAGTAAGAATAATTTACAATGTATATTATGTTCAAGTTATTTTCCGACCAAATATATTAGTGAAGGAAATTAAAATTAATTACAACGATGAAGAGAAAAAACAAGCATAACAAGGCACTAAACCTTAATCATGGGGCTGAAAATGACCAAGACACATGTATCAAACTTGTTTTATGGCCATATTTATTCCATATAATCTAATTTATAGAATTATGTTCATTATTTAGGCCACTGGACATGGAAAAAATGTAGTTGTTATTCCCTCTTTTAAATATTTACCAAAATGCCATTCATCCTCCACTATAAAAAGGCACTCACCTCTCCCTCTTATTCACATCCATAAATCTTATAGGATCATATAATCCTTTAATAATATGATTCAGAAATCCCAAATATCATCACATATCCTCACTTAGAGAAAAAAATCTAAACAAGGATGTCCTTTAGTGCAAACCAAATGGAGTTACGTGAAGAAGAGGTAACCTTCTTCAACGAGCACTTTGGTTTTATTTCCATAAAATACCATTTAGTTATTATTATATCATGATCATATAATAAACAAATTATTATAAATATAATAAAATTTAATTATTTCATCAGTATGACCTCATTTACAGTTCCATCAAATGTGATACACAATCCTTTATTGTGTGTACGGCGGACTACCGCCTCATGAACCGTTGTCACTCATTCTCACATTAACACCATTCCAGGATGGAAATGATGATGTATTTTTGTTTATATATTATATATATGATATTTATAATTTATTTATTTTTCTGTAAATATTTCATAACACATTACATATTGGTTTCTAGTTTCTGGTAATATGATAACATCATTTCTAGACATGTGGACTTCCACCACTAGAAAGCGATGTAATTCATTCACGCTATAGAAGAAATATTTTAGAGATGGTTTAAAAAAATATTTTAAATATATGAAAAATATACTATATTTTAGTTATAAAATACATATACATCATTTAATTTTTATTCTTTTCATATGATAAGAAAATTTAAATTGTGTTCATGAGTATGTACTTCCTAATATATCCTTTAATGGTTCATTTCATTTATCTCTAAATTTATTATTGTGTAACAACCGAGCCTCGCCCACCAGTTGCCCCGCAAAAATGTGGTCCCCACCCGGGGGCCCACCCATGTGCCCGAACGGGTCATCTGACTAGTGATAATCTCCACAGGCCAACACATGTCCCATTTAGTGTGCTTTGTCCTCACACACACCCTGAGAAACTTCCCAGAAGGCAACACATCCCTTTGTATCCATGAACTGTGCATTTAATTTATCTCTAAATTTCTTATTGTGTAACAACTGGGCCTCACCAACCAGTTGCCCCGCAGACACGTTGTCCCCACCTTGGGGCCCACCCACGTGCCCAAACGGGTCATATAAATAATGATAATCCCCACATGCCAACACATGTCCTTTCTAGTGTACTTTTTCCTCACACACACCCTTGGAAAAATTCTAGAAGGTCACTCATCCCACAGACCCTGGGAAACTTCACAGAAGGTCACCCATCATGATCACTACTTCAGGCCAAGCATGCTTAAATTTGATGTTCTAATCAAGCAGGCTCCCGAAATGGAAGGTTCACATTGTTTACATGAATAATAACATTTATTCATTTAACCCTTTATCATTTTAGGGTGTTACAATCACCCCCCCTAGAGCACAACGTTCTTATTATGGGCCCTACATCTCAACCCAGGCAGTGCACCACATTTAAGGCTGGGTACCACCTCTGATACCAAATGTCATGACTCGTCCCCTGGGGCCCATGTCGTGACTACCCCAAGCATACCTTCCATAGGCTAGGGGCTGGCGATAAGCACCGAAAGACGTATTCTAAAAAACAGGAAGGAATTACCATTATAAATTGTAAACTCACACAAACCAAGAACACATCCAGATAAAAACATAATGTAAACTATATAGTAAACAGGGTTCAAACAGAAAGTAAACGTGTCAGAATACAAGCCCAACTGAAAATTACAAGAAAAGAAGTACAAGTAACACTGAGTATAACTCTTGTAAACACCCACCAAGGATCCTACCTGAAGGGTAGGTACAACTCTCGGATGATCGTCTCTGCGAATCACCTCAAAAATGGTCTACTTATAAGCAGTCTCTAGTCTAGGTACCCTCTTCCTCAGTCAGAGATGTCCATCGTCTACACCAAACACAACAAGGTGCGGGCGTAGCCCATGTAGGACTGAGTATAACAATACTAAATAGGGACCCTGAGACCCCTGATGTTATATCAAATCCACAAGGGATAAACTAGAAAACATAGAAGCAACATTCAACCCTAATTAGGTATATGTCCATACATATATCTCAGTTATCAAAATATACCCACCTCACACAGAAGGGAATAATATCGCACAAGTAATACCACGAAGGTAGGGGTACCACATAGGTATCACCACGAAGATAAAGTACCACATAGGTACACCATAAAGATAGTACCACGAAGGTAAAATACTTGGTTCAAATAGAGTCTCAACACAAACTAGGTTTTTAGTGATGTATAAAAGTACAGATGATTAATCGCAAATCTAGATCATCTTATTCTGTCAAGATACACTACTTATGAACATATGGAGTCTGACCCACACATGATCGATAGGTACTAACCCCCGCAATGATCCACACAGGATCCAACCTGCCCCAAGTTGATAGTTAACTAACTCCTGCTAAACCACATAGGATCTGACTCACACAGGATCAGCATGCGCTTACCCACACAGGATCTGACCCACACAAGATCAGTATGCACTGACCCACACAGGATCGCTGAGCGCTGACCCACACAGGATCTGACCAATATAAGATCGGTAAGAGCTTACCCACATAGGATCTGTCCCACATAGGATAAGTATGGGCTAACCCACTCTGGATCAGAACCACATAGGATCGGTATGTTCTGACCCACATAGGATCGCTGAGAGCTGACCCTCACAAGATCTGACCCACACAGGATCGCTATGAATACTGATATCCAGTCACAATATTATCTAAGGATAATAACAATTAACCTTCACAGTCACAACGTTGAACACCTCGGCTACTGGAGAACTCCTCTAATGAGTACAGTGGGTCTGCTGCATCACACAAAGTCAATTCCCACTAACCATGTGACTGCTGGTGTCGCAAATTTTTATGGAGGGAAATTCTCTTCACTGAATCAAGGTATTTCTTCAGATCTATCCGACTATGATGTAGGACCAATTTGGGAAGAATTAGTAGAATGATTCTATAGCATGGAGATGCAGAATCCATATAAAGGAATGGCTAGACTCAAGCATTAGGTATTAATCACAAATTTTATTATCGATTTTAGAGATTACTTTGTACTTATCCTTGAGAAATTATTCCAATATTATGTGGGACTATTTTTGAATGATCTTATGATTGAAATAAGTAACTGGGTTTTGGTCCACAACCAACAAACCAAGTTTGAGGTTATGTGCATGACCTTAGTGTGGAGATGGCAGAAACCCAATCATGGTTTTGGGAATCTACATCGGTTTAGGTCACTCTTTAAACCCAACTGGCTAAAAATGTTTAGTCTCTTATTACATGACCGATGAGGACATTCAAAAAACCCTCAGCCATGGGAAAAGGTATTGGTGGTTGCCGGAAATAATCTACTAAAGACTATAATAGTTCATGAAGAGGCTTTCATAATTTCACCTCAAGCGATTGAGATGAAAGACGGTGCAAGGGCCTTTGTTTTAGATGTGACCAATAGTTTAAACCACTGCATAAGTTCCCTAATCCTAAATCTAGATTCATGGTTCTTGGAGATGATGAATGGTTATATAATACAAGTGAAGCACAACCATAGGATAGTGAATTTGATGATGAAAACGAGGAGGGAGGATGAACGAAGATTGATTAGATTGAGGTCAATCAATGGTTAATATGGGAAATTATCATCAACTCAACTGAAAGATATACAACACATTGTAGGCCAATTTTATTTTGTTTTTTAGGAGCCCAAGGGGTTGTCTCAAAAAAAGTCAAGATCATGCCATTATTCTTTGTCTTGGGCAGAGACCGGTTTATGTGTGTCCCCACTGTGATACTCATTATCATAAGGATGAGATGCAAAAAACATTTCATGAATTGTTGCATAATTGAGTTATATGGCCAAGTAAAAATTCTTTTTCTAACCCATTTATCTTAGTAATGAAAAAACTCATGATGAATGCGTGTTGATTATAGATCATTGAACAAGGTGCACCTTCCTTTTAGAGAGCCTGTTTGATTAGAACTCCACAGTTAAGTGTGCTTAGCCTAGAGTAGTGATGAAAATGGGTGACCTTTTGGGATGTTTCCCATGGTGTCTGTGAGTGAGGAAAAAGAACACAGGAAAGGACATGTGTTGGCCTGCGGGGACATTCATTAATCAGAAGAGTCGTTTGGGCACGTGGGTGGACCCTGGGGTGGGCCCCACATGTCTGCGGGGAAACTGGTGGTACATGGTAGGCTAGTACCTGATGTCCATGTTAAGGGTGGGGTGTCTGTGCTGTCACTAAGACATGATGAACTCTTTCATAGGAGGGTGCGGTCGATCACTTGTGAGTCGGCCAGCCTTACCCCCATAGCAGAAGGAGTTTTGAGTTTTCAGTTCCCAACTGGATTGGATAGAGTTCCTCTAGGTCTATGAATATGAGATAGTCTATACTCCTAAGAAGGAAAATGTGGTGGGAAACACACTCAGAAGGAGGTCTGGTCTACAACTACTGTGTGAGGCGTCAGACTAGGTAGTCGCGCATCAGTTATCCTTTATGGATAGAGATGAAGCTGGATACCTCAAGTCTATGACTGTCACTCACCCACTCCTCCTACAAGTCATGGAGGTTCATCTTGAAGGAATTGAATACGAGGCTTGACGTTATCAGATATCCTTAGGGTAGACACATGATGGATTTTCTGAAGGTACGGAGCATGTCGTCTTCTTTAGAGGACGTATAGTGATACCAGTAGCGCTACAAGAGGAGGTGTTGAGGGAGTTATATAAGTCCCCTCTGGCGGTACATACTCGTGTGGTTAAGATGTACTAGGACCTTCATCATCATTACTGGTTGCTAGGGATGAGGAAAGTAGTGGCATATTTGGTATCACAATGCCTCACTTGTTAGCATGTGAAAACTGCTCAAAGCCGGCAGAAGTTTTATTCCGATAGGAGGAGGGAGATCATGTATTCCTATGGTTCACACATCGACGAGGTTTTAAGAGATTTTTCCATGGAATAAAGTTATCTATGAGGTTAATAAGACCTCTCTAGATTCTCAGCAGAGTGGATGAGGTGGAATACTATCTATCTCTTTCCCCATAGATTCAACTGATGCATTATTTTTTTCCATGTGTCACATTTTAGGAGATGCATGTGTGATTCTCTGTATGTTATCAACCATCACGAGATAGACATAGATTATGGGGAAACATTTATGGAAGTTCCAGTAGAGATTGAGGGGCGACCGAAGCGGGTCCTAAAGGGGCGATCGATACCTCTAGTGCGTATTCGCTGGAAGCATGGGAATCTCCAGGAGATCACATGGGAGCGGGAGGCTCAAATCTGTGCTTAGTACCCCCATTTTATGTCCATGTTGTGGATTTCTAGGATTTAAATCCCAAAGGTGGGGAGAATGTATTGTCTTAGAATTTATGTATAATTTTTTTTAATTATATGGAATTATTTCGAGATGGTGATATCTGACGGTGTGGGATTCTGAGGTTCAGAGTGCCCGGAATGATCAGTCAATGTTTTTTAAGCTTTAATTAGTGCGCATAAAATGTTTTTCTAAATAAGTGGAAGAACTCTTAAATGGTTACTATGATTAGAAATACGAGCTAACTGTTGCGCTTTGTATGGCGGGTTTACCCTAGGTGCGACTTTAGTTTAGTCAGTGTGGGACTCCTTCGAGAAAACCTGAAAATGACATAATCGTAAATAGAACAATTAAATAAAGTTATTTTATTTTTCAAATGATTATAACTCACAGAAGTGAACTTGGATTAAAAATCGGAGACCACTGCTGAAATCGTGAGGGTATGATTTCTTTGAGAAGATACTAACATTGGCCGGCATGGGACACCTGTGAAAGTTAGTTTTTGGTCGTAAATAAAATAATTATGTGAAAATTATTTTATTGTAAAATCCATAACCATTAAATGGTAACTCAGATTGGAAATCTGAGAGTTCCATTGGGTTCATTGGGGTCCATTTTACTTAGTTAGAGCCTAACCTATATCGGCACGGGTCGAGGGGGACTAATAATAATTTTCTGAACATTGTTTCGGGTAAGATCAGTAAATGTGCGGGTGGAATTTTGTAACTTTTTAACCGGTGCTCGGAATTTAAATTCAAGGACACTGTTAAACTCGCAGCGCCGATATTCACTTAATGAGACCTTCACCTCGACCGCATTAGGTAGCGAGTGAAAATTAGTTTCTGGACATTTCGTGGGAGAAAATAAAATAAAAATTCTTTTTTTTGTTTTTGAAATTGAAACCTCCCATTTGAAACATGAAGGTGGGGACCACACGAGGGTGGTCGGGCATTTAATGCTAGGAATTAAATGCCCAGTTACACCAAATGTGTAACCACAATCCTCTATAATTTATATGATTAATTAATTAGGAATTAATGAATCTACTATAACTCTTGTCTATCACCAAATTAAATGTTCCAACTTAATTTCATTAATGTACAAACCTTAATTAAATTATTGCTTAATCATATTTATTTTCGAACCTCACCTCTTGTGGGAAAAGTGATTGGAAAAGGAGGGGAGAGTTTTGGAGATTTTTAAATATCTTTCTCCAACAATGGAGGTCCTCCAACTAAGAACGACTTCCGGAATCGAAGAATGAGGAACCGACCTTAGAGCGCCTTATGGGCGTGACGAACACCGATGTCAATCTTCAACAACTTTTTCTTCTTCCTTGTGCAACCTCCATCATAAAATCGAGGTAAGTGATTTATATTTGATTGAATTTATTTATTGATTATTCAGATTCTGGTTTCACAATGAAGATGAAAAAACTAACATGGTCATCGTCCCGCACATATACCTTGCCTCTTCCCTTTTTATTCTCTGCACATGCTTCGTGTGTTCTTCAACACCAAATATTCAATGACGCTGAAAATGTAATATTTTGTTGAGCGCGACATATGGACTTGAGCCATTGACACGAGGATCACGAATATGATATTGTTTTATTTTGCGGGCTAACAACAAAGATGCAATGATCCGAGGAAGAAGAGGAGGGCCGACACACCGTCCAACCACATGAAGTTAGGGTGGCGTGCGTCCGCGCCACCAGATGAGCTGGAGACTGTGACCGCTGGGCCACAGCCGAGGTCAAAGAGCATCTGACACACGGTTGACCACGATAAAGAAGCGGCGTGTGACCATTCAACTGGGAGGAGGACCGTCTAGAACACCGGCCGACCGTAGTAGTTCGGCAAGACCTGGTTAGGTCCCGCGGTGACGTGGCAGCGTCTAAAGGTGCTGCCTGTTGCCATTCATAACGGAAGGGTGACGCTCCCTCTTCATCGCCATCTTTGGTGGACCATGCCACTGGGGCGTGCCCAACATGGGTCGGGACACCCCCTTCGTGGGCTGGGCTGGACCACGGCCCAATGGGATGGTCCCACTAAAGCCGAGGTCAACCAGGTCGGTCCGACTGGGTTAGACCGGACCTTAGCCCACCCGAACCCATCCTCACCTTTTTTATCGTAACATGAGGACCAGGCATCCATTTGATGAACCATCTACGACATCGGAATCCTTAGATTGAGACAGTTATTTTGATATGCTTCACATGAGTTTTAGATAAGGTTGGAGTACAAACAGTTTGGATCATACCACAAATCCAACCGGGCCTTCAGAACAGGAACACTAATAACATACAGACCGGGCGTCCGATTGACATTTTGTCTATTGTGTTAGGTCCCTTATGATGTGACGGACCGTTGGGATACTAATTCATGGGAATTAGTGGAGGTTGAGGTATGACTGATTTCTTGGGGAGAAATTCTCCCAAGCTCGATACGTACAGAATCTTGCGACTGGTTAAGGCTTCACGACTGCTGACCATTTCGACTCAGAGTGACTCGATAGTCCCAGTGGGGAGCACCTCTATGTGATGTGGTAAACCAAATGTGGGGAGCTCCTCTGTGTGATGCAACAGACCCATGATACTCGACAAGAGGAGTACCTCAGCATTCCATGAGGGGGAGAACCTCGGTGTGACGCAGCAGGCCCACGGTAGTCGATAGGAGGAGTACCTCAACAGTCCAAGGTTAGTGTGTAGCACCTCTGTGTGAAGCGGCAGACCCACTATACTCGTTAGAGGAGTTCCCCAGCAGATGAGGTGTTCAACATTGTTATTATGAATGTTACTTGTTATTATCACTATAGAATCTCGTTTCTAGCTATCCGCATTCTTAGCGATCCTATGTGGGTGAGATCCCGTGTCAGTCAGATCTTGTGTGGGTCATTGCTCAACGATTCTGTGTGGGTCAGCACATACTGATCCTGTGTGGGTAAGATCCTTAGTGGGTCAGGGCTTAATGATCTTGTGTTGGTCAGATCCGGTGTGGGTTAGCGCTCAATGATCCTGTGTGGGTCAGCGCATTCCGATCCTGTGTGTGTCAGATCCTATGTGGGTCCGCACATACCGATCCTGTGTGGGTCAGATCTTATGTGTGTCTGTGGGGGTTTTTATCTATCGACTCTGGGCGGGTCGGATCCTGTGTAGATCATTGCGGTGGTTAGTATCTATTGATCCTGTGTGGGATGGACTCTTTATGTTCAGAAGTAGTGTATCTTGACAGAATAAGATGATATAGCTTCTCGACTAATCATCTGTACTTTTATACTTCACTGAGATCCTGGTTTGAATTGAGACTCTGCTTGAACTAAGACTTTTACCTTCTTGGTACAATCTTCATGGTGAACCTGTTTGGTACTTTATCTTCATGGTGATACCTGTGTGGTATTCCTACCTTCGTGGTATTACCTCTGTGGTATTCTTCCCTTCTCTATGAGGGTGTATATTCTACTAACTTAATTATATGTATGGACATATACCTAAGTATATTTGACGATTGTTTCTATGTTTTGTGTTTTATCCTTTGTGGATTTCAGAGAACTTCATGGGTATCGAGGTCTCTACTGATTATTTTTATACTCACCCCAACATGGACTAGGCCCACACCTAGTTGTGTCTGGTGAAGATGATGGACAACGCTGACTGGGGACAAAGGTATGTGGACTGGAGACTGCTCAGAGGAGGACCTTTGAGGAGGTGATCCATAGAGATGATCATTCGAGAGTTGTAGCACCTCATCAGGTAGGATCCTTGGTGGGTGTGTACAGGAGTTGTACTCAGTTTTACGTGTACTTTCCATTTTTTCTTATACTTTTCAGTTGGGATTGTATTCTGACTCCTTTACTCTCTGTACACACCCTGTTTACTATATAGTTTACATTGTGTTTGTGTCTGGTTGTCTTCTTGGTTTGTGTGAGTTTACAGTTTATAAAGAAAAAACCTTTCTGTTTTTGAGAATATGTCTTTCAGTGCTTGTCACTAGCCCTTGACCTATGGAAGGTGGACTTGTGGTAATCATGAAACATGCCCCAGGGGATGGGTCATGACATATTGATTATTATAAATACGTATATATTAAAAATATATGATATTTAAATAATTATTTAAAATTTCAATATGATAAAATATTTATCTATGTAAGAGGATAAAAATATTACAAGTCAAAACATTCTAAAAAACATGGAAATTAACAACAAAAACAATGAAAATAAGGAAATATGATTAATGATTGGGTAGTAATATGTTATAAATGGACTATATATGATATCATATATATTAATATAGTTCTATTTAAAGATAATAAATTTTTTAAAACAATTATAAATGAGTTTAATGGATTATCACTTAAAAGGAAATGCAATGTAAGGGATTCTGTCTGAATTTACATTCCCTTGAGACTTAATTATTCCAATGAACATAAGTTATTTTATATTGTGTATATACAGCCATTTTACATGTAATATCAAGAATAATTCAATATTCATGGTATTTTAAGTTTAAATTTTAATTAATTAATTTATTGGATTTTAATTAAAAGTTACCAAGTTGTTAAGGGGTTCATAACCTGATTCAATTCCATTAGGTTATATTACATCCTCCTTATCGTTAATATTTTAATATTATGTTTGTAATAAGTTTTCATAATAAATTTTTTTATTTCAAAACTTTCTATATTTATTTACAATTGAAACACTTAATATATTCATTTATTTATTCTCACATGATTATTATGGTCTTCTTTGTTGTTTACAGCACAGTATAATTTTATTTGGGATTGTTTACACTAGAATTTACATTAAATGAACTTCTTTTATCATTAATTAATAAACTATTTAATTTAATTATCGTCTAGTTATTATTAATATTTTTAATGTAATAGATCAATTTTTCTACTCTTTAGTACATTAAATGTTTCATATAATGCTTTTATGAAAATATTACTTTCTACATCTCTTTGGTCGGAGATACTTTTTATCTCAAAATCATGTTTTAAAAAACTTTCTTGTCAATTATTTATCATTTTAAAAATAAAATTACAAATTAATTTTCAGAAATTACAAAAATAATAATTATTTTTAAAATATATTCTTAATGGCATGTTTTTCAAAAGTGTTTTAAAAACAAAGTTATTTTCCTCAAGAGTATTTTAATGATATTTCATTATTTAATCAATAGAAACAAATTGTTTTTACTACAATGGGTATATGTATTGTTGATACTATAATTATTCTTCCACTATATTTTTCAATATTTATTTGGACAATGATAGTATTGACATTCAATTACATTATTTATTATTGTATCTCCCTTTAAATATTCACTATTTTATGATCATTGGACATTAAAGTTTCCCTAAACAACCAAATTCTTTATCATAGATATGATTATTTCTTAAATTGTATATCATTTTTAGATATGGTGTTTAATTTGATTGTTATTTGATTATTTGGGAAATATTTATAAATCATTAACCATTCTTCAATAAATTTTTTTGATACGGGGCATTGTTTTTGAATTATATAGATTAGTTGATATATGATGAATGATTTATACATGAACAATACAGGTGGGGGAGTAGTTAATGAAATCCCCTTGATGCCTTGGTAGTCTCATGAGATGAAATAATATGGAAAAAAACTCTTCATGTTTGTTTCAATGGAATTTTAAATTATCTTTATGATAGATCCTAACAGTAGTTTCTTTTGAAAGGTCTTAACACAAATTAGATGGGTATTTATATAGTATGTTTTAAACTGTATTGAGAATAGATCTTGATAATAAATGTATTCTGTTTTTGGGAAACATGACATCTGATAATAATGAATTTTATCATTTTAATTATTTTTATCATCAATTAAATTTGATCTTTTACATTAACTATAGATTCATTTCATTCTCAGTTTAATGATTAAATGACATGTGTTTCAGTTATTTATAATTAAATATTGATTATGTATTATCTGGTTATTTTCATGGAATGATAGTTAGATTATTTACCTTTCCATATTGAATATCCTCAATGATCCATTATTTCTTTTATTTTAATTTACACATTTTGAGAATTTGAGCTCACCCTTATTTTCTCCCTTTCCTCATGATTCCATTATTTTTACAAAGAAATATATACATAGATATGATTTATTGAATAATTTTATGCTTAAATGAAAAAATTATATTGTAATTAGTGTATTCTAAATGTAATTTAAGACTCATGTATGTATCTAGTTTACTAAGGCTAAAAAGCTGATTGAACCTTCGAGAAATGATTCCTTTTAATAATTACAACATAATGGTAGTAAACACTATATTCAAGCTTACTAGGTTTGGGGTTATATAGTTGGAATCAAAGGAAGTTTAGTTGAAACCTTGGGAACTAGATTTAAGAAAACCTATATCATGACACATAACCCTAAGATAAATTTTCAGGATTAGTATAGAAACACATATGAATTCATTAGGAAATGAGTTATGGATACCATCACAGAGTTTTGAGAGTATGGTTGATCATATGTTCGATGTCTTAAACACCACTTTTTTAGGATTAATGTAATAAGAGTTTACCAAGATTAATAATATTTGGGAGCAAATATTGATGATGGAACTCATTAGTTTAGAAAATGTTTTAGTGGAAAAATAATTTTTGGAATAATCCCATTACATTTCATAGAAATAATTTTTAAGGTATTAATAAAATTTTGGGTTGATACAAAAATAATATTATCTGAAATTGCTAAAATATAATTGTTTTGTAAACCATAGTAATACAATAATTTAATGGGAAATTTATTTTCAAATAATTCTATCATACTTTTTGAAAATGTAATAAGAATCATATTATTATAATTAAAAAAAGGAAAACCTAATTTCTAGGTGAAACTCGATCGTATCTGGCAATAACATTGGTCATGAAACCATAATATAAGGACAATAATCATTCAAATCTAACAATTATCCAATGTAATGTCTTGGTTAATATGTAATTTATTTTAGTTAAACAATTTGATAAATAAATATTAACGATGAAGAAATAATATTAATTTTAATATTAGAGATTGAATTATTGAAAATATTAGTTTTGGAAAATATTAAGAGACAAACTGAAATACACTTCTATATCTTATGTATTTTTTTATTCATTGAAAATAAATTATAGCGCTTCAGGGATAAAAATAATTTTAGGATATTCATTTCTTAGACTAAGGGGATAAAATTAATAATTGATCAAAGAACAACCAAAGGATTAAAATTGCATTTATAGAACATAGGCATGTCAAGTAAATATATTTTTTTATATTATTAGGTAGTAAAATAATTACACAATAACACGAAAATGATCTTCAATTTTTTTTTTCTTTATACCTTAATTTTTGTTGAACTGATGGCCTTTTAAATCATCAAAGATTTATGGATGTTACGCCCACAATAGGCCATTGAGATATCAATTTTTTGTTATCAATGAGCTTAATCACCAACTATAATTATTTACAATATTCCTTTAATTCCATATTCTTAATTTTCACTAATGTTCTTCAACATAAAATCCCAGTTATATGTTTTTTCTATATGACTGTTGTACTTCCATTTCACGAACATTAAGTTGATATTTAATTAACAGTTTTAGGAAGAGGATTTTTAATCAAATTAATTTCCAAATACCAAACCTTTGACTACCAATATATTGTTTATATTTTAGTGACATAATTTATTTATGTTGGGGAGAATGTAATACCCTAGAAATTATAAATGTGTACCTTTCATTCAATAACATTTTTGATATGAAACACTAATCATAGAAAGGAAAATAACTTATTGATATGCTATCATATATTTAATATTTTAAATAAATTTAAAATAATCTACATGATGTATTTATTGTAATTAAAAATTATCTATGTCACATGCATCAATTACTTTCTTTGATAGATTGCATTAGACGTAATACGTAGTTTTACCAAACAATAATATATTACCAAAATATAATTATATAATATAAAAAAGTACAACATTTATGTTACATTATTGGTTATGAATATGATTAAATAACTTATAAAAATATATATTTTATGGAAGTATAAAATTAATTAATTATTTACGAATTAATTAGAAATTAATACTAAAAACAAATAAATTTAATGGGAATGTTTATATGATCACATAAGTTTTTTATATAATATATTAAATTATTTAATATTAGTGACTAATATTGATGAAATTTATATATTTTATTTTAAATAAAATATTATTTACGTTCTTCCAAAAGATTTTTTAATAATATAAGAAAAAACCCAAATTTAGGTATAATAAGCTATATTTTTATAAAGGTAGTTTCACCACCTTTTAATGGCACACATATTTTACAATTAACATTTGAAATTATTATTACTTTTATATGAAAAAATAAACATAATTATTGAATGGCTAATCTCATAATTATCTTTTTTTATTTTTTGTTATTTTTTTGAGAAGTTTCAATTTTTGATGAATAATTAAAAATACTAAATTTTAATTGAAAACTTTTTTTCTTCTAATTTATTTAATAAGTTAAAATATATATTTTCAATATTTTAAAGTATAATTATATCAATATAACATATATTACTCAAATTTATGTTATTTCGAACAATTTTACATTGATATCAGATGTACACACATTTCAATGTTTTGAATAAATTTACTTTAAAAACTCGTTATATTGTCCCATCCAGAGGATAAATTTAAAATTAAATTCTAAAAATTATGTGATTATAATATGGAAAATGGATTATATATTTGAAATAATAATAATTAAATTTTTATAATTAGGATAACTGAGTTTTTGACCAAAAATATTAGGGAAATAAATTAAAATTAATTACATTGAATAATAGAAAAACTAACATAAATTGGAGTAAACCTTAATATTAAGGGGAAAATGACCTAGAGACATTTAAAAAACCTAATTCCATGGAAGATATAAAAAATTTAATATCATAAATAGAATTGGGTTTCTTATGGGATCTACTTTACCTAGAAATAACGTGGGTGGAGCTCCCTCTTTCAGAAATTTACAAGAATACCACTTCTCATACACTATAAAAAAGAACTCACCCATCCCACTTATTTACACCAATGAATCCCATTTTCTAAAAAAAATTCTCATATGAGCTCACAAAATCCATTGTTTTATACATTAATCCACACCTTGGGAAGAAATTAGACCAAGGAAGTCATTTGGTGAAAACCAAATGATGTTACGTGAAGAATAGGTAACGTTCTTCAAATGGAACATCAGTTTAATTTCATTCTCCATCCATTCAATTATTATTATATAATGATTATATAATAAAATAATTATCATAAATATAGCAATATTTTATTATTTCATGGGTAATTTCTACACTCATACACTCTTCCATCTAATGGGATATACAATCATAGATCATCAGTACAATGGATTACCACTTTCAGAATTGAAGTCATTCGTTTTTCCATTACCACTGTTCATGGTTGATAATAATAATATTTTTATAGTGTATATATTATATAAAATTTATTTATAATTTACTTATGATTTTGGAATTTTTTTATAACATCTTCTTTCATGTTTTCCAATATTGAGAATAAGATAACATCTTTTGTGGATGGGTGGACTACAACCTCCCCAATGTGATGTGATTCGTTCACACAAAACATAGAATGTATTAAATTTTTTTTATAAAAATCGGTGTAATATATGAAAAAAACACTATAAAGGAATTATAATATACAATTATATAATATCATTTTAAATCTTTCAATATGACAAGAAAATATAGGCATCATTCATACGTAAGTACATCCTACTGTCTCCATGAACAGTGTATTTCATTCATGTATAAAAATTTTATGGATTATTATAAATAAATATATACTAAATATAGATTATCTTTAAATAATGATTGTAATTATCATGACGATGTAATCTTGATCTATTTAAGATGAATAAAAATATTACAAGTCAAAACATACTTGAAAAACAAGGCATTTAACAACTGAAACGATGAATACAACGAATGATTATTAATGAAAGTGTTACAATATGTTATGAAAGGAATATAATGGATATAATATATATTAAAATTTATATTGTAAGTTAATAAAATTTTTAATACATTATTGATTTTTTTAATGTAAGATCACCCAATAGTAAATGAAAGGTAACAGATTTTTTCTAAATTTATATTCCCTTTAGATTTAATTGTTGTTATACACGTAATTTATTTTATATGGTGTATATAGTACCCATTGACATGTAATATAATAAATACATAATTATTAATGGAATTTTATATTCCAATTTGAATTATTTAATTTAATGTTATTTAAATTAAATGTTTCCAAGTGGTAAATGATCTCATCCCTTGATTCCATTTCAGTGGGTGATATTACTTCCTCATTGTAAATAATATTAGAATATTGTGTGTGTAATAATATTTTATTATATATATTTTTAATTCAAAATCGTTCATGTATATTTATAGATTACACAAAAAATCTATTTATTTATTTATTCTAACTTCAATGTTATGGTCCTTTCAAGGGTTTATATCACAATCTCGTTTTATTCATGATTGTTTAAACATGAATTTACATTAAAGGGAATTATTTTATCATTGTATAATAAAACTATAAATTTAATTATTCATTATTTAAAATTTGTCTTCTTCAAGTAAAAGTGTCGTCTTCTACTCTATTGTACAAAAATTTTACTAGAAAATATATTTATGAAAACCGAACTCTATTTTTCTCTTCAGTCAGAGATCTATTTTCTCTCAAAAAATTATTTTATTAAATTGTTTTAAAAATATTATTACCTTTTCAAAAAATATTTAACAAATTAGCTTTATACCTTTATTTTCTTATGTTTTAAAAAGAAATTTTCAAATAAAATTTTTTTCAAAATTTTTTTCAGAAAAAAAGAATATTTTTCTTATGAATATTTTTAAAGATATAATTATATATCTTCAATGAAGAAAAACCTTATTATTAATTCAATATGTATAAATTATATTTATACCGTAAATATTATTTCTATGGATGGTTTATGATTTATTGGGCCAAGGATGTATTTATATTCTCTTTCGTGATTCATTTTTTTGTCCCCTTAAAATATTCACTTTCCTATGATTATTTGAAATTAAATTCATCCTAAATAACAATATCATTTATTATTGATTTTATTATTTTCATAACCATATTCCATTTTAAATAAGGTTATTACTTTGATAGTTATTTGATTATTTAGGTAAACATTAATAAATCTATATTCTTTATTTAATAGGAATATTTTATATAGAATGTGGTTTTTGAATTAAATAAATTCTTCAATATACAAGGAATGATATAGATGTGCACTATACAGGTTAGGGACTGATTATTGAAAGGACTTTGATGCATCAGTAGTCTCATGGGGAAAATCAAGTTCATGAAAAACCCATCACCTTTGTTTCCAACAAATTTTAAACATTCTAAAGGATAGACACTGAAAACAGTTTTTGTGAGTGGTATTAAGACAACCCATATGGGGTTTAACCATGTATATTTTAATCTATCTTGAGGATTGATCTGTATAGTAAAGGGATCTTTTTTTTGTAACATGAAATATTACAATTAAGCACTCTCTTCATTTCATTAATTGTAATTTTCAATGAGATTTTCTCTTATAAATTATATATGGATGAATTTAATTCTCATTTTATTGATTAAATGGAACATTTTTTAGTTCTTTAATTTTACATATTTATTATGCCATATATAATTATTTTTAGGGAATGTGTGTTTTTTTATTTACCAATAAATGTTGATTATGCTCATTGAATCATTATTTATTCCTTTATACTTGAACCTTACTATGTATTTTAGTTCACAATTATTTTCTCCCTTTCCATAAGCTTATATTATGATTACTATGAATGATATGAATGGATATTCTATATGGAATATTGTTATTCTAAAAAAAAATATGTTGTAATTTTTTTATTCCAAATGAAATATAAGACTCATGTATGTGTCAAGTTTAATAAGGCTACTAAATTGATCAGTCCTTAAAGATTTTATTCATTATAATCATGCCAATATAATTGTATTATACATCAGCTTTGGGATTACTAGGGTCGGGGCACTAAATTAACAATAATCAAACTCACAAACATTCAATTCAATGAGAAAAAATAATATATCAATTTAAATAATAAATAATTAAATAACACAAAAAGATTTCTATTCTTTGGAAAGTGATTTTCATGTTCTTGGGATAAACACTTATGATTAATTTTTATTAGTTGGAAGATACAAGATATTAAAAAAATGAGATTACTTTGTTAAAGAATTATATCTCTTGTATTGATTATGGATTACTCCTAAACTCAATATACTGATAACTGAGGTCACATAAACTTACATAATATATTATATTTTGTCAACAAGTTTAACTGAGTCCCTTGAAATTGAAAAAGACTTACATTACTACTTCACAATGGATACCATCCCAAAACCCCCTCATCTTTAATAAATATTTAATCTTTTAGTTCCCCATTATAATTCCTTTAGAATATTTAAACATTTTGAATAAATTATACCAAATAGTTATATTCTTCAATTTCTATTTATACACATCATCCACCCTTTATCTCTGGGAAAATATTGGTGAATGTAATTCTGATGAATGAACTTCTAGTAGAGTAAAACCATACCTCACTTCCCAACACATAAATATTAACCCAATGATCCAATATATGTATATATGAATGTTAAAATAGATTTATAATTCATAAAAGGTAATTTGTGTCATTATATATCAATATAATGTCATATATATTGACAAAGTTTTATTAAAGTAAAAGATTAATTGATATTAATTATTTATTTTTTCATTAAAATTTGAGATTTTTTCTTAGTTTTGATTATTTTTTACATATTTGGATATTTATAAATAGTTATAACATAAATAAATTACATTTATTAATTTTATGTACATAATGCATCATATTGATTTTATATTTTTTACTATAAGTAAGACATTAACCAGTGGATATTGTTTATTTTTTTTAGGTATTTCAATCTTACCTTATATATTTTTAACATTTAATAAACATTTGTTAATTAATACAGCTTACAATTTTAAATAGATACATTCTATATATTTTGACACATGTCATCATATATTGACATGATTGTTTCATCTATATATTCAATTAATCAATAATTACTTTTCAAAATTTTTATTTTAGGAATGTTAGATGTTATACTGACGTTATATTTATCCCCGCAGGGCATAACATAATCAATTGACATTGAAAAAAAAATTTAATATATTCTATACTCATTTGATAAATTCTTATTGCATAATGTTGTTCATTATAAAAACTATTAACTCAAAAAATGTAATTAACATCATTAAATGATTATATAATTCTATATTGATATATATTTTATTACTATGTGTTGAAAATTAATCAAAGATTTTTCTGCCAAATGTTAATAACATTTATAGAATAATTCATCTATTTTTAATATTTATGGGCATTTCGGACATTAGATGAGTTATAATTCAAAAAAAAATCATTTTGGTTTCATCACAAATAATATTAATTATTGATTTTTTTACACTTGTAAAAAACAAATCTATAAGAGTTATGTAAAATTTATACCGAAATTGAATATTTTTTGAGGAATTTTAATTTTCAGAAACATTTTATTAAAACTAATAATAGTTGTATTTTGAAAAAAAAAATATGTTATGAGGGAATTAAGGTAACATAGAACATTCTTCTTATTCATCACGTACATGCTCACCAACTGACTCATAATAATAATCACTAAATATATGTCTATCTATAACACCATTAATCTAAAAACCAAGAACCCATGGTTATTTTACTACATTAGAATAATATAAAATAGACTACATAAAAAAGGACTGAATAGTTCATCATTATTGTTCGAATAGATACATAAATTATTTTATATTATAATTTAAAAAATAAAATAAAACATAATATTCTATTTATAACATTTTTATTTCTTCAAGTATATCACTATCGTAATTCTTATTTCCATTCCTGGCATCCTAGGAAAAGGGAAAAATAATTAAAGGGTGTGCTCATATGTTTATTGTAGTAAATCATACATTATAAGATATCATATAATATATTTACAAAAAATAATATAGAAGTGTTAAATAATATTTCCACATTACATATAACTATTATCATAAAGTGTGACTATATCAATGGATGAAAAAATAATATAAATAATTTCATGGATAATTATAACTAATTTCATAATGATTGAATTCAAAATTAAGTACTTCATAATATTATTATCAAGACCGTGTTCTATGAGACCGTATACAAATATATATTGATTATTACAAATACCCTAACTAGTTTGTCTCATGATACATACCAAATCATAAAGGGGATATAACGGGCCTTAAACATCACCTAATATGTCAAATTCATTCATCATATAAAATTAAAATTTAAAACTTCAATACATAATCAACATAGAATTTTGTATTGAATATATATATATATATATAATGGTAATATTTTCCCCAGTCAATAACTAGAAAAATGTGATTATAATCCATCCAATGTAATATGTTATATGGTATCATTATATTATATACCCATTAAAGAATAATACATATCATTGGAAGTTGAAATATTTGAAAATACTCTTAAAATATAATTAAAACCATTATTTGAAAACATGATAAAAAATCCCTCTCTGTTGAAAACATTTTAAATAAAAAATTTCATAATAATAAGAAAATTTATTTCTTTAAAAATAAAAATTTTAACTTGTAAATGATATATCAAACCATATAATGTATATGATGGTGGGAAAATCTATTTGTGTGGTAAATTTTTGAATAAATATTTCATTCACACCTTTGGAAAATAGTTAAAAGTACTTCATTTAGCAAATAAAAAGAGTATTACATTTAAATATTTTAAAATAAAGTCAAATATCATTTAAAATTACTATAAATGATCATTTTATAATAGAATTTTTTTTATTGAAATCATTTTAAGGATCATAGACATGAAAGAGAATATATTTCCAAGTGAAGAGAAAAATGATATCGGGTATCATTAAAACATTCAATAGGTATTTTGAGTACATTGAGAGAGAAAATTGAAAAAGAAAACATGTATTCTCTAGAAATAAATAGATTAATAGAAAAAAGTGATTTATGAGAGATAGATCATGTAATTAAATCATCATAAATTTAAACCATAAATAATCCCATAAAATAGTATAATATTAACATAAAACTCTTACAGAAAATATGAATTGCTTCGTAATCATTGTAACATAATGCATAGTAAATTTCAATTTATTTTGATTCTATAGATTAACCAGATTTATAATTACAATAACATACAAGGTTTTTTATATCATCATATTACCCGTTCATTAAAAATCATTAATTATCATCATAATTTCAGGTGTTAAATTTTTTGTTTATCATGTATGAATAGGTTCAATAGTTATGGTCTTTCCATATTAATAATGGTTTTATATTATATAAAATTTTTATCATGACTTTTTTATCTTATTATTATGTAATTTCACCAGTATTCAATATTTCATAATAATTTATTTCATGAACATTATAACATCACTCTTGTAGGTGGTAAAACTGACCTAAAAAGAGAAAGTTATAAAGAAATGATTAGTAAGAACATGATAATGTATAATCATAATATATCATTTTAAAAATATTATTCATGTAGTAATTTCTATATATATTAATTTTATAATTTTTTGTGACAATAAAAAAAGTTGATATTGAAAATAAAATATATCACTCCTGGAGACGGTAGTCCATACGTTCACATGAATGATACATACATTTTGTAAATATAAAAAGAAAAAGAAAAAATATTTTATCATTATTGAATCATAACTATCACATATATTAAATAAATCCACCATTATAACACCCCAAGTGATGCTGGAATGGAAAATAAATAACATCGCTATATGGATTTGGTAGTTTCCATGTACGCATGAACGATACTTTAATTTCTCATTTTCTGGAATTGAGGTGGAAAATGATTGTACTATAATCATAAAATAATATTTTTATATTTATGATATATGATTAATTGTGTTGTTATAGAAAAAATAAACTTAGAGGAATTATAAAAAGAAATAAACTTTGAAATAGTCGGGTTAGATGATTACCTATTCTTTGAGATACCTCCATTAATTTAAAGAAAAAACCTTTTTCAATTTTTCTTATGATAATAAAATAATATCATGGATGATATGATGAAATATAATATTCATTTTATGTAGGGTTTGGATAATATAGATCGACCATTTTTTATAAATAAGGCAGTAGAAGTGGTGCCCATTTTTTAAGTGTGGGGAGGGGCCCACATAAAATTACATAAAACACTTAAATTATATGAAGCCATTTTATTGAAAAAAAGTAGCACCAAGTATCTAATAAATGTAACAGAAAATAATATAATTTCAAAATATCATTATAATATAACTTTTCAAAAATTTTATGCGACATTTTAAAAATTTTCCCTTAGTTTAACCATCCTTGTAAACCCTTTTACCCAAGTGTGTGGTAATTATTTTCCATTTATACCCATAATTATGAACAAAAATTTTGTTTATATATTTACCTAATATTAATTAATATTATTCATGAAACTGAATTAATTTTACATGTTTCAATTTATTGATGTGGTGAAAATATTATTTTATTTATATGTTCATAAAATGTAATGAAAATAGTTTTTATAAAAATGATTGTTTTTAATATAAAAAATATTATACATTAAAAAAATTATAATTTTGATTCCAACAAGATTACATGGAGTTTATTATTTAAAATGATACTAATTTTTCTTTAAAACCGAGCCCAAAGATTAAGGAACCTTGTGAATACATTATTAAAAGAGATGAACTAGAAATGATTTCTATTTGAATAAAAACATTACTTATATATACTAAGTTAGAAAACTTATTATTATATGAATCATATTAACTGTTAAATATATAATTTTTCTATTAAAAGTGTTAATAAAATTTCATGTTATTATTATATCATTATATTTTCATAAATGTTAATGTATTTGAAAAATCAATGTGTTTCACTATTCACCTAGAAAATCAAATATGTTTCCAAAAAATTTAAACATTAACAAGAATATAATTTTGAAATGATTATTTCAAAACAAAAATACAAATTTTTATATAAAGTTATAAAAATATATAAAAAATCCCTTGTAAAAACCTAGATACAATTTTATTAAAGATTGCATTCTTATATAACTTTAGTGATGGTGTAAGTGCTTCAGTTGTTATGAAGTTTTCAACCATCAAAGCTGTTTCTCCAAATACCTAAGTGGAAATTATGACTATAGAATCATTCCTCATGTGACTCGACATCAGTCATGTGGGAACATGGCGTGAGGTGCAATGATATCCATATGGATCCTTATTTACTACAGTTGTGGGATTTTAAAACAAGAAGATAGACATGGTTTTGTTTTTATATAACTGGTTTTGGAGTGTGATACTCAATGGATTTTTCAGTCCTGGTTCCAACTCAACTCTCTTAAATGTCATTTATTTAATAAATAAAAAAACATTGAATTTGGATTAAAATTTTTAGGTAAAAACAATTAGATGAGTGTAATATTTTGATTTAATTTATTATTTTTATTATTTACAAATTAATATTCATACCTGTCATTCCAATATCTAGGTTATGATAGTCAAATTTAAATACAAATATATCTATATTATGTTGTGGTTCATTTAATATTTGTGTTTCATGTATCACAAGATATTTTACATTGTATTCAAAAATTAAAATCATGGGGTGTTATATTATCATTATAACATAACTTCCAAACATGAAAATATTTTTTTTAGAATAATTGAGTTATTTGTATATTTTTTTACCTTTATTTGGACTCAGAGTCCTTTAATTTACATTTTTTGGGAGATTTAATAAATTTTCATGACACAAGGTTAGATCATTATTAATTTCAACTATGTAATGACTATGTGAAAGTGTTTATAGTTTTTACTAAAATATTCATATGCTTAGTCCATGTTTATTTCCCACCGTGAGTCTAAATCATGTGCAAACCCCTAACTATTTTAGTGATTCTCACAAAGTCAGTGCATGGTTAGGAAAATCATGTAGTCAAACCATGTGACCTTCTTAGAATATTAATATGTTCTATGGAATTTAATTGTTTTAAGATTTTAATTATAATCCCTAATAGATTCTTCCTCTCATACCTATTTTTAAGACATGGTACAAAGAGAACTAGGAGCGAACTCTTTGTCCTACTTTATGGGATTTAGAATCTACTAATTTTTTATTTGGTGTTTTCTTCAAGTTATACTGTTCTTCCTCTTATATTATCCTTCATCACTTGTTTATTCATTTATAAATTATTTTAGAGTTGTGTTTCTAGTCCCCTCGATGGGATTTCATTCCAAATTTTTATGTATTTTATTCCTAAGAAGTTTTAACTATCACTTGGTCTCTCCTCCCATTGTATTTGAAGGTCTTGCTTCATCCGAACATGAAATAGGTTGGTATTTCCATTTTTCTCCCTTTTAATTAGTAATGAATGTTATTCAGGGGACTTTTAAATTGTTTTCCATAGAAATAATTTAATCTATTTATTTAATTTAAATTCTAAAAATGGGTTTTATGTCACGACCCACCTTCACCAAAAGGAGGGAAGGGTCAGCAGGTTGTGAAGCCCTTCATTCTTTAAGTTGAAAGAGAGATAATGACCCCCGAAACCTGCCTTCTATAGGTCTCAGAGTGGCGACTAGCACCAAGGGTATGGAAATTACACTCAAGTGGAAGGCATTACCCTTTTTGTTTTATAGGATCGGGAGATAAGATGATGAAACCCAACAAAACCAAAATTAAAAGAAAATTAAATCCAAAAGTAAACCATTCCCACATGCATGTTCCGAATATAAAAGCCACAGGGTACAAAAGTGACTACAAGGGTAAGTTCCAAAGAACGAAAACTGCAACTGCGACTGCCCCAAGATCCGAGCTAGTACGGTCATGCACGATCCCCGAAGTCCTCAGGGAAACCTGAAAGTAGTTTTATATACGTAGGGTGAGAATAAAAGTACACTCAGTACAAAAAACCAAAGACTCTCGTGCACAAGTGGGGGAACGTACTAAAGTTCCGTGAGAAGCAGACAACCAACACTATCAAGGAGTTAACCCATCCCACTCACCGACTACACTCACCAAACAACGCATGTCAAGTAATATATATAATAAGAGCACATCGATGTTTGGGTAACCCGCGCCACATTCCCACTGGTTATTGATACATCCTAAACATCGAACCAATCTCGCCATTCGCACCGTAGTCCCACCGCCACACCCGCCCGCACACACCTGGGCCACAACCGCACACAATCCCACATCTGAATCCCGCCCGCAAACACCTGGGCCAGAACTGTCACATGTAACCACGCCTGCAACACCTCGGACAGAACAACCACCACCACGCCTGAAGACACCTGGGCTAGAAGATCCACTTCCACGCCCGAAGGCACCTGGGCCTCATCCCGAAGATACTTGGGAAACCACCTGCCCGCACGCACCTGGGCCATAACCACCATACTACCCCGGCTGAAGATTCTTGGGCTAATAATAGACCTTAGGCCATCATAGCCTGCCCTAAGGTACTTGGGCTATCCGGGAAAGGGAGCAGAAAAGGAGCTAATAACCATCCACTAAGAATAGTGTTGGGAAAAACACCCTCCCCCATGAAATGGGGGTGTTCGGCACTAAGTGATCAACATGGGTGGGGCGCAAAGAAGAAGCACAAAACTACAAGTATATACATAGGTAACAAGCACTCACACAAAGTTAGGTTTTTCTTCAGACAACCCATAGATCAAAACAGCACTCAAGTCCGAGTCACCACTATCGCCAACAAAACTCGTTTGTCCCATTTTTGTTTTCATGTTCAGTAATAATTTTTAAAAAAAAGTTCATTCACCTACATGGGAAACTGACACCATAAGCACAACCAAGGAAAGAATCCAGACAAACGTCAATTTAAACATTCACACCCGGTTCTCTTGTAATGTTACAATGACAAGGGGATAAGTTAGTTCCCTTGAAGTAATGGAACCAAAGACAACCCCAAGAGACTACCCCATGTCCCCCAAAAAGGTTTCTCATCAACAGTGGATACCACCCCAATTTGTGATATAAAAAAAGCAACCACCCGGTCATAAAACTAACAACCACCGAATCTGAAACAACAGGGAATCCCATTCCCAAATTCAAAACCACCGAGAGTATATAAAAGGGGATCCCATCCCCTCCCACATCTCCAGAAATCATCCCATAAATGGGAACAATCAAACCACTACCACCAAGAAAAGAAGCCCCATGTAGGTATTTTCAGATTTAAAAGTATTTACAAGCTCCATGATTTCAATTTCATGTGCTTTAACCGGGGGTTATCAAGAAGGGTTGATCCTGGTGCTTTCAATTCATTTAGCTAGGTGTACGTGATTAAACAATTTCCCTTTTTACAGTAGTAGTTCAAAACCACAAACAAGTCATTTCAAACATCCCCAGGGGTTCATTAGTTCACAGAGAAAGACCACCAACGACCATGATTTTCAGGAGGCGTAAGCCCGCACAATTCAGAAAGATGATCACAACATAAAACAACATCAACGATCACAACCCCCCTTCTTTCTTCATATAATCAGTTCATTATCTTTATTTAGGTCTGGTTTAACCAATTCTATAGAAGCAAAAGAACGCCCAACCCACATGATACAGAAAAGCGAGAGATGATGAAATTCCCTACATGTTGATCAACGATCGACGCTAAGGCCGGGGTAGAACTTAACGGATAGCGATGCAGTTCACCACAACGAAAAGTACTCTTAGCACAGGTTGATTGGAAAAAGAAGAAACAATGTCTAACCCTTAGTTTATAAGAGCCGCGAACGGTTGAGATAAGAACTCCAAACCGCGTAAGGAGCAGGGGTCGTGGGTTGACCACGCGGCCCCACATGTTGTCAAAGGGGTCGGGTGGTTTAAACTGACACACACCAGGTTAATTTATTAAATATTTAATTAACACATTTACGGCATTACCGGGCATTAGAACAAGCTTAAAAGGGGTCAAATAAGGGTTTAAAACTCAATTTGCGCACATCACTGGAAAAAATAAACCCCGACAAAGTCAGGATACGTCGATCGGTCTCCCCGATCAGTCGCTCCGAGACGCTAACCCTTTAGGATCTGGAATTTTGGTAAAGGAACGGACCAAGAGAGTCTTGGTCATCACATAAGATACCTATCAAACTATTCTCGCCCTGGAGAATTTAAACTACCCATAAGGAAAGAGCGGGTCCGAACAACCACTTCGAAAGATACCTCTCAAGAGTGAACCTCATCGTTAACTAATAACACTTTCCTGTTACGAACCAAGCAACATATCATGTCAAACTGCCCAGGCATGTGGGGGATGGGGAGTCTGCTTCCCCATGTCAAGATATTATCCTCTTTGGGAGGCACTGACTCGCCCGCACGGGTTTAATCGATTCCACCTTAATTCATCTTGATTAGGGGTCGGGTTCTCTCCTCCCTCATAGCCAGGACTTTTCACACACATTCAGAGGAAAAGAAAACTATCATTTCATTGCCAAGAAGGTAAAACGTCCTACCCAAAAACTATAACAATAGAACAAAACTCAAAACAAATCTGGGTACTGGGCATGCATCCGTGCTTCCCTCTCCCACATACTCTCCTCAAGCCTACCATGTCTCCACAACACACGAACCAAGGGAATTGTTCTCCCACAAAGCACCTTTTCTTTGCGATCCTCGATCATCACTGATCTCTCCACAAAAGTCACGCCATCCTCGATGTCCAGCTCTCCCCAGCTGAGGATGTGTGAATCGTCATGCAGATACCGATGGAGCTGGGACACGTGGAAGACATCATGTAACCTCAGTAGCGGTGGTGGTAACGGTAGCTGATAGGCCACCTCGCCGACCAACCATAACACTTCGAAGGGACCGATGAACCTGGGAGAAAGCTTACTCCCCTTGCCGACCTCCGATGCCCACGCCAAGGGGAGACCTTCAAGAACACATGGTCTCCAACATCAAACTCCAAGGTCCTCCTCCTAGTATCAGCATATGAATTCTACCGGTCCTGGGACACATTCATCCTTTCCAATATGAGATAAAACTTCTCTGTCATGCTCTACACCACCTCTGGGCCAAGGATGCCTGCCTATCCTACTTCGTCCCAACACACAGGTGAATGGCATGGCCTTCCATACAAGGATTCAAAGGGGGCCATACCGATGGTAGAGTGATAGCTATTATTGCAGGAAAACTCTACCAGGGGCAAGTGTCGCACCCAGATCCTCCTGAGTCCATAACACATGCCCACAACATATCCTCCAAGGTCTGGATGGTGTGCTCTGTTTTTCCATCTGTCTGGGGATGGAAAGCAGTGCTAAGGCATAACTGTGTGCCAAAAACATACTACAATCCTTTCCAGACCCTCGAGTTAAACCGTGTATCCCTATCCGAGACTATAGACCTCAGAACTCTATGAAACTGCACCACCTCATCCACGTACCTTCGTGTTAAAGAATACACAGTACTTGACTCCCTGATCGCCAGAAAGTGGGCCGATTTCGCCAACGGGTCCACTACCACCCAGATGGCATCGTATTCCCCTTGGACCTTGGGAAGTACCATGACGAAATACATCGACATGTAATCCCACTTCCACTCGGGGACATCTAGAGACTTCAGTAGGACGCTTGGAACTTGGTGTTCAACCTTCACTTGGGGACACACTAAGAACTTGGCCAAAAACTCTGCCACTGCTTGTTTCACTCCGGGCCACCAAAACTATCTCTTCAGTCCCTGGTACATCTTGGAAACTTCTGGGTGTACCGCCAGGGGTGAGTTATGGAACTCAATGTGAACCTTTCCACGCATAACTCATGGAACAAACAACCTTACCTGGAAAAGCATCTGGTTCTGACCATCCTCTATCCATCCTTCCGGAGCATTGCCCTGGTCAACTCGGTCACGCATTACATCGCACTCTGGGTCTCCCCACTAACACTCCTCCACTTGCTGAAATAGAGACGATTGTACTGCCATCTGATATAGGAAACCTCTACCACCATCCATCCTCGCATCCAGGTGTAAGGCATACAACTCCTCCATCGCCTTCCAGGAGTCTGCCGACTCTCAGACCGCATCCTTCTGCATCCTTCTTCTCAAGACATCGGCCACTGCGTTGCCCTTTCCCTCAGTATACAAGATCTCGAAGTCGTAATCCTGGAGGAACTCCACCCATATCCGTTGTCGCATGTTTAGGTCCCACTGGGGGAAGATATACCTCGATATTTTGTGATCTGTGAAGACCAAAAAGCATTCTCCGATGAGGTAGTGCCGCCATAACTTTATGGGAAAAACAACCATTGCAAGCTCTAGGTCATGGGTGGCGTAATTATTCTCATGAGGGCGTAGCTGCCTGGACCCATAAGAGATTAACCCTTGTTGCTGCATCAACACACATCCCAGGCCCTGTCCTGAAGCATCGCAGAACACCTCATAAGCCACCCCTTCTTCTAGAAATCTCAGCATTGGGGCACTAACCAACTTATCCTTCAGATAGCTAAAGGTTGACTCGCACTGCTCACTCCACACGAAAACCTTGTCTTTCTTGGTCAGTGCTATCAAAGGGGCTGCTACCTGGGAGAAGTTGGGTATGAACCTCAGATATTAACCCGCCAGGCCGAGGAAACTATAGACCTCTGGCACACTCTTGGGTTTTTTCCAAGATATAACTACCTCAACGGTTGATGGGTCCACCACTACCCCCTGCTCGGACACCACGTTCCCGAGGAAGTACACCTCTCGTATCCAAAATGTGCATTTCTACAACTTCCCATAGAGTTGATGATATCGGAGGATCTCCAGAACCATCCTCAGGTGCTCTGAATGGTCCTCCTCTTATATTGAGTAGACTAGGATCTCGTCGATGAACACAACTATGAACTGATCTAGGTAATCCTAGAATATGGAGTTCATAAGCCCCATGAACACAGCCGGGGCGTTCGTAACACCAAAGGGCATGAATAAAAACTCGAAGTCTCCATATCTGCACCTGAACGCCATCTTCGGGATGTCTCCGTCCTTCACTCTCAGTTGGTGGTACCCAGACCGTAGGTCGATCTTCGAGAACCATCCTTCCACTTTCATCTGGTCGAAAAGATCGTCTATCATCAGACGAGGGTAGCGATTCTTGATCGTCACCTGATTCAGCCTCTTGTAGTCCATGCACAACCCGAGACCACCATCTGCCTTCTTTGCGAACAAGACTGGAGCACCCCACGGTGACGTACTCGTCCGAACATAACCCCTCTTCATTAGATCATCAATCTGGATCCGCAACTCCCATAGCTCTGAAGGTTCTATCCGGTAAGGAGCCATCGAGATCAGACATGTGTCAGGCAGCAGGTCTATCCCGAACTCGATATCTCGTCGAGGGGGTAGATCCGTTACCTCCTTAGGAAAGACGTCCATAAACTCACGGACATCCTCTGGAACCTCCACCATCTCAGCATCTACTAATTTCACTGAAAGCTTGGCCAACAAGGAGAGGAGGGGTTCCCCTCGCCTGCGGCCCTTCTGACTGCTCCGCTCACCGATGAAGGTAACACGCCGGCCGCCCAAATCCGAGAACACAACCCTTCCTCGGAAACAATCGATGATGAAACACATAGAAAATAGCCAGTCGATGCCTAGGATGAAATCGTATGGCAGTATCTATAGCAGAAAAAGATCCCTAACTGACTGATGTGGCCCTATCATCAGTCTACATCCCCGACAAACCAACAAAAAGTCAGTCTGACCACCGACTGGTGTGCTCAACCCCAAGGGCACTAAAAGTCATTCGGCATCTAGACCCAAGGCATGGGCTAGACTGGGTGAAACGAAGGAGTGCGAAGCTCTGGTATCGAACAATCCATAAGCAAGAGTGCTAAAAAAAATTGATCGTACCTCGAACAACCTCTGACCCTGCTAGAACGTCTGCCTCCGCGGCATGTAGCTGTCCAAGACTGGCTCCTCTGCCCCTCGGCTGTCGGCCTCCTCCCCGACCATGACCTAGTAGAGTTCCCTGAGGAGCGCCCTGAGGTCGGCCCCCTCCTCCTACGTCTTTCCTAGGAGGAGCGGGAGCCTGCTGTCCCTGCTGCTGCTGCTGGAAAGGCCTGGCTGGAAGCTGCTGCAGGGACGGGTGCTGGGGCTGTCCGCCACCACTGTATTGTGCCCGGTCCGGGCACTAATTCCGGATATGTCCATGAATCCCACCAACGAAGCATCACGGTCCTGGGACCGAAGGAAAAGGGTGAGGACCGGGGGATCGAAACTGAAACTGTTGCGGCCTGCTCCCTACGGGTCGGAACCTGGAGGGTCCTGAAGCTGGAGGCCTGGTGCTGATGGCCTTCCCCTTAAATGGTCCCAGTTGGATCCCCTCTTGTGATACACCTCCTAGAGCGTGCATCCTCTTTACCACTTCGGCCTTCTTCGGGACCTCTAAGTACTTTGGCAGGGTAAAGGGGGTAACAACATAATGGAGGGAGGGTCAGAGCGCCTCCTATAGACATCTTTCCCGAGACTCCACTTCAGGAAAGAGGTCCGGAGCAAAACATAGGAGGTCCTTGAACTTGATTCCTAGATCCCTCACTGACATACTCCCCTGTTGGAAGCAGAGTTGCACGTGTCTCTTTTCCGCCTTCATCGTCGAGGAGAGGAATTCCTCCTGGAAGTCCTTCTTGAAATTAGCCCATGGCACCTCATCCTCTCTCCTCTCTGCCAGGTAAAGCGTCCACCACTAACGCGCCGCTCCCTGCATCTGGCTGACGGCCAGAGGAACCCAGTACTCGATCGGGGCCCGAATCAGGCCAAAGGCTATCACTAGCTCCTCTAGCCAGCCTTCCATCTTCATGTAAGAGGTTTTTCCCTCGTACATATCGAGGGTCTATCACTGGAAGGCCTGAAGAGTCTTCGTCCACTAGTCGTCCTCTTCGTCTCGATCAGCTCTCTTCTGATCAGCCAAAGTAGTATCTGGGGACATGATCGCCTGTACCACACGTGGTCGCCCTCCATGTACCATAACTTCATGGTAAACAAGGAATGCCTAAGACAAAGTAGTGCAGAATATTGTTCTTAAAATTTCTTAAACTTTTCATTTATTCTTTATTCCCAAGACATCCCAGAAACACGAGAACACAAGTCATTATGATGCATGTACCTTTCCTAGGGTCTCTACCCTGCAATCAGCATGTCCTCACTTGGTCGTTCGGTAGGTCCAGAGTCCTTGCATCGGATCATGGGGGGGGGGCCCTAAAATCCCTTGTCTTAGCCGGTATTCCCTGGCCTAATTCACACACCATGGTCACCCAACACTGTTGCATTACCCTCCCATGAAATTCTCACTGTGCCTAACTCCAGACTCCATCCTATCTCTCAAACCTCAGTCCTTTTATACCAATATGTCTTTACCCACCTTCACCAAAAGGAGAGAAGGGTCAGCAGTTTTCCAAGCCCTTCCTTCTTTAAGTTGAATTAGAGATAATGACCCCTAAAACCCACATTTTATAGCTCCCGGAGTGGCGACTAACACCAAGTGTATGGAAATTACACTCAAGTGGAAGGAATTACCCTTTTTGTTTTACAGGATTGGGAGATAAGATGATGAAACCCAACAACACCAAAAGTAAAAGAAAAGTAAATACAAAATTAAACCATTCCCACATGCATGTTCCGAAAGTAAAAGCCACAGGGTGCAAAACTGACTACAAGGGTATGTACCAAAGAAAGAAAACAACAACTGCGACTGCCCCAAATCAGAGCTAGTACGGTCATGCGCAATCCCTAAAGTTTTCCTGGAAACCTGAAAGCAGTTTTATATACGTAAGGTGAGCATACATGTACACTCAGTAGGGAAAAGCAAAGACTCTCGTGCACAACTGGGGGAACGTACTAAAGTTCCGTGAGAAGCAGACAACCAACACTATCAAAGAGTTCACCCATCCCACCCACCAGCTACAGTCACTAAATAACGTAAGTCAAGTAATATATATAATAAGAGCACATCGATGTTTGGGTACCCCATCCCACTTTCCCACTGGTTATTGAGATATCCTACACATCGAACCAATCCCGCCATTCTCACCACAGTCCCACTGCCACACCCGCCCGCACACACCTTGGCCACAACCGCATGCAGTCCCACTGCCGAATCTCGCCCGCAAACACCTGGGCCACAAATGTCACATGTAACCACGCCTACAACACCTAGGCCAGAACAATCACCACCACGCCCAAAGACACCTGGGCTAGTAGATCCAATGCCACACCCGAAGACACCTGGGCCTCATACCGAAGATACTTGGGAAACCACCTGCCCGCACACACCTGAGCTATAACCACCACGCTACCCCGCCCGATGATTCATGGGATAATAATGGACCTCAGGCCATCACAGCCTACCCGAAGGTACTTGGGCTATCTGGGAAAGGGATCAGAAAAGGAGCTAATAACCAGCCACTAAGAATAGTGTTGGAAAAAACACCCTCCCCCATGAAATGGGGGTGTTCGGCACTAAGTGCTCATCTTGGGTGGGGCACGAATAAGAAGCACAAAAATACAAGTATATACATAGGTAACAAGCACTCACCCAAAGATAGGTTTTTCTTCAGATAGCCTACAGATCACAACATCACTCAAGTCTGAGTCACGACTCTCGCCAACAAAACTCATGTGTCCCATTCTTGTTTTCATGTTCATTAATAATGTTTTAAAAAATGTTCATGCACCTACTTGGGAAACTAACACAATAAGAATAACCAAGGAAATAATCCATCCAAACGTCGATTTAAGCATTCACACCTGGTTCTCTTGTAATGTTACAATGACAAGGGGATAAGTGAGATCCCTCTACGTACTAGAACCAAAGACAACCCCTAGACACTATCCCGTGTCCCCCAAAAAGGTTTCTCATCAACAGAGGATACCACCCCAATTCGTGATATAAACACGTTAACCACCCGGTTATAAAACTCACAACCACCGAATCTGTAACAACAGGGAATCCCATTCCCAATTTCACAACCACCGAGAGTATAAAAACAGGGGATCACATCTCCTCCCACATCTCCAGAAATCGTCCCATAAAGGAGAACAATCAAACCACTACCACCAAGCAAAGCAGGCCCATGCAGGTAATTTCAGATTTAAATGATTTTACACGCTCCATGATTTCAATTTCGTGTGCGTTAACCGGGGGTTATCAAGAAGGGTTGATCCTGGTGCTTTCAATTCATTTAGCCAGGTAGACATGATTAACCAATTACCCTTTTTACATCAGGAGTTCACAACCACAAACAATTCATTTCAAACATCCCCAGGTGTTCATTAGTGCACAAAGAAAGACCACCAATGGCCATGATTTTCAGGTGACGTAATCCCGCACAATTCATAAAGATGATCACAACATAAAACTACATCAACAATCACAACCCCCTTCTTTCTTCATATAATCAGTTCATTATCTTTATTTAGGTCTGGTTTAACCAATTCTACAGAACCAAAAGCACGCCCACCCCACATGATACACAAAAGTGAGAGATGAAGAAATTCCCTACTTATTGATCAACGATCGATGCTAAGGACGGGGCGGAAAATCACGGATAGCGATGCAGTTCACCTCAAAAAAAATTACTCTTTGAATACGGTGATCGAGAAAAGAATAAACCACGGCTAAGCCTTAGTTTATAAGAGCTGCAGACGGTTGAGATAAAAACGCCAAACCGCGTAAAGAGCGGGGGTCATGGGTTGACCACGCGGCCCCACACATTATCAAAGGGTTCGGGTGCTTTAAACCGACGCACACACCAGGTTAATTTATTAAATATTTAATAATAACATTTACGGTGATACCGAGATTTAGAAAAAGCTTACAGGGGGTCAAAGATGGGTTTAAAACTCAATTTGCGCACGTCACTGGAAAAAAACCCCGAGAAAGCCGGGAGACGCCAATCGGTCTCACCGAGCGGTCGTGCCGGTCGGTCTCACCGATCGGTCGCGCCGGTTGGTCTCACTGATCGGTCACGACGATCGGTCTCACCGCTCGTTCTTAGCAATCGGTAGCGTCGATCGGTCTCAACGACCTGTCTCACCAATCGGTCGCGCCGATCGGTCTTCATGATCGGTCGTGCCGAGACACTACCCCTTTAGGATCCGGATTTTTGGCAAAGGAAATGACCAAGAGAGTCTGGGTCATCACATTTTATCACCAGAAATAGAATCTAAAAGGTTGTTTTCATCCATTAAATGACTTTTCATTAGAATAACTTTGGGTTTTAGCAGTCTTTTTTTTTTGAGATTTTATTTTCAAAAAACTCAAATATGTGTCTTGTTCTTGTTCTAATGTTTTTATTGATTATAAAATATAATAATTTTTTAAAAAATATTCATTAATGTTATTCCTTAATGCTTTTATGGTTTTTTTAATTAATGTATTTAAGGTGTGACTTTCCCTTGGTTTTAAGGAGGTTTTCAAAATCCATTTGGATTTATAATGATTAGTAATAGGGATTCTAATATATGATTTTGAAGCATCAAAATATAGACATATTTGTAAGTCTTAATGAAAATATATAATTTAAAAAATGGGTTATAAATTTTTTTTTGAATTAAAATCATTAAATCGTAATTGTAGTTCAAAACCCATGGGATAACTAGAACCTTATATAATGGATTTCATGAAATTGATCCTTATAATTCAATTAAGCCCCATGGAACCTAATTAAAAATTATTTTATTATATTTTTTTTTATATTGAAAATTAAGTTAATTTAATAATGGTATTTAGTGAAAAGTGTAGAAGAAAGAGATTTGAGGGAATGATAAGGATGTGTATTTCGTTATTATTTATTAATGATGTGTGTTTGATATGTACCACAAACTATATAACACTATAATACTAATATGATGGTGATAAAAGAAATTATAAATAGATATTGATATATGGTTTCTATGTTAGTTATGATTTTTCCTAGAATAATTTCAGCTAGTTATGTGTTATGATGCTTGCTAAGTGAGTGCCACACACGAGGCTTGGTAGACAAATCCAAGTAGGTTTTATTTATAGATTCATCAATATGATATTATATAGTTCTACATAATTATATTTAAAATCATCTAATGGAATTTTTAGTTGTTCACCATGATTGCATACCCTTTTACTTGACATCCTCATTTTTATAATTAATGAAACCATGTCAATATTAGTTATACTATTTTTCCAGAATATTTTATTTCATTTAGCACTTTTTATCTATGGTTGATTTAAATATGTTTTTTTCATTGGTTATTCATTGATGATTACATATATGTATACATATTTGATATTTTATTAATTTTTTTCCTTTTATACATGTCAAATCTCCTACATGGTATTAAAAATTGATAATTTATTTGGGAATTTTGAGTTATTTATAAATCATTTTTATTTTGCGAGAAAAAATAAGACTATGGGGGGGTACAATTTAAATAGGGGGTTTGAAAAAAAATTAAATGTTATTAACCATTACTTGTATTTAAAATGAGATCTTATGAGATGAATGTATGTTATTTTCAAAAAGAATTGGGAAATGTCAAATATTGATATATATTTTTTTAAACTATTATTTCTAAAATGTCTTTTAAAATGGAGAGCATTGACAATTTGGTGAAATCCAATATGGATATTTATTCTGACACTCTACTTACACAACTAGGTATCTATGGACTTGGTGTATTTTACAGGTCTAATTATAGGATCTCGTGGAGATTTATATTTAGTCAATTGTGTCCCATTATATCTCATTGTTCGACTGTGATAGTTGGTGACTACAGTTCATTATAAGACTCTTGGTTGGTACTTCTGTATTCTTCTTATTATTTCGTATCATCTAGGTATCAACAAAACCATCCACAATTATATATTATTTCACTTTCCTATTTTGTTATATTTATTTCTTGATATATTTTTGTTTTTATATCACATTATTTGTGTAGCTTTTTATTCAAATATTATTTTTTCATATATTATAGTAATATGTTAAAAAATCATTCCAAATAATTATATTTTGATTTCCAAGGCCTGTGGGGATTCATAATTCCCTTTGATCATTACCAAAGGCTAGAACGGGTGCCTAAATCAGGATTAGAGTTATTTGTTTCCTGAAATAATTATATTAGAGAACCCTTTATATTTGGGGACTATCGTAGATATGAGGTAGGATCATTAAAACTAAATATTTAGGTTATTAGTAGGTTCCTGACCACCACCTCCTTTTTATGAATCTTGAGTTACCAAGGGATTACAGGATGCATGTTGTTAATTTTGAGCATTATTCATTTATTTCTGATATTATTTTATATATATTGATTATTGTTTGAGTTATTTTGATGTTATGTGAGAAATTTGGGTAATTTAAATGTTTTTGGGGTTTATATGTAAGATGTACCAGTGGCAAAATGTTTTACTACATGACCTAAAAAATCATACAAAACAATCATTTTTGAATAAATGAATATTCTAGTAGTATCCAAATGGTTCTCTAAACTATGTATCTATAATATTCACTATAATAAACCCCTTTAAAATTATTTTTATTGACATCTATTTTTCTATGATTTATTTTAGAAATTTTTTATTTTTATTTTATATAGATTATGAAGTGTTTTATAATAAATTAATGATTTATTTTTCATGATATTGATGATATTTTATAGTGAAATCGTGATTTTAAAGGTAGGGGGATCATTTTTGAAATATATAAAGAATTCCCTTAAATAGGATCTTAATATAAGTTATAAATTTATATTTGTTAAATTATTTTATGAAATAAGAATGATATTAAGAAAAACTAATGTGTAATTTTTTTATTTTGAATAAGGTATTAAATGAGAAATTTTAAATTTTAATTAAATTCTTGATTTTAAAAAAGGGGTTTTTTTAATTTGATTGTATCTGTTAAATTTTAACTATGATGAGAGGGAATTGGAATATTTTAGATGGTTCTTACGTTGTTTATGTTATTTCCATATTTACTCATAGAAATGTCCTGAGGTATTGTAGGAAGTTTGTATCATGGGATGTTCCTGAGCATAGTGCCTCTTAAGGCTTAAATGAAGTTATTCCAACCGTTGAACCTACCCAAACTCTAGTTACAATTATTTATAAGAAAAATTCATAGTTTTATCTCATATTCAATGATAATAATGGGACTAAAAAGAAGTTGGAGTAACTAGATATGGATGATGGAGTCTTTAATTCATTCTAAAACTATGGAATCTTTTAAGATAAAACAAATTTAGACTTGTTAGATGGGCTGATTTATGAATATTTGTAGGCTATTGTTATACTTCATCTATGATGAAATATATATAGAATTTTTTTAAGACCAAATTCATTTAATGAAAATTTATTGATAAGGTGAATGTGGAGAGGGAAATGGATCTTATAAATCCATGGAAAGTTTGTTTGACAGTGCAGAAGAATGTAACATGTTTTAATACGATGTTTCCCTCATCTCTTAAGAATATGTTTTTTTACTTGCTAAAGGTTCCTATTTTTGTGAAGAATCATTAACCTAAACATGGTTCTATGATTAAATCATTTAATCCACCATTGTCTTTGGATGTGGACAATATGTTTAAGATGGTTGATTTGAAACTTGGGGAAAGCTATGTAAGGGTGATGATTCTATTTCATTGATTATTAGTGATGTTTTGGCAAGACATGATAAGTGAATGTTGTATGGGATTGTGTTTGGAAATCATAATTACTAAGGGATATTAAATTCTTTTCCTTCCATTTCTATAGTAAAGGAGTGGGTCTCTTATATTACATCATTGTGGCCAACCTCTGAACCCAAATAATAAATGTTTGAGTATACTAATGACCAAACATATATTTTTTGGGACATATTTAATTGTTTTTTAGTATTTTTCATTTGTGAAGAATGGAATATTCATCTTAATGTTGACATCTCTAGTTATTTGGTTAATATTTGTCAAAATTCCATAATTTTGTTTTGCAATATTTTTTTGTTTGTTCCTTATTTTATGATCTATGTTATATTATTTGATGTGTTCGGGAATTTATATATTTTTTAATAGATTTATGTCCACTAAATGGAATTATGGTTGGGGTTTCATGTTTATTGATTAGTTTTTGGTCCCCTTGGGGGAAGGTATGGGTAGTTACTTGTGATTTGTTATCTAGATCTGTTAGATTCTTTTAGAACACCATAATATATTAAAAAAAATATAATGAGGAGGCCTATTATAGGCATTGGACATCAATTTATTATATTTCAATTATTCCTTTAATTGTATATTTTGAGATCTTTATTATTGGGTTGTCGTTCCAATTGGGGTTTGAGTCATTTGGGTATCATTATAATTCTAGAAAGGTGTCTTGATGCATTTAATTTTTCTTGGATCTAGATCATTATATGGATTTTCTTACATAGTTTCCAATTCTATTAAATTTTTTCTTCCATTATATTCTATGTTTTCATCTCTATGTTATTTTACAGAACAATGGTGACTATATGGGGGAATGAAGAATAATAGAGTGGAGAAATTTCATAATATAACATTTATTATCTTATTATTTTAATTATTTATTGATATATATATATATATATTATTGAGGTATATGTTTTTTCATTTTGAAAATTTTCAATATATTTAATATATTTTTCATTGAAATGTTTGAACCATGTTTAGTGTAATCCATGTGATTACAATACAGTAGTGTCTTCTTTTTTTATCACAGGTATTCAAATAGTTGTTTCATGGTTTTCCCACCATGTTTCAAAACCGCAAGACATCACCTAAGTTTTATAGTGATTATTTCATGATTGGTGGACAGTTTAGTAAACCATGTGGCAAAACATGGTGACCATTACAGATCATAAAATATTGTAATATCCAAGTTTTATACATTCAATTTTAATCCCCAAGAGTATTTACCTCTCCAACCAAATCATGTGTCACCATTTAGGGAGAACTAGGTGGAACCTACACCTAATTTATCCTTGGGATTTTCAGTATCCTTTTATTTTTGGTGGTTTACTCAAGGTAAGGTATTATTTCTCTTATATTTATAATTACACACATATTTCATAAAATCTCTCTTTTTAGTGTAGTGTTGTCCAACCCCTAGGTGGTTTTAGTTCAAAATGGTTATGGAATTGATTCCATGGTAGATAGTTCATAGTTTTTCCATTTTTCTAATAAATAAATGTTTTAATGGGATTTTTAAATTATTTTTCCTAAAAAACAAAAATTAAATGGATTTGTTTATATGTTAAATTGTGGTTTTTCATTTTTATTATCATTTAACAGTTATTTTCATTTTTTAAATTATTTTTCATTGGATATTTTATGTGGTTGATAGGATGTTATATATAATCTTATTTTCAATAGATGTTTATATGTGAATTATTGAGTTTTTATAAAGATTATATAAGATTATAGTGAATATATAATTATTCATTAATTTTATACCTTAATGATTTTATGGTTTCTTAAATTAAGTGTTTTTTAAGTGGAAATTTCCCTTATTTTTCAAATGATGTTTGGTTTCAAAGTGATTGTAAAATTGTATTCTAAAGTAAGATTTTGAATGTTTAATAAAGAGGATCATTTTCATAATGAATGTAAATATATTTTTGGAAATAAAGATATTTTTAATAGTCTTTTGATATATGATTTTATATGATATTTTTATTTAAATACAAAGGGTCCATTTGGAACATTATATGAATAGTCTTTTAAAAATTGATCTTAAACCTTACTTTAATCCCCATGGAACAAAATTTAATATGAGGTTATTTGGTGAATATTTTTTATGATATTTTAGTGAATTTTATTTAGAGCTTGAGTGAAAAGGATTTGAGATTTTTATTTGAGGTGTGTAATGAGTATGGCCTTCCTTGTAGTTTATTATTAACATGTGTCTGACATGACCCAAAACGTTCCTCACCCTCTAAAAATAAGATAACAGGGACACAAAAAATCATAGTGAGATTTTATGATATTTTTTCTTTTATAGTTATATTCATGAACATAATATTATCCCTTAATAGTGTGTTATGATTCCGACTAGGGGAGTGCCACTAATTAGTAAAGGTATAGTAAGAAAAGTGGGTTCGGTTTAGAGATATATCGATAGGCCGACATAAATATCCACTAGAGTTCATCTAGAACAATGTCATTGGACGTTTAGTAGTTTTACAAGATTATATAAAAGTTTCATTAACTTCTTTTTTTATACTTGGTGATGATTTTTCATTATTATTTCTATTATTTATTAGGAATATTATATGTTGTTTCCATATATTTTATTTTAGAGTATATTTGGAAGTAATATTTTTTTCTATAAATTTATTAATTCATGGACATAATTTAATAATGATTTATTCTAACCTATTCAGTTGTATTATTATTTGTCCATCCTCATTATAATGTAAGTTTATGATTTATTTGGGTATTTTTAGTTCATTATAAAATATTTTCAAAAAATAATTTTCAAATGGTATTTGGGGAAGTATGTAACATCCCCTGTTTTCAGATAGGTATGAAATTTAATGTTGTTGTTTAAAACTGCGTATTTTGTGAACCTAATGAATAATAAAGGATAAGAAGAAGCTGGGGGTAGTTTGGGGTTTATTTGGAGCCCATGGATTTTAAATTTTAGGAACTTTACAGATAAAACTGGTTAGTGTATGGCTAGTGATGACCATATGACTCAACCATACAAGTAACCACATGCAAATGAGAGACCACATGTTTTTTCAGCAACCATGAAATCTAGGCTACATTCCCATGTATAGTAATTGAAATATTTGAAAGATTAATTTCACATTTCCTGTGCATGTTTAGTTAACAGATATATCTAGAAAGTTTGAGGGGTTTCCCTAGGTAGTGATGGGTGAAAAATTACACCTTGTTTTTTCCGACAATGCTGCTAGACCAAGAGACAATGTTTTTATATGTAAATTAACATTTTTACCCAAAAATGTTTTAATAACTTTATATATTTTCATTCTACTTCATTATTCTCAATTAATTTCTATAGGATTTCATCCTCTCCTCCATGTAGGGATTTTGGTATCTCCGATTTCATGACCACATTTTCATTGTTGTCGGGTGTGTTAGATTCCAGTCGACAAGCTCTATACTCCTCATCCTTAAAATCATATTTTATCTTCCAATGTTAGGTGGTTGATTTCTTCTCCCTAATGTTTAGATTCATTTATATCTTGTGTTGTTGTGGCATGTGACATACCCTTCCTAAAAGGCCTCATAAATATTAATTTAATTAAGTTATATGATTCTTTATACCGAGTATGGTCTTAGATAAAGGAGAATCAACTCCTTGGTTGATCACATTGACACGAGCCACCCGTATGGGTGTTCCTTTCCATATAGGCCAAATTTCCTTTTTATTTAATTTTCAAAGCACCACATGTGGTGTGTTTTATCTGGTAATGAATTATTTGAAACAATAAAATGAATTAATTGATTTGGTAGGCCATGTGTTAGGTCCCTACACAACATTTCATAATGTTTTTTATTAAATAAAATGAATTAGAAAATTTGATTAAAGTATTGAAAAATTCATTTTTTGATAAATGAATTGAATAATGATATCTAAGACATACTACTATACTTAAACAAGGAAGATACAAGGGATTCCAGTTTTTTAATCTCTTTGGATGTGATATTTGTGATACAATTTTTGAAATAGTAAATGAAATTTATTTGCATAATGATCAATTTAGGGTATACCTAGGAAGGTCTGATAATTTATTTTCTCTACCTCCATATGAGTGATGTTGGTTTCCAATGAGAGGAACCATGGACATGATTTGTGGATAAATGGTTATATTAGTCCATGAATAATACATGGTACCCTATGTAAGATTCTATATAAAAAATCAAAGTATAATGTCTTTACAACATGTTTGGGCGATATAAAAGATTATATTTACAAATGTCCTTTGGGGGAATCCTATATTGTTGTGAATTCATTGTTCCTCTGGTATGATAATTTGGTTACAAGATATGATCCACAGTGGAATTACCCAAGATTCTTATTACATAAACTAAATAGATTCCTTAATATAATTTCATGAAGTGAAATTCCTTCAATTAAAGGACATGTCCCCCAAGCCAAATCACTTAGTTGGACACAGTGAATATAAATATTCATTATTTATAATTTTAGAATTTACCTTTTATGATATGTGAAAATCCAACATTGGTCTACATACATTTAGAGATGGAATAAGTAGGTATATTTGGCCAGGTATCCCCTGAGTAACCTAGTCTGGAGTATTTATTCACGTAATTACTCAATGCCTTGAAATTTTTATTATTGGAAAACTGATCATTTTATGTGCATAGAATATATTGACCTAGATACCATTAGTGGTAGCCTACTGAGTATATCTCACATGCTACTTGGGCCTCCCATGGTACCCAAGAAAACATAACGATTACAGGTGTAGATAATGTGATGTGTAAAACTTCCAATGTTTGAATTTTCACTACTACGATGGAGTACGGTGCTATAGGATCGAGCCTATAATCATGATTATAGTTGAAATAAATTTTTCTCTTTTTATATTTCATTATTGAATGTGGAATATTAATTTTTAACTTTAATTCATGTGTACTCATTTTTTTATATATACAAAAAATGATAATCATCATTTTTTTCAATTCATTGTTCTCCTTCCACATGATATTTTTTATTATATGTTTATTAATTATTCCACTACTACATGATATTAATAATTCCATTATTTTTGTTTCATCATTTACAATTGTTCATCACTTTTAATAATTAGGGAATAATGTCCCAAGGGAAGCACCCTAGGACATTACTGCTAGTCAGTTGTCTATGGATTATAGGGAGGAATTGTTGAGGATATGTATCCAATCATCTCTGGGGACCACTTAGTGGCATCTATGGTGGGATACTATACAGTGGTTCCAGGTCCACTTTACCCTTTTTTAATTCCATTTTGGTATTAGACATGAGACTATGATGTATCAGAATTTGATAATGTGCCCATATAGGGGTTTAGCTAACCAACATATCGGGGAACCCTAAATTACCTGGGTCGGTTTATTGTTGTTATAGTTTTTGTTTATTATATTTTCATTGATTTCACCACTGGTTGACACACATATTATATGAAATTATTACTATTATTTTTTAAGATGATATTTATTTACATTAGACTATTGAGATTAGGGAGTATGAAATCATACATTATATTAGGCACTATATGACTTAAATGTCATGCATTACCTCATTCCATATTTATATTTCTTGCGTACATTGCTTGTATTGCATGTGCTTATTTGGAGTTCTTTAATGGTAATATATCCAAATATATTATTGTTTATTTTTAGGATAACATAATTAGAATATTCAAAGTTCCAACATGAATCAAAATGGGTTTTTTCATTCAAATATTTATTATTACATGTTAATTAAAAAATTATGCAACAGTTGTGTTAAGAACCACTTGTTACGTTGGTTGAATATAAGGATCTAACAATAAACATTACATTATCATGCTTTAAATTAATAATTAACATTGATGATTTTTTAGGTTTAGGGTTTTAGAGAATTAGGTCATAACTATTACATTGCATCTCAAAAGTTACAAAGTAGACATTTCAACTCATTTCCCATTTTTTCAAAAAAAAACTCTTAAAAAAAGACATTTTCTAGATCAATGTTTCAGACATCATGACTTTTCCATGATCCCATCCTTGACCCTACTCATCTTTAAGTCCTATGAAAAACATTTCAAAACTTCGGATGAGAATAAAAAGCTCAGTAAGGGTTATAAAACAAATAAAGAAAAAATTAGTTCATCAATACATACATAACATATGCTCTTTAAAAGACATCATGAAATCATAATATTTACATAGTAAACAAAAATTATAATGGTAACTTGTGGCATCCATAAAATACTTTTGTTGTAGCTTTCACATCTATGTAGGGAGTTATATTTCGAATATGCATCATAGAATATTACTTAAATATCTTAGGACAAACATAAATGTTTACATCTGTCATATTACCCAATGTATTAGAGAGCTATCTCAAACTCACCCTTCCTAGTTTTATCAGAGAACAACCTATATATGTAACAATTCCTATGAACCATAACATATTTATAACACATAAAACAAATATAAAGGAAAGATAACATTTCCAAATTTCAATCATAATATATCATTTAAATATATTGAAATAACAAATCCATTATCAAAATAATTTTCAATACCAAAATACATAATAGATTATATGGTATTTATTTTCCATTTAAAAACATTTCGTCTTATTAAGGAAGCCAAAAGATCAAATAATACTCCTGGTTGCGGAAAAGGTCGTTATCACCCATAACATTAAAAGAAACATTATTTTTTTGTCGTTTACTAAAACACTTAATATAAAAAGATTCCATTTGAATGAAATGAAAGTCCAAATGTATTTACACAACATTAAAAAGAAATTAATTTATTAAGCAAAATATGCCTCAATAAATTGAGATTGAGATAAAGTCCCTTACCTCGTGTCTGATTTGACAGGTTTTTTCTTTAATCTCCTGAATAATAAACTAAAGTTAATTTATATCTTCTTATGATCCCTTCTCAAGTCTATTATTCATTTTATATCAGTTATTACCATGTAATAAACATTATATAATCATTTATGTTAATAACGGTTGTTTTGTCGATATTTGGTACTTGAGTCAAAAATGAACTTCTTATATTTACAAGTTGTATATGTGGTCAAATGGCCATTATGTTTAGAATGATATAAATTATTTAGATATAAAATATATCATATATATCTAGTATATATATTGATTTATAACATTACATAACATATCGAGGTAAGAAAAAAATGTGTCTTTCTAGGAGATGGTAAGCCGTACCCACGCATGAACGCTACTTTCATTTATATTTCTAACTTTAATGGAATTAAAACATAATGAAACATAGGTATATTATAATTCCAGTATAATATCATATATAATATCATTAACTCCATCCTTTATATGTCCCACATATGGCATTAACAAGTCAAATCATTTTGAGGGGGTGATGGTCCACACTTCCTAAAATGAAATTATCGTGTTTACCCATAATGGAAACCATAACGGAATATTATAAATGAAAAATATATAATCATAAAGAAAACATAAAAATAATATATATCATATAAAAATACAATTCCATCATAATGGCCACCATAATAGGTGGTAGGAGAAGTTTGATCTATCGTCATTTCGTGAGGCGCTAGTTTGCCTTCCACGAAACAATATATTATTTACCCATTAGATGGAGGTTTGTGTAAGTTTAGTTAGAATACTTATCATAAAAACAGCCTAGTATATTAAGAATACTATTTTGGTTATAAGAATGTAATAAAAATATTTTATTGGTTTGAGAAGTAAAATAAAAGAATTTTTTTTAAGAGAAACAGTTACCTTTAATTTACGAAACTCTCATTGGTTTGAAGAAAAAAGGATTTGTGATGTGACTTTTTCTTAAATTAAGGATTCTAGGAGAAATATAGGGATTTGGAGAGCTTATTTGGGAAGAGTTCAAACGAGCCAATGGGATTTATAAGTGTTGGGAATGGGTTAGAGATGAGGTATTTTTATAAGGGGGAGGAGGGGTTCTTTAAGAAATTGTGAAAATATTATATTATAATATAATTATTTTCGGTTTATAAATGTCAATAACTTATTAAAGTCGAATATAAGATGACTCATGGTCAAAATAAAATCATCCCATAAGAGTTCAACATGTTTTTTATATTGGTTTAATCATTATAACTTTATTTTTTTTAAATCATTTATTAATGAGTTCAACACTACATCATTATTGTATCATAAATAATTTAATTTACTTGTTGTCTAAAAATTATAAAAAAATTCCATGATGTAGGAAAAATTTAAATATTTATAAATAATACATATAGTCAAAATTATAACTTATATTACCCTATGAAAAAATTGATTTACTAAAAGATATTTGTTTATGTCATTTTAGTCTTTAAGTTAAATTAATTAATATAACGTATCATTATCACTCTTAAGTGTCTCCATGGGATCCCATAATAGACACAAGGATGTCCATGGTCAGATATTACTCATCCAATGAGGTTAGGACATGTTTTAAGGTAATTTTTTATTTATTTGATCTTTATTTTACCTTGAACTGCCCTATTTACCTTTAACAATAGATAAAAGTCAAAAGATATGATTCATAAAAAATTATTTTTATCTTATTGAAACAAATTTAACTGACTAATAACAACAATTTATTATGTATTTTTGAAATTCAATTCACAGAAGTGGTAAAATTTTATTTAAATGAAAAAGTTAGTTTTTAACTACAACCTAGTGGTTTCACTGTTCATCAAAAATTAATGTTTTTCAGAAAAATACCAAAAATTTAGCCAAAGAAATATTTGATATTCAGAATTAAAAAATGATGAATATTTTACCAAATTCAAAACATAGAATTTTTATTAATTAATTTAAAATTAATTCCCGTCATCAAAACAAAAATCATGTTTTTAAGAAATACTAAGTATCAAAATATTGACACTTGTTTATGTCCAATTATAAAGTGAAATTAATTCTAATGACCAACATTGGATTAAATAGAAATAATATAATCTAATAACTATTTAAATCAAATTAAAAATATAATATAATCATATAAATAAATTGTATTAAAAGGTAGTTTGAATTAAAATACATTATTTTCCACTATCCATCAAAAATTGAATTTTATCAAAAAAAATACCAAAATTTTACCCAAAGTGAATTGTGATGTCCCGATTCTAAAGAAAATATTTATTTTGTCATATAGAACATATAAAAGTGTCCAAAAGAAGATTTAAAGATGGTTCTCCATCATAATGTAGTAAATCAACCTTTTAAATTAAATTATGCTTAAAATTAGATTCATTCACATTTTAAGCCTTTAATTTTTATTGGATATATGTAAAAAATTTAACAAAAATGTATAATAATATTGTAGTTAGTTCTATTTATTACCACCAATACAATGGGTAGGTGTTAACTACCATTTAAAATGATAATATTATATTATTATTATGCAACATATGATTTCAAAGAAAGTCGGTGTTGCGTATTGGGTATGCCATAGAACATAGAAACCGATTTAAAGTAAAATTAATATTTAATTCACAAAATATTAATTAAAATGAAAATGTATTATTTCTCTATATACCTTGTACGTTACATCCTTCTTCCCTTTTGGAAATTTATTTCTCACAATTTCTTTTGACTTAACACATAAATGGGGGTATTTATCCCTCATAGCATTTTCAGATTCCCAGATTGCCTCTTCAACCATATGGGTTTTCCACAAAATCATTAACTAGTGAATTACCTTATTCCACAATACTTACTCTCTTTGGATAAGAATCTAGATTGGTTGTTCCTCATAAAAGAGATTCTCTTCCAATAGAACTACATCTTGACATAAAACATTAGATGGATCTAGCATATACTTTCTCAACATTCAAACATTAAAATAATTGTGTACATGGAGGTAAAGCCACTCTATATGCAACTGATACAACTTTCACCATGATTTCATAAGGTCCAATGAACCTCAGACCCATCTTTCCCTTCTTAGAAAAACACATCACACTTTTCCATAGAGAAACTTTGAGAATGACATTATCACTTACCTCAAATGAATTATCCATCCTCCAATTACCCGCATAACCTTTCTACCTACTCTGAGCTGTTCTCGTTTGATTATGATTCAACTAAACCTTTTCTACCATATATTCTACTAATTATGGTCCTATCAGCTTCCTTTCACCTACTTCATCCCAAGAAGATGGAGTTCGACAGTGCTTTCCATATAATGCCTCAAATGGAGCCATATGTATACTGGAATGAAAAAGATTATTATATGAAAATTCAACCAATGAAAGATGTTAGTCCAAACCTCCCTAGTAATCCAGTGATCAAGAACGTACAATATCCTCCAAGGTCTAAATTCTTAATTCTGTATTCCTATAATACTATAGATTAAAAGAAGTAATAAAATTTAATTCAGTATCCAATGACTTCTGAAGGAATTTCCAAAACTTAGAAGTAATCATTGGATCACGATCAGACACAATAGTGAGGGGAACACCATGAAACCTGAATATCTCGTCAACATACAATCTAGAAAGTTGATCTTGAGACAAATTATCTCGAATAGGAAAGAAATAAGTAGATTTATTCAATCGATCAACAATAATCCAGATTTCATTATTACCTCGATATGTCTTCGCTAATACCACAATGAATTCCATGGATTTGTTTTTCAATTTCCACTATGGCACTGGTAAAGACCGAAGCATCCCTTTTGGTAAAAACTGCTATGCATTAACCTGCTGACTATCCAAATACTTCACAGTAAAATCAACAATATCATTTTTCATTACATCCCACCAATAATACACCTAAAGATCTCTGTACAGATGATTACATCTAGGATGAGATGAAAATGGGGAACTATGAGATTCGCAAAACATCTCATTATTAAATTGTAAATCACAAGGAACACATAATCTCATTCAAAATCTCAAAACACAATCTTTATCAATGTCAAATTCTGGAAACATACCCTTCTAAACCATGACTACCATTTTCTAAGACTCATTGTCTTCCTTCTACACTTGATTTATTCTGTCTGATAGAGATGATTTCACTGACACAAGAAAAAAATAGAAGATTTTTTTGCACCAAAAACTTCTATGACAAAGTTCAACAAATCAAAATCCATAGGATCTCATACCAAATGTAACATAGTTAATGAAGCATTACATTTTCGACTCAAAGCATCAGCCTCATTATTTCCTTTTCCTAAATAGTAATTTACAGTGAAATCATAATCCTTTATTAATTCAAACCATATCCCCTATCTCATGTTGAATTCTTTCTGAGTGATTACATACTTCAAAATTTTGTGGTCTGTATATATTTCAAATTTTACTCTATACAAATGATGCCTTCAAATTATTAAAAAAACAATAGAATATAATTCCAAATCATGTGTAGGGTAATTGGACTCATGCGGTTTCAACTAACTTGAAGCATAAAAATTTACATGATCATTCTGCATTAGGAAACAACCACGTCTTTCCAAAAAAGCATCATTGTAAATAAAACTCACCATTTATAAAAGGTAGTTCCAAAACTAGAGAATTCACCAATATTCTTTTAAATTCCTGAAAACAATCATCCCATTCATTTATCCAAATGAATTTAACACCTTTTCGAATTAACTTAGTCAGTGGGCCAGATAACCATGCAAAATTTCCAACATACCTCCAGTAATAACCTGCCAAACCATGAAAACTACAGATCTCAATTATATTTATGGGACTTGTCCATTCTTCAACAACTTTAGTTTTAGCAGGATCAACAGTTATTCCATTTCATGAAACAATGTGACAAAGGAAAGAATTTGTTTTTGTAACCAAAACTCACACTTTCGAAATTTCACAAATAGTATATTTTCTTTTAGGTTTTTCAAGAAAACCCTTAAATGCCATTCATGATCCCCTTTACTTATAAAATATCCCAAAATGTCATCAATGAACACAACCAAAAACATATCCAAGAACGCACAGAGAATTCTATTCATAAGATCCAGGAATATAGCAGGTGCATGGGTTAACCCAAAAGGCACAACTACAAATTCATAATGTCCATATCTAGTATGAAATGCGGTCTTTAGAATGTCTTTTTCCTTTACTTTCAGCTGATGGTACCCCGACCTCAAGTCAATCTTTGAAAAATTATGAACTTTCTAAAGCTGATCAAACAAATTATTGATTTGAGGAAAATGATACTTGTTCTTAATACTTATTTTATTCAATGCTCTATAATCAATTCAAAGTCTCATTGAACCATATTTATTTTAAACAAACAAGAAGGGGTACCCCATGTTGATGTTCTTAGTTGACTGAAACCTTTATCTAATAACTCCTACAATTGTTTATTTAACTCTAAATGTTCAATTTGAGCCATTCGATAAGGGGGTTTTGAAATTGTATTAACATTAGGAACTAAGTCAATAGTAAATTAAACTTCCCAATCAGGTATAATACCAGGATCTCATCCGTAAAAACATCCTAGTACTCATTTACCACTGGCATATCATTAATCTGAACAATTTCTTTTTTTTCAATAATATTTTAAAGGTAACATTCATTTATATTTTTTACTAGTTTACTAGATTTATAATATTTTATCAAAAGTAAGTGTAAATTCTTGTACAGAAACCGAAAATCTTTCTGAAATTTTTTTTTAGCTCTACAGCCATTTTTAACTTGAAAAATAGAAAGCCCATCCATACTCAGAATAACAAAAAACTCTACTAGATTCAAAACAATAAGGTTGTCATGTAGATTCTTTTCTCACCCAAGGATATAGAGGTTATTATAATATCATTGTGTTTCAACATTTCTACCCGGTGTTTTTACAATAAGTTCGAGATTCAAATATTGAGATGGTATTTCCAATTTACGAGAAAACTTCTCAGAAATTAACGAATGTGTAGACCCCAAATCAGACAACACATTGGAATAATCTGAAAAATTAGACAATATACCTAATACCAGTTCATTAGATGGCCCAACAACTACTGAAGTAGTTGGAAAGGATTTCACCGCCCCTCTATGCTTGTAGTCTGGGTGTTTTCCCTCAGTTGAGTTCCACATTGGAGACTCCTTTGAATAATGAACCATTTCATTACACGTAAAACATTTTACTGATTGTAAATCAGATTTTTTCGTACCATTACCCTAGTCTTTTTCACTGAAATTATGAGATTTATGTCCCATTTTACCACATAGGTATCACTCACCAAAATTCCAAAGACATTCCACAACATGATTTTTACCACAGTTTTCACAAACTATAAACATATGTATCTTAACAGAAGACTTTTTTGAAGAGTTATTCCCTTTTGTCGGCCACCTCGACCTCTTATTCTGTTTTATCATAAAGAAAACCTGATCATCGGCAAACTCCATTTCCCCTTATCTGCACATCGAACAAGTTTTTCATAACTTTTGAACTCATGAGAAGATGAATCCCTTAGATACTTTGGATTTAATCATGAGTAAAAACGGTTTACTTTAATATCAAGATCTAGTATGAGATTTGAAGCCTAACTAGACAGGCAAGTGAATTTTTCTGCATAAGAATCCACTGAGTCATCCTACAGCCTCAATTCCAGGAATTATTTTTCCCATCCCTAGTCAAAATACCTTTGGAAAAATTTCCCAAGAAACATACTTTTAATTTCATCCCAATCAATAGCATCAATCTCCTCACAATCCCTGATATTTTTCACCATCAACCACCACTGATCAGCTTCACCATCAAAATGATAAACAACGAGACTAACCTTTTGATGTTATAAAGACCCCATGACATAATAAATCTTCTCTAGTGCTTTAATCCACCCTTCTGCTAGAACAGGGTCATATGATCCTCAAAATGATGGGGAATGTTGCCTCATGAAATGCTCTACTACTGACTTGTTCCTCTGTGGTTGATCTGGATGATCTCGTTAATGGATACCACCACTATTTAGAGCATGAGTCAATTGTGCCATCACTGCAACAAATTGTTCAGTTCCGATTCCAACAACCTCAGGTTGCTTATTTGGAAAGTTTATTCATCCTGATGTCATCCCAACATAGCTACCATGTTTCGTCTATGGAAAACCATTCTGAACACATAGATATCATAAGCGAAGTAACATGGTAATATGAAAATTCTATATCATTTCAATATTAATATAATTTAGTTTATGGAGATTAATTTAACAATACCCTAACTCCTAATGTTATCTAAACTGGCCTCTGATACCAACTATAAGGACCTTGCCTTAAACATTACATAATCTTGAATTAAATGAATAATTCACATTTAGGATCTCTTCAGGTTTATAGTTTTAGAGAATTAGGTCATAACAATTAAATTACATCTCAAATGTTACAAAGTAGACACTCCTACATAGTTCCTATCTATTCACAAAATAAAAACTCTTAAAAAAGATTCATGACTTGTTCAATTTTTTAGACAACATAACTTTTCCTCGATCCCATACTTAACCATATTCATCTTTATGTCCTACGAAAAAATTTTAAAACATGGGATAAGCATAAAAATCCCAGTAAGGGTTATAAAAAAAATAAACAAACCATTAGTTCATCGATACTTACATATCATATGCTCTTTAACATACATCATGAAATCCTAAGATTTATATAGTAAACACAAATCATAAATGTAACTTGTGGAATCTATAACACACTTACTTTGTAGCTTTCACAGCTACGTAAGGGAGTTACATTTGGAAAATCCATCAGAGTTTCTTCCCTAAACCCCTTAGGATAAACATTCATGTTTACATCCTTCACGTTACCCAATGCATTAGAAATCTATATTGGGCCCACCCGCCCATGGTTTATGATAGACCACCCGTATACATAATAATCTCCAAAACCATAACATATTCATAACCCATAAAACAAATATAAAATAAAAATAACATTTCTACATTTCCATCATAGTGTATCATTTAAATTTATTGACATAAGAAATACATTATAAAAACCACTTTTAATACCAAAATATGTAACATTTTATATATTATTTTTTCACTTTTTAAAACATTATGGCTTGTTAAGGAAGCCAAAAGATCAATTAATACTCATGGTGGCAGAAAAGGTCATTTTCACCCCTTACTTTAAAAGAAACATTTTTTTTTCTTTAGTAAAACTATTCTTAGAAAAATATTCCCTTTGAATGAAATGAAAAGTAAAATGTGTTTATACATAGTATAAAATAATGTCATGTATAGAACAAAATATACCTCAGTGAAAGGAGATTGAGACGTAGTCCCTTACATCATGTCCAAATTGACTCATTAATTCTTGAGTGTCTTGAATAATAAACGAAAGTTAATTTCTACTTGCTTAACATAATTTTTCAAGTTTATTATTCCTTTTATATCACTTATTACCATGTTATAAAAATTAATTAATTATTAATGTTAATAATGGTCGTTTTGTCGATATTTGGTACTTGAGTCAAAAATTGACTTCTTATATTTACATGTTATCTATGTGGTCAAAATTCTATTATCTACAAAATGATATTAATGATTTAGATATCATATATATCTTATATATCCAGTATATATATGTATTTATAATATTACATAACATTTTTAAGTAAGAAATGAAATGCATTGTTCATGGATACGGTAAGTCGTACGTATGCATGAAGGCTACTTTCATTTCTATATATTATTTTAATGTAATTAAAACATAATTATACATAGGTATATTATAATTTAGGTATAATATCATATATAATATAAATAACTCCATCCTTTAAACATCCCACATAGGGCATTAACGAGTCATATCACTTTGAGGGGAAGGTAATCCACAGTTCCTAAAATGAAATTATCGTGTTTACCCATAATGGAAACCATAAAGGTATGCTATAAATGAAAAATACAGAAGCATAAAGAAAAACATAAACATAATTTATATCATATATAAATAATGTGTCCTCAAAATGGCCACAACAAGAGGAGGTAGGATAATATTGAACAATCATCGTTTCGTGAGGTGTTAGTTTGTCGTCCATAGAAACAATATCTTCTTTAACCTTAGATGGGCGTGTGTGTAAGTGTAGTTTGAATACATCTCATAACAATAACCTAGTATATTAAGAATACTGGTGTTGTTATAAAAAAGGAATAAAAATATTTTAGATGTTGGAGAAGTAAAATAAAAGAAATGAATTTAAGAGAAACTCTTACCTTTAATTCGGGTAACTCCCTTTCGTTTGAACCAAAATGACTTCTTGAAGGGCCTTATGCCTAAGTTAATGATTATAGGTGGAATATATGAATCTTTAAATATTATTTCGGTAGATGTTGAATGATCCAAGGAAATTCTAAGTGTATGGAATGAGTTAGAGGTGAGTGATTTTTATAAGGGGGAGGAGGGGCTCTTTAAGAAAGTGTGAAAATATTATTTAATTATATAATTATTTTCAGTTTATAAATGTAAAAAACATATTAATGTCTAAGATTAGATGATTTATGGTTGAAATATAATCCTCAAAGAATAATTGGATAGGTTTTGGATATTATTTTAATCTTTATAATATTATTTATTTAAACCATCTATCAATGAGGTGAATAAAACATCACTATTATGTCATAAATAATTTATTTTTTTTATATCTAAAAATTATAAAACATATACCATGATGTATAAAATATTTTTTATTTCCAAAAAAATTTATTGTTGAAAATATAACTTATATAACCATATATAAAATTTAATTTACTAAGAGCTATTTGTTTATGTCATTTCTATCTTTAATTTAAATTAATTAATATAAAGTGTCATTATCCCACTTAAGTGGATACATGGGGTACCAAAATATACCCAAGTATGCCAATGGTCGTCCATTACTCATCCAAAAATTTTATGAAAACTATGAAGGTAATTTTTTATTATTATTATATTCTTTTTACCTTGAATTACCGTATTTACCTTTAACCGCGGAAAATAAAAGTCAAAAGATACTATTTACCAAAAAATATTTTAATCTCATTGAACCAAATATTACATACTAATAATAACCATGTATATCATATTTTAAAAATTATATTCACAGAAGCGGTAAAATTTTATTTAAATGAAAAGTCCAATTTTAACTACTACTTAGTGGTTTCGTAATTCATAAAAAGATGATGTTTTTCATAAAAATACCAAAAATTCAAACTAAGATATATTTGATAATTTGAATTAAAAACTGATGTCTATTTTACAAAATTTAAAAAATAGAATTTGTAATAATTAATTTAAATTTAATTCCCATTGTGAAAAAAAGCGTGTTTTTAAGAAATATTATTTACCAAAATATTGACACTTGTTTATGTCTAATTTCAAATCAAAACTAATTCCGATTTCCAAAATTGGATTAAATGGTAAAAATAAAATTTATTACACTTTAAAAACAATTAAAAAATAATCTAACTATATTAATAAATTAGATTAAAAGGGAGTTTTCAATTAAAATAATGTATTCTCCTTTATTCTTCAAAAATTAAATTTTATCAAAAAAAATACCAAAAGTTTACCCAAAGTGAATGTTGTTATCCCGATTCTAAAGAATAACATTATTTGGTCAAAGAGAACATATAAAAGTGACGATAACTAGATTTAAATAGGGTTTTCCATCAAAAGGTGGTAAATCAACCTTTTAAAGTAAATTATGCTTTAAATTATATTCATTCACATTTTAAGCCTCTATCATTTATTGGATAAATGTAATATCATTTAAAAAACATGTATAATCATATTTTAGTTAGTTCTATTAATTCTCGCCAATACAATGTCAAGGCGTTAACTACCACTTAAAATATTAATATTATATTATTATTGTGCAATGTAAGATTTCAACGAAACTCATTGTTGCGTATCGGGTACGCCATCGAACATAGATACCCCTTTAAAGTAAAATTAATATTTAATTCACAAAATATTAATTAAAATCAAAATTTATTATTTCTTTATTTTCCTGGGATGTTACACTAAAATATTTGTTGATTGGACTGATTAATGAAAATTAGAATTTATGAGGTGTGTCATTATATAAATTGGGAATGGTAGTTAATTTTGTCAAATAACTATAAATGACATATTACATCATGATACATGACATAAATGTTTTTCATAGTTACATGGTATACTAATTGCAATTTATTTAGAGTATGTGACATTATAAATTGGGAATGGTTACCCATATATATAAAATGAGATATTTATATTCACATAAATAAGAATCAATTTTAATAATGTATTGTTTTAAAATTAAATGATTACCGCTATGTGGGGATGATAATTGAAAAATAAAGTGTGTTTTCCTCTATAAATAAAATTGAAACTCAATATAGAAGAACCTATACATTGCATATAATACCAGAATCCTAATCCCACTATAGTAGTGTGTAGTTGTCTGTGTATCATGATATTTCTATGATATTCTTCATCACCTAGACATGGAATAAGTAGAAAGAGAATATATGTTTCTTAATATAGGAAGTATTTGTACCTATCGCTACCTGGTTTTTCTATTTCCACTTTATTTTAAACTTTATCTGAATCATATATTAAAAAATTTAAGAACAACCCCACCTTGATGCCCTTGAATCATATTCTAGGAAGGTGAGATGACTAGGCTCTAGAGGTGGGAGGACATTGGTCGCCTGTATTACCTAATATTGTGCATTTATAAGAACATCATTTATATCATCCAATGGGGATCGATATTTAGTTTTGTAATAGTTTATTTTTCCTCATATAGTCTGTATAAGGTACATTATGACCTAACCCATTTTACGGAAGAGATAACACATAGATTCTAGTAGAAATATCCTCCCAACCTCTTAGGGGATGAGTTTCCTCAGGATGATGAGTCTCGGAATGATTCAATGCATTAAATGTTTGACCACTCTGAGATGCCTCCAAAGTGTAGGTTCAATATGGGTAGCTACATGCTTTGGGATTCTACATAGAATAGATTAGATGTCATTACCCTAGAAATATGACCTCATAAAATTGTTTGGGAAGGATTTAAAATATCCTTTTATGATTATTTCTTCCCCTAAATTTTGAGAGAAGACCATAGATTGAAATTTATTCACCTATTTTCGGGTTACATTTTAGTTATGGATTACTAGGATTGTTTCACTGAGCTTCACCATTTTACCCTGACTCAGAAAAATGACTAGATGACCATTGTGAACCTTTTGGAGGATGGGCTTGCATATTTCATATAATCACAGGTGCATATGTTATAATTGATCAGAATTTCAGAGCCAATGAACAAATCCCTCATCACAGAGCAAAACCTATGGGAAGGAGGAAATGTGAGCTATGGTGGTTTGGTTTCTTTGAATAGAGCTGGTTTATACAGCATAAGGGAACATCTTATTGATGGTACATGTGGGGGTTGTTCTAGACATATGACATGCACTGATTGTTATGTGGTGTTTCATCAATGTGGTTGTTTTATCCATAAAATGTCCCAACATATGAGTAACCCATTTGTGTATTGACCTTGTAACAGGATAGGTCATATTTAGTTCATATATTGAACTATTCCTCATATTTCAAGTGATAAGGGATCCTTAGAAACACTGCTTCTATGTACAGGTTTAGTAGCTCCATGTTAGGTTAAGGTATAATCTACTTCTATCCGATCAGGCCAAGGAGGTGGTAAGGGATGAGGTAGTCAGGCCTTAGAGGATTAGTTCTAATATAGTAGACATGCCCAGGTTAGTCGGGTTTCATTTCAAGGCCATGGATTGGTCCATATATATTAAGTACATCCTATGCATGAGGGGCATAGTTCAACACCTTATATGGTGACATGTAATATTCTTGTAGCTTGTAATTTAGTTTTTTCCCTATTTTATATAGTTGAATATCACTCCATTATATCTTTTATAATTATCGAATGTTTGGATATGAAAAGGAATACATCATTTGCGTGATGACTCTGAAAAAACCATTTGGAGTTTGATTAAAGAGTGTTCACTAGTGCAAGGAGTTACACATTGAGATATGTAGGAATTGATTATTATAGAACTTATTTTCCCTGGAGATGACCAGTTTGGATGTCATTCTTAGTATGGAATGGATAGTGACTTATCATGCTGACGTAGATCGCTATCACCATAGGGTGTATTTTACATCACCTGAGGGAAATGCTTATATTCATAAGGGAGAGTGGGATATCCAGGAGTGCCGATATAGAATCATGCTCCATTGGTATGGTAGAGTGGTATCCTAGATATTGAGTCTCTTTATAAGCGATTAGAGAGAAAGGAATGTAGAATTATCACAAGTAATGGACCATTTTAGAGAAATTTACCATGATTATTTACTTGGGTTACCTACCATGAGAGATTTGGATTTCACTATTGAGCTAGTTTTACATGTGAAATTTCTATCTATTATTCATATATAAGATGAATCCTAATGATTTATAGGAACTAAATAATTAGTTAGAATAATTATAGGAATATGATTTTCTAGGACCTAATACTTCTACATCGGGTTCACTTTTATTTTTAAATAATAAGGCAAAGAGTACCCTCAAGTTGTGCATGTATTACTGATGGTTGAATCGAATTACAGGTTGGTCTACCATAAGGACTGTGTGAGACCATTATACATAGCACATATTGTATGTTTGGGCAGTTAAAGCTTCATTGAGTTTATATTTATGCCACTCAAAATTAAGAATATGCCAGATGTTTTTATTAAATTGATGAATTGAGTCTCCAACCAAATCCAGATTCTTATGTGGCAGTCTTTGTGGATGACATCTTGGTGTATTATCATACTATAAATGACTATGTCGGTCATCTTGATATAATGATGAATACACCGACAGATCAGAAAATATGTGTGAAGGTCAAAAATTATATTATTGGATCAATATCCTTCACTTCATAGGTCATATAATTTTAGTGGAAGGTGTATCTATTGACACTGAGAAGGTGAGTGCAGTATTTTCCCAGGTGCATCCCAAGAATGTCTTTGATATACACTAATTCTTGGAGATATTTAGATATTACAAATGATTCATTCAAGATTTATCATTCCAAGAAGTTACTCATATGGAATTATGTCAACAGGGTTTGAAATTTGTATTGTCACACACTTGTGAAATAACCTTTTAAGGAGTTGAGAGGGAGACTTACTTCCGAGGCAATCCCGATTATTCCTGATGCAAGAAGAATTTAAATTGTTTATTCTGATGATTGAAGGATTACGATATGAGTTTTTTTAATATAGAGATATTTAGCTGTGTCATATGAGATCCCAAATATGAGACATCATGACTGGAATTACCCTATATTGCACCTTGAGATAGAAGCTATGGTTTATGCTTTACGATGTTGGAGGAATTATCATTGGGATGCAAAGTTCCATGTTGGTAAGGATAAAAATTCTCATATAGATACTTATAATGAGGGAATCTAATATTAGGAATCACAGGTGGGTAGAATATATATATGCAACCAATATTGAGATTTATTATACACCAGGAAAGGGTAATGAAGTAGCAGAAGCAATGAGACATAAGACTTGGACACAAGATTTCCAATATGAAAATAATGAGTGGAATATAATGGATTTGATATTTGGGATTCAACTAGAGGTTTAATAATAATCTAATCGTTCTTTTTTATAAGATTTATTAGTGACATCTTGCCTTCTAGAAATGGTGAGATTTAGATAAATTTTAGATTCTGGGGGCTTCATTCAAAGGGAGAGTGTATCAAGTGACAACCCACCACCTCATTGAGTTATTAATGATAATTTGACCCTTCACATCCATGGACATATATTGTTTCATTAATACATATAGGAGGAGATAATTTGGGAAACTCATGCCTCTATTTGGGATGATAACACTATGATTATGAAGATATACCAAGATGTACTTCATCATATTTGGTTGGAATGTATATTACAGGTTTTATCATGAGGTCTTCCACCTATTAATAGGTGAAGGTAGAGCACTAGGGACCTGATGGACTATTATAAACTCTATCCATTCCATAGTAAAAATGGAACAAAATACCTATGTATTTAATTATGGGATTGATGGGAATTTCTCCAAGAATTGATGTAATATTGGTGATCTTTAGAAGGTTGAACAAGGTCAAACATTTCATATGTATCTGGGAAACCATATCTATTAATGAAATTTGGATGGTTTACATCTTATAGTTTTTGTTCCTTCATTGTGTTCCCCAATATTCTATAATATCATAAGGATATTCCTAGTCTACATCATGGTTCTTGAAGGGGGGATAGAAGGTTTTGGTATCGCATTTGATATTTAGTACAAAATAACACCCTTAGAATAATGTAAAATCTACATGGAAAATTATAATATTAGGGGACATAATCCAGTAATGCATCCCTGATTTTCAAGGATCATGAAAAAAATACTTCTTGTTGAGTTTTACTATAACAAGAGCTTTCATGAAATGATTCAGATAGATGTATATGTGGATATTTAAAGCAGGCCATTCCAATCATATCTGTGCTTGATAAATGTTGGTGAAGAAGCACTACTGAGCTCTCATCTTGTACGATAAACTTTATTAAATGTATAACTGATTTGGAAACAAATGGCTAAAGATCTGTGGAGGTAGAATTATTATATCGATTATCGCTACCGACTATATAGTTTGAGGTGGTATATTGAGTATTTTTCCATGTTTATTCTAGACTTCATAATATAAATATATTGAGAAAAAGTCATCTATCAACTCATTATGTTGGGCCTTTCGAGACCATAGAGAGAGATGGGGCGATAGTCTATCAGTTGTAGTTAACTCATAGGTATTGTTCTATGAACGAAGTCTTCCACATATAATGGATTCTCTAGTATCTTATTGACCCATATAATCTTTCCCTATGAAAACTGATGTATAGGTGGATACATCCTTTGACTCAAATATAATATGTATCATTGATCCGAGCATGATGGTTTTATAAGGTAGTTCAGTTCCATAGTTCATCGTGTGGTGACACAACCATGATATAGATGAGACTTGGGTGAGGGAGGCTTATATATTTTTTCAATGGTAGGAACATTTCTAATATGATGTCTTACCACCATTGGAAGGGAAACTGGGGGATTAATAATTTTAAATTGGGGGTTTTAACAAGCCTACCTTTTGGGAAGGTTTGGAATTTTATGTTACTATTAAAAACATCTCATTTTATGATCATAATGAACTCTGAAGGCCAAATAGAGGCTTCAGAGAGTTCAAGACCTGTTCAATACTAGGAGAACCATAATTTGAGGAGGTAGACAGAGCCGCATGGTTAGCACATGGTTATTTCTAACTATGTGGCCTAACCGTCAGAGTATACTAGGGAACGTTTCCTCTATATGAGGGAGGATTTTCCTCTTGGGTTCCACACGTGACTCTATATTAATGATGTTGTAAGAATTCATGTATAACATCTCTCAATAATTTCTAATAGTGATCCATTATTTAAATCGAAATTCTACAATAAATTTTCATAATTAATTGGATATTGAGAATCATTTGAGTACTACTTATCAACCTCCAACTAACGAGATGTCAAAAGAATGATCCAAACGTTAGAATACATGTTGAGATCAAGATCACATGATTTTTATAGCATGTGGGATCAGTATTTACCTCTAGTATTGTCTTCCTATAATAATAGTTTCCATTAATATATTCAAATTTTACCATATGAAGCACAATGTGGAAAGAGATGTCATACACCAACTAGTTGGGATGATGATGGTGGGAGGAAACTAGTAGGCTCGAATTTTGTGGTGGAAAAAAATAGTAGTTAAATACTATTCAAACACATATTTTTAGTATCTCAATATTGAAATAATTACTATGTCAACAATCATAGTAAGGATTTGGAATTTCAAGTGAAAGATCATTTTTTCTTGAGAGAACATATGTGGAGTACTATTATAATAATTTAGGGTTAAGCGAAACTATGCCACAAGTATATTTTTACTTTTAAAATTCTGAGGTGAATTGGATTTTTGGCTTATTATTTGGAACTTCCGCCTAGAATTTATGAATTTTAAAATGTGTTCCACATATCGTAGTTAAGAAAGTACATGCTAGACCCAACTTATGTCCTCACTTCTGAAGGAATAGATTTAGAACATAATTTATCTTACTATGAAAATCTTATCGGAATTCTAGACACTAAAGAACCTGTATTGAGGAATCAGACTACTCATATGGTAAATTTACATTGGAAAAAACATGAAATTGAAGAGTCATCATGGGATCCTATGGAACTTATGAAGAAGGACTTCCCAAATATTTTTATAAGGTGAAAATATGGAATTCCGAGGAAGATATTTTTATAGGAGGGGAGAATGTAACGACCCAGAAATCTATCAATGATATTTCCCTTATAATGCTTATTTAATATAGTATAAATTACATAAAATCACATAGATAACATATTAAAAATCATATAAATGAATAATATCCAAAAAATAGGTATTTATTGAAGACAAGAAACCTATATCGATATATTTGTAACTTGAAGATAGGAATAGTAATATAAAACATATTAATAAATCATGTTTGTATGAATAAAATATATGAATCTTATTAATTAATGTATGATATAATTATACCATAGTATAAGTAACTGAATATTTTAAAAAATTATTAATTAAGTGCTGGTATTTTTATGATTCATAAATATTTAATTATAATATTATAATTAATAAAATGATTTGAAAGGATAATTATTTTCAAAAACAATATTCATGAAATATTCTTTTATTTCATTATGATTATAGTACAATTTTAGGAGACCTTACTTAACTTTTCAGAGTGTTATAAAATCAGTTATAATTATAAAATATGTATTTATCAAATAAATGATGATTTTTATTAATAATATATCTTATCTTATTTTGAAAGTTATATTCCAAAAATGGAGTTAATTTTTTTTAATTATACACATCAAAAATTTGTTAGGGTCAATTGTTTATATTTTTCTAAAATAATTGATTTTTTGAATAGTAAAATATGATAATTTATAATAAATATTAATACAAGAATTATTGATTCATAGGTGATGGATAGATGATTTAATCCCATAATATAGAACTATAATCAAATATAGTAATATATTTAGTGATAATTTTCAAACTATTAAAATTCTTTTGCCAAAATAACAAACTAATGATTTAAATAATCAAAAAGCACCCCTCTTTTCCACCATATATACCAACCCTCACCACACCTTGTCCTCACACCATCTAAGATATGAAAATTAAAAATTTCTTCAAAATAAGCTTCCCAAGACCCTCCTCCATGACTATAAGATCTCTGTATCATAAAAATATCAAACCCTTTCCCCTAAGGAGGTTCTCAAAGAGTAGTATTCAAGAGGTAAAATCCTCTTCCTTTTTCTATATAATTTCATTTCATGTTCTTTTATTTTATTATTATCTCCTCACCTACCCTGATAAAAATATAAAAAAAAATATATTAACTTAAATGTACTATAATATTGTTATTTTAATGGAATAATCCATCATCATTCCCATTATCCTTGCCCATTTATTGTAAAAAAATGGAATTGTCCTTCCCGAGGTGTTGTTTCATTGCTTTCTTGGACAAAATGATTTCATTTTCCTTCACCATATTAATGATACAATTTTAAAGGTTATGAAACACTTTAAAATATATATTATATCCTTTTTTATGTTCTGGATGTAACATATATAAATAATACTAAACAAAAATAAAAATTGACCTTGTTATGGTCAATAACTGTCATAATAATCTGAACGATTACCACTAAATGATTTATCTAATTATCCATCCTCATAAAGGATAACCAAATGATATATATATATATAATAATTTATACTTATATATGTTCATAAATAACTTATAATACCTGTCTTGGGGAATTATACACATTTTACATTGTCTCCATTACTTATAAATAATTGAATCTATCATGAAAAAAATAAAACAAATGCTCTAGAATATTAAAATTGAATCTTATAACTTATCAAAAAGACAATAAATGATGTTAATAAAATTATACCAAATAAATTACACGAATATAATATTATTAATTAATTAATTAATTAAAAATGAATATCATTGACATTGATTTCATATTCAGAACACATTTTTGCATATGGTAAGGGTTTCTACCCGAACATTCATTTTTTTCCTTCAGGTTATTCTTTCACTACCTATACCCAAATGTAATGATTATTTCCTTTTCTGAACATTTTTTATAATCTTTTTATATGTTCCAAACTCATATATTCAGATCATTTCATCCTTTTTATGGTATTTTCATTTTATAGGGTTCCCTTGTAAATTCAACCCAATACACAAGACCGATTAAAGGGAACCTCTTGATTCCTTATCCATTATGAACTAACATCTATAATATATTTAAATAAACCATTATTTATAATAAAATAACAAATTTTATTTCAACAAAAACTATATTTTTTCATTTTGGTTTTATAGAAATAATTTTGACAAATACAAATGACTTTTCCAAAAGAAATATTCTTTGTAAAGTAAAAGGAGTATTTCTCTCAAAAATTGTTCAATGATTTTATTAGATTGTTTTCCTATATTTCAACACCTTTGTTTAATTTTATTATTTATTTATATTTATCTCCTTTGATTATAATCTGTCATGTTTTATTATATAGTTTATGATTATTTTGACTAAGGATGTGCAATCTTGATACCATTCACTATGTTACTCAGAATGGTTACTGAATAAATTTACAAATTTTGTAATGTTATTTACATTTCATATTCATATATTTTCTATGTTTAACCACATTCAAATGATTAATGAATTAGAATTATCATGTGATGTGTGGGGCCTACTATAACCCCTTGATGAATCACCATGTATCATGAGACAAAACATATATAGACTTGGATAAGGCTTTTCCAATTTTCATATATGATTTCAGACACGGATGTAATCATATTGAGATGTATTGGTTTTGGCCTTAATAGTATGTTTTATAGGTATGGTATATGCACTACCTCATAATGAAATTTTTAGTTTATTATCCATTTGAATATTCTAATAGTATAATATCCATGGTTAAGATTATTTCTCTTGTGAATTGTCATATGTCATTATTTATTTAACTTTTATCCTTACCATATCATGTTCAATATTACGGTCTAATGGAATGTTCTTTTATTCCCTATTGTTTATATTATCTTTCACTATATTACTTACCCTTACAAATTGTCCGATCTCAACCCTTATGATTCATTTTTTCCATTGGTATGAAGATGAATATTGTGAATGACTTGGAAGGATAATCTAAGAGTGTTTGAGTGTTATAAATAATGTTACTTGATTAATTTATTTAATGTTGTAATGTAATTTTTACCTATGTAATTTTGATACCAACACTACTAAATTGATTGGTTCATTGGGATGTGATTCTTGTATCTATACTAATGTAATAAATTTAGGCACCGACTCCTAGCTATTAGGTTCAAGGTGTTTACCCATTAAGATAGAGTAATATATTTAGTTAATTTCACAATTTCCCTTTATTAAAATATTAAACCCTGAGAAACCCCCTATAATGTAACAAATAAATAATATTATTTTATTCCTTGGAATTATCTTATTATTTCAATGATGAATATTATTTTGTGATCTTAAAAATCAATATTTATCATCGAACTTAATTTCAGTGTACTTGTACTCATAAACAATTATTGGATAATTGAATAAATATTGTCATTTAATTCATATTATAAAAAATGATTATATATTTTATTCAAAAATGGGGGAATAAAAATTAATTTGATATTGACATAAACAAATAAACTATTTAGTTAATAAATAAATAATTAGGTATTACGACACAAAAAACAAGGGATAAATAAATATTATATAATCATGAAATTGAACTATAAACTTGTGAATATAATTTTATTAAATATATTTAAAATATATTTTTAAATAATGAAATATATTAACTCTCGGTAGGGATAGAAATAATTTTTCCGATTGTAAAATATAAATAATATTTTAATTAGATCAAATGAAAAAAAATTTATGTGATCCTTTAGTCCTCTTATTGAGTGGAATTAGGTGATATTTCATAATCTCCATGTTTATTTTTATATAAATGGGTCGAGGAATTGATATAGGAGGAAGCTATTTTGCAATGATAAAAATCACATATGAATGCTCACTATGTAAAATAATCCATTTTTTCAGATAGATCATCCTGAAGAGTGCATTCTTCTATCATGAACTTTAATTCTTGACATATATTTCATTGATTATCCGAAATGAACATGTATACATCACCATGTATGTGGAATTTATTTTGATAGTTCTATTATATTAACAGGGTTGATATATATGCTTCCATAAATATGGAAAGAACAAATCCTTACTCGATTTATTTACTAATAATATATCATCAATGAGATACCGAACATACATAACATTATCATGATCATATTTCTTCACAGATTACAAAAAATGAATCAATTTTCATGAGTCAAGAAAAAAATATTTATAAAATTAAAATATAAGGATTATAATAAATGCACATAGATAGGGATATCCTATGACACATGGACATGTTGAATTTTTTCAGGCGGGTCTGTTATCAAGATCTTAAATCATAGAGATTAATTTGTTTAAACTTTATGAGATGAACTCTCATCATTATATGTGTAATCAAACCTAATAGTTAAAATAATATGTACCCCATCACATAATGATATTATAATATTGAAATAGTTTTATGAATATCTCAATAAAATTTCATGGTTTTCATCATATTAGGGAAATTTTATGCTATTTTCAACATGATATAAAATCTCTGACATTATTACATTGAAGAAAAAAATAAATATTAGTGATATGCTATAAGATATTTTATTAATATTTACATTATTGAATGTGAAGAAAATGTAATGTAAAAAATGTTTTTTTAGGATACTAACTCCAGTAGACTCACATTTATACGAGAGAAAATTACTATTGACTTTCAATATACTAGGTATCACATGATGATCATGTTTTTGATAAGTTACAGATATATTGAGTTGTCCCATCATGTTGTATTCAATGGAAACTCTAGTCATAAAGAAGTCACCTATCTGAGAAAAAACCCTCATGATATGATATTTCTAAAGTATGTGCTTCATTCTCTAATGTGACCTTGGATCCTATTCTAAATAAAATTTCATAGTATTATCAAAAGAATATGTGATAAGGTATTTAATCCAAGGAACCATGCCGCATTGATTAGAAACGTTTTTTACCCAAAACTCTTCTTTATCTACCTCAGAAACCAAAATAAACAAGGAATGAATAGTAGAATCAGTAATCATATATTTCATTGACCTCTTCTATGCCACAAAATATCCATTGAGAGTGAATATGTATCCTAAATATTATTTAAAATTGTCTTGTTCTATTTAGAAAATAGCATATGAAAATACAGTGATGACTAGTTCCTTATCGCCTCCATAGACTATAAGAATATTCTTAGTATGACTTAGAAACTTAAGGATAATATTGATTTCCTTATAATGGTAGAAACCTATATAATATTGATATCCTCTAACTATTCTAAAGGTGTAAGAAACATATAATATTGTTCATAGTATATAATACATCAAGAAACCAATCCTTAAGGTATATGGAGTCTTTTATATCCTCTATCTTTTAAAATTTATTTAGAGAAACATTTTCAAGGAAATATGAATTCAACGTGACACTAGAAATAATACCCTCTTTTATTTTTGAAAATTGAAGCTCATTAATATTTTTTTAATGTATGTACTTTGACTAAGTCTATGTAGACACTTTGATCTATCATGATGGATCTTGATCCCAAGAATATATGCCTCTTATAGTATATCCTTGTGTAGAATATTGTATTAAAAAATATTTAATATAGTATATGAATTGTATTTTGTTTCTAATGAGATGTATTTAATCAAAATAAACTATCCTAAAAATGACTGCACTCACACTAAACTTGTTAAAGACAAAAGGATCATATTTATTATTTATGAAACAAAATTATATTATGGATTTATCAAATTGAATTTTCAAGGCCTTGGATACTTAATTTAATGCATAAATTGACCTCTATAAGTTTCATACTTTTTTGGGATCCTATGGGGCCAAAAACCCTCTTACTTTTGTCATATATACATTTTCCTAGAGGATCCCATTAACGAAATATGTTTTTTTACATCAATCATCCAAATGTAAAAAATCCTGGTAATATACTATAGGAAGTGGACTTCTGATTTATTATAGCATATCAGCTTGAAAAAAGGTTTCTTCATAGTTTATTCCCTAATGTTTTTTGAACACTTTGGTAAACAGTCATTCCTAATAGGTATGGACTTGTCCATCCCTATCCAGTTTCATCTTGAATTCCTATTTACATCTAATGGGGTTAACATCTAGTATAGGATCTACCAAAACCTATAATTATTTTTGTTACATGTAATAAATTTCATATTTATTATATAATTTCCATTTGGAAGCTGTTATGATACTTACTACATTCTTTTAGATTATAGTACCATTATTATCAATTAATAATTAGTTAACTTCAGTAATGACATGAAACAAATATCAGTATACTTCTCTAAACTCCCTCTTACTCCTACACAGTATTAGTGTCTTTATAATTTCATCTTCCATGGGGATTTCTGGAATCTATTTTTATGCCAACCCTTGTTTATCATGATTGTGGTCATCAAGATTTTTTATATCACTCCCACTATCTTCATTAGAGATGTGAACCATTTCAATAAATGTGTGGTATATATTAATAAAAAATTTATCATCTAATGAATTTTATGGGTAATATAATTTATTTTCATTAGGATACCCTATACACATAAACCTATTGACTCTAGGTTCATGTTTGTTTCCATAAGATATTATTAAAATTGATTCAAAAACAAACATTCATAAATTAAATAACATTGGTTTATTTCTATACCGAAGATGATATGGAATACCTATTATTACATTAATTGGAATTTGGTTTTGTTTGTATATTGTTGCCTATAATTATTATCCCCAAAATTATAACAGAAGACTCGCATGACTCATCAATGATATCAACATGTATAATAGAGTTTGGTTCCTCCGTTTGATTAAACTATTCCATTATGTTGAATAAGGAAGATTGTGTTGGAATGAAATTAAAAACACCGATAAATAAGTATTGATTATGATACTATTTTCGAAGATCATAGTGGAGTTTCTATGTATTCCAACCAATATGGTTCTCAACATCATTCTTATATTCCTTGAGTCTGTTAATGGAATCTGACATATAGTTCATCATGTATATATATCTATATCTACTAACGTCATTGGGAAATTTTATTAGGTATGGTTATCCACCCCTATTATCAAGTAGAAATAGTCTACGATCATCAGTATGAACCGACAAAGAAGAATAATAGACCTTTCTCATTTTCCACTAATTTTGGATTTGAATATTTATCCATGTAAAAATTCATGAAATACCCAATGGAGTATTAGATTAAATGAGTAAATATAATCCTCTTGGTGTAATATAGCCAAATTTGTTTTTCATTTAAAGACATATCCAGTGATTCCATAGTTGGGTGTGATATAATTTATGTGATGTATCTTGACTCTGTATATTAATAAATTGGTTTGTGTAATCCAACCTATAAATGAAATTATTTAAATATGACTTACCATAATAAATAATTATTGTTTAATTGAGGATACAGTAATTTCCAAACATGAAAATAAGCCTGTGAGTAAAATTTTTATGGAATCTTTGGGCACATAATAATAATCTTATATAACTATGATTATTATAGTCGTAAATGTGAAGTGGTATTTCCCAACAGCCAAAAAAATAATTCTTGATCTATTAACATCTCATAGATCTACCTCACTTAAATAAATCATCCAAAATCTAAATAATTCCTTTTTAAAGACATGTTTGAAAAGAAAAGTTTTGGATCTAATACCCAATTTATAGAAACAAGTACATTATAATCAATGTTGAATGAACTTGAAGACCCCCTACAATTTTTTCTTCGGTAAATATTTCTTCTAGTCACCTTTTATACCACATGTAAAATAAAAAAATATTCAATTTTTATGTTTTCCTGTTGGACATCCTCTTCTTAGAAGGGCATTCAGAACAATCATGAGACCTTGAGTTAGTGATGGATCTCTTTTTCTAACCTTTTCATTTTATTCACCATGAGAATGGAGTGTTCTTCATGCTTCATATCCCTATAAACATGGTAAGGATTTGTAATAAGACTCGGCAGAGTCTTGTCTATTTTGTTCATATTGAAATTGACCACAAAACTATAGAAAATAAAATGAAGTAATGAAATAAAGAGATCAATGCATTATTCATTAGGTAAATTGAAACCTATAACATATAGGATACCAATGGAACCAAATTATTTGACTACATGTTCCCATATGGAACACCTTCTTCATTCTTTATCGTAAATAGAACCTTAGAGATATCAAATTGTTCATGTATTTCTCTCAATTGTTAAATATCATATTCATACAAGAGCGTGATATTTGTTTCCATGTCTTTATTAAGAATTATGAGTTGACATGAAATGAATACCTACATTTTACAAAAGACATCAAAAATGTAATTCATGGGTTTTTCATAGATAGAAAAATCTTCATCACTCGCCTTCATAGTAAAAATATCAAGTGTTGTGGATTCTAGCAAGCATGATTTACATTCATAGAACAACAAAACCCATAAGAATCTAGACTATTTGTGGACGTTAATACTAGTTATGAGATGATATTTTAAAATAATTTATCATTGGGATAAGGTGGATATCGAATTAAAAATTATTATACAATAATAAATATTATTATTAGTACTTCTCTTGATTATTATTTTTATAATAGAAATAACTAATTTTAATTTTTGTAATTATCCCACTATTTTAAAAAATACTAAACATACGTCACAATTAAAATCAGAATGTTCCATATCTATTTAAATTCTAGTTGAAGGGATCTATATTTTCTTCCATTTTATTTAGACTACTTATATGAATACCATAAGAATTTTTTTTGGTAGGCAGTCTTGCTAATTTTATTCTTTTATCACATTTTTATGTTGAGTTGAATCCCCAATCTTGAAATTAGGATTCATATTTCTTCAATAGTGGCCTCCAAAATATCATTTAATATCCAATTAACATTAAATAGAATACAATATGGGATAATTTTCACTATGATCTTAGATAAGAGTCCTTGTTAATTAAATATTCACCAAATTATAGCCTGAACAATGGCTTTAAATACAGATTACCTAAATTCTAATAATATAAGGAATAATAACGTAATATTAACATGATGGAGTATTTTTTATTGATTAAATATTATAAATTAATATTTTGAATGTTTTTTTATTAAGTGTATCTTATTTAATTGGATAACCATGGACTACTAAAAAATAGGCCTTTAGCAGAACTTGACATGGACATTATTAGTGCGAGAAAAACGACGCGAACATGATCAAGGTTAAAATCCTTAGACTTTTATCTAAACTAAAAAATCATTGATAAAGGGGTCCTTTATCAGGGTAAAAAATAACTAATTGGGACCATTATCAGAACATTATTTTAGCGCTGATAATGGCACCATTTATCAGTTCTTATAAATGTTCCAATAATGTATACATGTATAGAGGCTTATAAATGTTATGATATAAGAACTTTTTAAACACACATAGAATCACTAATAATGTAAACCTTTATAAATTCATTTGAAATCACTGATAAAGGGACATACTGCACTGTGTTGTTACAACCCATTGAAACACCTCAACCGTGTGCTATAATAGAACACAACAACACCAGAAACACACAAAATATCAAAAAAATAATAATTCCAAATATAGGATTTTAATGAAATGAAATTTATGACAGAAACACAATAAAAAAGATATTATAAACATTTCAAACATTGGTTTATATAATTACATAAATAAAAATTATTATATACATTCAAAAAGATAAATTTTCCTTGGTAAATTAATCCTATAACAACTCAATATATTTATGAACATAGAAAACCTTCTCAAAAAAAATAAAACACCTATATAAGAAATAAAAATATATTAGTAATAATATAAATAAATAAGATCATTGAAAGATTTAGTTTTGATAATATTGATGTACATTCTACTAAAATTGATGTCAATTTTAAATAAAAAGACTACATGAAGTCATACTGGTCACACCATGATTTATATTGAGGTGTGGCTAATTCCAATACAACTCAAATGACATATAGATCCTTTTCCAAAAGTACCAAAATAATCTGAATGTTTTTTCTCAGATTTGAGTACGTCAGTTGTATTTTGTACTAATGTTTCATTTTAATATGGAAACTCCCAATTTTGACTCATTTTGATAACATTATGTATCTATTTGATGTGAAATTTACACATCATAAATGACATAGGAATAATTATTATAAATTATCAACAAAATACAAGTGTGTTTGATCGGTTTTCATTGAGCGTCACTTTTTGAACTAAAATGTTATTTTTAAAATGATAATAGACACTGTGAGTCTTACTAGGAACATCATGTATTGAATGGAGGTGTGGATGAATCCTACATAAAAAATGAGATATGGATTTTTTTTGTAATGTATAAAAATGATCCAAATTTGTTTCATCAATTTTGAGTGGGACAATCATCTATTTTATTAAAATTTATAACAATTTTAAATAAAAAGATGCACTTTGAGTCATACCAGTCACACCATTCAACATATTGAGGTGTTGTTGAATCATACACATCCAAAATGAATCATGGACCATTTTGTAAATTTATCAAAATAATCGAAATGTGTTTTCTAGGTTTGGAGTATGTCAATTTTTTAAAAAAATCATTTTAACATGGAAACATGAACTTTGAATCATACCAATCACATTGTGTATCATATTGAGTTGATAATTATTCATAAACATCCGATGTGACTTATGGATCCTTATATTAAAGTATTTAAACAATTTTAATGTGTTTTATTTTATCTGAGTAGGTTAGTTGTCCATTTTACCTAAATTAATGTAAATTTTAAATAAAAACACATACTTGTTTACATACCGTTCAAAATGTGTGTCAGATTGAGCTGCAGCAGATTCATGAAAATCTAAAATCAATTATATATCATTTTCCTAAAGTATCAAAACAAAATGACTGTGTTTTTTTTGGTTTTGAGTAGATCAGTTTTTTTTTCTAAAATTGATCTCAATTTTAATTAATGATGCACTTAGATTAATATCAGTAATTCCATGAATCATATTGATGTTTAGATTATTACTAGAAGATCTAAATAAATTAGGGATTGTTTTCCTGAAGTATGAAATTAATATGAATGTGTTTTATAGGTTTTGTGTGTGTCACTTGTTTTTTTTACTAAATTAAATTTTAAACTTAAAACATGCACATTGAATAATAGGGATCACATAATTTACCTATTTTATGCACGATTGATTCCTATACATCACAAATGATTTATTAATCAATTGTCAAAATTATCTATAAAATCTGATCAAGTTATCTCTATTTTTAGTGATTGAAACTCTTTAAAGTAAAATATGGATTTTAAAATGATAACGGTCACATTGTGTCAATTATATTTTTTACCAAAATTAATATCAATTTTAAATAGAATGAAGTACATGGAGTCTTACAAGTCATATCATGTGTTTAATTACAGTTTAGTGGATTCTTACACGTCCCAAAGTCTCCAAAAAATCATAACTATCAATGTTACCATGAATTCAATTGAATTTCTTTATCGAATGGAAAACACTTCACAAACAGCTTCAATCAAGCCACATCAACTAGAAAAAAATATTCCATATTTATAAGAAAAAATTTATTATTAGTAATACAAAAAATAAATAAATTAAACATAAGTATGAAATAATACATTAGTTCTTTTGAAATTGATTTCAATATAAAAATATATTGATTACGTTAGTGATTAAATAGTGGAGGTAATTTGATGTAACATGATATATGTCAAAACTATAGGGATATATGGTTTTGAGGGAGAAGAAATTTGTGGAATTTTTTGTATTGAAAGGCTTTCAATATAGATATAGCACCCCAAATAGAACTAAATAATACAATTGTATAAGAAAACAATTATTATCTAAGTAATACTAAAAATTAATAAATTAAACATAAATATGAAACAATAAATTAATTGTATGGAAAATTATTTTATTATAAAAACATTAACATTACCTCTATAGTTGATAATATGCGGTATAATTTCTTTTCCCACAAATGCAGTGGAGGTAACATGAATGGAAATGATAAATTCACCACTATAGGGTTGAAAGGGTTTTGAGGGAGAAGATGTTCGAAGATGTTTTGGTGTGTAAAAGAATAAAAGATGCACATAACACCCCAAATTGAACAAAAAAATCCAAATATATAATAAAACAATTATTATGCCAGTAATAGTAAAAAATAAACATATATATGCAATAATACTTTAATTTTATATAAAATTATTTTACTATGAAAACATCAGGATTATATTGGTGATTGAGCAAAAATAATGTTGTTGTACTTCTTGCAAAAGCATGACATGTGGACACAAGTATTCTAAAATAACTATACTCTAAATGGAATAATGAAAATTATATCAATGTTTCATTATATAATTTTATTGTAAAATAAAGAAAGTATATAGTAGCATTAATTCTACATCTTTCTAAATGGTTTCCTTAATCATATCTTTCTCTTCAGAGGGATTGGTACCATCAGCTTTTATTGAGGACATTATCTGCATGAGTAGTCACAAATTTCATTTATATTATTGTAATTCAATAAAGAACATATAATACTATGGGGAAAAATAATATATTATAAAAATTTTTACCTTCTCATTGAACTTTCTTTCGTTTTTAATTGTTTCAAGGATTTTGTTCCTCTATCGAGTATCCAAATCCACTCTTTGTGTTCCCATATGACATACAAAACACTATATAAAATGGGACAAGAATGAATTGATTGTGAAGTCCCATTGAAAGTGTCAACTTCTATTTTATACAGATTTGAAATGAAGAGAAAACAATCTAGGCATGTTTTCTTGGTTTTGTCGATGTAATTCGTGTTTTTTTCTAAAATGATACATATATATTGAAAAAAACACTCTAAGTAAGAACAAACACACCATGAATCGGATTAAGGTAAATATGATTCTTACACATCCCAAATGATATATGAATAATTTCCCTAAAGTATGAAAACAATCTGAATGTATTTTCTTGGTTTTGAGTAGGTTAATTGTCCTTTTTATTAAAATTGAAGTCATTTTTAAATAAAAAGATGCAATTTGAGTCATAATTGTCAGACCATGAATCAAATTATTGTGAGGATAATTATTACACATCCCAAATAGATTTTGGACCATTTTTATAAAGTATCAATGTAATCCAAAAGTGTTTACATTGTTTTAAGAACATGAGTTTTCTTTTTTACTAAAAGGTCATTTTAAATTGGAAACACAGACGTGGAATCATACAGATAATATCATGTATTGGTTTGACATGAGGCCAATTCATACCTTTCAAAAATGAAATATGAATAAATTTTTTAAATTATTAAGAACATCTGAGCACATTTTCTTAGTTTTCAATGAGTGACATTTTTTGGAACTAAACTGTCGATTTTAAACTAATAACAGACACATTAAGTCATACAGGACACATCCTGCATCATATTGAGATGTGACTAATTAATAAACATTAAAAATTAATTATATATCATTTCCCTAAAATAGAAATACAATATAAATGTCTTCTCTCAGTTTTGATAAGGTCATTTTTCTATTTTAATAAAATTGATGTCATTTTAAAATAAAAAGACACACTTTGAGTAGTACAAGTCACATAATGCCTCAAATTGAGGTTCAATTGATATCTACACATCTTAAATTAAGTATGTATTGTTGTCCGAAATTATCAAATCAATTCCAATGAATTTTTTAATTTTTGAGTACGTCAATTATTTTTACTAAAATGTCATTTTAAACTAGAAACATGAAATTTGACCTATACCGATCACATCATGTGTTAGTTTTATATGTGTCTAATTCTCACATGTCAAGAATGAATTATGAATCGATTTCCAAAATTATCAATAATATCCATGAATTTTTTATTTGTTTTCAGTGAGTGACATTTTATGAACTAAACTATCAATTTTAACTTGATAATAGACCCATTGTGTAACCACCCAAACTTTTATAAATGAAAATTATTCTTGATCTAATTAAATGTATTATTATGAAAAATGGTTATATAAAATATACACTTACTTGGTTTTATTTTTTTGGATTTCATAAATCCATTATTAATTAAGACTATTTATAATATAGATGTTGAACAGTGATCACATGATTACTATAAAGATAGGGATTTAAAAAAAATCCAATTTACTCAGTTAAAGGAAGTTATGGCCTCATCTTGTAGACTTTCCAAGTATGAAGCCCATTTTTTGGATCATGGAGAGGATGTGGCATCATTGGGATTCTCTCTTGATGAAGGCCATACTGAGCTTCAACATGTTAAGCTTGAACATAACTATAATGCCCCGACCCTAGTTTTCCAGAGTCGGTTCATTATTACATAACATTAGCATGATTTCAAGGAATCAAGTCCCAAAGGACAGATCAGTTTAGCAGTCTTGTAAAATAGATTACAAACATGAATTTTAAATTATACTTTATAACATACAACAGAACATAAATAATCCTTTATGAATTCCATTATTCCCTTAGTTTAAACCCACATATTAATCACAATACACTTCTTGGAATCCTTAGAAAAATAAGACATATAAATGGGTGAGTTGAGATGCATAGTATGGATAACAATATAGTGGATTCTTTCATAAATAAGAATAAAAATTTAAGTCAATGTATAATACTAAAACAAATGCCTTTTAAAATTCAACTTCAGCATAATATAGAAAATATAAAATCAAATAATTCCATTTAATTATTCACATGGATATTATACTAGTCAAATAATCGTATGAAATATCAATAGACACTTTCATAATCATGTAAAGAATAATTATGGACTTTAATTTCTGTGTCAAGGCCTCATTCCAAGTCCTAGGGGCAAACTGTAACTGGAACCCAACCCGAAGAGCCTCTCTAATTAGACTCCAACCCGTAGAGCCTCTGTTACCAGACTCCAACCCGTAGAGCCTATGTAAACGGACTCCAACCCAAAGTGCCTCTTTAATTGGACTCCAGCCTAGAGTGTCTGTTGTAAACGGACCCCAACCCGGTGGGCTTACTTTTACTAGTCCCCAACCTGAAACATACTAGTCCAACACATTCATCTAAAAAATAGGATGGATTATAACATAAAAAATCGTTAAAAAACTATAATACAAAATGTCAATACTTTAACCATAAACCATGAACGATATAAAAATAACTCATCTATAATCAAATATATCACAAAACCATAAATACAATATTTAATATTTTTATCATAATAAATCAACTTCAAACAATTGTAAAATTTATAAAAGGATGTTGACATAGATGAAAATGATTTTTAAAACTCTTTTTGAGAAATATCCCTTTTTCTTAAAAACATTTAAAAGTCACAAAATTTATAAAGGAAGAAATTTAAAGACATTTCTGAATTATAGTGTCACATACCACTTTGAAACTTTTGAATGGAATTAAAATTTTAAAGAAAACATTCATGTCCATATAAATAAATCCTTAAAACACATTTTGAAAACATGTACATTAATGAGAATTATTTAGAAGAATAAATAGTTAAAACATTTAAAATGATGTTTTAGTAAAAAAAGACCCTTAAAAATAATCGCATTGAAAAATCTTTTTTGAATCATGGACATGTATAATAAATATTTCCCAGTAGATACTTACGTAAAAACAACCTCAGACAATAATGAGATTGTAAAATTAACAATTACCATGTTGTAATCAATCGAGTCATATGACCAAAAGTTGTTAACCAAAAAATAATTCACAGAATACCATTAATATAAATATAATCAAGATAATATATATCAAATGGATGTACACAATACACCACATTCAATAAGTGGCGAACAATGGAAATCTCATAGAATTAAATGTGAGATAAGAAACCCATTACCTTGTACTTTCTTTAGTGGAGGGTACGTTTAACCTCCTATATAATGACCTTAGTATGATACTAAATTATACCATAACCTTGTTATTTTTTATTATATCATACATGATTAATTTATGTATTTATATTACCCATTTCATAATAATTTCCATGTTAAATTAACATTTCTGGTAATAATCGCTTTCTTTATCATATGTATTTTAACTTTTTATTTTTGAGCGTATCACTTAGATCCTAATTTAAATAATTCAGGAATATAAACCTTGATTTATTTATAATATATTATTATAATATAATTATTTATAACAGATAGATTTATGAAATGGAAAACACCGTTTATGGAGAGGGTATGCCATACGTACACATAAACGTTATTTATGTTTTCATATCACATTGAACATAAGTAAGTGAATAAGATATATATAATACATACATATATATTTCTCCATTATAATTTTTCTATTATATATTACATACATATTAGTAATATATATTTTTTATAATCTTCAATGAATGGTGAACGTGGAAATGAATCTCATCACGTCGTAGAGATGATAATCTGCACGTACGCATGAGTGATGATATCATTTATTAAATGTGTTGAATTGGATGGTATATTTATTTTACAAAGACATTATCATGTTATTTTAATTATTTATATACATATTAACCATTAATATATCTATCCAAATAACATAGTGTTTAATAAAAAATTACACCCCGGCGTGGAGACGGTAAGCTATACGTACGCACGCAGGGTGAAATTATCATTCATAGGATGGATAAAATAATGAATATGGTTGTGACATATTTATAATAACATTACAGTATATATAAGGTACTAAATATATTATTATTTTATAGTAATAACAAATAAAGAGTAAGTGGAAGAAGAAAAGAACATGAAAGAGGGTGGTGAAATCATTACCTTTTATTCGGGTTGTTTCTTTTGATTTGATCAAATGGGCTCCATAGGTTGGATTTATGACCAACGTAATTTCTCTAAGATGGAGGTGGGAAATTTGGGAAGATATTTGGTTATGTTTTGGCCAATCCAAATTGCATTGGAGGTGTGAATTTTAGATAAGGAGAAGTTCGCTTTTGTAAGAGGGGTGAGGGGAACCTTAGGAAAAGCTAGAAATATTATTTTATAATAAAAACATTTTCGGTTTCTAACGGCTCCAAACTGAATTATTTAAAGGATAAATTGGGGATAGATCAAAAAACACTAAACTAATAGGTTTTAGATAGGTTTGGGTCACTATATTAACCTTATCATTTAGATTTAACTCTTAGTCAAATATTTTGACATTAACCATGTCTCTTTGTATTTTAATATTATATGGTTAATAAAAAAACAATAAACTTCCAAAAGAACCCCAAGTGGTTCATTAATTACATATATAATAGTATTTAAGCCTTTTGAACTAACCTTATATTTTTAGGAATAGAATAATAATTAATAATATAATATTTGTTTAAAAAACTCTTTTATGTCAATTTTGACATTATTTAATATGGGATTTGTTTAAAGTCTCAACAACGTAATTACATAAAAATTTACATGTAATAAACCCTATAATTTTATAGTCACCTATAAAATTTTTGTATGAAATCAATACTTTAAAATTATATTTACTTTAGTATTTATAATATCATTTTTGGATTGTTTCATTAATAAAGAAAATATTGCATCATTATTATGTCATATATAAATATAAGTATTTTATGTATAAAAATAACAAATAAAATATAATATGGTAAGAAATATTTTTATCTATCCAGTTACTATTTATTGTCTAATATATCAATTATATAACCTCATATAAAAATTTTTGTACTAAAAGATATTTCCTTTTGTTATTTTTGTCTTTACTTTAGATTATTTAATATAAAATGTCAATTCATTCCCAAGTGGCTCCATGGGGTCCCAAAATCAACCCAAAGATTCTCATGGTCGTAAATGTATCAGAAAATTAGGTTATGACACTTGCTAGGGTAATTTAATATTATTATATTATTATTATTTATCCTTCTTTACTGGATTTACCCCTTTAACCACGGTAAATAAAATAATTACTGAAGTAAATATTCTTAATGTCTAAAAATAAAAGTTAACTATTTATACAATACGGAACTTCTTATTCCAAATATAAAATCCATTTTTATAAATTCAAAACATAGAAGTGGATGAAATTAATTTATAATTAATCCAGTTGTCAAAACAAAAATTTTGTTTTTATAAAATAATAACTATCAAAAGATTGACACTTCTTTTTGTAAAATTTAAATGTTTAATTAATTATAATGACCTACATTGTATTAAATTATAAAAATATATTATAATTATACTTTAAAAACATTCAAATTCATAATTTATCACTATTAACTATTTCAATAAAAAAAGTTGTTTTTAATTAAAATTTAGTAATTTTCATTATTCATCAAAATAAAAAATTTATCCGAAAATTACCAAAAACATAATCAAAATAAATTTTTAAGCCTCAATTATAAAGAAGAAGATTATTTTGTCCAATTGAATATATAAAAGTGTCCAATATAAAATTTAAAAAGGGTTCTCTATTAAAAGGCTCTAAAATTACATTTTTTGAAAAATACTACTTTTTTCGGAAAAAATGAATTTGTTCTTACATTATGTCTAAGAATCTCATAATATTTCTTATAAATTTATAATGATTATATAATGTTAAAAATGTCAGTTAATACTGTTCATAACCACTATTGAGCGGCTAATTTGGAAAGTCGTTGTGCGCTTGAACTCAGTGTTGCGTGTAGTGAATGTAATTGAATTATTTTGAAAAAAATGTACTATGAAATCTTGGGGTGCTACAAGAACCACCTACGAGAAAAGGGGATGATGATAGAGATTACCACCCGAGAGATGATATCCAAGACAACCAAGAGTCTTTCACCATCGCACATCTTACCCTTCAGTCGTATGCGAGTGGTATAAGGGGTTATGTAACAAGACATTAGCATTATGATTATGTGCATTATTGGTTTTGTATATAATAATGAACATACATTTATTTTATTATTGTTACTTTGTACATAGTTTTTTAAGAACAAATAGTATTTTTAATTGATATTCAACTAAGGAATATATTTTTATAAATTAACGGATTTTGATTTAAATAATATTTTAATGAAAATATTATTATTATTAAGTTAAAGTTTATTAATTATAAATGATTGTATAATTTTTATGAAGACAATTGAAATTTTTATTATGGTTGAAAGATTATTTTTTGTCAAAACCCATGAAATTTTTATAAATGTTGGTTTTTATTTTAGATGTGAAAATTCACATTTTTAAAAAATTATTTGGATGAAATTAATATTATTATTGGAATCAGGTCATCTAAATTATCAAACGTTGAATTTTTCATCATTTTCTGAGATAATTCAGTTTTTTGGAAAAAATTTAAAATCATTTAAATATATAATGGGGTTTTGACATTATAATGACCTAATAGTGATGTAATAAAATTCTATAAACATTTTGTTCATACAATATATTTTTTATCATTAGAATAATTTTATTTTATGTTTGTTTGATTTATTTTAGAAATCTTTAGTAGACCCTCCAAGTCTAATAAATCATTTTAGATTTTTAAATTGATTTCCTTGAGGTTGTGACTTAGGTACACATAAGAAAACCTAATATTTTAAGATGTTTGGCCATCGTCCATATAAAATATTGTTTTCTAATCCCCTTTCAAAAAGTAACAAGGGAAAAACAATGGGTTCTTTTGTGGTTTGATTAGTTTAATGTGTGGTGTCCTAAACTTAAATAATAAATAGTTCCCTCTCCTTTCATATATGAACCCTCCCAAGATCCCACTTAAACTTCACTAAAAGCCTTCATGTTCATCCAAACTCTTCCCCCATGTATTCTAGAATCCTCCCAAGGCGCCCCAAGCTCCCATGAATCGCCTCTCAAGCCTCTCCCAAGCATTTGGGATCACACTTCCAAGTAAGGGATTCCTTCCTTTACCATTTTATCAATGTTTCTTAATATTCTCATGCCATTTTATTTTCAATTATAAATGTTGGAGTATTATTTCCCACATTCTCCATAATTCCCTAATTACATTTGAATTTATGAGAGACCACTTTCTCTCTCATTAATTCCTCCCATGTACACCCGTTACCATTCCAAAATTCTGTGAAGAATTTCTCCACTCTCATTTACATTCATGAAATTATTTTGTATTATGAATCCAAATTCCATTACCATTGTGGGACATGCATCAATATAAACCCCTTAATTTCCATTTCATGTACATATAATGAGACACCACTTTCACTTTCATCATCCACTTTTATGAATTATTATGTCACACCGTTATTCTTCTGAAATTGCACCGCGTTTTTCCAAGCCAATGTCATTTTGTAGTGAATACCATCCACATTTCTCTATCAATGATATTAAACATTATTAACGTTTACTTATTGATAATAGTATTTCATTTATAAATTCCACATTTCCAATATTGTGTAATAAATGATGAAGGATAATGAATCTACGTTTCATGATCCATGTGGCACACTTATGCATAAAATGAAATGTTTAAGAAGGGTGTGCCTTGATAGTGCTCCAATGCATTGGGTAAATATTAGTATCATGATACATCAATTCTAATGAGGATTTACTCATGATAATTCATGTGAAATGAGGATTTACTCATTCTAATTAAAGTGAAATTAGGGTTTACTAATGCTCCATGTGCAATGAGCCTTGTCTCATGCTAATTCTATGTTAAGTACTGTTTCCACATTTAAATGTTATGATAATAATTATATATCATGACTTTATGATCTTGTTCTTTTATTCTCCATTTATTTTCCCATTTCCTAACATGCAATGTATTCTTCATGTTATTCCTTGTTTACTCTCTCACTCGGCTTTATAGCTTAACCTTTTCACATGTATGTCCTCAAGATATCCCACTAAATGCAAAGTATGAGGGAATGTTGTGGTTATGTAAAGGATATTTTCAATAATGATGGTGTGTGTTTTTTGTTCTATGTTGTTATTTAATGTTCCTAATCCCTAAATACACATGAACTCACAATATTATATGTTGTATATTTTAATTTTATGTAATAATCCAGCTTAAGTGTGAAATAAAGAGAAGGGTTGTAATTGTTGGTATTAGAGGATATGTTTAGTTTTTTTGGGATTAGGATTAGAAAACCCTAGTGAAAGATATAGGGATAAGACTATGTGTCATAAAAACAACCATAATTTTTGGTGGGTCTTGATTAAATTGTTTATCATGAAAATACATCACCGTCTAGATACGAGCAGGTAGAGGTGGCTTTGGCACATATCTACCTAGGTGTGAAAACTCTAACAAAGAGTTTCGGGCTTGACCTAGTGTATCCTAGTGCATGACCACATGCATTTCTGAACACTTGTATACAACACTCCCAGGGGATATTCTTTGGTAAATTCAAAATCATAGTATGAACCATTATTAAGGGAATAAAAAAATCACCTAAGAATATATGTTGGGAAGTACATAGTGGATAACATAGATTGAAGCCTATATATTCAGAAGTTAAAGAAATAAAAGTTATTTATAAGTTATTTGTTTTGTCCTTGGACTACCCTTTATGTTTTACCCCTTACATTCCTTTAATTCCAGCCATTGTCCTATAAAAGGAGGACTTGGTTAACAAAAAATGCGAAGATCAATGTGATGACTCTTCTAATGAGATTCCCAATCCGTTGGGAGTATGAATCACATAATTTTTCATGATACACTCTCAGTTAACAGAGACATTGACTAGAAACATGTGTCAAGAAGAATTTTCAACCCCCCTAAGAAAGTACACGTCATTATTTAAAGCATTATGAGACAAAGACATCCTATATTTAATGGATCATTTGATCTTTCAATCACCAAAAAATGGATTAACTCCATTGAAAAGGTCATCTCCATCCTTAAATGTTCCAAAAAAGAGAAGGTTCTTCTGGTAGCTTACCATATGATGGGTGAATCTGATCAATGGTGGACATTGATAAAAAAACATGATGAATGAGGAGGAGATCGAGGCATTGTAATGGAGGGATTTCCAGAAAATGTTTTCAATATATATTTTCCTCACATCCTCCAGCTTAAGATGTAATGGGACTTCCTTTCCCTCAAGAAAAATGACGTCGAATCCATTTGATCATACAAGGAAAACTTGACATGGTTTTCACGATTCCCCTCCGGCTTTGTAGTTACCCTCAACTGTAAGGTTGACTACTTCTTTGGTGGGTTGAAACCTAGCCTACAGAATTCCATGGCAATCTGCGACTACAACAGCTATGAGGAAATTGTATGATGTGCCCTCAAGGTCAAAATAGAGATATGAGAACCTATGGGGTATCATGGGGATAAGAAGCATTATGTGGAATTCAATTCTGGTAGTTTGATGGATAAATCCAACATTTCTAAGTAAATATATCACCCCACTTTCCAAATGTATTGAATTAAGCAACCCAGAAATTTCCTCAAGGGGACAAGGAAATACTTTAGGTGTGGAAGAGTAGGGAACCTAGACATCAACTACCACCAAGAAAAACATCTGGCTACAACATAGGATAGGAACACTCTGTTTGAAGCTCGATGTGTTTTTTATTGGTTTAACTGCAATGAACAATGAAAACATGTAAATCAGTGCTCTAATTTAAGGGGTTTTTGAGGAAACCGACAACCTCCAACATAGCAAGAGCGAACGTTTTTCAATCAACACCACCGAAGTGAACCCCCGAAAATAAAGTGGTGAGAGGTACACTAGTTATTCATTCAATAATGGTAAACATAATTATTTATTATGTTTCTATGCATTCTTTTGTATCCTGAAATTTTAGTAGAACAATCTAGAAACAACAAAAAATATTGGAGTTAATGATGTTGGTGAGTATTGCAATGGGGGAAATCATTGCATCCCAAGAATATAACTCCTCCCTTATTATAATTTTTGGATTCAACTTCTCGGCGAAACTATTTATAATCTCTTTGGTGGAATTTGATGCAATTCATGGCATGGATTCAGTTTACCTATAGAGAGCCAACATAAATTTTCATGAGAGGGAAATCACTCTCCATATAGAGAATCGGTCCCCGATTCTATACAAGTGCATGAAAGAAGATTAATCTTCTTTACCACCATCATATCTGGAATTGATATTAGGTTCTTTTGAGCATGCCTATCTCACATAGATGATTGACTCTATGGTGGAAACCATCATTCAAGACATTCCTATTGTGAGGGAATTATCTGAAGTGTTTCCTGAGGAATTGCATGGTCTTCCTCCTAAAATAGATGTTGAATTCTCAATTGACGATATACCTGGGGGGTTTCCAATATCCAAGAAACAGTATATAATGGGTTTTGGGGAGATTGAGGAGTTGAAGAAACAACTACAAACGAATATGGATAAAGGGTTTATACGACCAAGTGCTTCACCATGAGGTGCACTAGTCTGCATCGTCAAGAAGAAATAGGGGTCATTGAACCTTTTCATTGACTATCGTGAGAGCAAAAAAAATCACGATAATGGAAAAGTATCCTCTTCCATGAATGGATTACTTATTCTATCAGATACGTGGTGCATAATACTTATCCAAGGTAGATTTTTGGTCGAGATATTATCAAGTAAGGGTGAAGAAGAAATACATGCACTATAAATTCATAGTAATGCCTTTCGGACTCACTAATGCCCCAGAAATATATGAAGACATAATGAATATAATATTTAGACATTACCTCATAAACAATGTGGTATTATTTATAGATTATATTCTAATATACTTCAAAACCAAGGGGGATCATGAAGAGCATCTAAGAACTGTACTACAGACCCTACGGAAGGAAAAGCTCTATGAAAAGAAAAACAACTATGAGTTATGGTTGAAAGAGGTCTCATTCTTGGGTCATATAATCTCAAAAAATGGGATATCTATGGATCCCTCTAATATAGATATAATTGAGGGATGGCCGAGTCCAATATCGGTAATGGATATTTTTAGCTTCTTTGGGTTATTTGGATATTATCACTGATTTGTGGGAAATTTCTCACATTTTTCCAACCCTCTTACCAAGCTAACATGGAAGGGAATAATGTTTTCATGGAGTGATAAATGCGAAAAGAGTTTCAAGGAGTTTAAAAGGAGTCTTATCACTACGCCCTTTATCACACTACCCACAAGTGGAGAACATTTTGTGGTATTTTGTGATGCTTCGAAGAAGGGCCCGAGCTGTGTGTTGATGCAGAATTTAAAAGTGATAGTTTATACCACAAGGTAGGTGGAAATAAATGAGACTAACTACCCCACACATGATCTACAGTGGGATGCTATGATATTTTCATTGAAAATATTGCAGTATCATCTCTATGGAGAGAAATATGAGATATATACTGATCATAAGAGCTTCAAATTAAAATTCACACCAAAAGATTTTAATATGCGACAATGAAGATGGATATAACTCATCACAGATTATTATTTCTCAATCAACTACCACCCTGGTAAGGAAAAAAAGGCGGAGGATGCTCTATGTAGAAAGGATCCCGCATCATTATCAACGATGGGAATTGATAAGGTACAATCTTCTTAAATTTGTAGAGGATGAACATGGTAATCATTAAGGGAATAACATCATCAATCCTTTCTCAAATAATTTCTCAAACATCCCTCATAGAGAAAATAAAGGATGATCAAATAAAGAATGCAGAAATTATAAAAAGGGTGGATACTATCAGAAATGGGAAATCCTTAGAGTTCGTGATTGACAAGGATGAAATTGCGAAATTTGGGTCATGATTATGTGTACCATCTGATCTAGAGATAAAGAAGGATATTCTGAATGACAAGCATAGATCAACCTTATCTATTCACCTTTGGTGCACAAAGATGTATCAAGATCTCTGATAAAACATTTGGCGGGAAAATATGAAAAGGGAGATAACTGAATATAATCAATGTTCCAGGTATGTCAACAAGTGACGGTTAAGAGGAAAAAGTATAAATGGACGATGAAACAACTACCCATCCCAACATGGAAGTTATAGAAAATTACCATGGAATTTTTCACTGGAAATCTAAGGACAAAGAAAGGAAAAAATTCTATATGGGTCTTTGTCGATCGTCTTACAAAGATAACTCACTTTATCTCGATTATAGAGGACTTCTGATTGGGGTCAACTTTAACAGATTTACATCAAATGAGTAGTAAGGCCGCATGGATTACCACTATCTATTATATCCGATCGTGATCCGAGATTCACCTCGATGTTTCGGAAAAGTCTCCAACATGCTCTAGGAACTAAACTGAACATTATTATGGATTATTATCCTCAATCTAATGGACAATATGGGTGAACTATTCAGACACTGGAAGAAATGTTAATATCATTTTCTATGTACTTCAAAGTTGGATGGGACCAACATCTTCCACTAGTGAAATTATCCTACAATATTAGTGTTCACTCGAGCATCTGAATGGCATTATATGAACCCCTTTATGGGAAAACGTGTAGAACACAGGTGTTTTGGGATCAAGTTGTTGAGCATAAGCTGCTAGGACCTGAAATGGTCAATGTAATGGAGGAGAAGGAAAAAACCATTCAAAAGAATATTAAAGAAGCCCAATGTCAACAGAAGAGTAATGCATATAACCATCGATGAGACCATGGATTCAAAATTGGAGACATGGTATTTCTATGCCTATCTCCATGTAAGATGGTCACGAGGTTTTTAATTAAAGGGAAGATAAGTCCTCGGTTCATTGGCCCCTTAGAGATTTTTGATCGTGTCAGGGTTGTGGCCTATCGAATAAATCGCCCACCTACCATGGTCAAAGTACATGATGTCATTCATGTATTCCTCTTAAAGAAGTACATACTAGACCCTTCATATGTTCTCTCTTCAGAGGTTGTATAGTTAGTAGATGATCTTTCTTACGAGGAGCAGTAGGTTAATATCTTAGATCATGGAGAAAATGTTCTATGAAATACGACAATGCCCCTCGTCAAGGTGTTGTGGAAAAACCACAAGTTTTAAGTGGAAACATGGGAACTATAGGATGTGATGAAACAAAATTAATCATATCCGTTTCTTTGTGGGAAAAGGTAATTTTGATGTAAAAATTTCATAAGGGGGGAAGATTGTAATGACCCAAACATTGATCAATGAAAATTCCTCTTGATATAAAAAATGCCTTATTACAAAACATGGTTATATAAAATATACACATCCTTGGATTTATTTATTTTTGATTTCAAAATACGGTTATGAATTTTGACCACTTATGATATATCCATTGAACAATGATCACATGATTAGTATAAATATAGGGCTTTAACAAATACAATTATCTCCAAAAAAGGAAGTGATGGCCTCATCCAGAAGACTTTCCCTATATGATGCCCATTTTTTCTACATGGATACGAGGTGGCTTCATTGGGTTTTTCTCTTGACCAAGCCCAAGATGAGCTTCAACATGTTACGCTTGGAAAAAACCACCTACGAGAGAAGTGGATGTTGATAAAGATTACAACCCGAGCGATGTTATCTGAGCCACACCAAAAGTGGGTCACCATTGCACACCATAGAATTTAGACATATACGGGTGTTATAAGGGTTTATGTAACAAGAACATAACACTATGATTATGTGCATTATTTTTTATATATATAATAATGAATGTACATTCATTTTATTATTGTTACTTTGTAAATAGTTTTTTAAGAACAAATATTATTTCTAGTCAATATTCATCTAAGGAATCTAATTTGATAAATTAATGGATTTTTGAATCAAAAAATATTTTAATAAAATATTATTATTATTAAATTACTTTTTATTAAGTATAAATGTGAGATAATACTTTTAAATACAATTGTATTTTTTTGAAAGCTGTTTTTGTCAAAACCCATGAATTTTCGAAAAATGTTGGTTTTTATTTTAAAAGTGAAAATTTACATAATTAAAAAATTACTTGGATAAAATTAATATTATTTTTGGAATCTGGGTATCAAAATTATCCAATGGTGAAATTTTCATAATTTTCTGAGATAGTAGAAATTTTGGGTGAAAATTAAATACCGTTGAAATATATAATGTGTTTTATGACATCATAATGACCCAATAGTGATGTAATAAAATACAATAAAAATTATGTCCAAAGAATATATGTATTTACATTAAAAAATTATTTTAGGTCTGTTTAATTTATCTTAAAAATCTTTAGTGGACCCTCCAAGACCTATAAAACATTTTATCTTTCTATATTGATTTCCTTGAGGGTGTGACTTAACTCAAAATAAGAAACCCTGTTTTTTTCAAAAGTTCGTCTAACCTCCACCCTCCTCTCTCTAGATTCCTCCCATGGTGCCCCAAGCTTCCAATATTCCTCTCTCAAGACAATCCCAAGACTTTGGGATCACACTTCCATGTAAGGGATTCTTTCCTTTCTCATTTTATCCATGTTTCTTAATACTATTATGCCATTTTATTTTCAATTATAAATGTAGGGGTATGATTAAGAACCTACTCCTTAATTCCCTCCAAATGTTTGGATTTATCAGAGACATCTTTCTCTCTCATTAATTCCTCTCATGTTCACCCATTACCATTCCAAAATTCTATAATGAATTTCTCTGTCCTCATTTACATTAATGAAATTATTTAGTATTTTGAATATAGTTTCCATTAAAAATGTTGGGACATGTGTAAATATGAACCCCATACTATAAATTTCATGTACATATGATGAGACACCACTTTATCTATCATCATCAATTTTTATGAATTCTTATGTCACACCGTTATGCTGCCAAAATTGCAACGCAATTTTCCAAGACGAAGTCATTGTGTAATGAATACCATTCCAATTTCTATATTGAAGGTATTCATTTGTATGAACATATAATTATTGATTATAGGGTTTCATTTATTAATTACTCAATTCCTTTATCATAGAATAAATGATGATGTTTAATAAATCCATGTTTTCTGATCCATGTGGCACACTTATGCATGAAATGAAATGTTTATGAAGGGTGCACCCAGATAGCCCTCCAATACATTGGATAAAGATTAGTATCATGATACATCAAGTGAAATGAGGATTTAATCATGGTAATTAAATATCAATGAGGATTTACTAATTATAATTCAAGTGAAATGAGTGATTACTCTTGCTCCATGTTAAGTGTTGTTCCAACATTTCAATGTTATGATAATCATGCTATATCATGCCTTTATGTTTATTTTATTTTATGATCCATTGATAAGACTTTTGGCTAACAGGTATTGTATTCTTCATGTTGTTACTTTTTTACTCCGATACAAGGCTTTATATCTCACCAGTTTCACATTTATGTCCTTAGGTTATCTCATGAAATACTACGTACAAGGGAATGTCGTGGTTCTGTAAAGGAATTTTTCCATAAAGATGTTGTGTGTATTTTGTTATAAGTTGTTATATAATTTTCTTAAGACCCTAATACACTAGACCTATCAATATTATATGATGTATCAAGTGAATTTTATGTAATAAATACGTTTAGGTGTGTAATAATGAGTGGAGTTATTATACATTGAGTCATAATGGTCACACCATTCATTGAATTGAGGTGTGACTAATTATTTTACATCTAAAATGACTTATGGGTCATTTCTCTAAGCGTGAATGAACTACACACCTCCATTGAACTATTTTTACAGTCATATAAAACCCTGTAATTTTTTAATAAAATATAACCTATTAAAAATAATGTTTTATCCAAAAGAACATTATAAACAATCCTCAACGAATTATTTTATTAAATATTTATTCACATCCTTAGGATAAATTTAAGGATAAAAATAAAATTAATTCACCATAAACACTTCCTCCAATTAAAATCAAATAAATTAATTTCAGTAACATACACAAGACATCTGAAATTACATTGTAGCAACATGAGACCCCCGGGATGTGCGACACATCAGTTACATATTCTGATTCTTTTATCTCCCCACTGTCCATTACTTTCTCTCCATCCACTCTATCATTTCCCCAGTTTTTTGGAAATTTACTCTAGAATGAGGGGTGGAAATGGAGGTGTCATGTTTATAACATGTGTCAATTGTGTAATTATCACAAATTGGATCTATTTACACTTTTAAAGAACATGATTTAGTATAAGGGGAAATGCATCCAATTTAATTAATTGTGTTCTCTAAATGGTGAAATGAATTCCATTTTTGAGAATTACGCCATTGAAACTTGTTATTAACTCGATGCCTTCATTTCCACCATCTCATTCCAGAAAAAAGCTTCGCACAAACAGAGAAAAAATGATGTGAAATTCGGGAATGAAATGTGTAGGTAGAGACAGAAGAATTGGAATACAAAACTATAGTGTTGCACAGCCTGTGGGTCATGGGTTTCTAAAGTGTAATTTCAACCGAAAAGTGTTTTTTACTAAAATTAATATATTTTATTTGATTTAAATGATGATTTAATTATGAATAACTTTTATTTTTTATCCTATAATTTTTCCATAAGGATCTAAATTAAACTTCAAAAAAAATAATTGGTTAGGGATTTATATATATTTTATTTTTTCAATATAAACAGGAATTTTTAAAAGGTTTTTTATTTATGAAATGATAGGTTTTTATATAATTAGAAAATGGGGCTGATGGTGGTGTGTTCTTCGATCACACTTACCTCGGCAGGCAATAAACGTAAACAAGGTTCGCACATTCCACTGTCAAAAACTATAAAATGGAGGTGATTCCTCATTCGATACATAGATATATAAAGTGAATCTAACAAAATAATTTATATATGTATTATATTATTACGTTTATTTGAATATAATTATATATATATATATATATGTGTATGTATATTATTTATCATATTTAAATTTATTTTAAATATAAAATACATTATTCGATGTATATATATACTATTTTTTATAATGAAGCTAAAAAAATACCAATAAAAATATTTTTTTAAATTATTTTAATTATAAATAATTATTAATTTGTGTAATTGTGTATAAAATATAATTATTTAAATAATGGAAAGTAAAATTATTTCAAAAAAATGTTCATATAGTTACATAATATTGTCATGTTTAATATAACATGAGTTTTCAATATTTTAGTTGTTATTTAAGTATAAATTATATTATTGTTAATTAAATGTCAATATAGACCTAAAATGTATATGTAGACCTAAAATGATGAATACCTAAAAATAATTTCTAATATATAGAATTTGATAACTTTCATTATATTTTTATGGAAAAAATGTTGTAGAAACCTAAGGATTATTGGGAGAGAATATAATATGCATCGACCCTTACATGAGATTCTAGGAAGGTCCATAAAAATGTTTGTATAAGGAAATAATGCACATCAATAAGATATAAAAAAAGAGAAAAACACACCAACCCATGAAACATATATCTCATACATATTTAAGCATGCACACACACACACACATATATATATATCATGGAATTTATAATACAGATAATTTCAAAACAAATACACATTTAAACATAATTCTTTATGGAAATAAATATAATCCCATCCTAATTTTGAATTCCAGAATCATAATTAGTGAAAAAATTTCTATAAAACCACACGTAAAATTATAAGTTCAGAAAATGCATAAAAATATATATAATGATGTATATATACATAAATAAATAAATGAATATATATATCATTATAAAATATTCTTAAATTGCTAATAATATATGTAACCCTTATATCAAAATATCACAACATAGTAAAATAAATACAACACCATAATAATTTTGAAAATAGAGAACCATTGAAAATAAATAAATATGGTATCACCCTTATTATAATTTCTCTTAAAATAACAGAACAAAATTCTGGGAAAATAATGTTTTTATGAAAACCCTTACATCAGAATATTAAAATAAAATTTAAATAAATAAATTACTATATATTAATTGTATAAAATAATATTTTATTTCTACTTCACACCATCATCAGACTGAGAATTGGTTTCCTGTATAAATTTTCACAGAACCATCAAAATAAATTTATTCAAAACAGCGATGTTGGGGTATTGATGTAGACGACGAAGAAAATTGATTCTGAACAACAATTTAAAACTACCCAAACAAGATATCCAAAATAGTTATTAATAAATCAATGGATCATAAATAGAATAAAAACATAATACAATAACTACAGCACAAATAATGATATAAAATCATAACCTACAAAGAAAAATAGAAAACCCTTTGATATAGTACGAAAAATGAAAAATAGTGTAAGAAAATCAAAACCAACAAAGGAAAACACAGGCCTACCTCATTAGGTTGAAGAAAATATGAGGCCATTGGATCTAGATATCATTGGTTTCTATAGAAACCCTAACTGAAACAGAATACTGGATTTTATATGATGTTCGATCAAATAGAGTCATTGGGTAATTGTGATTCGAGTGGGTTTATGTGATTTGAGCATCAATTCACCGAGGAGTGTCGATAGTGGGTGGTACCTGTAAAAAACATCTTATAACGCAATGGGTTCGCGACAAGTTAGGGTTTTTAATTAGATTGAGACCCTTTTATCAAAACGTATTATTTAAGTACTCATAAAAGGAATATTTTATAGCACATAATAATGTGATAATAAATATTTCTTTTATCAGCGCTTATTACTTAAGCGTTGAATAAAAATTTATAATTATAATTATAATTTTTTTGTAAATATATATATAGTTAATAAATATATATAAATATAAACATAGTAAATATATTCATTATTTAAATATATTTATTATAATTTAATATTTATTTAAATATATAATTAATTATTTATAATTATATAAATATTTTTTAAAAATAATATTTTTATCATTATATGTAACTATATAATTATATATGTATATAATAAATATATATAAATATAAATATAATAAATATATTCATTATTTAGGTAAATTTATTATAAATTTAATAATTAGTTATTTATATATAATTATTTATTAATAATTATATAAATACTTTTAAAGAATATTTATTTAATTATTATTATAAATATATAATCTTATAAATATACTATGTACCTTTTAAAATATATTTATTTAAGAATATAAAATTTTTTAAATTTTTTTATAAATATTTATTTGAAAAATAATTTTTTAACATTATTAATGAATAAATACTTTTAGGTAAATTCATGTTAAAATGAGTGAAATTGAATAAATTAAAAATAAGTACACTTTATTAATATTGAAAAAATGGATATGTTTTATATCTATTCATTGTATATAATAATTCATTAATTAAAAATATGTGAAATCAATATAATACACATTTGATCAATGTTACACTCAAAAAGAAAACAATATTCAATTATTTGACCAATAATCTATGCAATTAGTTAGAATTTTTAATTTATATTAATTTTTAATTATAAAACACTATTCACTCAATATATTACTATTTAATGTAATGCTCATAAATATTTTTTAATATATAAATCATATTTTATATAAATATATATATATATATATATCTATATATTTAATATATATTATTTATTAGAATTATCAATAATCATCTAATTAATAAACTGTTTAATAGTTTTCTCAATTTATTTATTTTTTATTTTTATTTGTTTCATTTTCACTTTGTATATCTATATATTTAATAAATATTATTTATACATATTTATATTTTATATATATTATAATAAATTTATTCATCTATATCAATGATTATTTAATTAATAATAATTTTACTTTTTTAATAGACTCAATTTTGTTTTTTAATTCATTCATTTTATTTATCCAGAACATTTTCAATGCTAAAGATGTGCTAATAATGATCATCGTTATGAGCATTAAAAATAGAACTAATAAAGAGTACCCTTTATCAACACTAATAATAAACCACCGATAATGTTTATCATTTATTAGCGCTAAAAATAAAGCGCTGAAAATTGGTACCCATTATAAGTGCTAAGAAAAGTGCTAATAAATAAATCAATTTATCGGTGTTTTTTCAATGATGAAAAATATTCCATTTATGTGTGCATTTTTCTAGCACTGATAAATACCAACATTATTAAACACTAGTTTTGTTGTAGTGATCTATAAGTCAAAAATTTACTCATAATCCTTTTTATTTGAATTCTATCATTTCAAATTAAAACATTTATTTTTGTGATAGTGATTGTGCATCCACATAATAAATCATACAAATATCTAAGTAGAATAAATAAATTAATTATATGATAATTGGGCTCATCTAATGGTTATTTTATTGAGCATACAACAACAGAACCTATGACCATAGGTGAAAATCCTAGTTTACATCTTGACACATGTTTCAATATTCAACCTATCTACCTATGAATCAGGCACACTACTTTCATTTAGGTTCCAACTTGAACCACCTCTACCGTAGCTCTATCTTGAACTAAGTCCATGCACTTTCAAATACTCTTTTAATTACGTTGGTTTTGTGACTCACATATAAGGAATGGAAAACACATGTTAGGTTAAATTGAATTATATGAAACAACCATAGACACACAAGTTTGATATAATAATGGTAGGAGGGATAGAAAGTAGGTTAACTAATTTAATTTATTAATAAAAAAATAAAAACCAATTAAATAAAATTAAATCCAATAAAAGACACAATCATAAATTTGGTCAAATCTAAGGACTAATTGTAGAGACCCGAAGCTTGACATACATGGACATTACCTTACTTTTGCGGAATACTTGGTACATAACAAAAAACACACACACAAGGATCATAATAGTTTAGTGTCTTTGGAAACTCGGAACGTAATCTTCTAATCGTGGTGAAAGATCTTCAATATCTCCCATAAAGATCTTCCCTTTTTTTACCTAAAACCTGTCTTTATATCCTGTGGAAAAGAAAACATAAAAGGGTGAGCTCAAATGCTCAGCAAAGGCAAATAAAGGAAATAAAAAACATATCATATCTTTTTGAAAATCATAACCTGCAAAAGAGATCATAATATCTTAACATGAAACAAATCATAGAAGTGAAAATGAGATCCCCATAATTATAACATAAAACATGAAACTTTGTGGCATGCACACATAATCATGGAAAATCATTTCTTGTTGGTCATGACTCATTTCCAAGACTATCTTAGTGGACAAAGTCCCTTTCTGAACCGAGTCACCCTCGTTCCAGTCCTGTTTCACTGAACCGGTATAACCTACCGTTCCAGCCATGTCTATATCATGAGATATAAAATCTTTACCCAATTCATTGGAGGGAGATATAGGTCCCACCCATCTTATAATGAATCCTTTCTTATGTGTGCCACATAATCATAAATCATTCATCATCGCATAACACATGTAACAAAAATGGGATTCTTGAAACATCATGACATCATAAAACAAATCATATAAGGTAAATGACTTCATAAAAATAATTCCCTCACAACATAATCAAATAAATGTAATAATAGGGATAAAACCATAACCCTTTATTATCTTAGATGGAAAATAATTTTGATAAAACACTTGAACTCCATTCTTGAGGAAAATATCCTTTCTTCTTCAAAAACAATTTTCCTTTATTAACATGTCATACAACTTTAAACTAAAAGAAGTTGATTAAAAATAAACTTGAAAACTTGTAAAGGAAGATTCTTGGAAATAATGTTTTAAAAATCCATTCATACCGTATAAGTTAAAAAAACATTCTTTGTACTTTTGTCGGAAAAGTCAAAAAGTACCTCGTACGAATAACGACAAAAGATTCATTTCATATTCTTTACTAAAAACTCACCGATGGGTAAAATTGGATTTAAACAATTGTACGTGGATGGAAATAATATTACATATTGAGGAAACATGGATGTGGATGATAAAATACTCCCCAGTAAATACCAAAGTATAAGCAATCTCGGATAAAAATGAGATTGTGATATTTCCCTTACCTTAGGTCCGACTTGCTTTGTAAGTGTCCGAACCTCCTGTATAATGATTTAAATCATGTTATTGATTTATTCCAGAATCATATTCATTGTTATTATATCATATATGGTCCACTTATGACTTTATATTACCCGTTCTTTTGTAAATGAATGTTAAAGTAGCGTTTTGGGTAAAATCGTCTCATTTGTCGTTCGTGTTTTTAACTTGTAATTATTCATATGATTACTTAGATCATGATTACTTAATTCCAGAATATAAAACATGATTTATATATATATATATTCAGAATATACATATATAATAAATCAGTAAATGGAAAGAAATAAACCGTTCATGGAGACGGTAGTCCGTACGTACGCATGAACGCTGTTTTCGTTACCTTATTGAATTGAATGGAATTAAGTAGATGACATACATATAAATATAAATAATTCCAGTATAATTATTAGCTCATATATTTTATTAGTACTTATTATATATACTTTATAATCATTCATGAGTGGTTAATCATTGAGAATGAATATCATCGCGTCGTGGATACGGTAGTCCGTACGTACGCACGAGCGATGATATCGTTCCCATGGTCGTGGAATTGTGTTGAAGTGTATGTATACTATTTCAGTATCAATATAACTTTATAATAATCATATATAGTTACTCATTACACCTTTATACCCATCCAATTAAGGTGGTGGCGGAAAATAGATTACACCACGGCGTGGAGACGGTATTCCGTACAGACGCACGCGCGGTGATTTCCTTTTTCCGTAGGATGGATAGAAGGTTAATTAGAGTTGTTTCATATATATAATAACATATCATTATATAATAAATACCGATGTTATTACTTTATCATGAAACAACTAAAGAAGAAGAAGTTGAAGAAGAAAGAAATTGAAAAAGATCAGTAATGGATATTACCTCTTTTTGACGCGCCTTTTCTTAGCCTCCACTTAAAGAACTAAGGATGGTCTTTTAAGAAGACCAGGACCTCTAGGATGATTCTAGGGAATTGGATAAGGGATTTTGGTAGGGGTTGTCCGAGCATGAAGGCTCAAAGTTGTGTGAGGAAGAGAGGGAGGAGGTGCCCTTTTATAAGGGAGGAGAGGGGCACCTTAGGAATATCTCAAAATATTATTTTATATTAAAGTCAAAATAGGTTTATAATGGTTCCAAAGGCTCTTATTTCGAAGCTAAAGTGGGTATGGGTCGAAATCCAATCAACCAATAGGATTTATAAAAGTTTATGTTATTATTTTAACCTTATCAATTAGATTTAACTTTAAGTTAAATAATTTAACTTTTACCGTGTCTTTTTGTTTTCTTACACTATATGGTTAATACACTTACTATAACATGCCAAACGAACCCCAAATTGTTTATTATTAATATATATATCCCTATATAAGTTCTTTGGCCGAATATTATATTTTTAGGAATAAAATAACAATTAATAATATAATATTTTATTTAAAAACTATTTTGTGTCAATTTTGACACTATTTGATATATGATTTTTGTGAAAGTCATAACAGAGTTATATGTTCGAACCAAGTTGATTAAATCAACACTAATATATAATAGTAACCTATAAAATTAGTGGAATTCATAAAAAGTCTTAAGTTACATTTAGTTTGGTATTTATAATATCAAATATGTCAATATTTCATTAATAAGATAATTACTCCATCATCTTTGTGTCATAAATAAATTAAATTATTTGATGTCTAAAAATTACAAATAAAATACCATTATGTTGGAAATCCTTTTATCTTTCTAATTAATATTTACAATCTAATTTATCTTATTTATAACCCTATATTACAAATGTTTTAGTAAATAAACTTTGATTTTAACTCTTTTAACTCTTCTTTGAATTAAATAATAATAAATGTCCTAATCTAATCCAAGTGGGCCTAAATGATAATATTTTACACTTAAGGTTGTTTTTGGTCGAGATAAACTTGTACAATAGGATTAGGACATGTGTTAGGGTAATATTAATATCATTTTTACCCTTAATTACCCTATTTACTTTTAACCGTGGTAAATAAAAGTAAAATGTTACTATTCACCAAAAATTATTTTCATCTCATTGAACCACATTTTACTTACTGAAATCAACCGTGTCTCTCGGATTTTTGAAATTTCATTCGCAGAAGCGGTAAAATTAAGTTTTAGGAAAAATTCAGTTTTTTAACTACCACTTAGTAGTTTCACTATTCATCAAAAATTGATGTTTTTCAGAACAATGCCAAAATTTCATCCTATGCTATATTTCATATTCCGAATTCAAAAATGAAATCCATTTTACCAAATTCATAACATAGAAGTTGAATTAATTAATTTTATAATTAAATCCCACTGTTAAAACAAATAGCGTGTTTTTAAGAAACAATATCTATCAAAAGATTGACACTTGATTATGTCTGGTTTAAATGTGAAATTACATTCAATGAACAACATTGTATTAAATTGTAAAAATATATTCTAAATATACTTTAAAACCACTCAAATTAATAATTTATCACTATTAATTATTTCGATTAAAAAAGTTGTTTTTAATTAAAATTTAGTAATTTTCACTATTCATCAGAATATGAAAGTTATCTGAAAAGTACCAAAATTTCACCTTAGGCTAAATTCGATACTCCGAATCCAAAAATGAAGTCCATTTTGAGAGATAAAATTTCTAAAATTTAAAAAGTGTTTATTACTATTCATAACGTCTAGTTTTAATAATATTTTAATAGCATATCGTTGTTTCGTGAAACTCAGTATAGCGTACTACACACGCTATCGAGGAAGGTTGAGATTGCGTGTAATGCAAGGCAAGTCAAAGATGCGTGTTGTGCAAGCTTCTTTTGGTGTAGCTTACAACACAAGACATTAATAAAATTAAAAAGAATATTTTTCATAAAACCTCGGGCTGTTACATTCTACCCCCCTTAAAATGAATTTTACCCTCGAAATTTGTTGGGGTTATAAATGGTTTACTATTCGAAAGTTTCTTTAATAGAAACTCACATCGTAAAAAAGAATACAAAACTTGGCTTTAAAAACTAAAGTATGAAATGTAACGATTACCCAAATAAACTAATCACTGGGTTTCCACATAGGTGAAAATATCGATATGGAAGAGAAATCTAACCATCATGTTCTGATGGAGAGTGGTAGAGAACATGGCTATGGAAAAGCCAGCAATCACAAAGCCATAAATTTGTGACGATCTAAGGTACCATCTGATTCATCAGATATAAGATCACTAGGACAACATTTTTGGTTTTCATGATCGTTTCCCTAAAGTTAAAGAATTTGAATTAGAATAAATACTTACTTTATTTTGGTACAATCTCACTTTTGTTCGTGCCTTTAACAATTTACACTTCATCTCTTAAATAAATGAAGTTGAATTTGTTATTCGTGAAGTGTTAGCAGATCATGTGATAGAATGACGGGTCATTCCATCTGTCTCAAACAAAAGGTTAGCAAACAAAATTATATACATAAGTCGATCTATAATGAGATTAATCATATATAGTTCCTAAAATGGACTTATACATCATATGTCATACAGCTTAATATAATAAAACTAGTTTCTACTAAACAGGGACTTCTTGTAGGCTAGTGGTAGGCGATAAAGGCCAGTCGCACTTCGGTTGTGGGTTCGATTTCCATAGCCTTGTCCGACGTGATGGGCTATCGCCCAGCCTGCAGGTTGTCCTTTTTCTAAAACTATATTACTATAACATCCCATCAATAATATCGAAAAAAAACTTTTATCCTTAAACAATACTAACTTATGTCCAACATAATCCATTCCAATCTTTAGGCTTATCTAAAATACTTCGGTCCACTCTCATAACATAGCGAAAACGATTACCAGAGATTTAATATCATCGTTGATCCCCATATATCATAATACTGCATTCTTATCTTGTTGGTCACATTCCAATCATTCAAAGGCCCTAATCATGTATTCCATTGAACCTTAGTGAAAACATGAATACAGTTAAAATTTTACACTTTCCACATACCAAAATCCTCAAAATTATATATACTCAAACAATGATATAACCTTCTCCTTATATCAGTCATGAGCACATGAATACAATCAAACACATCATTATCTTATTATTCCTTCATTATGCGCATATCATCTACTTTCCAAAAAATATCTGAATAACATTTCATGGTTACTAGTACCATTAATCATACACTTTAAAAACTTAGGAAAGACAACAGTGTAACAATCCTTAGATGTCTCTTTATTCCATAGTACCATGAGATTACTTATACAACATTACACTTGATAAACATGTAATCATTCCACTACCTTCTTAAACCATTGACCGTGCTTCAACAATTCTTTCATCTCACATATCATTTGTAGTCTCTTCATCATCATCAACATAAATACTTCCCATACGACCATACTGATTATCTTCATGAGACATTCCCTTAGGGCATTGGTTTGCATAATGCCCGTACATTCCACATTTAAAACATTTAACCATTGTTGATGTCATAGCAATACCATTATCCTCATCCATGTTGTTAACTGAACCTTTTCTTTTGCATTTACTTGCTTTGTGTCCTTCTTTTCCACACCCGAAGAATCTTCCAGTTCCTTTGAAACATTCTCCTTGATGCCTCTTCCAACATGATTTACATATGGGAAATTGAACTTTCTTTCCTTTATGATCATCATGAAACTCCATCTTTTTCTTATTAGCCGAGTTAGGAAACTTACCAAATTTTACTTTATTGATCATATTATGAGATTGCTGATTCGACATAATAATGATGTTTGGACTTCCAAATACCATTTCATTTGGTTGCTCATAAGGAATATCATTCCATTGTCCATCATATCCTCCATTATCGTGAATCATCTTGTTCCTATCCATTTTCTAAAACCCAAAAAGAATAGTGTGAGAGGAAAGAATCATGCTAGGGAAAACAACATAATAAAGGGGGAGTACCTTCAATATCTAACATCTTAGGTTTAATTCTATGATCGTTTGCGTAATTCTAGTACTATAACCTATATGTATACTTAACCTTAGGGACATCCCTAGACATACCATAGAAATATCTCTAGGGATCTCACTAATGTTCTCGCATCCTAGTTTCCAAAGGTTGACTAAACCTTTCCTCTGATACCAACTGTAGAGACCCGAATCTTGACGTACATGGACATTACATTACTTTTGTGGAATACTTGGTACATAACAAAAAACACACACACACAGATCGTAATAGTTTAGTGTCTTTGGAAACTCGGAACGTAATCTTCTAATCATGGTGAAAGATCTTCAATATCTCCCATAAAGATCTTCCCTTTTTTTTACCTAAAACCTTTCTTTATATCCTGGGGAAAAGAAAACATAAAATGGTGAGCTCAAATGCTCAGCAAGGGCAAATAAAGGAAATAAAAATCATATCATATCTTTTTGAAAATCATAACCTGCAAAAGAGATCATAATATCTTAACATGGAACAAATCATAGAAGTGAAAATGAGATCCACATAATCATAACATAAAACTTGAAACTTTGTGGCATTCACACATAATCATGGAAAATCATTTCTTGTTAGTCACGACTCATTGACAAGACTATCTTAGTAGACAAAGTCCCTTTCTGAACCGAGTCACCCTCGTTCCAGTCCTATTTCACAGAACCGGTATAACCTACCGTTCCAGCCATGTCTATCTCATGAGATATAAAATCTTTACCCAATGCATTGGAGGGAGATATAGGTCCCACCCATCTTATAATGAATCCTTTCTTATTTTTGCCACATAATCATAAATCATACATCATCGCAAAACACATGTAACAAAAATGGGATTCTTGAAACATCATGACATCATAAAACAAATCATATAAGGTAAATGACTTCATAAAAATAATTCCATCACAACATAATCAAATCAATGTAATAATAGGGATAAAAAAATAACCCTTTATTATCTTAGATGGAAAATAATTTTGATAAAACACTTGAACTCCATTCTTGAGGAAAATATCCTTTCTTCTTCAAAAACAATTTTCCTTTCTTAACATGTCATACAACTTTAAACTAAAAGAAGTTGATTAAAAATAAACATGAAAACTTGTAAAGGAAGATTTTTGGAAAATAATGTTTTAAAAATCCATTCATGCCGTATAAGTTAAGAAAACATTCTTTGTACTTTTTTCGGAAAAGTTAAAAAGTACCTCGTACGAAAAACGACAAAAGATTCATTTCATATTCTTTACTAAAAACTGACCGAAGGGTAAAATTGGATTTAAACAATTGTACGTGGATGGAAATAATATTACATATTGAGGAAACATGGATGTGGATGATAAAATACTCCCTAGTAAATACCAAAGTATAAGCAATCTCGGATAAAAATGAAATTGTGATATTTCCCTTACCTTAGGTCCGACTTGCTTTGTAAGTGTCTGAACCTCCTGTATAATGATTTAAATCATGTTATTGACTTATTCCAGAATCATATTAATTGTTATTATATCATATATGGTCCACTTATGACTTTATATTACCCGTTCTTTTGTAAATTCATGTTAAAGTAGCGTTTTGGGTAAAATCGTCTCATTTGTCATTCGTGTTTTTAACTTGTAATTATTTATATGATTACTTAGATCATGATTACTTAATTCCAGAATATAAAACATGATTTATATATATATATATATATATATATATATATTCAGAATATACATATATAATAAATCAGTAAATGGAATGAAATACACCGCTCATGGAGACGGTAGTCCGTACGTACGCATGAACGCTGTTTTCGTTTCCTTATTGAATTGAATGGAATTAAGTAGATGACATACATATAAATATAAATAATTCCAGTATCATTATTAGGTCATATATTTCATTAGTACTTATTATATATACTTTATAATCATTCATGAATGGTTAATCATTGAGAATTAATCTCATCGCGTCGTGGAGACGGTAGTCCGTACGTACGCACGAGCGATGATATCGTTCCCATGGTTGTGGAATTGTATTTAAGTGTGTGTATACTATTTCAGTATCAATAAAACTTTATAATAATCATATATAGTTACTCATTACACCTTTATACCCATCCAATTAAGGTGGTGGCGGAAAATAGATTACACCACGGCGTGGAGATGGTATTCCGTACGTACGCACGCGCGGTGATTTCCTTTTTTCCATAGGATGGATAAAAGGTTAATTAGAGTTGTTTAATAATTATAATAACATATCAGTATATAATAAATACTGATGTTATTACTTTATCATGAAACAACTAAAGAAGAAGAAGTTGAAGAAGAAAGAAATTGAAAGAGATCGGTAATGGATATAACCTCTTTTTGACGCGCCTTTTCTTAGCCTCCACTTAAAGAACGAAGGATGGTCTTTTAAGAAGACCAGGACCTCTAGGATGATACTAGGGAAGTGGAGAAGGGATTTTGGTAGGGTTTGGCTGAGCATGAAGGCTCAAAGTTGTGTGAGGAAGAGAGGGAGGAGGTGCCCTTTTATAAGGGAGGAGAGGGGCACCTTAGGAATATCTCAAAATATTATTTTATATTAAAGTCAAAATCGGTTTATAATGGTTCCAAAAGGTCTTATTTCGAAGCTAAAGTAGGGATGAGTCGCAATCCTATCAACCAATAGGATTTAGACAAGTTTAGGTTATTATTTTAACCTTATCAATTAGATTTAACTTTAAGTTAAATAATTTAACTTTTACCGTGACTTTTTGTTTTCTTACACTATATGGTTAATACACATACTATAACATTCCAAACGAACCCCAAATTGTTTATTATTAATATATATTTCCTTATCTAAGTTATTTTGCCGAATCTTTGATTTTTAGGAATAAAATAACAATTAATAATATTTTATTTTATTTAAAAACTATTTTGTGTCAATTTTGACACTATTTGATATATGATTTTTTTGAAAGTCATAACAGAATTATATGTTCTAACCAAGTGGTGTAAATAAACACTAATATATCATAGTAACCTAGAAAATTATTGGAATTCATAAAACGTCTTAAATTACATTTATTTTGGTATTTATAATATCAATTATGTCAATATTTCATTAATAATATAATTACTGCATCATCTTTGTGTCATCAATAAATTAAATTATTTGAGGTCTAGAAATTACAAATAAAATACCATTATGTAGGAAATACTTTTAGATTTCTAATGAATATTTACAATCGAATTTATCTTATGTATAACCCTATATTAAAAATGTTTTAGTAAATAAACTTTGATTTTAACTCTTTTAACTCTTCTTTGAATTAAATAATAATAAATGTCCTAATCTAATCCAAGTGGGCCTAAATGATAATATTTCACACTTAAGGTTGTTTTGGGTCGAGATAAACTTGTCCAATAGGATTAGGACATGTTTTAGGGTAATATTAATATCATGTTTACGCTTAATTACCCTATTTACTTTTAACCGTGGTAAATAAAAGTAAAAAGTTAATATTCACCAAAAATTATTTTCATCTCATTGAACCACATTTTACTTACTGACATCAACCGTGTCTCTCGGATTTTTGAAATTCCATTCACAGAAGCGGTAAAATTAGGTTTTTTTGAAAAATTCAGTTTTTTAACTACCACTTAGTAGTTTCACTATTCATCAAAAATTGATGTTTTTCAGAACAATTCCAAAATTTCATCCTAAGCTATAATTCATATTCCGAATTCAAAAATGAAATCTATTTTACCAAATTCATAACATAGAAGTTGCATTAATTAATTTTATAATTAAATCCCGCTGTTAAAACAAATAGCGTGTTTTTAAGAAACAATATCTATCAAAAGATTGACACTTGATTATGTCTGGTTTAAACGTGAAATTACATTCAATGACCAACATTGTATTAAATTGTAAAAATATATTCTAAATATACTTTAAAACCACTCAAATTAATAATTTATCACTATTAATTATTTCGATTAAAAAAGTGGTTTTTAATTATAATTTAGTAATTTTCACTATTCATCAGAATATGAAAGTTATCCGAAAAGTACCAAAATTTCACCTTAGGCTAAATTCGATATTCCAAATCTTAAAATGAAGTCCATTTTGAGAGCTAATATTTCTAAAATTTAAAAAGTGGTTATTACTATTCAAAACGGCTAGTTTTAATAATATTTTAATAGCATATCGTTGTTTCGTGAAACTCAGTATTGCGTACTACACACGCTATCGAGGAAGGTTGTGATTGCGTGTAATGCAAGGCAAGTCAAAGATGCGTGTTGTGAAAGCTCCTTTTGGTGTAGCGTACAACAGAAGACATTAATAAATTTAAAAAGAATATTTTTCATAAAATCTGGGGCTGTTACACTGATTGTACACACGAAATGATTAATCATTTAATACATCTATCTAACATTCATTTATATTTCTCAATAGATAATATATTGTTTTAATAAATTAATCCAAAGAATTATATTATTAATCTACTAATTCATTTTACATTATTCTATAATATTTTCCTAGATATTTTCATCCATGGTGATATAAAATAAAATAAATTATTTTATATTATTTAAAACTTATTAAACTACTGCAAAACAATATACATGAAAGTAAATTGGAGAGTACATTTCTAAACTAATCAGCATGGTCTATATTGTATAAATTATTTTCATTAAAAAAATATTATACAATAAATTTGAATTAATTTAACATTATGTAATATAAAATTAATTGAAAAATATCACATGAACAATTATATACCCATGCATTACTTTTTTGTATGATAAATCTTTAGTATGAAATGGCCATGCATGAAATGATGTTTTAAGTATTATAATGAATTAATTAAGTATTTAATATAATTTAAAACCTAAAAACTAGCATGCACTATCAATTTCATAACTCATGGAACTTGGGTCTAGCTAGTTCAATGGTGTAATAAAATAAATTAAAATTTTTGGAATAAAAGTTAAAATACACAATGTATGAAAGTTGTCCATAGGGAATGTGCAAGCTCTCTACACGACATGTACTTCTATTTCATAGATATTCAGAGTACACACATAGGGATTTGAGATGAACTTAATATCTAAATTTATGAAGTACACAACTTGTAGTAAGGATACATGGTGTGTACTAATTGTTTCATATCTACCAGCATGTTCATATTGTGTATTGAGTATGCTCAGTGTACTAATTACATGATACTCCTTGACCCTGTGTTTTCCTCCAAGAAAAAAACATAGACTACCCTATATGTAGGTGATCTACATGGTGTGTAGTCTAGAAAAGATGTCTAACACCCAAGCCCCTCCACACATGGTGCATTTAGTACATGGTTCATGTATTCATTAAATGATGACATAGAATTCGCACGGGCGTCTTGGTGCAATGATCAAAGAGATAAATTGTGTAACATAGGTGTGCATGCTGTGAAAACGTGTGTCATCAAGATAGAGTTATTAGAACCTATGGATGGTTCCTTAAGATTTTATCTTTATTAATTATTAATGTATATTGTCTATGTTAGCAAGAAAAAAATAAATTGATGAAAATACCTCAGTGATCGGATGGAAAACATAAAACATATAATGAGATTTAAATTATAAGTTTGTAACGGAAAACAATCAAATAAATAATTATATATTTGAAAATGACCACTTTGATATGATTTTATGGATTCAATTGTCTTGGAATAACCTATTGGTCCAATAGTGAATTTATAAATATTTTTTATGCAACAAATAATTTTCAATGTAAAATATGTAAGTGTCAGGAACAATGAAAATTTTTACAATGAATATTGACACATAAAAATGTTGTAACCAAGAGAGGATATTTTAACATAAATTTAAAAATTAATTAAAGAAAAAAAATGTGTACCACTATATTTAGATATTTCATCATTAAGGATATATATTTTTATAACTCAATTTGTGTAGAGTCATTTTGTTGAAAGGGCTTAATATAGATCTCATCTTTTGGTGATATATATGTGCTTCTTTGATCATTGAACAACTCCAAGGAATCAATTACTTCTAGTGTGGACAATTGATTATATTATGTTATTCAGACAACATTTCATCACATTCATTAGGGATTAAAATAATATCTATTGTTCATCTCATTCTTAATGGGACAAGGGGAGGAGGAGGATCATGATTCGAATACATTGTTCACAATGATTATCCTTCTCTTGAAACTGAATTAAGTATATTTATTGACCTGGGGTAAGGGATTAATTTTTAATTAATTTCACATGGTCCATTTAATAAAATATTAAACTATGAGAAACATAATCTCATGTAATAATGTAGTAATATTGTTATATTCAATTTATAGTTCTAACCAACATAATGAGAAATATGCTTTTATAGTCTTGAAAAGTATTGTTTTTCACTAGTCTTAATATCAATACACTCATACTAATTGAATTTTTTAATAACTAAATAAATTTTGTTATAAAATATTTATTTTTTATATAAATAAAAAAATATTCATTTAACTAAATATAAAATAAATAGTTATTTAATTTTTATATTACCAATAAATTATATATTTAAGAATTTAATAATGAAATATTTATTAAGATGTGAATAATAATTGAAAAATAACTATTATATATTAATGTAACCAAAAAAATTACCTTATGAATAAATAATTATTTAATATATTTTTTATCAATTAATAAATCTTGAATAAAAATTATCTTTTAATCAGGATAATAATATTTATTCCAGTAGTAAAATATAAATAATATTTAATTGAGATCAATGGAAACACTTTGTATGTGACCCTCTAAGAATCTTCTTGAGTGGAATTAGGTGGGCTAGCATAAAGTCTATTATTATGTAGAAATGGGTCATCTCACCCACATAGGTAGAATACATAGCATTATAAAAAACAACATATGAATTCTCACATTGTACTATAATCCCATTATCATGATATGTCATCAAGAAGGCGTTATATTTTTGTCATTAACCTTTATACATGATATATCTTTCTTTGATTATCCAGAATGAACATGTGTACATCACCATGGACATGGAATTGATTTTTGACTATTTCATTACAATCAATGGAATGATATATCAACATCCATGAATATGGGTCGGAAAAAACATGACATATTCATTAACAGCTTATCATTCCTAATGAACCCGAATACACAACATTATTGGGATCCTATATCATCATAGTTTAATATCACTTATAATTATTTATAATATGTAATTAGATATTTTATTACTATACCCTTACTTGAATATAAATGCAATCTAATGTAAAAAATGATTGATCTAGAACCCTATCTCCAACAAAATTTTTCAATGAAATTTTTACCCAAAATGTATTGGGATGTTGATAGGCTTATGATAATGTTTTAATAAATTATTTATTCAATTCCACCCAAAAAATAAAAACATTTCTAGTTGTCTAGTTTTTTTGATAGAATAATTAGGCTTTCTCATGTGGTTTATATGGCTCTTAAAATTGGAAATATTGTCAAGGATATAGTTTAATTAGTTGTAGTCATATGAATTAAAAGTCATAAAATTAAGGATCTCACAATCTAAATCAGTAATATAAAATTTATGATCAAAATATAAAATTGTATATTAATTGTACATATTTGAAAAATAATCTACATATATTTTTTTAATTAAAACATGATCATTGATTATAAATTAAAAAAAATTCAATTGGAAATATGTGATTAGATTAATTTCAAAATTATAAATAAATATATAATATGAAATCCTCCAAACATATGATAGTGCATCTACTCATGCCCAAAAAACTCAAACACAAATCAAAAATCACTTTTAGTCACTATGAAAAACTAAAATATATTTTTCTCTAATTAGGGGATCTAGACTTGTTCATTCATCCATAATGCATTCCAACACAAAATTTTACTATAATCATAAGTAAAAAAATTATTTTTGATTCTCAAAATGAGGATTTTAAAATGTAGGCATTCAATATATAGTCCTCTCATACTGATTTGAAGTAATCAATGAGGTTCACTTATTCACCAACAAAAACGTGAAAATATATGATTTTCAAGTGCTCTAAAATTATATTCACATCATAATGTTCATAAAATTAAAGGAATTTTGAAGTCAATTTTTTGTGTCTAAGGTGTTGTAAAAAGATAACAAAATTAGGGAGAAATAAACGAAAAAAGTCAACATGAAAAAGTAATTAATAATTTATGAAATTGTTCATGAAAGATAATTTATGTGAAAAAAGAAACAGGAGAGGGAGAGAAATGGAATAGTTTGAAAATAAAAAATGAGATAAATTGAAAAAATTTCAAAATGAGCTAATATGACATGATGAAAGTGTTGATTTTTTATTTTTTCATATATTTTATTTATTATTATCTATTTATTTAATTATTATTATTATTATTTTTAGGATTTATCTATAATAGTTTTACAAAATGATTTATATATAATCTTATTTCAATAAATTAAAAAATTATAACCTATCCCCCACATTTAAATAGATTTTTTTCCTCAGTATAATGATGTCTAATTGAAAATAAACGAATTTGAGGCCTAAATGACCCCCCCCCCCCCCACACACACAGAAACACTTATATTTCAACAAAACAAATCAAGAAATGACAATCCCTGTAGATGTTGGGTGAAAAAATGACTTAGACTTGTAATAAGGATACAAAAAAATATGGTTCCCTTTGTTCAAAGAGGATTTATAAAGAAGGATAAATATATCGGTAATGATATGCTAGTTGGTTATAATTATTTTTTTGTCATTAAAAAATTCCACTATCATATTAACGCACACTAAATTTTGTAATCCAAATCCAAGATCATCAAAATCCAGAGTGACCATCTGAATTGAAAAAAAAAGAAGAAAATATGTTTATAATTTATGATAACAAGAAATATTTTTGTTGTTCATCATAGGTAGGGGAGAATCATTTTCCTATTACAAATAGAGCATTTGAAAATTATTAATCTAAACAATAAATCAATTATCATTGTTTATAGTGAAAATAAAAAAAAAATTCAGAAAAATAAGTCCATTATTTATCCCAAATTCGTTGTTAAAAAATTAAAATTTAATGTTTATTTATTAAAAATATCTCTATTTTGAAAAAAAAAATAAAATAAAAAATAGTTAAAAAATTAAATGATGGATGAATAAAATGGCAAAAATAACAAAACATTATAGAGTATGAGATAACTAGAGAAATTGATTATAATTTAAATAGAGTGAGATAGGTAGAGATAGGGAAAGTTTAGGTTAAATTTATTCTTCTTAGTTATGATTAGGCGGGAATCCATATCCATCCAGTTGCAGGTAAATTCTAGATTTTGTCGATGTGATGAAACCAATTGTTATTCTCATAGTATGTTTCTTAATTCTAGTGACGGTTCAACTAATTCCCATTAACTATGGATGGCCTTTTGGTACATGAATCCTGGACCTACACTGCAATAAATTGGTTAACCATAGTGATGATGAAAGGTCATTCCCAGTGAAAATAATGCTTATATGGGTGAAGTAGTATATGAGAATATAAGAGAATTACCTTTTCACCTTCCTGAAATAACATTCATTATAAGAGTTTTCCCTGAAGTAAATTATTATTTTTCATTATAAATACTAAAATTCTATAAGGAATAAAATAAAATCTCCTCCATATAATTTAATAATAGAAACATCTCTTACATTGATTTATGAAAATCAATATTTCGGGTTTCAATAGCCTAAAATGTTTTTTTTTGAAGTTTAAATATTAAATAAAACACCTTTCAAAATATTATCAGGAATGGAGACATCCCAGTGGGCCTATTATAGGATGTTTAATAATTTATAACTTCCTCACCGTGTTCTTTTAAATAATTTATTAGGTGTAACTAATAATCTTCTTAAACACGATTTTAAATTATATATTTCAAATTTATGTTAATCCATTAGTTTTATGTAATATGTAGTTGATGTTTTATTTATAATCCAATGTTTTTTTAAAATGATACCAAATGGTTATGTTGAAAAATAAGATAATTAGTCACTCACTATGGTAAAGTTGTTCCAAATAAAAAGATGATTGTTTTCATGAACTTAGTCATTGTAAGTGGATAATACATGTTAGTTGATTTGGCCTCAATCCAACAAGAGTCATATTTTACGAGAAGAGGTATTCTTGTGTCTCCCTTGGAATTAGGTAAGCGATACATGGAATTTAATCAATAATCATCAACTATTTAATAAATTTTTCAGTATTTTTTAGTAATTTCGTTTCTTTTGGAATTTATTCCAAATTTTTGGCATGTGGGACCTGATTATAAGAATTAGTAAGAGTCTTTGAGGAATGATGTGATAATGAAACTAAAGACTTGGTAAATTTCAGATGTACATTATGGTAAAAAATATCCACCTCTAGGAAGTGAGTAATATAATCCCAATTTTGTGGAATGTCCAACTTATTTAGTATATATTTTATTTACTAAGTTGACCCTGGTTTTACATTATTTATTATTTTTCTACCACTATTCTTAATAATATTTGAATTTTTTTTAGTTGAGTTATTTTCATTAAAATAATTAAAAACAATATAATTTATAATTGGGGTATACTATGATAATTTTGGAGTGATAGATGTTATTTTTTCAGTGTTGAATTATGGATAAACAATTTCAGAATAAAAACAATTTCAAAAATGAAATTTAATTTTCGTACATTGTCTCTAATCTAAATTTAAAATTCCATAAGAATTAGAATATATATTATTATAATCAATTTAGAATCACATTTCTGACTAAGATATTTAAGGAAGAGTGTTTAGTGATGATGATGATTTTTTTCACCTAAGGGATAGAGTCTAAATTTCCTTATAAAAAAATATCTAATATTTCACTATTAGTGATAGAGTAATGATAATGGGTTTTATCAAATTATGGTTAGGTTTAATAAAAGGAATATGGAATATTTTCATTTTTATGCAAACAACCCCTATGGTCCTTTCAAGCATATCTAGAAATAGTTTAATGGGTAATGACCATTCAAAAGATTATAATATTAGGGAATATGTGAGTTATTTTTTCAATGAAAGTTATATTTCAAGACATATAAAAATAAAATGGAATATAATTTTAAATAATTATAGTGAGTGTGATTGTAATCCTTCTACAATAATCAATAAATCATTCAAAAAACTAGAATGAACTTGAAAAGAATTGGATGTGTCAGAATAAATTTTGTATATGAATTGTATGTGTTTCACTAATATTGGATGGTTCAACTGGAATACACGCGTCATAGACTATGGGTATTATAATAATACCACTAGTCACATTTAATTGATTTTTTTCAAAGTTCAAAAAAAATTAAATTGGTATATTTTTAGACCATTGAGACTAAATTTAAGAAGGTTTTGAATAAATCACCATAAATTTTAAAATAATCAATTAATACCTATATTCAATTATATATGAACTTTGAAAATATACTAACCATAATGAATTAGAGTTTTACATGATCTTTTCAGTGGATAAAAGTAATTTTTCCATATGCATATGTTCTAATAGAGAAAGTGATATTTGATTTTTCATTTTTCTAGAGGCGTGATTGTTATTTTTAAGTATATAGTGCATCCATCATGATTTAAATAATGTGACTTTTTATATAATAATTATGTCATTTAGTATAGAAAGTGATGTTTTTAATCTACTTTCAATGTTTCCACCTCCTGTTTCTAGGAATCGATGCGCACACACCACATGTTTTTCACTTGATCCAAGACCACATATCCATGTTCCTTATTATTAATAATTATTCATCAATTTTTAACTACATATTCAATTTTAAAAAACCACTAGATATCATAAATAATGTAGATAATAAAAACTTTTAAAATATTTTTAATATCATCCCTAATTACCTCATGGATGAGTATATTTAGTCTTAATTGGGGTTGAATAATGGTTTTCAGGCATTCTGCACATGTATATAATGAATATAGAGAGTATGATTGATTCAATTTTTATACATCAGGGTCCATCCTCGAACATGTTTTTTCTCTAAGACATGGATAATCATTGATTCCTAACATTTAGTATGTCAAGAAGATATGATAATAGAGTAAGTGTTTTCATAGGAATATAATTCATACTTTAAGTGGAAATAAAGAAGAATGAGTTTGTTTTATTCATTTATATAGGGGCTAGGAAACATTAGAATAGAATAATGGATTTGTGTATTTTTTTAAATTCATTTTTTTATTACCATACATGGAAGATCAGTAAGTGATTAGATGTGATTTGATAATTATGTGTGTATTCTAGTTCATTAATCATTATAGAGTATGGAAACTGATGTAAATGCTTTCATTGCTTTGAATAATTTGTTATTAGGTCTGAGTTAGTGATGGTATTAGTAATAGGGTTGGATGAATAGACCACATATAAAATTTAGAGAGTTAAATTAGTTTTAAATATTAATTACAAATGATTAATTATAATTCATTATTTGTGATAACTTATAGTAAACAATTTAACAATTCGAACAATAAATTTTATAGAAGATATGTTGAAAGATGACCTATATATACCATTAAAACAATTAATTTATTTAGAGATGTGTTCAGAACTATGAAAATAAAATTTTATTTGGAATCATGACCCTCTAAAATTATAACTTTTATTATATAGGTATAACCAGAAACCTTGTATTTTCTATTCGGAGTCAAAACCCTTACAATAAATGCATTTTGACACAAACATTCAAAAACTGAACGATCCAGAAATTAGAATCTTTGAGTCACAGCCTGATAGAGATAAGGATAATAGTTAGAAAGGAATAAACCATTATCATAGAATATGTAATATAGATTGAAATCCTTGATGTAGACTTAGGCATAACCAGGGAAAAGAAATAAATGATGAATACTAAAAAAATATTAGTTATTTATTAAAGAATATGTCCTTATTATCTAAGAAATAGTATCAAAAATAGATGTTTTGTTTCTCCAAATGAGTTCATCTAAAAGGTAACACTTTTATTTTTCAGAGGGTCACTCAGGGATTTGAATGTTTAAAACACAAAAGTTGATAGTTTTGAATTTTACATCAGAGATTAATTTTATCAATATCTCACATTCTTTAAAAATTATTTATTCCATTTTATAATAATATTCATTTACTAAAAAAATTATCCATAATAAAATCATTTCAAAATATTAATTACAAAATTATTGAAGATAGGGAGAGAAGGAGTTTCAATAATTGTCATTTAAATTCAAAAAATAAATACTAGTTCAACCCATTCAGAATTAATCATATGAATTGTTATAAAATATCTATATAACATTACGTTAATATTAACCCATAATTATTTCATGTTTTTATGTTTTTAAAATTTAAAATTTCAATAACATTCCCAAAAAAAATACTCATATAAAAAACCAATTATGCATTCATTTTTGGAAAAAAAAAATAAATTTAAATTAGTTAATTTTTTATGTTATAATTATTTAAGAAATAAATTTATGAAGAGAAATTATCAAAATAAAATAGATTGAAAATTATGAAATTAATTCTATATATGTACAACCTGAATGAAGAATGAATTAACACATAATTTAATTATTATTATAAAATCTAAAAACACTTTATAATGTTTTTATATCATCACTATAAATTTTTAGAGCAAATTATATTTAAAACTATATTTACCAAATTAGTTTGAGATTACTGATAAGTGGATTGGTGAATCAATAATCCATTTATTTGATTGATTATTCTATAAACTCAACTAATGAAACTATTTATAATTTTGATCCACTCAAAGATATCTACCAACCTCATCTCATATGTAGTAGATTTGAATATAAATATAAAACATGATAAATACAAGTTCTAGTACAATGATTTTCTCATTTCATGTTAGTTATACTCCAAACATTAATTTCCCACAAATTCCAATAATACTACAAATACATAGGCATAAAAATGTTCAACTCCATGTAATTATCCTCCAGTCAACACTAGTTCAACCCCACAACCATCAAATCTTTTATTGTAGTTGGTTATACCCCTAACTATCCTTATTTATCTTATTCCCTTATGACTGGTGATACTCCCAACCATAACACGTTTTAGAAACTGGTTATAACCCTAGTTATAATATGTTCATTCTTATTGTTTATCGAGTGTTTAAATGTTTTATTCAACAAATTTTCTTCCCCCATAGGCATGTTCTATATCCATTGGTTATATAAATATTTTTAAATATCATCAATAAATCATGGCAAATAGAATTGGTCTTAAAACACCATCAAAATATTAAGTGATATATATAAACTCAAATCTCACATTTCTATAAATTTTTATACTAATATCCCTAAAAATGATCATATGGGAAAACTCCTTTTTATTTTTTATGTTTGATTCTCCTCATTCTTAGGATCTATGTATAATGTACCTTCATCGGGTCCTCCTTGGTCCGATGTGGTATGTTTGATGTATATCAGTATATTTCCCTTTATTTTTTTGGTACTAGGTTCATCTAATACCACTCTATTTGGTGGATCTATTTCTAGAGATCTTTTATTCACTTCTCCTATTCATCAACTGAGTATAATCCATGTTTGAAACTCACATTTATCTCTCAAAAAACCTATGTAAATTCTCTTTATTGAAAATAAATTATCTTAATTCTCAATGAGATGAACACCCTTATATATGAATTATTCCATTGAAAATTAGGAAATATGAGAGGGTTGTTTTTCAAATTTCTCACTAAGTAAAAATTTTATTTCACCACCTTCATTGATTATAAAACATTAGAGTCAAAATAAATCATCAATGTTTCCATAATTATATGATTCAAATACACCCCCCCTAAATCATCATATAATATAATATAGATTTCAAAATGTCATAATAATATCCTAGAATCTTTAAAATTAAGGACTTTATAAAAAAATTATATATCATCAAACATATATCCAATGTATAAACATAATGGAAACTCTTTTTGATCTATCATTACAAGAAATGTATTGTCTTATAGATTCTATCTGGTACACAATCAGCTTTCTCTAATACATATAACAAATAATATATAATTTTTCTAACAAACGCTTTTATGGATCCAATTTATTTGAAAACCACTTTCTAATGGATCATTCAATTATTTTTCCTATTTTATTTTATTTTGAGATCATAAGCTCTATATACCTGATTACATAACAATTCTCTGTCATCTCGTCTTTGTTTGATCAACTATATTTCCTATCCTCAATATAGTGGCTTTATCTTGACTACAATCATTCTAGTAGACTGGAAAAATATTCTTCTCTTGGAGTTAAAAATATATTTTGGATCAAAAAATTAGTGATCAAAATTCATACAACCTGAACTCCATGCATTTTTAACTATAACATTATACAAACTCTCTTTTTTCGATACAAGTTTATATTTTTCTATCTAGTAAAATCATTCCAGTAACCTTTGTAATTCTTAATATCATAATTATTTGGCTCCTTTCTACTTTGTTTCATGATATTTGTACATATATAAATTCATAAAATCAAACTTTCTATAGTTGTTAATTTCATCATTTTATAATGTGATCTTTTTATAAATTATACCCTTCCAAAAACATCAAACTTCCATATCTGGTAGACCCATTCCATAAATCAAAATATGATATACATAATTTGAAACCAAATTAATCATTTTTATAGATTTATGTGTCAAATATGAATAACATATAGTTATTATAATTTTAATAATTGAATATTAGTAAACCATGATTTGAATTCACAATGTTTCTCTAAAATAAGATACAACTCTTCTCTAAAAATTTCAAGTAACAAATTCTACCAACACATATTGATATATTGGCATAAAATGAAAGTATCAACCATTAAAAAAATATCTCCCCATTTTTATTTTTTAATATCCCTACACATAATCATAAACGTTTGATGTAAATTAGTATGCTCATAAATCAATCATCTCTATATATGTGTTTATTTTATTTCTGAAAATTGTTGACAACAAATTAAAAGTGTAACATGGGGGAAATATAAAATAATCTTACTTATTATAAAAATTTTGAGAACTGAGTGATTAATTATATAACATGAATTTATAAATAAATAGAATTTAATCAAGAAACCCTAAGTCTATATGTGCGAACCCGATGATGGAAAAAAGTGTTTATAATCATGGTGATAAATGTTTTCCATAAAAATGATTTTATATAATACTTTCTTAAAACACATTTCATAATCATTATATCAATGGATACAAGAGTATGTTTGTTATGATAAATCCTTTACCCATTATAAGAAACAAATAAAAATAATTCATGTGTAAAGACACAACTCCTTATTCATCTCATCTTTTCATACAACCATAATTATTCTTTAAAGATCATTTTGATATAGCCAAAAAAAAGTGTGATACTCATGCCTCACCTTTATATTTTTTCCACTTGAATGGTTGTACTATCATGCATCATCATGTTATTTTTTATGTTCCATGATGGATATACATTCCTTCTTTTGCATCAGTATTGTACTAATTCAAATCCTCTAATTTTATCAATTATTTTAATACATGTTAGTTTCAATGAACAAGAATCATGGGAATAAAGAGAAACATAGATGTTCCTTAACAGTAAATTTTTTAATAATATTCTTACCTATGTCTCAAAATCAGTCAAAGTTTCTTATTTTTACATAAAATTGGATGATATTTCTTCTTTGTGACATAATTTAGAGAATTTTTAATAGATTTATTCTCATATATTGAGTCCTTAACAGATATTGTGATTTTATCATTATTTATTGAAGTATTTTCACTTCCTTATGTTTGAAATATTTTTTTCGTTTTTTCCTATTATCCTAGAAATATATTTATGAAATATCTTTTACAATCCACATATTTCTCAAAAATAATTTTTCTTTGTAAATCTTCAAATCATTATTTGTAGATAGTTTCTCTTAAACTTTGTCATTATATTTCAAAGATAGTCTGTTTTATTATGATTTAATAGGATTTTTAAATTATCTATTTTTTCATCCATAAGTTTTTTATCTACCAAAGTATCTTGGTATTATTTATTTCCTTGTCTAACTTTTTTGAGACTCTCATATTCCCCACTTGAAACATTATGAATTATTACCTTATGAACTTTCCTCACATCCTCATATTGGTTTACTGAATTGTTTCATATCTAATTATCAACCCCTCTGATTCATACCATATTTTTATTAGATAAATATTTTACCATCATGATTAGAACTCATGAAAATTCTTTAATGCACAAGTAATGACATCTAAATCATGATATTTTAAACTCATTATAGTTATTCTTTGATATTTATTGATTTAATTTCATTACTGCTTGTGGGTAACTTTATTTTGGAAGAGATATTATAAATTTATTCTAGTATTTCATTATATAAGATAATTTTTAAATATGATACTTATCTATATATGTATAAATATTATCTTTTGAACACAAAATTTTAGTAATGGTAGGGGTATATTGAGATTTGTTTTGGAAATATAATTAACCAACCTCTCTTGACCATTATTTTCACAAACTTGAGAAGATTCACCTTTAACATGAAATAATTTGGTGAAGTATAATATGAATTTAGTTATTTCATTTTATTTAGAATGATATACTTATTATGTGTCATACAACACATCTAGTTTAAAAAATAAATATTCCTCAAGAATTTTTGTCATCTTATCAAATTTATACACCTTCAATATTATTTTTTTACATTCCTCACCAAGTGTTATTTATTCTTTGTCAATATTATCATAAATCTAAAGTTCATATTCATGATCATTCAACATATTTTCTAGTTCAAAAACATTCAAATTATATGATCAAATATAATTAAGGTTCATTGTATCATTTTTAATGCAAACACATTTTGAAAAAGTGATATTCTTTGGTTATTTCTTCATATTTATCTTTCCTTTATTCAGTGGTGTAATTTTATCAAGAGATAATTTATAATTTTTATTTATAATATATTATAGTTCCATTATCTTTTATTTATTATCATCAATATTTAATGAAGTAATGACCCTTTTAACAATGGATAAGAAATATACTTCACCATCAGATTCATCATTGGATAATGAATCATTCTGATTTATTCTAATCTACAGATTACCCTTATATTAAGAATAAATTTTTAATTTTTATTTAACATATGTTTTATGGGGTTGTTATATTCTAATTCAGACTCAAATTAGTTAATGTTATTTTTATTGAAAATTATTGTAAAATGGAGAATATCAATAAAATTCCAAAACTTAAGGGATTGTTTACCATTTCATTTCTAATTTCCGTTTTATATATTTTATAACTAATAGAAATGGTTTTTTTGATTTTAGTTTCTTCATCATATGCATATGAATTAATGTGTATTTATTATATTTCTTTTTCTCTAAACTTACCAAATAATATAGCTTCAAATGATATTTCCTACATGGCATTATTATAGAATAATGTTTCTTTTCCATTAAATATACTATTATAATATTCAAAAATTCATCATGAGAAACATCCTCTTGATCTTATAGATATGTAACAATGGAGTAAAACCTGTTTGGAAGTTTTTCATCATTTTGAAAACAATAATATTACATTATGGCCACCCAAAATAAAAGTTGACATTGATGACAATTTCATCTACCCTTATAATGTACTCATCAATTTTCCTCATTATCCATTTTAATATCTTCAAACATTTTTCTCCATATTTGTAACATGGAATCCTTGACATTCACATTTTCTTTAAAATTATTTCTCAATATATCCCACATTAATTTAGTAGTCGGAAACCCTGTCATTTTTTATAAACCTTCTTGAAGTGATTCATTAAAAGTGACTTTTTAGATTTGTCATTCTGTTATAAATTTATCTTATTGAAAATAGTCACAAAAACCTCATTAAAAGAAGTAAATACCATTATATCATCATATATGTCTTATAGGAAACGATATATTAGATATTAAAACATAATATTACTCAAACTATGATAGTAATTTATATGTAATATAAAAACACCTATATTAATTAATAAATTATTATTCTCTATACTTAGCAGATAGTTAGATCATTCAAATGAAAACATCTCTCTCATACAACTTATAGTTCCCAGACTAGTGTGAGATCACTGAGATTATTGGAGTGGGGGGGTATCAGTGACTCTTTTCTTTTGTTAATTATTATCTAAACTCAACCTATGAATCTTATAAAAATTTTAATCCACAAAATTGTATCTCTAAATATAAAATTGTATTTATTAAATATAAATATAGAAATCAGAAAAAAAATATTTAATGTGTTTGGAAAAAATTATTACTATTTTATATGCAGGTTATAATCCCTAACATTGATTCTATACTAACATAAATTGGATAAAAAAATGCATAAGAAAAAACTAGTTATAAACCACAGTAATCATTCCCTCACTCAAATATTTTTTACTCCTCAACAATAAATTCTTATTGTGTAGTTATTTATACCCCCAAACTATCCTTATATTCATTTATTCCCTTATAAATTGTTATACCCCCTAGCCAGTTGAATTTTTAGAAATGATATTTACCCAAAACTAAAAATATTCCCTTATTATTGTTGATTGAGTATATAAATATATTATACATGATATTTTAATGCTAAATAAGATCGATGGATCACCTTTTCTAATGTAAATCTTTATCAATATCTCATACAAATCATGAAACATTATATTGATCTAAAAATTTATTCTTCATCATCAAATAATTGAATAAACTCTAATATAAAATTTAAATAACATTTCTTTAAAATATTCCTTATAAAAAACTTAGTCCAGTAGAATTCTGTTCGATATGTTATTTCCATTCCTCCTCAATCTAGTGTTGTCTCTCTGATATACCATTGTACAATACACCTTTTTCCAATTCACAGTTTATAATGTAAATTTGTCACATTAAACTTATTAATATGGTACTCAATACTTCATGCAATTCCTTATCTAGTGGATCATACCCTAGATCTCCTCTGTATGATTCCCTATTTATTCGTTCATGTTGAATTCTAGTCAAAAACTCATGTTATGTGCTCTCAAAAATAATTTCACTTTATCTATATTGAAATACCTTAATAATACTTCTCAAGGAATCACGCACCATTATATAAGAATTATTTCTCATAAAATCAATTAATGTGATCATTGTAATACCCATGATATTTATGAGACATTTCTCTAGAAATGATTTGATTTCTTTGATATCTTGGGTTACATGAAATAATGAGTATAAAAAAACTAAATATTTCTATAAAAATATTATGTTCTAATTATATCATAACAATTGGATTGAGGGTTCTGAATTAAAATTTATAAATTATAAATCTTATACAATATAAACATTAATTAAATTAATTCATTAATAATTAAATGTTTAGAATTAAAATGAAATACCATTTGAAAATAAATGTAATTCTTTATAAAAAATAATTTTTATGTGCACACTTTATTTTATATTAATATATTAAATGAACCATTTGTGAATTATTTTAAATAAAATTTTATATTATTTACTTTATATTAATATTTAAACATTCAATAATTTCTTTATAGGCATAGTATATTAATAAATATACATTTATGAATAAATATGTATTAATCGATTTTTTTTAGATTTTATAAATGTAATATAAAATTAATATCATTCATTTATACATATTAAATTAGATAAAATTGGTTGAATATTTAGAATTGTTAGGATCATGTTTGGTAGATATATTACCTTTCTTTTCGGTAAATATGAATAGTAGTGTCATAAACTTTATCACTTCTATAAAGTGTAAAATAGGTTTTTATAGATTAAAAATAAATTTTAAGGAAATATTTATTCAAAAAAATATTATTTTATGAACATAATTCAATAAACAATACCATGTTATCAAAATTTAGTTTTTTAATAGACCATTTTCCCTAAAAACCTCTTATATATTATTTAATAAAAGGGGTGATACAATATGACACTCTCTTTGTTTTAAATATCCCATTAATGTCTAAAATAAGAAAAAGGTAATTTTTGAATGAATATTAGTATTTATTTTAATATTAATAAAACTATTCTTCTGAAATTAATTTAGTATTTATTTATATAATTTATATATTGAAATTAATTAATTATGTAACCCCAAATTTGTATGTCTCCAATTTATAAAAAAAATATAATAAATGATTTTAAAATTATTTAATGTTATATTATTTGAGTGATTTAATGTGATTAACGTAATAAAAAAATATATAGGACATTTGAATGAGGTTTTAAATTAATATATTTAAATTAACTCTTTTTTGAGATTTATTTAATCTTTAATTAAATGAATACTATGAGAATTTACAATAATGTTAATTTATCAAAATAATATATTATAAAAATTTTTAAATATCATAGTAAAATAGAAAAATAAGAAAATCCAGTTATTATATTTTTTATAATTCCATGAACTTTCCATTTATCTTCCTTTTTCACCCTATAAGTAGAAATTTCAAACCTTTTATATTTAAAAATGTGTTAACAAGATTAAAATTAAAATTGGTTACCAAATGTTTAATCAAAATGATAAGGTTCAAATTTACCTTAAAACATTTAATAATTATATTGGCTAATGGTATTACAACTCTATATTTACTAATCATTCAATACATGTCCATTTGGATGCATATGTCTTGAGAATGAATTTATAACAAATTAATATATTTTGAAACTTCAATAGTGCCCCTCACATCAATTATAAAAGGTAACCTCCTCCCTCACTTATTCACACCACTTTGAGACTTCAAGATCAAAAAATGTTACACATTCACCTTATAAACATACCTATAAACATTATAGAGGATTGTGTATTACCAAAACACAAACTATAGAACCCTTCAGAAAACATCTAATTGAGTCATTTCAAGAAAAAATAAATCACCACAACAAATCATATTCCGTAATACTCTTTTTTAACTCTAATTAATATGTGGTATATATCATTCAATAAAAACATTATTATCCAAAATATGTAGAAATTTTAATATAAATATCAAAAAACCATTATTAACACTCTTTCCCATTAAATGGTAAGTGAATGTAACTTTCATTCATATGTATGGATTACCATCTCCACATAGCGATATAATTCATTTCACATAATTATATTTTATTGATAGGTATTGTGAAGTGCTTAATGTTTATATATGAAATTGTTTACATAATTTCAATTATATAATTATAATATATCATCTACCATCTTAACATCCAATCCTTTGGAAAATGATAATGTTGTTCATGTGTAGGTTTGGACTATCACCTCCACGATGTAATGTGGTTAGTTTTTCAATTGTATTTTACTTGTATGGTAATGAGAATACAGTTTATGAATGTGTATCATATATATGATATAATAATGATATTCTAATAGTTAATTGATATTAACTATTTAATACCTTTCTATTCAAACATTAACAATACATAACATTTACAGAATACTTAAACAGCATACAAACAGACCCTGAAACCCATACTAGTATCGTGCATTTGGAATGATGGAAACATAAACACTAGTATATAAGTGAGATACATTTTCTCCCTTAGGTTCTTCTTGACTATATACCTTATTAGAAACATCAATCATAATAAATATCTTGATAACCTGGGAAGGAAACATCAATATAAGTGAAATAAAATCATTAGTAAGGGTATATAAGGTAGATGTGTTAGAATAATCATGAGAATAAGGGTATTGGAACATAATCATGAAAATAGAAGATCATAACATACATATCAGTGATTATATACATGATTCATGTCACAAATCATGGATGATCATAAGACATGAATTACAAGGAGATAAAAAAATAAGCCAAGATATAATAACATAGAAATAAAACATGGAATTGTGTGAGACGAATATTAATATATAATGACTTCAATATTAGTTAAGGAATTGATGTTGATTCCATATTAGTGAAAAAAATTCCAATACTGAACCGGGTTCACACCCCAATCCAATCCTGTATTACTAAACCGAGTTCACTATTCACTCTAGGCCTATAATACTGAACATAATTCATTTCACATTCTATCCTTTTGATATTTAAATGAGTTCATTTCTCATTCCATTCATGTATATCACATGATATATAAATATTTACCTAATTCATTGGATGACGATATAGGTCCCAACCATTTGATAATGAAATAATACACATGTTCTGTAAGATCACAAATAAACATATCCTAACCAATGAATTGAAATGGGTATTATGAACATATAGTTATGTCATAAAATTTAGAAACTGTCAGGTTTCATAATAAATTCATCTTGAACATAAACCATTAAAATATGTGAGTTTCAAAATAATACAACCCGTGAAAGAGAAACATGTTTCTTAAACGTCATGACATCAAAAAAAATCCATTTAAAAGAGAAATATTAATGTAAATATTAAATAATTTCCTAAAAAAGGCATGAGTAACACCAATGAATGTTATCCAAGATGAGAAATAATTTGTAAATATCTTTTAAAAACATATATTGAGTAAAATATCCTATTTGAATTGAAATGATTTGTAAAATGAAAAACCATGTTGAAAATATTTTTCAATTAAGATATATTTGAAATAATATTAAGGAATCATTGAAAACTATAAAACACTTTGAAAATCCCTTTTGACGAAAAAATGGATTCAATGGTCTTTTGAATACAATTTTTAAAAACATTTTTGGAAACATGGTTTTTTGAATACAATAGTTTTCCGATGGGAGAGAGAGAAATCGCATTTTACTTAAAAAATTTATATTAAGTACCAAAGAGTGGAAAATGGTACTAATAGTCAGATATAACTTGAATAAATAGAGTATAATGATACTCATGAGTGTTTTTGAGAGTGGTACCATAAGATTTCAATATAGGAATAATGAACATAAACAATCTAAATAATTGATAAGATTTTCTCAACAAACTCTTATAACTTGTTATCTTTGGATCATACCCTACTTGTATGTAATTGAAATTAAATTAATCTGAAAATATAATTACAAAATTTAAATTCATGTTATAAAATATAAAATGGATGTATATACACCGCAAAGTAGAATTTAGGTGCATAACCAAATAAGATTCTCAATGAAATAAAATTGAGACAAAACTATTTTACCAATTTAGTAACTTTTGAAACATAAAGACATTAAATTTAATTATATTATACATATAATACAATCATGGGATTTAACTATAACAAAAAAAAAGGAAATAGTGGTGAACATAGCTTGTATCTCACTGAATTAAAAAGTGAGATGAGATCCACTTTCCTTGTGTATTGACTCTCATCATACTCATTTAAACCACCTATATAATAAATATAATTTTATTTCAAATCTATTAAATAACCAGATTATTACATGTTCCACCATATATTGTATGATTATGACCTTATATTACTTTATTGTTAACCATCATATGGTATGGTTTCACTTTAGATAATATTTACTTTTTTCTTCACATCCATCTTAATTTTCTATATTATTGGTACTTTTATTTTATATAATGTTTTCTATAATTTAAAACATGATATAAATATAAATTTTATACATTATATATGAATTATAATATTTTATATAATATATATGTATGAAACCGAATTCATCATTCATGGGGACAGTAGGCCACACGTTCGCCTGATCGATATTTCCTTTTAATTGTCGTGTTGAAAGAAAAAAAGTAAAATAAACATATGAATATATATATCATTATTATAATATATATATATATATATATGATATCATATATGTCAAATATATTCACTAATACCATACATTATACAATCCATGCAGGGTATGAACGAATCATATGGCTTTGTGGGGTGGTAGTTCACACTTCCTAAAACGAAATTATTATATAAACACCAATCAGAATGTAAAAATATATGAGTTTTTAAATGATTAAATATACATAAATAAATAATAAATAATATATATAAAAAATTTAAATATATTTCTCAACATAATTTCCACCATGATATTTGGAAAAGAAAAATTGAACAATCATTGATTAGTGAGGTGGTAGTTTTCGATACACATAGATAGTATGTTTGTTATCCATTAGATGAAGGTGTGTATAAATGTAGATTCAAATAATTTCATAAAACATCGTATTATATTTAGGATATTGGTTATTTTATACAAGAATGTGAAAAATATAGTTAAGTGGGTGTAGAAAGAAAATAAACGAAAGGACTTGAGAGAAGATGTTACCTCTTAATTAAGTAACTAATTTCGGGTTCTGCCAAAAAAGATTCTTTAGATTGACTTATTCATAAAAGAAAAAAGCTTCTATGAGTAAAGGATTTATGTTGGTATGTTTATTGGTATGATCATGGATGATCCCAAGTGGTTTGAGAGTTGGGAAGAAGTGGGAGTGGTGGTGTCCTTTTAGAGTAGTGGAAATGGACAAACTTGTAATTTTTGAAAACAAGATGGGTGTACACAGGTTCGTACCTAATAAAGGTCCTAAAAAACCAAAATATATAAATAATTTAAGTTTTATGTGCGAATAATGGCCATACAATGGGTTCTGTACTAGTTTCTTGGTCATTTGTGCCCCTAAGATTGAGGCTAAGTACTTCATTAAGCATAATTTGGCATCAATCGCTGTGATTAATTTTAATCACCTTTACTAATATTTTTGTTAAAAAAAATTAAGTTGATCTTATAATACACTAAATATTATACTGATTAATTTTTTTTTATGTTTTTATCAATTAATTATATAGAAGTATAAAAATTAATATTAATGCTAATTCTGTACATGGGATAAAATAATGTGTTTTTAAACTAGAAAATTGTGCAAAAGTTTGTAAGTTTTTGTATTAAATTTAAAATTGATTTTGTTTATAATTTCCTAAATTTTATTAATATATCTATTATCGAATTAATTTTTTCATAAAATAAGGTAAATTTATAATTTAACATTCATAATTATTTGAACAAAAAGACAGGTATTAACTAAAATGTAGTGTTTTTCACTATTCACCAAAAAATGATGTTTCTCGGAAAAATCCAAATCATTTTTTGTAAGATAATATAGACATTATATATTAAAAATGAAGTTTCATTAATAAAATTTAATTTCATAATGGGTTGAAAATTAAAATATTTTTGTCAAACTTGTTCATTCGAGAAAAACATATTGTTAAACACAAAAGACCTTTACTAAAAATCATATCTTTCATTATCAATATGTTCTATATATATAATGTTTTAAAAAATATTTTAAAATAATTATTACTATTAATATCAATTAGTTGCATTTCAAGGTTCAAATTATCTCATTTAAGTAACCATAGCATCAAAATGATGTTTTGTAGAAACATCTATTCTAGGTGTAACGTACACCTAGTCGATGTTCCATGTAACATATGCCGAGTTTCTGTCATGTAATAAAATATGAGATGGTTCTATTTAATATACCAAAATCCTATGTCATGTTCTAGGAATATTTGTCTTAGTGAATTGTAAGGAATAATTTTATCAAATGTTGGGGCTGAAGCCTCATTTTCATTGTTAAATAAATAATCTATTTTTTCTATTGGTTAGAGGGAGACATATTGCATAGATCGAAGGCCCATGGATACGTGACCCCAATATAGGGGGAAAATCGCATTTTTTTTCCAAAGGACACTTTGGGGAATAGAAATACTATAGAACCTGGGCTGCTACAGGTGATCATGTTACAATTTTTACTTCTCAGTATAATAAACATGCCCCCATTATTTTACTAATAATTAAATGACAATGTTTCATTTTTTACTTACCATATGAATGAACATGTTCCCATTTCTATAATCACAAGTATAAAGTCCATGTTACCATTTATTCTTCTCAATTTAGAATGGATATGTTCCCAATCATTCACAAATAATTAATCCATAAATAATTATCCACATCAATTCCATTACCAATTCAATAATTACTTAAATACCTAGATGTCTATAATTAACTACAAAATGAATTAATAATGCCAATCCCATTAATGATTTAATCTACTAATTAATCAATTCATCAATTCATATCCCATAATTAATTTTCCAGAAATAATTATCTCATTACAAATATCAAATATTGATGATTAATTACACAATTAATTATCTATATTATAATGTCAAGACTCATAATCAATTCATGATTAATCATCTCAATTTATCCAATTAAATATCTCATAATTAAACCCTAGATTAATTATCTTGATTAAAACCCATAATTCACATAATCAATTTCCCAAAATTAATTCTCTAATAGGACAACCCCTTAATCTCCTGATCAATTCTTCAATTAATCATTTAATTGAAAAATTCCTAGGTAAATCATTTATTTTTCCTATTTAACCCAATTTATAAATTCAGGTATTAATGAAATCAAGAAATTATAAATTTTTACATATATGCTTCAAATCCATGACAATGAGAATTATATTTTAGACCACCTGACTGAATTGGTTGATGGATATTAATTTATAAGAAATCCTCAAAATACAAGCTGCAGAATGATGTAGATATGATTTCTCGATCTAAATACCTAAATCAGGATAAAGGATATCAATATCTATCAAACTAGATTTAGATCTAAATCCTAGATCTAGATCACACCAAAAAAGAATAGATCTAAACAAACATAGGATACATTCGACCAAATATATAAGAATGAAAGGAAAATGAATGAGATAGGCATCATGATGAGATGAACATATCTAGATAATAATGTATCATCAATTTGGGCATTGAATAATGAATAATAGAGGTTAGATAGCCTTAGAAACCCACTGAAAAGCACTGGAATTTCCCAAAAAAATTTATTCTAGTGTCTAGGTCAAATATGAGGTGTTTCAAGGGTTCAAGGGATTTTAAAATAATATTTTGTGTAATTAAAAACCGTGCACATGGTTTTATGGTTAGGGGTGAACGGTTAGTTAAATTGTGGACCAACCATGTAGACCTCATAATCCAAGGTGGCGCGTTTACCTAGGTCGGGGCACATGGTTTGGTCAAAATATGCTCTGACTATACACAAACCCTTTTCAAAATATTTCTCTTAAAACACCATGAAAATTCAACCCTATTACTTACTCCAATTAAAGTTCTTAAAATCAACAAAAATGGCCTGAAATCTTGCCCTAGGTAACTCTTGAAAAGGTTGGGATCTTACAATATCCAACTGTATAATAATTCTTCCTCAAACTGTACCTTTAATATTTTATAATATTACGAACCAAAAATATCATGATAGTGATACATCATATTTTATTCCATTTCCCATGTTTCCTCTTGCACACGTATATGTTTCCATTACACATGAACTATTAGCACAGTCTTTCCCCACAACACTTTCTTACTACGATGCCTCACATGTATCAGATTTTCCCAAAAAGGTGCATCTATCTCTAGGTCTTCCTCATCTACATCGATCACATGAGAAGGGTCTAAGAGATACCACTATATTTGTGAGACATGTCAGACATCTTTCATAGTGCTATATTTCTGTGAAAGCGCCAATTAGTATGCCACCAGCCTGATTCTCTCCACTACATCCCACAGTTCAAAAAATTTGGGAACAAACATGCCTTGCCTCAATGTCCTATAGTGTCCAAACCTAGGTGTCACCCGAAGTAACACATGATCACCATATATAAACTCTAGGTGTCATCTTCATCTATTATCAAATGACTTATTACTACATTGATCCATATCCATACATTTTTGAATCAACTACACATGCTCTGACATTTCCTATAGGAGACTCGGTCCCAACAACTCTGACTCACCAGCTTCCATTCAGAATAGTAGTGATCGATATGGCCTACCATAAATAACCTCACATGGTGCCATCTATATAATTTTATAATAACTATTGTTATAGGAAAACTCCATTAATCCATGTGCTTCTCCCAAAACCCATATAGTTCAATCAAACATTCCCACAATATATCCTCAAGCACCTATATATTATGATATGACCACCCATTTACCTATGGGAGGAAATCTGTACTAAAAAACCTGTGTACCAAGCGCTTTCTACAAGACCAGAAAAAAGTGTAATGTAAAGCATGAACCACAATCTGAAACAATAGTATATGGCACCCCATGCAGATGGACTATCTACTAGACATATAGTTTTCCAAACATTACTACTATAAATTTTTCCCTTAGAGGGAAGAAATTTTCTACCTTTGTTAGTCGATCCAAAATGAACCAAATATCATCATTCTTCCTAAGAGTCATTGGAAAACTCACCACAAAATCCATTATCAAATTATCCCACTTGCATTCTAGAATAAGAAACATCTCTATTAAACCTCCAAGTAATTAATGCACTACCATCACCTATTGATAGGTGAAGCATCTTATCACAAACCCTTCTATGTCCTTTTTCATTCATGTCCACTAGAACATTCATCGTAGGTCACGACATATTTTGATCACACCTGGACGCACATCTCACTTTGTGGCAGGAAATTCTCACATGATCTCCTCTCTTTTTCTCGTAGGCACAACAACTAAATTCTTTACACAGACCATATCATCCTCATCTATCAACAAGTCCAAGTGTATCCCCACAATCAATGATTTTACTCAAGGATAAGAATGTCAGATCCTCATGCTGTATATCCATAATCACTCTCAAAAGGGTAGACTCCACTGAAACTGAAACCAGAGTCATATGTTCCGGACTTTTCTGAACTAACACAAGAATTTCAACCGGTAAATTCCTCATTTTCCACTCTTCTCTCCACTCATGAACTATTAGCGTCTGAGCTTTCATATGAATGGAATCATCCAAACTATTTCACTTCGCAGGTGTATATTCCTATTAAAATCAAAATACTACATATACTCTACCCATATCTTCTTTTGAAGATTCAATCCACAATGTGAAAATATATACTTAATTCTATTTTGATCTGTATAAAAGATAAAATCTTCTCCCAAAATGTAGTGTCTCGTACACTTAATATCATAAACAACCACTTCCTGCTCAAGGATGTGCATAGGGTAGTTCCATTCATGTGGTCTCAACATCCCTGACCTATACACCATGACTCGATCCCCTTGAATCAACATATATATGATTCCAATTCAGTATTTGTCACAGTAAACCATGTACTTATCACCTGACTCAAGTGGGATCAAAATTTTCTTCATTTTAAAATTATTAGTCAACTTCTAAAATTCAATATCGCATGGTTTTGTACACTCGAATTTTATTTCCTTCTTGGTCAAGCATTAAAGTAGATCAATAAAAATGGAAAAGTGTGATGAATGTCATGTAATATCCATCTAATACAAAAAATAATCGTATATGAAAAAACAACTTGGGAAGCTGCCAGGAAACCACTACTCAAACCTTCTCTGGGTCTACTAACACACCTTCCTCTAAGATTATGTTCCCTAATAATTCTTCTTATTCAATCTAAAAGAGATAATAATATAGGATTACATATAACATATGATATCTTAGTGTTCTCATGATGATTTCAAGATGTTGGGAATGATCCTCATGAGTCTTATATTACACAAGCTCTCATCCAAAAACACCACCACAAACTAATCTAGATATGGATGAATGATCATTTTCATCATGGCCATAAACACTATTGGAGAATTTTATAACCCCAAAAACATTACAAAAAACTCATGAAGCCTATAACATCTAATGAACGCATTCCTCGATATATCAGAAGTCCAATATATCAATTGATAATACACTAATCTCAAATAAATCTTTTAGAAAACAAAAGATCCCTTCAGCTAGCTAAACAATTCATCAATACATGGAAGAGGATATCAGTTCTTTACATCCATTTCGTTAAACATCCTGTAATAGGGAAAAAATGTAAACTGCCATCATTTTTATTTTCGAACAATATAGGTGATCCCCAATGTGAAATACGTTGATGAATAAATCCCTTATCATCCAACTCCTCCAATTATGTTTGTAGATCTTGAAGCTCAGTCAGTGATATTTTTATGGTGGAATGGATACTTGATTAGCAACTAGCGTGATCTCAATAGTGAATTCCACATCTATCTCAAGTTGTAGAACTAAGAAGTCTTGCGTAAAGACATCATGAAATAGTTCCACTACTAGTGGTAATACATTTTTCCTAACATTACTATAATTCATAAATAGACTACAAACTTGGGACGTGAGCTATCACACTTGATGAGTAATTTGTCCTGGTCAGCCTTCCTTTGTATCCCACTCTCCACGGTTAATGTACGGGTAACCCTTAGGATACACAAAGGTAAGTCCCATATGGTAACAGTCTATGTGGACTCGTTATGAGACCAGCTAGTCCATACCAAAAATTAGGTCGAATCTTTTCATATAAAGAAAATAGAGATCACAAAGAAAATGACATTCCCTAATCCCTAGTGAACATTAATTGTATAGAAAAAATTATGTTGATAGTGTTCCCAATGGTGTATTGATAGTCATTACTCCAATCACAAACTCCACCTCCATGATCTAACAATTAAAATTATTTTCACAAATATTGGAATGAGTTACACTGCTATCAAATAAAGATCTAGCTAACGGAGAATCTACTAGAATAGTACCTCTCCCTTTTGGTGCCCCAACCTCGCTCCCCATAAGTGTAGGCTTCACTTCTTGTAACTGTCCTACCCCTCTATCTGGTGATGTTTTCCGACACCCTTTAGTAGAACCACTCTGTTGATATTGGTGCTATTTCCCTATAGCTCCATGTCCACTACCTCTGCCACCTTGGGTAGTATAACTCCAATTTCAAGACCGATCTAGTGTAGAAGAAACCCTTATCACACTCAGACTTTGCACAAATTCTCCCTCAGTACCAGTCTGTTGTTGTGACTTGGAAAACATTAGTAGGGGTCTCTTTTTTCCACAAGAGTGACACTCTACTAGTTTTTAGGGATAGTGTCGAAGATAGTTTCTAGGCCTACCATACTGGTGAAAGATCACCCAATTAAGGTCATATCCAACTGACACTTATATCTTTGTACTTTGATTTCCACTTCCCTGGATAAGGATTTCATAATGATGCTTCATACTTTGGGAAGCTGCACCTCTTAATCATCTAGTAACAACTCCTTTCAAAGTACTGGAAGCCTCCCTTAGGATACCTTCAGATATGGTAAACTGATCCAAAAATTCAACAAACATATTTAATTATATAATATTGACTTGGGACTTAATCTCATACTTTATTCCATTCTAAAAACATTTTTCTATAGTTTCCACTTCTTCTACTAATTCTAGAGAAATTTATTCCAAATATGTGAATTGGCATACATAACCCATCACAGACATTCTCCGTTGAGTCAGTTGCATGAACTCTAAATCTTTATATTTTCTCAACATCTCTATATAAAATTTCTCCAAGAACCTGTCCATGAATTCATTTTATAACACACTGTTAGTTTGTCCAGTTCGCATATGAATGCTCTACACACGCTTCATTGATCCCCATAGAATATAAGCATCCATCTTGACACTCCTCTTATAAAGTGTCTGAAAATGGTCATGTATCGTCTCTATGGACTCAACCCAGAATTTATCTCCCTCTGGTCCACCCTCTCTAGTAAAATATCTAGGGTTATACAAATGAAACTCCCTTTTCATCTCATACATGATTTTCAAAACCTTCGCTCTGAATCATTACATGAATTTGTTGATGAATGAAATTTATCTAAAAAATGAACCCCTACATCTATAGCATGTACTATTGGTGCATCATGCTCTGTGACTAAAAATCCATTTCCATCCATGCCCCTCGATCATCCCCTCAACAAGGGTCTTGGAGAAACATTTTCTATAATTCAATACACACATCTTAGGTATAATAACACGACATTAAAACATTTATGTTAGAGGAATTAATCACAATAGGTCACAACATGCCTTTTCCATACCTCTCTCCACACAGTCAAATGGCGGTGCTCCAACTACCCCTAACCATCCAAATCATATGATTTGTATAAAAAGGTTAAACAAACTTTTATAATCAAGTTTCTCATTTAGAAACCCCATAATTCTGATTTTGAATCACCTTTATAACCTTTTTCATTTAATGTTACATGCCATTTTTTTATTTTAATCCCTCAAAAAAGATAACAATTCCAGCTCAATAACATATCGAAAGCCAATTTTCCCATTCTTTCCTAAAATAATGCATGTCACAATGACCCTGAGTACCTAGAATAATGCCTACAGACTCAAATTTGTGCCATTCTGGGTCATGAATCAATTATAAACAATTTATAGAAATAATAATCACATCACGCAACAAGTGAATCACCCAAGGTGAAATAATATTCAATAGTAACAATAAAGATCAATAACAACAATACCACCTTGACTACATGGGCTTTCCCACATACATGGGTTTGCAACTCCCATGCACGAGCACATTACCAAGCCCTGACTCTTCCTACTCTCATGTCCAAAATTCCACAAATATTAAGACAAAATAAGAAGATAGAAAACTATACCTATGATACCGCTTTGTAACATCCCAAACTGAGTGCCACACAACAATTCCCCAAGCCAGTTGGTCACATGACCTAAATCATGCCTCACCATACACAAGATACATCCAAATAAAAGTGTGAGTCTGGAAATTCTAAAATGTGGAGATAATACCTTCTTTTTATCTGAGTATTAATTAGTAAAAATAACAAAAAATAGTAGAAATATAAATAACAATAACAATCCCAAAGTCAGAAGATAACAAAAACAGAAAAATAAAATATTCAACTAAAATGGAAAACATGCAATGTCGACATAAGTATCGAAGATCTTAAAACACAAGTGTAGAAAATAAAAACACTATCAACTCCCATGAGGGTCCTGAACCATGTTTTATTCCCTAATCCATGCTCTATCCCCAATAAGTAATCTAACAATGGCCCCTTTCCATTAACATGTACCGCAAATACAAGACTACTCGTGTACGGATCAGGTTGCCCCATTATGGTGTGAGTAAAAATCATTAGGCCAGCAACAATAGTTTATAAAAAATTCTAGTAATTGCATAGTGTAAGTAGTTATAAAAATAAATGGAATAATGAATAAATAAATCAATTAACACATTTTGATTTATTCATCATTTAATCACAGTAACTCTAGGGTTCTTGAGGATACCTGTACCTATTTTCTAGCTCCATCTCATGCCGGAGCCCAAAGTGTTACCTAGGTAATATAATATATTAATACCTAATTTGACTCATGCAAGAGCTCTATGTATTCAAATTTGATATGAAATCTCAGTACCATATTTGACTCATGATGATGTTTGAATATTTTATCATGTGTGTCCATATCTCGGAGTGTCTTTATTACTATTCATTTAAATTCATACATAAATTCCAAAGTTTCCAATAAAAAATTCATAAGTAAGATTACCATGTTACCATTTTTAATTATCAATATAATTAACATGTTCCCATTATTTTACTCATAATTACAATGACCATGTCATCATTTATACTTTTTATATTGATAACCATGTTCTAATTCCATTACTCACAAGTAAAATGGCCATGTTTACATTTATACTTCTCAATTTATAATGACCATGTTCTCATTCATTCATGGACAATTAGTTCATAATTAATTATCCACATCAATTCCATTACCAATTCAACAGTTAGTTAATTACACCAATATCTTTAATTAACTCCATAATTAATTAAGAACACCACTTTCATTCAAGTATTTTTCCATTAATTAATAAAAAACACAATTCATATCCCATAATTAGATTTACATAAGTAATTATATCTTTTTAAATCTAAAATCTTAATAATTAATTTCACAATTAATTATCTAGTTCATAATGTCAAGGTACATATTTAATTCACAATTAATTATCTCAAACTATCTAATTCTATATCTCATAATATATCACTATATTAATAATCTATGTTATAACTCCTAAATATCATAAAATATTTCCATATATTAAATCTCCAATAGGATTATCCATTATATTTGTGATCATTCTTCAATTATTCATTTAATTTAACAATGCTTAGATAAATTAATTGGTCAACCTAATTACCCTAATTTAGATATTAAATTTTTAAATAATGATATAAATTATACAATATTTCATACACGCATCAAAACTATGACTATGGGAATTGCATTCCAAACAACATACCTCAATTCGTTGACTACTGTTCATTCAACAGAAATCCTGAAAAACCATAGCACACAACAATGTAGATATGAGATCCATATCTAAATCCCTAAATAAAGATCAGGGATATCAAGATCTTATCTAATTAGATCTAGATCCTACAAAAATTTTATAGATTTATAGAAATAAAGGATAAATTATACCAAAAGATCAAGGAAAGAGAAGAGAATTAATATGATACACATCAGGATGAAATCCACATATCAGGGGAAGAGTGGATCTTCAATTTAGGCCATAAATCCAAAAGAACTAAGGTCAAAGGACTTTGGAACCCCTACATAAAGCACTATTATTTATTGAAAAAATTTATTCAAAGTTCTATTTCAAATAGGTTGTGTTTTAGGGGTTCAGGGTATTTTGAATTATGTTTTAGATACATAATATCATCAAGAATGGTTTTCTGTGTAGGTAAAGATGGATATGTTAACCGTTCACCAAACATGTGAACTCATTATCTAGGGTCACAAAGTTTCTTGGATTTGGGGGCATGATTTTCTCAAACCATTCGTTAATCATGAACAACCACTTTTCCTGAAATTTCTCTTATTACTCCACCCAAATTCACCATAATTCATACCTCTGATAAAAGGTACAAAAATAAATAAAAAAGTAACAAAAATATCTCATGAGATAACACTACAAAATGTCGGGATATTACATTCATGTAGGTACTTTCTCAAGAGAGATACATGGAACACCACATGGACTAGAGAGAGATTTAATGGTTATTCCATGTGATAGTATATTGTCCTGATATGATCAATAATCTCTGAAGGACCAATATACGAAGTGATTATTTTCCATTTCTTCTCGAATATCCTTACTTTATTCTACGATGATATTCATACAAACATATTTTCAGAAAATTTAAATTATAGATCACACTGATTCTTATCAGCATAACATTTATTCTATCATGAATCTTCCTTGATATGATGCTCAATGTGTCTTTCCATTCTAACAATTTCTTCATAAATCTCTGGTCCAAATATCTTTCATTCTCCAACTTCATCCCAATACATTTGAGCTCTAAAATTCTTCCCATAATAATATTTATAAGTTATCATCTAAATGATTGAGCAAAAGATATTATTTTAAAAAATCTGAACTTGAGGAAGGTGTTGATACCAACCTCCTTCAAAATCTATATCAGATGATATCAATATATCATCATGGGTTTGAATAGTTTATTTAGACTGAACAACTTTTTGAGGATGATAAGAAACGTTGAATCTGAATTCTATATCATGTTATTTATAATTATTTCATCATAACATTGAGTTAAACCATGAATCCATATTTGATATAATATAATGTGGTAATCCATGAAATCATAAAAATTCCTTAATATATATCCCAACAAGCTGATCTAGAGGGAAGTCATATCTGATTTTCATAATGTATGCTGACTTAGTAAGGTGATCAACTACCACCAAAATAAAATTAAACCCTTATGAGGTTTTGGGTAGTCCAATGAAAAACATATATAGTAATGTTCTTCAATTTTCATTCTAGTATGGGTAATAGAAAAAAATTCCCCCTTCAACTTTTTCTTTTATCGTTAACTTCCAGTCATACCAAGTACTGAGACACAAACTCTACGATATATCTCTCCATTCCGTCCCACAAGAAGTATTCTTTCATGTGTCTATACATTTTTTTACATCTATGATGAATAGATAATGATGAAATATGAGCTTCTACTAACAACGCATTCATAAAATCTGATATGTTGGAAACATATACACTATTCCTAAACGTTGTCATTCCATCCCAATCAAGGCTAAACTCACGAAAAATTTGGACTTTCCTTTCAAGATCATCGTCTTCATGTTTTTCCTTCTTAATATTCACATGGATATAAGGTCTAATTTTAATTTGGTAAAGATATAAATTTTCCCTTATTACAATATGTCATGTTACATTCTTTTCAAATATAGAAACATTGGATCATTTTTCATCCTCATTATATATTATCTGGCATGATCCATCCAACTGAAATTATCTTCCACCTTGTTTTCTTTCCACGGTTGGTAATATATTGAGTAGTCATAATAATTTTTTAACTGAAAACATGTTCTCTGGAGCATGTTCAACTCCTTCTATCTGAATATATATTTCAAACATTCATGATTAGTATATATATCACACATTTGTCCATGATGATAATGCCTCATTATATTTAATAGAAAATTACTAATGAGAAATCTAAATCATGAGATGGGTAATTTTTCCCATGAATCTTCAACTTTCATGAGGCATTGGCTATTGAAATGTTATTATACATAAGAAAAGAGCCCAATAGATTCTAGGATTCATTATTATAGATTTATAACCCTTATCCTCTGTAGGGTAATGTAATAACTAGTGCACTAACTAACCTTCTCTTTAGTTCCTTGAAATTTTCCTCACATTCATCTTTCCAGAGGATGTTGAAAGCCTTCTATGTTAACTTGTTCATAGGATTATATAGTCAGGATATATTCTAGACAAACCATCGATAATATCCAACTAAACAAAAAAATCTACATATCTTAGTCAATGTGGTTAGTCTAGTCCATCATTCAATAGCCTCCATTTTCATGGATGAACTGCTATACCACCTCTTGAGATTATGTGACCCAAAAATGAAACATTGTTCAACCAAAATTCACACCTTGTAATTTTTTCATATAGATAATCCTTATTTATGGTCTCTGTTATAATTATCAGGTGATCTTTGGGCTTTTCCTTGTTCTTTTAATAGAGAAGAATATCATCTATTAAGACTACAACAATGTCATCGAGGTAATATATAAAAACTAATATTTTAAATCCCTGAAGAAAACAAGGGAATAAGTAAGACCAAAAGGAATAACTATATATTCATAGTGTCAAAATATTTTAAGAAATGTATTCATTAGTATATCCTCTATCTTCACTCTCAATTAGTGATATCCAGAATGAAGGTTTGTCATGGAAAATTATTGAACTCCACACAATTGATCAAACAAGTAATAAATATTGGTAGTGTATATTTATTGTTGATTATGATGTTGTTAAACTCCTAATACTAAAAACATATCCACATTAATACTTATTTAATTTACAAAAAATAATAGGTGCATGCTAAGGTGACCCACTTTGCTGGATGAATCTCTTAATAAGGGTTTACTACAGTTGATTCTTAGATTCTTATAACTCAATCAGAGAAATTCAATAAAGAGTCATGGAAATTGGTGGGGAACAAGTTATAAGTTCTATTGAGAACTCAACATCACATTTTGGTTTAAGACTAGGAAACTTTTCCAGAAAAACATCCAAAAAATCATGAACAATAGGCATAGCATCGATATCATTTTTCTCCACAACAATTTGAGATAAACAACCATTATGAATGTGAATTATGAACCATAAAATAAATTTAATATCTTTAGGAAGTATGTATTTATCATCACATTGATGTATGATCATAAGAGGGTTTGAAATATCAAATGTAGCATTCCTTCCTTGAATATTGACATGGGATTTATGCAATGAAATACAATTCATTGCTAAGATTAGAAAAATGTAAACCAAAGGATGAATGAAAAGATTTGTGAGAAGAACATTCCCACAAACTTCAACCAAAGATGATTCGTAGACTAGAGTTGAAATAATCATTCCATTTATGGGTTTTCACTATTATTTCTATATCTAATTTTTTTGGTGGAATCTTAAAACCATTAGTATATTTTTTAGATATGAAACAGTGGGTAGATCTAGAATCCAATATGACATTAGTAGTTCTAGAGTGGATATTAAGTGTACCTTCCATCACATTTTTATTGCACCCATCCTTAGAAATAGAGATTACATGATAATTTACCTTATCCCTCATCTTAAGAGGTTGTTTATGTTGATAATAATCACCAACCCTTGGGTTTGGGAAACGGTTAGCACAATGCACATTCTCCTTACACTTGTAGCAATGAATTGTGGGAGGTGCATTTTGAGAAACGTTTCCCCATTAACATTTGAAGCAAAATTCATTCAATTATTTTGACAATAAATTTCCCAGTGACCTTCCTTTACTCACTTAAAACATTTATTAGACCCCTTTAGATAAATTCCTCTTTACATTTTCCCACATGTAGAGAATAAAGAAAAACTCATCTTCTTTTATCCATGGTTTTTAGAGTTTCCATTAAACTCTATCTTCCTTTTATTTTAAAAACCATGAGGTTGATCTGTGACATCAACCTCTATTTCAACCTTGATCACACAACATACACTATCTTAAAATATACTAATGCCTATTATAGACTACACCATTATAATACATGGAATTAATCCAATGAAAAACTTATCAACCTTACATACGGGTTGGATGATATTACCTGAAATGTACATCATAAGTCTCATGAAATTAGCCACATAATTACCAATATAATCATAATCAATTTACTTTAACTCAAGAAACACTTTCTCCATATTGGTACAAAGAAAATGATGAAAGTAATTAATGATAAAATAGTTCTTCAAGTCATCGCAGTCCATGGATTCACTCTCATCTTGTGGCCTCATATTATTGATTAGAGTCCACCACTGATCTACTTCACTTTCTAACCAATAAATTGGAAAAAAGACATTCTCATGGTATTAACATTGGAGAACTAAAAATATTTTTGCATTAGTACTGATCCATTTTCAAAAACAAGTGAATCATAAGACCCCCAGAAAGAACATAGACATTACCTCATGAATGACTCAATAGAATCTTGTTCACTCAATTTTCTCATTTGGATTTCCACCATGATTCATGGCTTGAGAAAGCTGTGTGAGTATATAAATGAGGTTTTTCATTCTATATCCCATAGAATTATGTTTCTTAGGAGGAAAATACTTGGTTTTTCCATCACAATCACCATTAATGTGGTTCCTTCATGTACAATCCATTAACTAAAACCAAAATTATAGAGTAAGAAATAATTATCATAATAAAGAACTACATAATCATGAGAAGTTACTTATATGATATCTAAATTATAACACCATCCTCAATTTAGGACACATAATGTTTATCCTAGGTTATTTATAGACAAATTAAATTTAAATACTTCATAATGTTTCAGGAAGCGTTTTTTAATTCCTAATACATATCCATTGGGAGTGTTAAACTAGGTGTGTTTTAAGGCCCATTGTCATGTACTAGATTACGCCAAGTCAGGCTCAGAAACTCTTGGTTGATATGTTACCCCTAGGTATATCTATTATATTGACACCTCCTATTGTAGTATTTAGACAAGGATGTATTACTAGGAAACCACTCACTCCATCCTTAACCAAAATTCTATGACATTTTCGTATACTTTTCTTTATCATTAGACTTATCCCTAGTCTTTTCATTAGGGTTATCACTATGGTTTTCTCATCCTACATTCCAAATGTTTATAAAAATTTCCTTGATACCAACTATAGAGACCCACTCTACATAGTTATTAACATTACATAAAATTTTTTATAATATATAAAACATTATATGATTAGACTCCCAAATACTGTACTAGTCCAGTTCCTTTAGAATCATGGAATAATAAACCCTGGTACATAAGTGAGAAATTTTTTTTCCCTCTAGGATATTCTTTACTAGAACCCATATTATAAATATAAATCATAATAAATATCTTCATAACATCAGGAAGGAAACATAAAAATTAGTTTTCTCAAATGATCAGTAAAGGTAAACAAGGAAGATATGTAAGCATAATCATGAGCATAAGGGTATGATAACATGATCATAAAAATAATATATCATAACCTAAATATAAAAAATTATATAAATGAATAATTACTTAATGTTTTAAAGTTCATAAGACACGAATAACAAAGAGATAAATTATATAATCCGTGAAAGCATAACATATTAATAAAACATGAAATTATGGAAGAAATCAAATCATATATAATTATTTCCATAATAGTCAAGGCATTGATGTTAGGACTATCTTAGAGAATAAATTACATTACTGATCTTTTATTACACCATGTTCTAACCCATTGTTACTAAATCATGTTCTCTTCTCATTACCATAATATAATACTGAATCGAGTTCATTTCCCATTCCATCTATGTAATACTGAACCAATATATTTTCTCATTCCAGTAATTTATTTCTCATGAGATATAAATCGCTACCCATTTAATATCCATATCATAACCCATGAAATGAAATGAAATGGGTATTATAAAAATGTAATTATATCAAAACATGTGGAAATAGATATGTTTTGTTATCATTTCATCATTAACATAACCCATGAAAAGAAGTGGGTTTTAAAATCATATAAACCATGGAAGTGAAATGGGTGTCATAAACAAAATTCCATCAAAACATTATCCATTAAAAGGAAGAATACGAATGGAAATTTTTAATAATTGCATTATAAAGGCAAGGGTCACACTGAAGGATGTTATATTATATGGGAAATAATTTTGAAATTTATTTTAAAAATATATCTAGGGGAAATGATCATTTATCTATGGAAAACCATTTTTAAAACATTAAAACTTTTGAAAACATTTTTTTTTGAATATTTCTTTGAAAATGTAAAAATAAAGCATTGAAAACTGTAAAACATTTTTAAAATAATTTTTTCTTTAGAATGGGATTCAATGTTGTTTCGAAAAACATTTTGAATTTTTTTTAAAACATGTCTTTTTAAAACAATAGATTTCTGACCGAAGAGATATACAATCATATTTTAGATAAAAATAGTCTCGTAAGTACCAATTAGTGTAAAAATGGTAATAATACACAAATATATCTCGAATAAACATGGTATAAGGAAACACGTGACTGTTATTGATATATGGTTGAAAATATAAATTCATATAAAGTATAAACATAAAAAATAGTAGAAGGTACATAGAATCCTAGAAAGTACATACACCACACAAAAGAAATAAGTGGAGAACATAATATGTATCTTCCAAAAATAAAAATTGAGATGAAATTTCATTTCCTTGTCTTTTGGCTACAATTTTACTCACTCAAAAAAATTTATAATAAATATAAATTTATTATAAATATTTTAAATAACCATATGTTTATATCTAGTACCATATATGATTTTAATACAACCAAATATTACACCCATTGTTAACCATCCAATATCAAGGTTTCACTTCAGATAATTTTTTTTCACATCTGTCTTAATTTGTTACAAAGATTTTATATATAATTTATATCATGATATATAAAATGTAAACCCTGATATAAATATTATTTACATAAATTATATATATTTTATAATAATCTTGAGAATATATTAGTATAAAATAGAATACCCCATTCATGGAGATGGCAGGTCGTAGGTACGGATGACCACTAGTTTCATTTAATTGTCTTGTTAAAAGAAATAAATAAAAGAAATATATGTAAATATATATGCATTTATATATAATAATTAAATTATATTTATGATATCATATATGTATTATATATTCACTAAATCTATCTTTACTAAAATCCGGGTAGTGTACGAACACATCATAGCGCTTTTGGCAGGTAGTAGTCCACACTTCCTCGAACAAAATTATCATATTTACACCAAATTGAAAGTAAAATGAAACTTGTTTTAAAAGGAAAACACAAGATTAAATAAATAATAAATGTAATATATAACATATATAAGTAGAGTTTCCATCATAATTTCCACCATGATTAGAAGTGAAGAAAATTCAACAATCATCGTTTAATGACGTGGTAGTTCATCTTACACATGAACAATATGTTTGTTATCAATTAAATGGAGGTGTGTGTAAGTGTAGGTAGAAAACATAACATAAAAATCATTTTATATTTAGTATATGAATTATTTTACTCAATAATTTGAAACATAAATTGAGGGGTTGGATAATGAAAATAAAATAATGAAAATGATTAAAGAAGTCACCTCTTAATCGGGTAACTCTTTTTGGATAGTGCCGAAAGGATTCCGTGTATTTGTTTATTCCAATAGAAAAGATTATAGGATAAAGGGAGGGATGTGAGGAAGTGTCTTGTGTTGAGATTAGAATAACCCATGTGGTTTGATTTGTCTGAAGAAGTGGGATATGTGGTGTCCTTTTATAGGGAAACAAAAGGCCTAACTCCGAATTTTTAAAAACAAGTTCAGAGTACACATGTGTTTACCTAAAAAAAGTCATAAAACACCAACACAAATCAATAATTGAAGTTTTATTTCTGATTAATGGATAGAAAATGAGTTTTGGACAAATTTATTCGACATTTGGGCCCCAAAAATTGAGGTCTATGTTAGAAATTAATCTTAAAATGGACTTAATCACGGTGATTAATTCTAATCAGTTTACTAATATTTTTGGTAAGAAAATAATTTCATCTAATAATAAAATAATTATTATATTTAATAAAATGGATTATATAGGTATATATAAATTTAATTCATAGAATAGGACAAATTAGTATTAATGTTATTCCCTCATACAAGACTAAATAATGGATTTTTAGAGTGGAAAAATATTCAAAAGCTTGTTATCTTTTTATTTTAAATTTAAAAGTGAAATTTTCTATAATTATCTAAATTATATTAAAATACATATAATTGATATAGTGTCACACTAAAAGAAATTTAAATTATAATTTACCAATGTTAATTATTTGACCAAAATGAATGTTTTTAACTAAAATGTTGTATTTTTCATTATTCACAAAAAAACTGAAGTTTCCTAGAAAAATAAAAATATTAACCCTATGCTAATTTTGAAATTATAAATTAAAAAAATGATTTTTATTTTCTCAAATTAAAATTTTAAATGTGTCTAAAATTAATTTGATTATTAATAACAGGTTATTTAAGGAAACTTTTTTTAATCATAAAAGGATTTTAGAAAAAATCATATCATTCTTTATGAATATTTTAATTTAAAAAAAATATAAACAATATTTAAAATTCAGTTATTACTATTCATACAACTATGTTAAATTTCTAAATTATAATCATCTCAATTAAATAATTATAACGACAAAATTATGTTTTTTGGAAACATTAGTGTTGTATGTAACATATGACAAGTCTATGTTCAATATAACATATGAAGAGTTGATGTTCTGTGTAACATACGCAATGTCAGTGGCATGTAATGTATGTAGAGTTAGTGCTATGTGATGTACAAAATATGTGGTGTTGTGTGACATTAATTTTTGAATTAGTTAATTTCAATAAATGAATAAAAATATAATTTATTAGAGAACGAAAAGGTCCTCAAATCATGGGCTGTTACATTAACCATTATTTTTTTCATCTGTTGAAAAATAAAAATATCATTCATGCATACAAATGACCTAACATATCTAAGAATGATCTAATTAATTTTTTTATATATAAATTTTACCATTGACACTAAATTTGAATATAATGAATAAATATGATATTACTATCATGATAAATATTTTAGTTATTTTTTGACTGATGATATATTGAAATGGACTGGAACTACTGAACTGATATACTCAGGACAAGTGAAACATTTAACACCTGCCAAAATATTTTAATAAGGGTTTATTGATAAGAAGTGTTAGAATTTTATAAATGGATCAAAATTGATATTATATTATGAAAATGAAACTAATATAGATTTATAATAAATTTTAATTTATTATATAGGATGTTAGGGAACCTTTTTTGAAAGATGCACATGTGGTATGGTTTTTATTTTACAATCTCATAAATATATGGGATTTTTTATGTTTATATCTCTGATGTGAATATTTTTCTAACATATCAATGTTTTATTATTATTTTTTCCAATGTTTTTACAGTTTTATTATGATTTTTAAAGTCATTTTTACCTATGTTTTGATTTTTAAAATACTATTTAAAAGGAATCCTATATTCATTTTACAAATGAGGTATTTTATTTATTTTTTCACAAAAATAAAGAAGGAATAATTTTTCAACTTATAAATAATGAAAATATATTTCGGCCTTCAAACTTTTTTTCATTGTATCTTCCTTTGCAGGTTCCCATGGTTATTTGAACAAAAAAAGAGTTTATAATTTTATATCTTTTTAAAAATAATTGATTTCAAAATGGGATGGTTATTTCCACATTAAGTGTTCCATGTGATCTTTCAAAATCATATTCAATATAATATAACATCCACTAATATTTCCTTTTATATACTAGGGTTATAATCCAATGGTTATGTTAAAATTATGTTTATATAAGTTGTTTTCATTCAATAATTTATACTATGATTAAATGTTTATGAATACCATTTTCATTCATGGGATCTAATATGATGAAATATTTACAAACCCCATTTATTTTCATGTATTTTGATAATTTGAATACATTAGGATCATTTGGAACACATATGGTTTATATTTATTATGTGATGGGTGGGACCTATATCTCACTCCAATTCATTTGGTATGTATTTATATTTAAAGAGATAAACAGAACTATTAGAGGGTGTGAACTTGGTTGAGTAATGTACTTTCCCCACTACGATATTATTGGGAGTGAAACTTTACTTATATGATGGTATGTGGATTGAAAACATTCCACTTTGATACCCTCAAAAAGATCATTGACAACTATTGAATTTTTTATAATTATTGTGTGTATTCCATAGTTCCATGTATTATGCCTATATTATGATGTTAGGGTTCATTTTATTTGATTATTTTTTTATTCATGCCCTATAAGTATTAAATATTAATTCCATGACATAATATTATGATCATTGATAAGTAGGGTGTGGTTTTATATAGTTATTATCATGTTATGATACCCTTATTATCGTGTTATGCTTATTTGATCATTGATATTTCCATTGTTTACCCTTACCGAGGATTTGATCTCACTATTTTCTTATGTTTCCTTTCCATAGGTTATGATACATTCAATTAAGTATGATATGTAAATGAAGGGTTTGTGAACTTAATGTTTCTATTTAAGTATTAGTCCTCAAATTTATAGTTTTCCCTTCTTTTAACGATATACATGGTCTTAAATTATTAAGGAATGATTCAGAAGTGTTCATGACATGTTTTGAGCCTGGAGTTCTATTTTATGTTAAGTATAATGAAGAGATTAATTTGAACAAGATTAGTAGTAACTGTGAGACTCAACCATGAATCATTTATAAATAGTAATAATCTTTTGAAAAATATTGTGAGGGAGTCCACACACCTGTGATAAAAAATGCATACCATTATCAATGATGAAATGCATGGTTATCACATGGTTTATCTTTTAGTACACCTGACTCTATTAGGGGGTGCCTCACATGGATAGTGTTGGCACATGGTTAGAACATGGTTTTGAAATTTGTGATGATAAATCATGATACAAATAAAATATGGGTAAAATAATATTTTTTTTTACTTTCATTATCTAAAAACACAAACCCCCATTTCATTCATAATTCTCTAGTATTCATCCTACCATTAAAGAGAACCCAAAATATCCTCCTCTTGGATTTTAATTTAATTTTATATCCAAACCCGGATTAGTCTATTGTTCATCTCATTGAATTTCTCCCCATAAGAGAATGAATATACTGCATTATTTTCTTGGTTTATATTTTTATATTCCGAATTATTTTAGTGAAATCTAATATGCCCTATTTTTAGGGTATTTGAATATTTATATATTTTATCACATTCCAAACTATATTTATGTACAATACTAGATGAGTGTTCCTCATCCACTATATGTTTTTTTGTTATACCTTTTACCATAATGTCTTAATACTTTAAAAATCCATTATAGTTCCACCTGTATGTTTTTATCACACTTCACAACTAAAATTAATTTTATTTTAATTGGTTTCTTTAGTTGACATCCAACTTCTCTAATAGAATAATTTTAATCATCGTAGTCTAACTACATCAACATTAACCACCCTTGTGTTCTCCCACTATATGGATACATTCCCTGTTTTAATCAAATTAATGAAAACACCCTTCGATGTAATTGTTTTAACTTCCTTTTTTAAATATAATTAATTTAAATGGATGTGTTATTGTATTATGATATGAAAAGCATGTTCACTTGGATTATTAAATAGATATAAATAGTTAAATTTTTGGACACCACATTTATTCATTTGTCATTATAAGTGAAAAATTAATGTTTAAATTAAATTGAAAGGTAAACCGGAATGGATTAATACATTCCATATAAATACCAATTAAATGATTCAAAATGATTATGATCTTTTCCTCTATTAAAGAAGTTGTCAAACATGATAAAAAATTAGATACATAAGGGAATTATTTGATCACTAATAGAACACCACGCTAATTTATTTTTCCCGTTACCAAGGGAGACCCCGACCATAGAATTTGGTCCTTCTATTACCAATAGCATAATGAAAAAAATTCATTGGATTTTTATCATGAAATTAGAATGTATTGGATCATATTATTAGGTCCATATTGCTGTCTTTAAATATGTAATGATTTGGTTCATATCTAGGGTCTCCAGTGATTTTTATCATGAGATTTACTTTTGATACATTCTAAGGTCTCAATTATAGATCTTACCATAGTGAAAATCTAAGGGAGTATCCCTCATATTACACTTAGATCCTTTTTAAAGACTATATGCTTATTACCAGGATATTTCCAAACATGAAAAGGTCAATTATTCTTTGGTTTCATAATTTACCTCAATAATCATTATTATTAAATTATAACTCTTAGGATATCATTTCAATATAGGTGTTTAGAAATTACCTATTTAGAGGCATCTGGCTAAGGCTGAAGAAGGTATGGTTGGTTAGGAATCTCATAATGTGTCATATCCCAACATGGTATTTATTTTATTTATTTAATTTACACTTCAAATTCATATAAATAAAAATTGCTACATTTATATTCTTATTGGGGTTTTTATAGACAATGTCAGTGGTGGCCTACTGAGTGTTTTTCACACATTTTTTGGGACACAGATTAGTACTCGGAAATAAATCATGGTTTTTGTAATGGATAATGGAGAGTTCCTATATATGTATTTTGTATATATGTGGTATTATAGTGTATGTGTTCCAAGGAATGATCATAGTCTAGAGAATCTTTTAGTTTTTATCTATTTTATATTTCTTTTTTTATAGAATGTATTCATGTATTCCTTCTTCCATATTTTTGTTTTGTATAATGTCATTATTATCATATGTATATGACCTATATATTTTGGATTCAATTAAATTATATATATCATGTTTGGATGATTTAATTGAACTAATTCATATTATTATTACTATACCCTCTATTTTGGTTGTTTCCTTATTCCTCGATTATAAACTCTGACATTAAGATATAGTGTCCCCAATGACACACCATAGTCTCTCAATTCTAGTCAGTAGCCTCTATCATGGGGGGGGGGGTTAGACAATGTTCAAAATTATTTTTGGGCACCATTTTGTGAATTTTACATTGATACATAATAAATGGTTATATTTATTAAGAAATAATAGTGTGGCTATGTATATAATTTATTAATAAAATTTTAATGTTTCCATGTTACCAAAGATACTATAACCAATGTCTTGACATTGATCGAAATTTAAAGTTATTTATATTCAAGTAATATGATGTAATATCTATATATAAAAGGTATGGGTCACTATAGTTGGTATTTGAGTAAGTCTTAGTCAACCTTTAGAAACTATTATGGGAAAATACAAAATCAACCCAATAGATTAGACAAAGTATAGGATAAAGTCATTTTTTTCTAATAAAAAATAATTACCAATGTTAACAATAAGGTGAAATAGAATAAGTTTTCACTAGTTAGACATCCTATAAATGTTTTTTCTTAATTATGTGGTTTCTAGAATGATTATTATTTCTGACATTATGTTTTGTTTGGGTTTTATTTAACTAATAGAACCAAAATTAATAATTTTAATTTTGAATGCGATGGAAAATGAAATGATTATCTATATAAAGGTAAAAATATTAGGGGTAGTAGAATGAAAAATATTATCATTATTCTCAATAAAAATTCCACATAATTGAATCATTTCATTATTTTAAATGAACAAAAGAGGAAAAAACATTCTGGTGAGCCATTTATGTGGAGAAAAAATCTTCTTATAGTGGTTCCTATGATATACGAATAATTGAGAAATGGATTAGTAATACGGAAAATATATTTTCCATTATTTAGTGTTTGAAACTTGAGAAAAATAATTTGACTTTGTATCATTTGGAAGAAAAATCATGTTGGTGGTGGAATCTTATCATGAACATGAATGAATAGGGTGAAATAGACTCCATTTAGATGGATGAATTTAAGATATTATTTCATAATAAGTACCTTAAAATAATTATTCAAAAAAAATTGAGAAGGAATTCTGTGAGATAAATTAGTTAGATAATGAATTTCTATATTCCTATAAGGAAAATTTCTAAAACGTTTTGAGGTAAACATCAGGTATTATTATCCAACCGGAAATTATGGATGGTCAACTCTACAGAATATTGAATCCAAGTCCTTGAAGGGTTATATCAATAAGATGCATATGTATATAAGAATAGATTCTTCTATGTTCTATCATGGTAGATATAATGATTAGAGTTACCAATAAGTCTCATGGTTTTGATAAGAAAATAAAAATGGAATTGAACAGACATTGTAATTAGCATGGAGAAAAAAAGATGAGATTTAATTTATTACCAAAAGATTTAAGGAAATAAATTGTAAATTGTCAAAATAAAACTAGTACATGTTTCAAGTCTGTAAAAGTAGTCCACTGAGTAATTGAGTGTCGATATGATGGTAAGAAGATAGAAAATGATGTGAATAGAAAGAAGAACCAATAATTCAACACCCATACTCCAATGATTTAAAAAAATTATTATTAGAGTTATGAAAACGTGTACTCCGATTTTGAGGTTACGGAGAATGATAGACATTAAAAATGAATTAATCTTAGAGAGAAAGGGAACACACATTTCATCACTTTTTCTAATGAGGGTTATGATAATTATGTATTAAAGGGTAAAATTACCACCCCTATATAACTTCCATTTTCTTGTTTTATTCTGAATTTAGCCTCTTTTATAATGAATGAAAATTTTAAGGGTATCATAGTACCACATAAAAAAATTAGATGATGATTTAGTTGTACAACGCCAAATGTTACAATGATTGCATCCTCAGTCTATGATTCTTTTCCATTTTATGTTTGTGCGAATGATTTTACAAAAAAAAAATTTATTATTCTTATATTTTAATTCAATGTTACATTTTGAATGGATTGAAATTCATTATAAAAATTCTAAATCAATTTCTGGGGAAGGGATATTACATTTGATGTTATGAAAAACCAAATGATCACCAATTAGTGTGATGAAAAAAATAAAATTCCAAAGGAAATTACATCAATTTTATATTTCATGATTCAAATTCAGTAGGAGAATTTATCTCTAATGGTTGGGGAGAAACTCCATTCCAATGATATAAATATTTTGAGATATTTTATTGATGTATTTATATAATATTTTCTTTGTATTCAATTGATTTTATAATGATTATTTTTCAAAATGATTCATACAAGGTATTAAATATATTTCCATGACCCCATATATAATGGACCTAGCTGAGTTCCTTGAAATAAAGAAGAAACATGATGATAATATTGTCATGGGATTTATTCTTTCATTTGAATTACCTTGGGGTACCCTTATTCTATTTGTTAAGAAATAATATGGATCAATGTTTTCTTTCATTAATTATCGAGAAATTAACAAGATCACTATCAAGAAAAAGTATCATCTACACCGTATTGATTACTTATTCGACCAATTGAATAATTCTTAATTCTTTTCCATGATTAATCATTGAAATAGTTATCATCAATTAATTCTAAATTAAAAGGATATAAATATGAAAAAAATCTAGCATGTTATATAAACTATGAATTTACGGTGATTCCATTTGGACTTATTAATGAACACACTATCATTATCGACTTAATGAATCGTTTACTTGGATATTCCATTGATTAGTCTGTAGTAGTATTTATATATTATATTCATATTTGTTCAATGATCAAGGAAAAGCATACATATCATTTGAGAATTATTCTGATGACCCTAATTTATGAGATGATTAATGAAAAATTTACCAATGACAAGCTTTTGGATTTGGAAGGTTTCATTAATGGGTCATGTAATCTCCATAGGGTTTATATGAGTAGGACCTTCAATGATAGAGGATATTCAAACTCAGAAAAATGAAACCACTATGATTAATATCCATAGTTTTGATTATTTGACAGCATATTATTTGTGCTTTATAGAAAAAATTTTCTGGCTATCAGATCCACATACCAAGTTAACTTGGAGGGGAGACGTCTTCCTTTAAATGGATTGATGTGAGGAATATGCTATGTAAATATAGATAAATCTAGTGAGAACACATGTCATTACACTTCCCTATAATATAGAAATTTTTATTATCAATAGTAAAGTATCAAAGAGTGTATTGGGATTAATCCTAATTTATAATGATATGGTTATACCTTATGACTCTTGATAATTGATATTATATTACCAAAATAACCCAATTCATGATTTGGAGTTAGATGCAGTAATTTTCGAATCAATTATATAGAGGAATTTTATGAATAATTAAATGTGTGAAATTTATATTAAAAAAAATATTTAATGATTATTTTTAATAAAAAAGAGATAAAAATGTAGTAAATAAGATGGTTGGAGTGGATTAAATATATTTACTACTCAATAAATTACCTCCCATGGAAATAAAAAAATGTGGAAAATTTGCTATGTTAAAAGGATTATTTTAATTTTTCTATGATGAGGATCAGAAAAAGATACAATATTTATAGACATAAAAACTATTGATCATTAAATCTTGATGGAAGGATATAAATATTGTATTTACCAAATGGGTGTTCATCTATACATCCTTATGAAAATTTAAGAGGTGTAAAAGGAAGATTTAGTGTTTAAAAATAAGGTGATAAATACTCATGATTTTAACTCGGATTTTGATGGAATAATATGGTTTAGAAATCATTTATGTTCCCCTTTTGTAATTGATTTGAAGGAGATAAAGTATAAAGCTCATAGTTCTTGAATCATTATTCATTGTTCAAATATTAATCGGTATAAGGATTTTAAATATTTTTTCTAGGGGGAAAGAAAGAATATAGATATTTTAGAGTGTTTTTATTGTTTCGTGGTATATCAATAAGTTAATGTAGATAAAAAACGACACAGGGGATGTTATGACCATTAACCAAACCAGAATGGATATTGGAAAGCATCACTCATGAGTTTTTCATTACACTCCCCAAACAACATAAATGGAATAATAATTTTTTGGGTATATTTGATATCCATATATAGTTAGTTCAATTCATTTAAATTTGTTAATATTTATCCATTGATCAAATTTCTCTATTATACATTGTGTAAGAGGTATTATTTCATGGTGTGTCACTACCAATTAAATCTGATTGAGACATGAGGTTTACCTTAATTTCTTGGAGAAGTCTTGATAATGCGCTTGATATTGAGTTATGTTTCAACACTTCCTAGTATCCTCATATATATGATCAGATTTTGGGGAAAATTTAAACTATATAAGGAATGTTGAAATAATTTTATATGGTTTTTAGAGGTGTCTGGTATCAAAAATTTCCTCTGGGGGGATTTTCTTACAATAACAGCTTCCACTCAAACATTTAGACAGATCATTTTGAATACTCCTATGGTTGGAAGTGTAGAAATCCTAAATATTGTAATAATTTTAGATAAAGAAAGATATTTTGAACAGATATAGCTGAGGAAATGAATTTTAAAAAATGATCTATTCAGCAGCACAAAAGAGATAATCAGATTTGATAAAAACAATATACTAAAAATCATCAAAAAGATCTAGAGTATAAAGTTGGTGATACAGTTTTCCAAAGAATATCTCCCTAGAAGTGGGTGATAATATTTCAAAATAAGGGAAAACTATGTCCTACGTATATTTTCGTTTAGAATTTGTTGGTCATATAGAGATATTATCTTTTCTATTGGAACTTCCACTAAATATCTCTATTGTTCATGATGTAATCCAGGTATCTCTCATGAGTATGTAAACACTCGATGCTTTACATGTACATAACTAAGAGGTTATAGCACATGATTAATATGCCATTTATGAAGATAAACTAGTATATATTCTATATCATAGAGAGAAAGTCATACAAAACAAGACCAATCACTTGGTTAATGTTTTTTAGTGAAACCACCAATTTGATGAAGATACATGGGAACATGAGGATGTGATGAAGCTTAAGTATCGACATTTGATTTTATCATAGAGATGATGTTTGAGATATAAATTAATAATAATGGGAATATAATTTAATTAATAGATATTTTTATGAAATTTTTCTATTTAAATATGTTGATTTCTTCCATAGATTGTGTCACATACATCAATGAGTTTAAATGAATTGTGTCACACTAATAATGTGTTATATGTAAAGTATTACCTAGTAGTTATATTTTTAGGTTTAAATAGTAATAACTATATTATAAATAATATGTGGAATAAATATTTATAAAATTAATTCATTAACTATCAAATGATTATAATTACAAACTAATACTATTTGAATTAAAATTGATGTTTTTTATGAATTTGTTTATTCATTAAATGTCTTATATATTAATAAATTAAAATAATAAATTGTGAATTATTGTGATTAAATTTATATATTATTTAATTTATCCAATTTTTTGAAAATTAATAAAATATTTTTCTAGGTATATAATATGAATTGGTCTAGTTTTGTGCATAAAAAATTATGTTTAAAAATCATTTTCGGTCATATTTGTTACCCTAAATATAAAATTATTATTTTTACATTTATAGATATTTTCTAGATAAAATAACATAAATATTTATAATTTGGATATTAAAAATATTAAAATATCCCTCTGTTATTTTGGATCTTTATGAATAAATAACTTTGGTAAAATTTATCACCATTGTAAATGGTAAAATAGGTTCATGTTGATTAGAAATAATAAGCAATGAAATAATTATTCATTAAAATTATTATTGGATGAAAAGAATGAAACACATTAATGACATATTCATGAAATTTGGTTGTTAAATGGGAACTCTTACATGAAAATTACTTATATATTATTTAAACGAAATAAAGTTTCAAAATGTCACTCTCTTCATTTTTAATATCCTTTATGCACCAACATAGAGGAAACAGTATGTCATGAATGAATATAAGTGTTTAAGTATAGATTTATAAAATAATTTTAATGATGTAAACTTTTTTTTTGATTATATAATGCCCTTATTTTGTTATGAAACACCGATGCAATATGTCTCCATTTATTAAAAAATATATATCAATGAATTTAAAAATATTAATGGTGATGTTATTTAAATGATTTAATGTGAAAAAATAATAATATATCTATAAAAAATATTATATAGTTTATATAGAATTTTATTTTAATTCCAACATTTCTTTTCTAATTCAAAGATAAATTAAATGAATATTGACAAAATTGATAATATTGATATTTTATTAAAATAAAAATTTATTATTTTTTAAAAAAAAATTAAAATCTTGAAGTAATATATGTTTGTTATTATATGTGTCTAAAATATAATATATTTACCATTTATGGTACATTTTTTACCATATAAGTAAACATTACAATCCTTTAATAATGAAAAATGTGTTACTCTAGTTAAAATTAAAATTGGATGACTAAGGTTTAATCAAAACTATAATGGTTTTAAAGAAAAAAATTTAGTAAACTATATTTTTAGGGTATTATGACCCTATATTAACTTATATATTTATAAATAAAAATTTTGAGGAATTTATTTTTAGAATGAATTTATTATAATTTAATATTTTTAAAAATCCCAAAAGTGCCCCTCGCCTCAATTGTAAATGGATCCTCCTACATCACCTCTTCACACCACATTAACTAATGTACATCAAAAAAAATATATCAACTACCATTTTAAAAATCCATATACACATTTTATGGGGTATGGTATTCCCAAAATACCAACCTTAGAACTCTGTAGTGGGGATCTAAAGGCGTCCTTTCAAATAAGGTGTAATCATCTCACAATATCAATTTCTTTAATACTCTTCTTTAACTCCTATTAATGTATGATATTTATAATAAAATATAAAATAATGTGTCATAAATATTCTTAAATTATATTATTTTGAAAAAAACATTATGCACCCTCATTATCCTCAAATGAGATGTGTAAGTATCACTCATGCGTGCATAAGACATACTTTCTCTACATAGAGATACAATTCATTTCTCATCACTATATTTTATGGACGGATATTTTGATGCTTATAATTTTTAAATATGATAAATAACAAATAATTATAATTCAAAAATTATATTATACCATCTAAAATATTATCTTCCAAACTTTTGGAAAATGATAATGTTGTTCACACAAATGTGTGGACCACCACCACTATGAAGAGATGTGATTAGTTTTTCCTTTATATTTTACATTGATGGAAATTAGGGTGTATTTGATGAATATATATGATATATATGATATAATATTGAAATTTAAAAGGTTAATAAATATTTTTTTCTTTCATTCCATCCCTTGAAAAAAATTAAAACATCATTCAAGCGTGCATACACCCTACTATCTCCATAAAGAGTCTAAGTCATTTTTTGATATATAAATTTTTTATATGACTCTAGATTTATATATAATGAATATAAATGATTTCAATTTCATGATAAATATCAATATATGATGTAACTAAGTCAAATATATAAGAAACAAAACTACTAAAATTATATACTCATGATAAACAAAACTGTTAACTGAAAGAAACCACATATTTAGTAAGTAATTTTTGATAAAAAGAGGTGCTAAAATTCCATAAAGGGATAATATATGGAATTATATATTTTAAAATCACCCTAATAAATAAATATATTAAATCTAAGTTTCTTATACATGATATTAGTGTAACATTAAATCAAGGATAAATCTAGGTAAGGGTTTTCTTCACAATCTCATAAATATTCAAGATTTTATACATTTACATTTCATTAGAGAATATTATTTTTACATTTCAATTTTTTTCAAAATATGTTTGAAATAAGGTTTTTACTAATATACTATTATTTTTTAAATATATTTTTTCCATGTTTTACTTTTTACAAAATGGTTTTGAGGTAATATTCTTTCAATTTTCAAAATGAGTAATTTTATGACTTTTTAGTAAAAATAATGATGGATTGTTTTTAAAAAATCACAACATGAATGACTTTTACTTCCTTATTAACAATTTTTGAATAGTCATTCATATGTTATAATGGTTAATTATAAAAAAAATCCCTTTTATAATGATGCATCTTTTAAAAAGTAGCGACTTCAAAATGGAATAGTTTTTTAACTCAAGAAATGTTCTAAGTGATATAAAATAATAATTTTCCATTTAAGATAAAAAATATTTATTTAACCTAATATTTATAATGTTTATGATCGAATAATTATGATTACATTTTTTTATGAAACACATTTGCTTACAGGGGTTATACCATGAATATTTTTTTATGAAACACATTTCTTTTCAGGGGTTCTATTAGGAAGAAATATTAATGAAACCCATTTCTTTTCATGGGTTTGAATATGATGATGATTCATGATACTATGATAAACTTACATATAATTTGAATTATGTGATGCATTTAACCTTTATCTGTAACAGCCTGAGATTTTATGAAAAATATTCTTTTTAATTTTATTAATGTCTTGTGTTGTACGCTACACCTAAAGAAGCTTGCACAACACGCATCCTTGACTTGCATTGCATTACACGCAATTGCGACCTTCCTCGATAGCGTGTGTAGTACGCAATACCGAGTTTCACTAAACAACGATATGCTATTAAAATATTATTATAACTAGCCGTTATGAATAGTAATAACCACCTTTTAAAATTTTATAAATTTTATCTCTCAAAATGGACTTCATTTTTGGATTCGGAGTATCGAATTTAGCCTAAGGTGAAATTTTGGTACTTTTCGGATAACTTTTATATTCTGATGAATAGTGAAAATTACTAAATTATAATTAAAAAAAACTTTTTTAATCATAATAATTAATATTGATAAATTATTAATTTGAGTTGTTTTAAAGTATATTTAGAATATATATTTACAATTTAATACAATGTTGGTCATTGGATGTAATTTCACATTTAAACCAGACATAAACAAGTGTCAATCTTTTGATAGATATTGTTTCTTAAAAACACGCTATTTGTTTTAACAGCGGGATTTAATTATAAAATTAATTAATGCAAATTCTATGTTATGAATTTGGTAAAATAGACTTCATTTTTTTGAATTCGGAATATGAAATATAGCTTAGGATGAAATTTTGGTATTTTTCTGAAAACTTTCAATTTTTGATGAATAGTGAAACCACTAAGTGGTAGGTTAAAAACTGAATTTTCATAAAACATAATTTTACCGCTTCTGTGAATGGAATTTCGAAAATCCGACATACAAAGTTAATATCAAGGACTAAAATTTGGTTCAATGAGATGAAAATAATTTTTGGTGAATAGTAACTTTTTACTTTTTTTACCACAGTTAATAGTAAATATGGTAACTAAGGGTAAATATGATATTACTATTACCCTAAAACATGTCCTAATTCTATTGGATAAGTGTAATTCGACCAAAAACAACCTTATGAATATAATATGACCATTTAGGTCCACTTGGATTATATTATGACATTTAATATTATTTTATTAAATGAATAGTTAAAATAGTTAAAATCAAAGTTTAATAACTAAAACATTTTTAATATGGGGTTATATATAAGATAAATTCGACTATAAATATTCATTAGAAAGATAAAAAGATTTCCAACATAATGATATTTTATTTATAATTTTTAGACTTTAAATAAATTAATTTATTTATGACACAACGATGATGCAGTAATTACCCTTTTGAGGAAATATTAACATAATTGATGTTATAAATTCTCAAATGAATGTAATTTGAGACAATTTTTGAATTACACTAATTTTCTAGGTTAATATGATATATTAGTGTTGATTTAATTAACTTGGTTAGAACATATAATTCTGTTATGACTTTCACAAAAAATCATATATCAAATAGTGTCAAAATTGACACAAAATAGTTTTTAAATCAAATATTATATTATTAATTGTTATTTTATTCCTAAAAATCTAAGGTTCGGCCAAATGACTTAGATAAGGATATATATATTAATAATAATAAATTTGGGGTTCGTTTGGCATGTTATAGTAAGTGTATTAACCATATAGTGAAAGAAAACAAAAAGACACGGTAAAAGTTAAATTAATTAACTTAGAGTTAAATCTAATTGATAAGGTTAAAATAATACCCTAAACTTGTCTAAATCCTATTGGTTGATAGGATTTCGACCCATCCCCACTTTATCTTCGAAATAAGACCCTTTGGAACCATTATAAACCGATTTTGACTTTAATATAAAATAATATTTTGAGATATTCCTAAGGTGCCCCTCTCCTCCCTTATAAAAGGGCACCTCCTCCCCCTCCTCCTCACACAACTTTGAGCCTTCAAGCTCGGCCAACCCCTGCCAAAATATCTTCTCCACTTACCTAGTATCATCCTAGAGGTCCTGGTCTTCTTTAAAGACCATCCTTAGTTCTTTAAGTGGAGGTTAAGAAAAGGCGCGTCAAAAAGAGGAGGTTCAGACACTTACGAAGCAAGTCGGACCTAAGGTAAGGGAAATATCACAATCTCATTTTTATCCGAGATTGTTTATTCGTAATTATTTACTGGGGTGTATTTTATCATCCAAATCCATGTTTCATCAATATGTAATATTATTTCCATCCACCTACAATTGTTTAAATCCATTTTTACCCTTCGGTGAGTTTTTAGTAATATCTATGAAAGGAATCTTTTGTCGTACGAGGTACTTTTTGACATTTCCGAAAAAAGTACGAAGAATTTTTTTTAACTTATACGCCATGAATGGATTTTTAAAACATTATTTCCATGAAGCTTACTTTTCAAGTTTTCAAGTTTATTTTTAATCAACTTCTTTTAGTTTATAATTGTATTACATGTTAAGAACAGAAAAGTGTTTTTTTTAAGTAGAAAGGATATTTTCCTCAAGAATGGAGTTCAAATGTTTTATCAAAATTATTTTCCATCTAAGATAATATAGGGTTCTGTTTTTATCCCTATTATTACATTTATTTGATTATGTTTTGAGGGAATTATTTTTATGAAGTCATTTACCTTACATGATTTGTTTTATGATGTCATGATGTTTCAAGAATCCCATTTTTGTTATATGTGTTATGTGATGATGTATGATTTATGATTATGTGGCACACATAAGAAAGGATTCATTATAAGATGGGTGGGACCTATATCTCCCTCCAATGCATTGGGTAAAGATTTTATATCTCATGAGATAGACATGGCTGGAACGGTAGGTTATACCGGTTCAGTGAAACAGGACTGAAACGAGGGTTACTCGATTCAGAAAGGGACTTTGTCCAATAAGATAGTCTTGGAAATGAGTCTTGACTAACAAGAAATGATTCTCTATGATTATGTGTGAATGAAACAAAGTTTCATGTTTTAAGTTATGATTATTCTGATTACATTTCACTGCCATGATTTACCCCATGTTATGAAATTATGATCTCTTTTGCAGGTTAAGATTTCCAAAAGTTATGTGCTTATGTATATGATGTGATTGATATTTCTTTTGTTTACCCTTACTGAGCATTTGAGCTCACCCTTTTATGTTTTCTTTTCCCCAGGATATAAAGAAAGGTTTTAGGTATAAAAAAAAGGAAGATCTTTATGGGAGATTTTGAAGATCTTTCACCATGATTAGAAGATTATATTCCGAGTTTCCAAAGACACTAAACTATTACGATCCTTGTGTGTGTGTGTTTTTGTTATGTACTAAGTATTCCGCAAATGTAATGTAATGTACATGTACGTCAGGCTTCTGGTCTCTACAGTTGGTATTAGAGGAAAGGTTTAGTCAACCTTTGGAAACTAGGATGCGAAAACGTTAGTGAGATCCCTAGAGATATTTTTACGGTATGTCTAGGGATGTCCCTAAGGTTAAGTATACGTATAGGTTATAGTACTAGAACTACGCTAAAGATCATAGAATTAAACCTAAGATGTTAGATATTGAAGGTACTCCCCCTTTATTATGTTGTGTTCCCTAGCATGATTTTTTCCTCTCACACTATTCTTTTTGGGTTTTAGATGATGGCTGGAACCCGAAGGAACCGTGTTGATCAATGCAATGGAAAATGCAATGATTGTTCTTCTGAACAAACAAATTTTATGGGAGATGGAGTGAAAAATCATATTACTATACTTACACAAGCTATGAATCATTCTAGACCTCCAAATGAGCAGATAAGGGAACAATATTTTATTGAGTCCTTCATGAGGCAACGTCCACCTTCTTTCAGTGGGTCTTCTGATCCACTTATTACTGAACAATGGATCAGTACCACTGAAAAGATATTTTCAGTTCTTCAATGTTCTGAACATGATAAAGTCATCTTAGCAGTATATCGTTTGGAAGGTGAAGCTGATCAATGGTGGAATCTTATCAAGAATACAAGGCAAAGAGATGAAATTGAGTCCATGGAATGGGACGAGTTCAAGAACATATTTTTCAATAAGTACTTCCCTCGTATTCTTCGAACAAAGATGGAGAAGGAGTTTCTTGAACTAAAGCAAAAGGATGATGAATCTGTTGGTATATACGAAGTGAATTTTACAAGACTTGCAAGGTATTCATCTGGCATTATCATCCAACCTGAAAGTAAAGTTGATCGATTTTTTAGTGGCTTAAAACCAAGTCTTCGAAGGGAATTAGCTATAAGAGACTTCAGTATCTATGAAGAAATTGTGCGTTGTGCTATCAAGGTAGAAATGGAAGTTGGTGTTACATATCCATCTCATGGTTTTGACAAGAAAAGAAAGATGGAGTTCAAGGAGAAATCTCAGAATAATGGTGAAAAGAAGATGAATGTTTCCTTATGCACAAAGTGTGGAAAGAAGCATGGTGGAGATTGTCTTAAAGGGACTAGAAAATGTTTTAAGTGTGGAAAAAAAGGTCATCGAGCAGCTGAGTGTCGAAGTAATGGAAAAAGGGTTTCTAATGATGTGAATAATGCAAACACTGCAGAGAACGCACCACCAACACTTCAATGCTTCATGTGCAAGGAAATGGGGCATTATGCTAATAAATGCCCTAATCCAAGGGTTAGTGATGATCAACATGAGCAACCACTGAAGGCAAAGGACAAAGGGAAGTCACATGCGATCACTATTGGCAATGTTGAATATGACAATGATGTGGTAGAATGATTAAGTGTTTATGTAATGGGATTCCAAAATAATGTTGTATCATTGAGTAATGCAATATTTATTGATGTGGTATTCAAAGTGATTGAGATATTTTTTGGAAATAAGATTATATGCCCATAATGAAGGGAAAACGATAAAATGAAATGTTTAATAGTATTCATGAGCTCATGATTGATATACGGACTAAGTGATATCATGGTTTGAGTATATAGAATTTTGAGGATTTTGGTATGTGGAAACTGTTAACTTTAAACTGCATTCATGTTTTCACTAAGGTATTCAAGAGAATACATGATTAAGGACTTTTAATGTTTGGAATGTGACCAACAAAACATATCTTATGATATATGGGGATCAACAATGGTATTAAATCTCTGGTAATCGTTTTCACTACGTTATGAGAGTGGACAACAGTATTATGGATAAGCCTAAAGATTGAAATGGATTATGTTGGACATAAGTGAGTATTGTTTAAGGATAGAAGTTTTTTTCGATATTATTGATGGGATGTTATAGTAATGTAGTTTTAGAAAAAGGACAACCTGCAGGACGGGCGACAGCCCATCGCGTCGGACAAGGCTGTGGGAATCGAACCTACAACCGAAGTGCGACTGGCCTTTATCGCCTACCACTGGCCTACAGGAAGTCCCTGTTTAGTAGAAACTGGTTTTATTATATTAAGCAGTATGATATATGAAGTATAAGTCCATTTTAGGAACCATATGTGATTAATCTCACTATAGATCGACATATGTATATAATTTTTGCTAACCTTTTGTTTGAGACAGATGGAATGACCCGTCATTCTATCACATGATCTGCTAACACTTCACGAATAACAAATTCAACTTCATTTATTTAAAAGATGAAGTGGAAATTGTTCAAGGCATGAACAACAGTGAGATTGTACCAAAATAAAGAAAGTATTTATTCTAATTCAAATTTTCAACTTTAGGGAAATGATCTTGAAAACCAAAAATGGTGTCCTAGTGATCTTATACCTAATGAATCAGATGGTACCTTAGATCGTCACAAATTTATGGATTTGTGATTACTGGATTTTCCATAGCCATGTTCTCTACCACTCTCCATCAGAACATGATGGTTAGATTTCTCTTCCATATCCACATTTTCACCTATGTGGAAACCCGGTGATTAGTTTATTTGGGTAATCGTTACATTTCATACTTTAGTTTTTTAGGCCAAGTTTTGGTATTCCTTTTTACGATGTGTGTTTCTATTAAAGAAACTTTCGAATAGTAAACCATTTATAACCCCGACGAATTTCGAGGGAGAAATTCATTTTAAGGGGGGTAGAATGTAACAGCCCGAGATTTTATGAAAAATATTCTTTTTAATTTTATTAATGTCTTGTGTTGTACGCTACACCAAAAGGAGCTTGAACAACACGCATCCTTGACTTGCCTTGCATTACACGCAATCGCGACCTTCCTCGATAGCGTGTGTAGTACGCAATACCGAGTTTTACTAAACAACGATATGCTATAAAAATATTATTATAACTAGCCGTTATGAATAGTAATAACGAACTTTTAAAATTTTAGAAATTTTAGCTCTCAAAATGGACTTCATTTTTGGATTCGGAGTATCGAATTTAGCCTAAGGTGAAATTTTGGTACTTTTCGGATAACTTTCATATTCTGATGAATAGTGAAAATTACTAAATTATAATTAAAAATAACTTTTTAATCAAAATAATTAATAGTGATAAATTATTAATTTTAGTTGTTTTAAAGTATATTTAGAATTTATTTTTACAATTTAATACAATGTTGGTCATTGGATGTAATTTCACATTTAAACCAGACATAAACAAGTGTCAATCTTTTGATAGATATTGTTTCTTAAAAACACGCTATTTGTTTTAACAGCGGGATTTAATTATAAAATTAATTAATGCAACTTCTATGTTAGGAATTTGGTAAAATAGACTTCATTTTTTTGAATTCGGAATATGAAATATAGCTTAGGATGAAATTTTGGTATTTTTCTGAAAACTTTCAATTTTTGATGAATAGTGAAACCACTAAGTGGTAGGTTAAAAACTGAATTTTGCATAAAACTTAATTTTACCGCATCTGTGAATGGAATTTCGAAAATCCGACAGACACGGTTAATATCAAGGACTAAAATGTGGTTCAATGAGATGAAAATAATTTTTGGCGAATAGTAACTTTTTACTTTTTTTTACCACGGTTAATAGTAAATTGGGTAACTAAGGGTAAATATGATATTACTATTATCCTAACACATGTCCTAATTCTATTGGATAAGTGTAATTCGACCAAAAACAACCTTATGAATATAATATGACCATTTAGGTCCACTTGGATTAGATTATGACATTTAATATTATTTTATTTAATGAATAGTTAAAATAGTTAAAATCAATGTTTAATAACTAAAACATTTTTAATATGGGGTTATACATAAGATAAATTCGACTATAAATATTCATTAGAAACCTAAAAACATTTCCTACATAATGATATTTTATTTATAATTTTTAGACTTTAAATAAATTAATTTATTTATGACACAACGATGATGCAGTAATTACCCTTTTGAGGAAATATTAACATAATTGATGTTATAAATGCTCAAATGAATGTAATTTGAGACTTTTTATGAATTCCACTAATTTTCTAGGTAACTATGATATATTAGTGTTGATTTAATCAACTTGGTTCGAACATATAATTCTGTTATGACTTTCACAAAAAATCATATATCAAATAGTGTCAAAATTGACACAAAATAGTTTTTAAATCAAATATTATATTATTAATTGTTATTTTATTCCTAAAAATCTAAGGATCGGCCAAATGACTTAGATAAGGATATATATATTAATAATAAACAATTTGGGGTTCGTTTGGCATGTTATAGTAAGTGTATTAACCATATAGTGAAAGAAAACAAAAAGACACGGTAAAAGTTAAATTATTTAACTTAGAGTTAAATCTAATTGATAAGGTTAAAATAATACCCTAAACTTGTCTAAATCCTATTGGTTGATAGGATTTCGACCCATCCCTGTTTTATCTTCGAAATAAGACCCTTTGGAACCATTATAAACCGATTTTGACTTTAATATAAAATAATATTTTGAGATATTCCTAAGGTGCCCCTCTCCTCCCTTATAAAAGGGAACCTCCTCCCCCTCCTCCTCACACAACTTTGAGCCTTCAAGCTCGTCCAACCCCTGCCAAAATCTCTTCTCCACTTCCCTAGTATGATCCTAGAGGTCCTGGTTTTCTTTAAAGACCATCCTTAGTTATTTAAGTGGAGGTTATGAAAAGGTGCATCAAAAAGAGGAGGTTCAGACACTTACGAAGCAAGTCGGACCTAAGGTAGGGAAATATCACAATATCATTTTTATCTGAGATTGTTTATTCGTAAGTATTTACTGGGGTGTATCTTATCATCCAAATCCATTTTTCATCAATTTGTAATATTATTTCCATCCACCTACAATTGTTTAAATCCATTTTTACCCTTTGGTGAGTTTTTAGTAATATCTATGAAAGGAATCTTTTGTCGTACGAGGTACTTTTTGACATTTCCGAAAAAAGTACGAAGAATGTTTTTTTTAACTTATACGCCATGAATGGATTTTTAAAACATTATTTCCATGAAACTTACTTTACAAGTTTTCATGTTTATTTTTAATCAACTTCTTTTAGTTTATAATTGTATTACATGTTAAGAAAAGAAAAGTGTCTTTTGAAGTAGAAAGGATATTTTCCTCAAGAATGGAGTTCAAATGTTTTATCAAATTTTTTTACATCTAAGATAATATAGGGTTCTGTTTTTATCCCTATTATTACATTGATTTGATTATTTTTTGAGGGAATTATTTTTATGAAGTCATTTACCTTACATGATTTGTTTTATGATGTCATGATGTTTCAAGAATCCCATTTTTTTATATGTGTTATGCGATGATGTATGATTTATGATTATGTGGCACACATAAGAAAGGATTCATTATAAGATGGGCGGGACCTATATCTCCCTCCAATGCATTGGGTAAAGATTTTATTTCTCATGAGATAGACATGGCTGGAACGGTAGGTTATACCGATTCAGTGAAACAGGACTGAAACGAGGGTTACTCGATTCAGAAAGGGACTTTGTCCACTAAGATAGTCTTGAAAATGAGTCTTGACTAACAAGAAATGATTCTCTATGATTATGTTTGAATGACACAAAGTTTCATGTTTTAAGTTATGATTATTGTGATTACATTTCACTGCCATGATTTACCCCTTGTTATGAAATTATGATCTCTTCTGCAGGTTAAGATTTCCAAAAGTTATGTGCTTATGTATATGATGTGATTGATATTTCTTTTGTTTACCCTTACTGAGCATTTGAGCTCACCCTTTTATGTTTTCTTTTCCCCAGGATATAAAGAAAGGTTTTAGGTAAAAAAAAGGAAGATCATTATGGGAGATTTTGAAGATCTTTCACCACGATTAGAAGATTATATTCTGAGTTTCCAAAGACACTAAACTATTACGATCCTTGTGTGTGTGTTTTTTTGTTATGTACTAAGTATTCTGCATATGTAATGTAATGTCCATGTACGTCAGGCTTCGGGTATCTACATTATCTCCCTCAAATTTAGTGGGTAAATATTGATATCTCATGAGATAAATAGGACAGGATGTGGGAGTGTACTAAGATCAGTAAGGGACTGTGTCCATTATGATATTCTTGGAATAGAAACTTGAATACTATGATGGTTATATGAGTAAACCTATTCCACTATGATATCCTTGTAAAAGTTTTTTGATTACCAAGGAAATTATTATCTTTACTTATGTGTAAGATACAATTCCATGTATTATGCATATATTATGATCTCATTATTCATGTTCATTGATATATTTCTGATTCATGTATAATGAAATTACAATATTTTTGAAATTACGTGATATTAAGATATTTGATATGAATGGTACAATTTTAAAACATTAAGATCATGTTCTTGTACACTTATGCTCATATTATGATTGTGGGATCTTTGATATATACCTTGTTTACCATTAGTGAGAATATGAGGTCACCATTTTCTTTTGTTTCCATTCCCTAGGTTATGATGGAAGCTATTATGTATGAACTCTCAAATAATTGTGATAGTTATAAATGAATAGGTCGAAGATAATGTAGATATTTTGTGAACAACTTATTTATGTTTATTAGTATCCAACGATACTAACCTAATCGATTTTGGTGTGGGTCGAAACTTAATGTAATAAATTTTCAACTATTATGATTGAGAATTTATGCATGAAAAGTATCTATATCAATACACGTGATCCCTTTTTAATATATTTCTTAAATAAACTCTCTTTTTTCTACCTAAAAAATATTCTAAAACATTAGAGTCAACAATTTTTTATCATCTGTTTCTTTCATTGACAACAGTCTATTAGAATATTATTTAAATTTAAGATATATTTATGAATATTAAAATAATATCTCATTATCACAATAATTAAATTCCTTAATTTTTATTTAAAAGATATTAAAACATATGTAAAATATATAAATAAAAAGGCAATTATGCATGATTTGTATTTGTAAGAACGCGTCTATATAATAGACTATGTTCATTACAACTTCATATTTATCATTCTGATGGAAGAAAAAATATATTATTTTTTTCTAGATTCACTATGTTTGGAAACAAATGTATGATAGATATTTCATGATTTTATATGATGGTACATTGTCTGTACATTAACATATTTCTCTATTTGATTAAATCACAATTATTCACCTGCCCATATTTGTTTAATCTGTATGATTTTATAGACCGTGTCATGATAATTCCTTAAAACATTACTTTCTCTATTCAAAATATCTCTATTTAATTTATTAATTATTCTTCTTCTGTAGTTACAAAATCATTGTCTGATCACAACATCAGTGACCAACCATCATAAAACAATAAATCCTTGATAATAAAATGAGACATTTATATAATCACTCTCTTTCTGATACCATTGTATACGTATCTATCTAGTAAAGTCTATGTGATAACCTTCATACTTTACTATTTTATCCTTATATATAAAATCACCACTTATTATAGAATCATATTTATAACTTCAATCATTTTCGATTTTTCAATTTCATCATTATATTACATGATATACACACAAAATATCTCCTTCAAGAAACGTCCATATTATTTGTCAATATCATCATTCTATTAACCTTTGTTTAGTATCATTCAATTTCATCAAACTTATTTATTAAATTATTTAATAAATTCCTATATAATTTAGAGTTATAATAATTTCAAAAACATTATGGATCAGCAAGGAATCTTCAAGCTTTATAATATTTCACTCAACTAAGAAAAAACTGTTTTCTCTAACATTAACGTAACTTATTATACAAATACATATTGAACTATTAATGCCCAACTAGGTTATCTACACTATGAGGTGGCAGTGAGGGTGAATACAAATATAAAATATTAAAACTAATTGTTCTTCAAACCATTTTTTTCATTAACGAAAATTCTCTTCTTTCAGTTTCCCATGGTAATGAATGAGAAAAATTAAAGGTTGCTCAACTCATAAAAATCTTACATGGTTCACCCAAAATGGGATATATATAAAGAAAACACAAGATTAATTTTCCTATATAATAAATTCAATGAATAAAACTAATGTTACAAATTTGTAAGTGGCCTCACGATCACACTTATTTTACAACCAATCACAATTTGAAAACTCACTTCTCTCTCTCAACATAAGCATGCTCACTACTCCATCATAAGAATATTCTATTATTCTAAAACACCTTTGAATTATTTTACACATGAGTGTGCCATGATGTCTAGTTTTTATCTATTAGATGAAATAAACTTCACCATATATCATTTTATTTGTTTTGGAGTCCTTTATCAATATATTTATTATCCTAGACGCAACACATTAGTCCCTCTGTGGAAACCCTTTCACCATCTACCATGAGTCATTTTATGATCTATTTTTATTTTAGGACCACCTTCTATTTTAGTATTCATTATATCTATGGAAGGGTGAACCTTTTTTATCCCATTTTCCTTCACATTCTACAGTTCCTTGTAGACTATTTCCATGAAATGTATTCTCAAACTGCCACCTTCGCAAACCAGTTCCTCTGCAAAAATGATCCTTCATGAGCCAATTAAGCCATATAAATATCCATCCATTGAAATTAATATATGGAAATTAACTATTTTAAATTATTTTATTAGGGGCCCTTTATATTGTTAAAGAAATCATGAACAAACCAGAAATCACAATTACCATCAGTTCATTTTTTAGATTAGCTATCACCACATACTGTACACATTATGTCGTTCGTATAACGCCTGATTCATTCAAAATTCCATTTAAATAATGGTCATAATTTACAAAATAAATCCACTTTTTGGAGACTATTAACTCTCCATATTTGAATTATAATATTGAGCCTACCAAAAATTGATCATTCTTTGCAGGTTGCATTGCCCATAACCCTTTGTAGAAGGAAAAATTCACCACCTTCATCCGCATAAAGTAGAGACTCCACAACTGACCTTGGTATCCTTATTTTTCAAACAAAAACACAATCAATCCAAAACATTGAATAGTTAACATGAGGTGTTGGTTCTTAACCATATCCCCCTTTGGGTTTCATTCCAACTCTATACCTTTAGAATCCACAAAAAAAGCTCCAACCATCATCAACAGAAAATCACTTTTTCAATTATAGTACTGATCGAAGACTTAATCAGCACCAACTCTAATCTCAAATGATCCATTATCAATGTGTGAAAAAATAGTAGCATGAAATGTTCATCGATGAATTAATTCATTAAAAAATAGTAAATTGGTTTAATCATGATCCCTTTCTATCACGATAGATAAGCTTTGATATACTATATTTAGGATCATCAGATATAAAAAATCCCTATAATTTACAACTCCTTATATCATATTATCCCTTGTATTAATAATGATATTCTCTCCCCCTTTATTAATTAACTTAAATGTCACTCCTTTATGGAAGAATAATTATAAAGAACACATAACAGCAAATAAGGTAAAAACACACAATACCTCCGAGAGAGGGGTTCCCACATACACACTTTTTTAAAAGGTGGGGAGTTGGCTAAACTCGAAGATCCATTCAATGCTACTAAAATTCATCTTTGGGTAAGGCCATAATTATAATTTCTACATCCTATAGTTCTACATGCACATACTTCAACTTCACAAGCCCATTCTCTACCTACTCCTTGATAAAATAATATTTCATTTTAATGTGATTTGTTTGTGAGTGATAGACTATATTTTTAATTATATTTATAGTAGTTTAACTATCACAATGTATTTATATGGACGAATTCACTTTAACTCAAATATTATAAATATTCTATTTCATCTAAAATTACTATATGCACAGTTGATTAGACATTATATATTCATATTGTATAGTAAACAATGGAATGTAAACCTTTTTCTTACATATTGAAGAAATACAGTGTCTTACAAGATATAATACACCACCATAGGTTGATTTTTTATCATCTGAAAACTCGTCCTAATATAAATAAATATATCGCAATAACTATTGATAAGATTTTTAATTTTACAAAAAACTGAGATCTATTGTTCCCTTGATATATTGAAGTATAATATTTTATTGGAATAATGTTGATCTCTTTGGGATTAGTTCCATATTTTTCTTTTTGGCATGTAGAAAAAATAAAATCATGTCTTGTTGATATTTAGTACAATAGACAACCAAGGTTATTCTTATATTCTATGACATTAATTACTATGGATTCATCACATCATGATAATTTCATCTGGGTGTCAAAATGAGTTATCATATACATGGAATTATTATTTATAAATCTACTAAAAACCTCCTTAGTATATTTATATTGAGAGATAAATGTGAAATTCCTTCTTCCTGTAACTTGTAAACTAGGGAAAAATTATAGTTTACCAATTATTGACATCTCAAACTCACTTTTCAAGAATTATGGAAATAGTTTTAACATCACATAATACAATACACCAAATATTATAATACTCCACAAACATGAGTACCAACATCCATTGAATACATTCTTTTTTGGAATAGAGATTTTAATGAAATTTTCCATGGTGAAAATTGAGTTTAAAAAAAAACTCATCAATCCTTTAATACCATGCTCTCGGTTATTAGTTCGACCCATATAGTATCTTCCCCTGCTGCCAAACTCTATTCTCATATTCATTAATGAGAAAACAATCTGGATTCTCGATATACACTTCTTATTCTAGAAACCCTCTCAAAAATTCTAACATGTATTCTATTAAATAAACATTTAATTTTTCTTGCATTATTATGAGCATGAAAAGTTGAATAGTCTTGATCCTTGAAATAGGTAAAAATATATCATCTATACTGATTCACTCGATCGAGAAGTACCCCTTGCACAATAGTTGTTATTTGTTTTTAATTACATATTGATCATTATTTTCTTTTTTCTGGAAGACCCATTTGGTCTCGATGAAATTCTTTTTTGTTGGTCTCAAAAAATATCCCATTTTTGACTCTTCTCATTTTGGTCAAGATATTTTTTTCATAACCAAAATTAAATTATAATCTGTAGAAACTTCATCTATTTTTTTGGCTTAACTTGATATAGGATATATGATAGCTATAATGATTTTATTATAAATAAATTAGATTGAGTTTCTTGAACACCAATGAAGTTTTTCCTATCAATTTCAGCTCGAATATTCAACTTTGGTGCGGTTATAGATTTGAATTCGTCCTACTTATCATTAGTATCTTTCTTCTAAAATAAAATTTAACTGTTCTACTCCCCTTGTATTTTTCAACTCCCCATCACTATCATATTTGAAATATTAACTATGTTATGGAGGATTATGTTCATTCCCCAATATAGTAATATCATTGATTTCAAATTCTTTTTCCAGCCATCTGTAGAAACATTTATACGATTTTGTTTCCTCTAAATATCCATGTAATATAAACTCATCTTCATCAGATTCAAATTTCTTTTGATTCAACTTATTGATAATAAAAAACATAGTTCCAATTAATTTATTTTAGTTAAATGTTGTTTTATTTCCATACCACAACTTTTATAGAGTCGTATCCTATTTAATATTCAACAAATCCTTATAGGATATGTAGATTGATGTTAAGAAATATTCATTCTAAAGTTTTTATTCAAAGTCCTTTTCATTTATCATGGTTTTTTTTATTTTGGTTGTGATCCAATTTCTCCCCTCAACCACTCCATTTGTTGAAGAGTTAACACTACTTAAACATGATTAATTATCTTCTAATTCTCTATATAATATTCCACATGGATATCAATGAATTTCATACCATTATAAATATTAAAAATCAAAATATTATTTCCCAGAATCCCACATATTCATTTCAATGTTTTCATATGATACTAAAAATATTGATCTTGTGGGAAACATCAAATATCCATTCTCTTTCGCTAAAATAATTGATTAAAAGAAGAAAATACCTCATCTTGTTAACATATCTTAGTGATTTAGGAACACACATATATATATGCATGAATTCAGTCATTCTCTTTTACTTTTTTTTATTTTGACATATACTTATTTCTGATCATCATTACTTTTTTACATGAATCACACATATGAGTATGATCACGTGATATGTTGGGGATATATAGAGATTAATATCATTTGAGAAGAACATACATGGATGATTTATATAGAAAAACAATATTTTTATATCTCAACATAATTTCTTCCTCTCATGATAGAAATAACAAGTCTTTTTCTCCTCTCACAAGGTATATATATAAATTTACACACTTCCCCTATAAAACAACATTACAATAATTTACATTGGTGATAAAATCTACATAGTATAGCTTATATCCTAACATGAGTAACAGAGTTCACTAAATCATAGCATGTTTTCATATATGTAACACCCCAAGATTTTATGATATATATCATTTTTAATTACTTTTATTTCTTGTGTTGTATGCTACACCAAGATTATCCTGCGCTATAAGTAACACCATATTAGATTGTAGTATATGAAAACACTATTCTTGGCTTGTGTTGCATGCAAAAGCGACCTTCCTCGATAGCATGTGTTGTACGCAATAATGAGTTTTCACTAAAAAATGATATATTGTTATGAACTAGCCATTATGAATATTATTAACTAAATTTTGAATTTTATTACATAATAATTCATCTTCCACATATTCTATAACATGGAATGAGGACAAAATAATTTTTTTGGGTAAAATAAGAATTTTTACAAAAATGCAGTTTTTCCGCCTTTTGATAGCACACCAACATTAAAACTATTTTTTTTGACATTTTCATAATTTAAATTAGACAAAATAAACTTATTTATTGCAATAAGTATATAATAATTTACTTTTGATATTTTTTACATTTTTATGTCAACTTTCATATTTTTATGAATATTAAAAATACACTAAATTTTTCATAAAAAAACATTTTCATCAAGATAATTTTTTTGGTTAAATTATAAAATATAATTATTTTATAGTATGAATATAATATATTTTTTCCCTTTAATATAATTTAATTCATTATATTTAATTTTACGTTGAATTCATATGTAAAAACATTTCAATATTTGGCAATGTTTTAACTTTTAAACCCCGTTTTCTTAACATAGGGAATAATTTTAAATTAATTACTACAACTTCTGTGTTTTGAATTTTGAAAAATGGATTTCATATTTGAGTTCAGTGGGTCTAAATTATATTAATAGGTTACTATTTTTTTATTATGAATACTAACTACGGTAATTTTTATTTACTACAGTTAAAGGTAAATCGGGTAATTTAGGGTAAAATTAAGATTATAAAATTACAATAACGCCGCCCTAAATTCTATTGGATGAATAAAAGTCGACCCATATCATATAAGTGTCAGAATAGATTCATTTCATGAACTTTTGACTCTAAAAATGATGTAATTGTTATTAAAACCAAACAAAGTGACAATATATCACTCACTTATATCTTATAAGTGTAATAATTTTAATTTACTGATAACCATCATAAAACATCAAACATAAATAGTCACCAGAAATATAATAAAATTATCTACATAATTTTAATTTATTTATAATTTTTAGGGATTAAATAATTATCAATAATTGTGACATAATAGTGATGTAGAAATTATTTTATTAATTGAAAGATCAAATAAATGGTTTTAAAAATATAAAATAATTATTATTTGATCTATTTAATCTTCTCCACGAATTTTTAAGATTAATATTACATGTTAGGGATCTATTAAATATTTCTTTTTAATATATATATTTTTTTTTTATTTTTTTTAAATCAAATAATTGAATAGTAACAAACATGACACTATTGATATTTTATAAAAAAACTTGATTATTAAATCTTTTAAAAATCACAAAAATATTTAAAAATTATAAATTGAAATTTATATGGTCTAAAATGGAATAAAGTATCTAATTATGGACAATTAAAAACAAATATGTAAGTATTTATATCAATTATGAATTTATAATCTTATTACCACAAATAAAATTAAATAGATTAAATAAGGATAAATCAACATGATAGGTTTTAAAAAAAATAAAAAATGTCTTAATTTTATGGTTTGATGATATTAAAACTCAATTTCATCTCATATTCTAATTGAGTTATTTTTTGAGGTTTATATGTGGTGTATGAATTTATTATAAATTAATATTTTTAGGTTTCAAAAAGTGCCCCTCTCCTCTATTATGAAAGGGCTCCTCCTCCTTCTCCTATTAACAACATTTTGAGTCATCAAGCTCAGCCAAACCATATCCATTTATTTTCTAGACTTCCATATAAACATTCTATAGGTCTTGATATTCTTTTAAACCTAACATTAGTGCTCTGTGAGAAGGTTTAGAAGAGGCTCGTTCAAGAAGAGGTAATATCTTTTAACGATTATTTCAAAATAATTTTTTCTTCTACTTACACTTTTTTATTTGTTTAATTATAAAGTAATAACATATTTATCACTCATATACTGATTTGTTATTATAAATATGAAACAAACCTATTTCACCTTCTATCCATCCTACGAAAAAAAATCATCGAACATGCGTACGTACGGAATACCGTCTCCAATCCGTGGTGTAATATATTTTCCACCACCACATTACTTGGATGGGTATAATGGTGTAATGAATAACTAAATATGATTAATATAACAAGATAATTATTCTGAGATATTCTATCATCCACTCCAACTATTAAATAATTATGGGAATGATATAATCGCTCGTGTGTACGTACAGATTACCGTCTCCACGACGCGATGAGATTCATTTTACATGATAACCATTCCAGAATGATTATAAAGTATATATAATAAATAATCATGAAATATATGAAATAATAATGAAAATTAATTTATTTATATATTATTTACTTACTTCCATTAAATTTAATAAGGAAACAAAAACAGCGGTCATGCATACGTTCGACCTACCGTCTCCATTAATGGTGTATTTCATCCAATTTATCGATTTAATATATATATATATATTCTGAATATATATTATATATAAAAAACTTTCACATTTTGGAAGTAATTAATTAGGATCTATGTAATCTAATGAATTATTACTATTCAAAACATGTTTGATAAATGAAACAATTTTACCCAAAACACTACTTTAACATGGAAATAGAAAATGAACATGTAATATAAAATCCTAAGCGAGTCATATATGATACCATAAATATTATTATGGTTTTGTTATTAGTTAATAATATTATTAAAACCAATATATAGGATTCTCATACACATACCAAAGAAATTGGACATAAGGTAAAGGATAATTATTCCAATCTCATTTTTATCTGAGATTATTGATTCATAAGTATTTACTAGGGTTATATTTATCATCCATGTCCATGTTTTCTAAATATGTATTCATAAAATGTTTACTATTCTTACATGTATGTATAAATTCATTTTTATCCTTTTTTTTGACTTTTATCACATGGTATGGAAGATTTTTTTTTATTTACCATACGAAGTACTTTTTGACTTTTCCAGAAAAAGTACAAGGAGAATGTTTTTTAACTGTTATACCGTGAACAAGTTTTTAAAGTTTCATAACAAATTATTTTCATGAATCTTCCTCTACATGATTTCATTATTATTTTTTACAAAATCTTTTTCTTTTAAAATTAAAAGGAATTTTGTGAAAAATAAAATGATTTTGAACAAGAAATAATATTTTCATCAAGAATTCATTTGAAGTGTTTTATAAAAAATAATTTTCATATAAGATGGAATTATTTAGTATGATTATTTTTCATGAATAATGTCTCTACTATTTAAATGGTTTGATTTTTCTTATCATGAAAAGATATATATTTGTTTTATATAGATTATGTTATGATGGGATGATGTTTATGAAATCCATTTTATTCTTTGGGATATGATGAATGATTTATGTTTATTTTGTGGAACACGTAATAATGATTTCACTATGAGATGGGTGGTACATATATATCCCTCTAATTCACTGGGTAACGATTTATATCTCACGAGATAAACATGGCTGGAATGAGAAGTAAGTCTGGTTCAGTAATATAGGGATGGAGCGACAAGTATACCCAGTTCAGTAATGGACATTATCCACTATGATGCTCTTGGAATAAATGACTTGGCTACTATGGAAATCATATCATGTGCTTAATGGTTTTACACAATTACTTGTTTTATTCACCTGCTATTTTATTAGGATTACTATTATTTTATGATCTATTCCTTATGTACTACCAAAATTTATGTCATTACTCATGATTTTGATGTTTTTTGTTCATGTTTTTACATTCAAATTTTTATGGATTGATTTATGTTCTCATTGTTTACCCTTAATGAGAATTTTATCTCACCCTTTTTATATTTTCTTTTCCCCAGGATATAAGGAATGGTTTTAGGGAAGAAAATAACGATCGATCTATATGGGAGATGTTGAAGATCTATCACTATGATTAAAAGATTATGTTCTGAGTTTCCAAAGACAATAAACTAATACGGTATTTGGACATCTGTTTTTTATGTATTAAGTATTCCGAAAAATTAATTTAATGTCCATGGGTGTCATGATTGGGTCTCTATAGTTGGTATCAGAGTGAATGTTTATTTATCCTATGGAAACTAGGATGCGAAAACATTAGTGAGGTCCCTAGAGAAATTTCTAAGGTATGTTTAGGGACGTCCCTTAGGTCACGTATATGTATAGGTTAAATTCCTAGAATTAAGATAAAGATCATGAATAACCTAGGATAAAACCTAAGATGTTAGAGATTGAAGGTAATCCCCCTTTGTTATGATGTTTTCCTGATATTATTTCTTCCTCTCATACTAATCTATTTGGGTTTTTGATAATGGATGGAACCTGAAGGAACCGTGTTAATGATCAATAAACTGGGAAACACAATGATTTTCATCCTAAACAACCAAATGTTATGGGAAATGGAGTGAAAATAATATTTCTATACTTACGCAAGATATGATTCATTCTAGACCTCTAAATGAGAAGAGATGTGAATAATTTTATATTTAGTCCTTCGTGAGGCAACATCCACCTTCTTTCAGTGGGCTTTTGATCCACTTGTTACTGAACAATGTATTAGTATTATTGAGAAGATCTTTTACATACTACGCAGTTCAGAACATCAAAATTCGTTATGGTAGTTTACCGTTTTGAAGTTGAAGTAGACTATTGGTGGACTCTAATTATGAATAGAAGGCCCCAAGATGAAATTGAATCCATGGAATAAGAGGAGTTCAAGAACTTGTTTTTAAATAAGTACTTCCATCTTATTCATCAACAAAAGATGGAAAAGGAGTTCCAAGAGTTTAAAAAAGGATGATAAATATATTGGTATATATGAATCTAATTTTACAAGGATTCCATGGTATGAATCTGGATTTATCATGTAACCTGAATGTAAAGATGATCGATTCTTCAGGAACATTAAACCAAGTATTCGAGTGGAATTAGCTATAACAGACATCATTATCTATGAATAAATTGTGCATTGTTCTATCAAGTTAGAACTGGAAGTTGGTTTTACATATCCATCTCATGGTTTTGACAAGAAATGAAAGATGGAGTTCCAGGAAAAGTATCAAAATGATGGTGAAAAAAAGATGAATGTTTTGTTATGCTAAAAGTGATGAAAGAAGCATGGTGGATATTGTCTTAATGGGACTAGAAAATGTTTTAAGTGTTGAATATAAGGACATCGAGTAGCAAAGTAATGAATTAATGGAAAAAAGGTAGCTAATGATGTGAATAGAGAAAAGACTACATAGAACGCGCGACCAACCCTTCAATGCTAAAAATGCAAGGAAATGTAGCATTATGCTAACCAATTCCCTAATACAAGGGTTAATGATGATAGAAATCAACAACCTATTAAGGAAAAGGACACAGGGATATCAAAAGTGATCAATATTGGTGATTTTGAATATGGCAATGAAGTGGTGGAATGATTATTTGATTATGTAATGGGATTCCAAAATAGTGTTGTGGAATCTCATTTATAGTATCATGGAATATTGGAATATCTATGTATTGGTTTACTGTGGTTTTCAATAATTTTATGGTACCCGTAACCATGAAAAGTGATTGAAATATTTTTGGAATGAAGATGATATGTGAATAATGAATGGATAAAGAGAAAATAATTTTTTTGATAGTATTAATGAGCTCATGACTGATATATAGACAATGTGACATCATGTTTTGAATATATTGAAATTTTGGGAATTTGGTATGGGGAAAGAGTTATCTTTTGAAATCATTCATGTTTTCACTAAGGTTCAATGGGAATTAATTTTACTAGAGAATACATTATTTAGGTATTCACATGTTTGGAATGTGACCAACAACAAGATATATCTAATGATATATGGGATATAAATGATGGTAATCACATGATTGGTAGATGACCTCTCTAGTAATATTTTTCTTTATACTATGATATTGGACAGAAGTATTTTGGGTAAGCCTAAAGATTGGAATTTATTACGTTAGAACTCAGATAGTATTGTTGAATGATAATTTTTTTGATATTATTTCTGAAATTTTATAATAGTATAGTTTTAGAAAAAAAAGGACAACCCTTAGGATGGGCGATAACCCGTCACGTCAGACAAGGATGTAGGAATCAAACCCACAACCGAATTTATCACCTGCCACTGGACTATAGGAAGCCCCTGGTTTGTAGTAATTAGTTTTATTTTTTTATGTGGGATGATATATGAAGTATAAGTCCATTTTTGGAGCCATATAAAATTAATATCACCATATATGGACTTATGAATATTTGATAACTTTTGATAACCTTTTGTTTGAGATAGATGGAATGACCCATTATTCTATCACATTATCTGCTAACACATTATGAATGAAAAATTAAACTTCATTTATTTAATATATGAACTAGAAATTGTTCATGGGACGATCAATGGTGAGATTGTACCAAAATCAAGAAAGTATTTATTCTAATTCAAAATTTTCAAATTTATGGAAGGGATCTTAAAAAACAAAAAATGATGTTCTAGTACGCTCATATCCGATAAATTAGATGATACCTTAGATTATCAAAAATTTATGGCTTTGTGATTGTTGGCTATTTCATAGCCATGTTCTCTACCACTCTCTAATAGAACATGACGGTAAGATTTCTCTTCCATATCCATGTTTTAACATATGTTCTCTTATGTGGAAACCCAGTGATGAGTTAATTTGGGTAACCATAATGTTTCTTACTTTTAATTTTAAATTTATGTTTTATTATTTGTTTTTACTATGTGGGTTTCTATGAAAGAAACATTCAAGTAGTAAACAATTTATAATCCTGACGAATTTCGAGGGCGAAATTCCTTTTAAGGGGGGTAGAATGTAGCACCCCGAGATTTTATTAGATATATTATTTTTTAATTAATTTTATTTATCTTGTTGTACGCTACACTAATATTTGCTTTCACTATACGCATCAATGTATTATCTTGTAGTATACGCAAACACTATTCTTGGCTTTTGTTGCACGCAAGAGCGACCTTCCTTGATGGCGTGTGTTGTACACAAAACCAAGTTTCACTAAACAACGATATATTATTATTAACTAGCCCTAATGAATATTATTTAATACATTTTTAATTTTATTACATAATAAATCATCTTACACATATTCTAGAACATGGTATGATAAGAAAATAATTTTTTTCGGGTAAAATAAGTATTTTTCAAAAAATGAGTTTTTGCCCCGTTTTGATGGAGCACCCACATTAAATCTAGTTTTGGAAACATTTATAAGTTTAATTAGAAACAATAAACCTATTAATTGCAATAATGATATTAAAAATTACTTTGGATAAATTGTTTGCATTTTTCTGTTAACATTCATATTATGATGAATAAAAAAACGCTAAATATTTCTTATAAATAACTTTTTTCATCAAGATAATTTATATGGTTAATTTATAAAATTTAATGGTTTTAAAGTATAAATATAATATATCACTACCCTTTAATATAGTTTCAGTCATTATCATTAATTTTACAATGAAATCATAGGTAAAATCATTTCAATATTTAGTAATGTATTAACTTTTAAAACATGTATTCTTAACAACATGATTAATTTTAAATTAATTACTGCAAATTTTGTGTTTTGAATTTTTAAAAATGGATTTCATATGTGAATTCAGTGGGTCCAAATTATGTTAAAATATTACTTTTGTTTTGATATTATGAATAGTAACAATGGTAATATTTATTTACTATAGTTAAAGGTAAATTGGGTAATTAAGGGTTAAAATAAGATTATATAATTACCATAACACATGCCAAAATTTAATTGGATAAATATAAGTCGACCCATATCACCTAAGTGTCGGAATATATTTATTTCATGGACTTTTGACCATGAAACGGATGTAATTATTATTAAAACCAAAGAAGGTGACTACATGTCACTCATTTATATCTTATAAGTGTAATAATTTCAATTTACTGATAAACTCCATAAAACAACAAAAATAAATAGTCACCAAAAATCTAATAAAATTATCTACATAATGTAAATTTATTTATAAGTTTTAGGGATTAAATAAGTATCATTAGTGGTGGCAAAATAGTGATGTAGAAATTATTTTATTGATTGAAATTTCAAATAAATTGTTTTAAATAAAATAAAATAAATATTATATGAACTATTTAATGTGGTCCACGAATTTTTAAGATTAATATTACATGTTAGGGATATATTAAATATTTTGGTTCACATATATCTTCTGTGTGGATTTTATTTGAACTTAAATAATTGAATAGTGTCGAATTTGACAATATTGATACTTTTTAAAAATAATATATTATTAAATTGTTTAAAAATCACAAAAATATTTAAGAATTTTATATTGAAATTTACATGCTCTAAAATGTCATTAAATATTTATGAATTATAAATTGGTTGATTATATTACAACACTATCTCATCTCATATTTGAATTGGGTCATTTTAGAAGGTTTTTAAGTGGGGTGTAAATTTATTATAAATTAATATTTTGGAGGTTTCCAAAAGTCCCACTCTCCTCTCTTATAAAATGGAAATTCCTCCCTCTCCACTTCAAACATTTTGAGCCTTCATGCTCAGCCAGAACCTGTACATTTCTTTTCTCCACTTGTCTAGAAACATACTAGAGGTCCTGATCTTTTTCAAAGACCAACTTTAGTGCCCTAAGGGGACGTTTGGAAGAGGCGCGTCGAATAAGAGGTAATATCCTTTACCGATTATTTCAAATTTATTTCTCCTTCTACTTCGTATTTATTATTTTTTTCGTTATAAAGTAATGACATAAGTATCACTCATATAATTATATATTATTATAAATATGAAACAACCCTATTTCACCTTTTATATATCCTATAAAAACGAAATCACTGCGGGTGCGTACGTACGGAATACAGTCTCCACGGCGTGGTGTAATCTATTTTCCAACACCACCATACTTGGATGGGTATAATATTGTAAATAATAACTATATATTATTATCATAACATGATTCTAATTCTAAGACATTATATCATCCACTACAATGCCATTCAATAATTATGGGAACGATATCGTCACTCGTGCGTACGTACAAATTACCGTCTCCACAAATGGATGAGATTCCTTTTCCATATTAACCATTATAGAATGATTATAGAAATTATATAATAAATAATCATGAAATATATGACTTAATAATGAAACTATATTTATGTATATTTTATTTACTCACTTCCATTCAATTTAATAATGAAAAGAAAACATCGTTCATGCGTACGTACGACCTACCGTCTCCATAAATGGTGTATTTCATTCAATTTATCGATATTATATATATATATATATATATAATGAATATATATTATATAAATATCAGGTTTTACATTATGGAAGTAAGTAATCCTAATCTAGGTAATCATATGAATAATTACAAGTCAAAACACATATGATAAATGAAATTATATTACCCAAAACGCTGCATTAACATGGAATTGAAAAATGAACGGGTAATATAAAGTCTTAGTTATTCAAATATGATATCATAAATATTATTATGGTTTTGTTTTGATTTAATAATAAGTTTAAACCCACTATACATGAGTCTTGGACACATATGGAAGATATTGGACATAAGGTAAGGGAAAATTATTCTAATATCGTTCTTATCCGAGATTGTTTATTCGTAAGTATTTACTAGGGTCATATTTATCATCAATGTCCATGTTTTCTAAAAATGTATTTGTAAAATGATTACTATTATTACATGTATTTTTAGATTAATTTTTATCCTTTTTGACTTCTACCACATGGTATGGAAGGAATCTTTCTTTTGTTTACCATACGAAGTCCTTTTTGACTTTTTCACTAAAAGTATGAGGATAATGTTTTTTAACATATACGGTGTGAAAGGATTTTTACGGTTTCATAACACCTTATTTTCATGAAGCTTCCTCTACATGATTTCATGATTATTATAAAAAAAATAATTTTATTTTAAAATTAAATGGAATTTAGTGAAAAGAAAATGATTTTGAAGAAGAAGAGATATTTTCATCAAGAATTCGTTTCAATTATTTTATCAAAACTATTTTCCATCTATGATGACATTATTTAGTATGATTATGTTTCATTTATAATGTCTCTATTATTTACATGGTTTGATTTTTCTTATGATGAAATGATATACATTTGTTTTATATGGATTATGTTATGATGAGATGATTTTTATGAAACCCACATCATTACTTGGGATATAATGAATGATTTATGTTTATTTTGTGGCTTACGTAACAATGATTTCATTATGAGATGGGTGAGACCTATATCTCCCTCCAATGAATTGGGTAAATATTTATATCTCATGAGATAAACATGGCTGGAATGACAAGTAAATCCGGTTCAGTAATACAGGGATGGAATGACAAGTAAACCTGGTTCAGTAATGTACTTTGTCCGCTATGATGGTCTTAGTAGAAATGCCATGACTACTATGGAAATCATATCATGTTCTTAATGGTTTAACAAAATTACATGTTTTATTCCCATGATATTTTATCATGATTAATGTTCCTGTATGATCTATGTTGTAACACCCCAAGCTTCCATGGTACGCTTCTCTTTGAATAATAGAGCAGCGTGTGTAGTACGCAACCTCGAGTTCTAACACACTGTGACCAATCAAAGTAGCTGTTATGAATAATAATACACACTTTTTGAATTTATATAAATTTTATATTTCAAATGGATTTCATTTTTGTATTCTTAATATAAAAATTATCCTAAGTTGAATTTTTTTAATTTTCTAGGAACGTCAAATTTTCTATGAATATAAAAAATACTTAAAAACAACTTTTTTAATCAAAATAATTTATAGTCAGAAATTGTACTATTGAGTGGTATTAAATTATAATTATAATATGTTTTTACCATTTTATCCAATGTTTGTCATTAGAATTAATTTCACTTTAAAATTGGACATAAACAATCGTGAATCTTTTAATATATATTGTTTCTTAAAAACACGCTATTTGTTTTGAGAGAGGGAATTAATTATTAAATTAATTAAATCAACTTATATGTTTGGAATTTTTTAAAATAAAAATCATTTTTGAATTCGGAATATCAATTATATCTTAGGGTGAATTTTTTGTATTTTTATGAAAAACTTCAATTTTTGATGAATAGTGAAACCACTAAGTGGTAGTTAAAAAACTGATTTTTCGTTTAAATGAAATTTTTCAACTACTGTGAATTTAATTTCAAAAATCCAACATACATGGTTGTAATTAGGAAGTAAAATTTGGTTCAATTGGATGAAAATAATTTTTGTGAATAGTAACTTTTAAGTTTTATTAATCGCAATTAAAGGTAATTAGTGTAATTTAAGGTAAATATAATGTTACAATAATATGAAATTACCTTTAAAATTGTCCTACACTTAATTTATGAGTCATGGCCGACCAATAAAATCCATGGGTCAACTTGGGGACCCCATGGAGCCACGTGGGTAAGAAAATAACCTTAATAACTTTTTATTTAAAGTAAAAATAAAATTGTCACAAACATGTGTTCATTTACTAAAAAAATTATTAAATGGGGTTATATAAAATATATTTATAACAATAAATATTCCTTGGAAAGCTAAAACTATTTCCTACATCATGGGAATTTTATTATAATTTTTAGGCATTAAATAAATAAATAAATTTATGACACCATGATGATGCAGCGATTACCTCATTAATGAACAATTTAAATAAAATGAAACGATAAGTTAAAATCTAAGACATACACTTGTATAAAACCTATTGGATGGGTATATATCGAAAAATTATTACCTTATCCTATAAATATATCATTTTGGGTCCTTTAAGATTCGAAATGAATTTCATAATAATGTACCATTTCATGACTATTCAAGAGTGCCCCTCCTATCCTCTTATAAAAGGCCCCCACCTCTACCACCTTATTCAGACTAGAAAAGCCATTTTTCTCAGCCAAACTCTGCCCAAATACTCTCTCAACTTCCCTCTATTACTCCTAAAAGGCTCAATTCGGGCTGATGTTTTTCCAAGGAATCCTTTGGCTCAAATCAAAAAGAGTTACCCGATTTTGAGGTAATGTCTTCTCTTATGTTTTTTTGTTTTATTTTGATTCTCCAACCCATTAAACTATTTTTATTTCTTTATTTTGTCAAAAATCCAGTATCTTCAATATAATAGGATGTTTTTATGAGAATTATTTGATTTAAACTTACACACACCTTCATCTAATGGTTAAAGAACATATTGTTTCTGTCGGTGGCGAATTATTGCCTCATGAAACGATGATTGTTAAATATTTTATTAACACCTCTCATGGTGGCCATTAAGATGTCACTATATTTATATATGATATATATTATTTTAATTTTTTCTTTATGATTCTGTATTTGTTATTTATGGAATACATTTATGATTTCCATTATGGGTAAATGCGATAATTTCATTTTAGAAAGTGCGGACTACCGCCCCTTCAAAGTGATTTGAATCATTAATGCCATATGTGGGACATATAAAGGATGGAGTTAATGATATTATTTATGATATTATACTTTAATTATAATATAACTTTATATAATTATGATTTCATTCCATTAAATATGAAATAGAAATGAACATATCGTTCATGCGTACGTACGACTTACGATCTCCATGAACGGTGCATTTCATTTATTACCTCTAAATGTTATATAATATTATAAATGCATATATATACGAGATATATATTATATATATGATATCTACATCATGAATATAATCCTGGATATAATGGATATTTTACCACATAAAAAACTTGTAATTATAATATGTTTTTATGACTCAAGTACCAAAGATCAGCAAAACGACCATTATTAACTTAAATAATTTAATAATTTTCATAACATGGTAATAAGTGATATAAAAGGAATAATGAACTTGAAAAAAGTTCTTAAGAAAGTAGAAATTAACTCTAGTTTATTATTCAGGAGGTTAAAGAATGATCGTGTCAATTCGAACACGAGGTAAGGGACTTCGTCTCAATCTCTTTTCCTTGAGGCATATTTTGTTTTATACACAAATTTCTTTTATACGGTGTATAAACCCCTTTTAATTTAACGTTTATTCAAAAGGAATATTTTTTATACGAAGCGTTTTACTAAACGACAAAAGAGAATGTTTTTTTTCGTATGCGGCGACAACGACTTCTCCATCGCCATGACCATTGTTTGAGTTTCGGCTTCCGCTACAAGCCATAAATTTTTTTTAAATGAAAAATAAATACCAAGTTTTAGATTCCTTTTATATTGGTATTGAAAATGGTTTTATTATATCAATGTTTTGTATTGATATCTTGTGATTGAAATGTGGAAATGTTATGTTTCATTTATGCATTTTTATGTGATATGATTATGTTATGGTTTATGATATGTTTAATCCTTTTCATATATGGAATGCATTGGACAAAATAAGTGATAGGTGGATCCCACTATAGCTCCTCGATGCATTAGTAGGTCACATGAGAAAAACTAGTGTCTTGGAATGAGGCCTTGAAAAACTCTTATTTGTAGTCTTGGCACGATTTCCTGGCTACGTGGTTATGATAGTCTGGCATTATGCATTCCATCATTATAAATTATTGATATTGCTTGTGATTAATTGACTAGCTGAATAGCCATGAAAATAAGTAAATGGCATTATTTCATTTTATTTTTTCCATATTATGTGGAAGTTAGAGTTTAAAAAGATTTTGTTTTAGTTATACGTTGCCTTAAATGTTTATGTTTATTTATGAAAGTTTCTGCTGTATTGTTATCCTTACTGAGCATTTGAGCTCACCAATTTATATATTTTAATTTTTCCAGGATGTGAAAAAAATATTTTATGACTGACCTGCAGGGATAGTCTGAAGGGGATATGAGTGTGGACTATGGAGACCATGCCATTGTAGTTTTTCACTTTATGATGTAATGTAACATTTATGAATATATCTAGTGTTTCCAAGGATACTAAACTAATCGGTCATTTGAGACATGATCTTTTGTGATCATGACAATGTTACGTAATAATGCACCGACTCTGGGTAACTTGGGTCGGGGCGTTACATATGTCTTATTTACTACCATGATTTATGTAATTACTCATCATTTTGATGTTTTATCTTCATGTTTTTACGTTTAAATGTTTATGGATTTTTTTATGTTCTATATGTTTACCCTTAATGAGTATTTGAGCTCACCCTTTTTATGTTTTCTTTTCCATAGGATATAAAGAAATGTTTTAGGTAAGATAAAAGGGGAGATCTTTATTTCATATGTTGAAGATCTTTCACCATGATCAGAATATTATGTTCCGAGTTTCCAAAGACACTAAACTAATACAGTCTTTGGGAATCTGTTTTCGTTATGTATTAAGTATTCTGAAAATGTAATGTAATTTCCATGTATGTCATGATTGGGTCTCTACTATATATATCATTAAAAACAAAGACATTATATTTTCTTCTAAATTTTCCACCATATTTTCATTTTCATAAGACAACAATCAATAGATCTTCATCATTTCTATATTTGACAACACCTACATTATCATATTTTTTTCCTATAACAATATCTTTATTTATAATCATATGTTATGTGTATCCACTATTAAGGATATATAGAAAATAATAATCTGATTCTTTGACGATTATCTCTGTAACCACTACCGGAAAAAATTGTTTTTTTATCCATTTATTTTAATTCGTACATGATATGAATTGATAATATTGATATTCCTTGAGGCACGTTGAACCAACATTATCTTATAGAGTTGGAAATCAGTTTTTTAATTTCCATCTCATTAAATGATTCATTGAGATGATTCTTAAGAACACTATTAGACTACATTGGAGCATTCTTATATGATATTGATAAGAAATATTTCTCAATGTGAATCAAACCTCCACACTAGAGATAGTAACCATCAAAATAATTCATGGAATATTGAGCTCTGTGTTGAAGTGTTTGTTGCTATTTTTCCCTTCAACACATTTTTTTGATGGAACATAAATTTTGATAACATTCCATCTTTCTACAATATTAACATCTAATTTGTGGTTTCTTTCATTATATTATATTAGGACCAGTTCTTTCCTTGTCTTTATGAGTCTTCTTATTTTTATTTGTACCCAAATAAATTTTTAACCTCAGAGTGGGAGATTTTTGTTTTTTAATCAATGAAAGTATCTTTAAATTTTCAATCAGTCCCTATAACATCCTTGTAATTTTGATATGACTATTTGTGATGTATTTATGGACCTATATTCTCCACTTATATATTTTCTATCACGTGAGTAATCTACTTTCCCAATTTCATATTGAGAGTCAAGTGTCTCTCTTAATATTGTAATTTTCTTCACATGTCAACAAAAAACTCTTCAGTTTCAGTGATGCATTTGAATTTACCAATTTCTATACTAGTCTAACCATCGATCACTCTTTTCTATTCATCAACCATGATCTTGTACTAAATGATGTTTTCTTGAGTTATCTATCATTAAAGACTTGAGATTTTCAATTTCTACTTCCATATCTAAACAATATTTTTCCGAAAAATACATAAAATGTTTTGATCATAAAACAATTTGTTTTCTCTTATTTTATATACAATCATATTTCTTCTGAATTAAATATTCTAATTAGTCATGGAGGTCTACACTTCCTTCAAAATGTTCAACATTTTTACTTTCTTCTCCTATTTGTTAGTTTCATAAAACTTCAAGCTTAAATGTGTTTTCATGGTACTTGTAGTTATAAATCAATTCAAATAAACATTCTTTTGAATTGTCATTTTCTTATGAAATGAGATTCTTATTTTTGTAAAAAAATTATTGATTATTTTCAATCCATTCACCTAAGTAGAAGAATTAGTTATAGGAATTTTAACTTTATCCCCTTAATCATCCCAAAAAATATTGGGGAATGTTGCTTCTTTATTTACAACCTTTTCACATTGAAATTTGGAAAATAGGAGTCTCCCATGGAACATTCCATCATTTTTGAATATTTCAGGAAAGGAATAAAATCAAAAAATGAGACTATTATTGTCATAGGTCATATTCAATAGCGTGCTTCTTTATGGCATTTAATTCCACTTCTTTTGACATTACATTTTACATAGATGTATTATCATTATTTCTCATCTCATATATGATAAGATATATTTTTTAACAATCCAATGTGAGCTCTTTTGGATCATTATCTTCTAGTACATATAAAATTGGATTGAACTGAGGTGGAAGTCATCTCATGAAGCACTTAAAAATATTTACAAATTTAAGAATTTATCTTACACAACTCGTTTCTTCCAATGTAAAATTCACTCACTCAAAAAAATAATATATATACTCATTAGGGTGTATTCTAAGATCATCATACATTTTTCACAAAACATACAGTTTTGTGTTAGTAAATTTGGAGTATCCCTCATAAATATTTAGGAAATTTTATCATATATCATGTGATGAATTACATTACTTCAACTTTTTATATATTTCATTTGATATAGATCCCCCTAAATTATTGATTACTTTGGAATTAGAAATAAATGAAAATCTTTCATCGTTTGATAAAGAATAACTATATACATTCTCCAAAATAGAATGAATTTATATAGTAAATACATCCATTACTAATGATCGGAAGTATTTCCACAACCAATTCATCAAAAAATGAATATAGTTTCCATAAAATATAGAAATTCCGTTTTTATGGACAACCTCCATTGAAACTCCATAGAGATTAACACTAAAATTATTCATTGGAACTCATACCATTTGTTATCCCAACTAGGTTAATCACCCAGTGAGAAGGGGGGTGAGGTGAATTAGGGTATGAAATATGTAAACTACATAAACATTATATATTGGATCATTTTCAAAAACAGGATCTTAATTCCCTTCCACAGAGTAATGTATGATAACAAATAAAAGCATGCATGAGTCACATCAATTTTATTTGGTTCATCCACACTAGGATATGTCCGAGGAGAATATAGATGATATTTTCGCATGTAATAAAACACTAAATCAGAATGTTGTTACAATGTTTAGTGTGGACTCACTTTTCTTCACAGTATACAACTTATCACAATTTGAAATTTCACTGCACACTCTCAGCTAATGTTTTTTAACTGATCTTTCCAATCAATCTTCAATTTTTTTGAAACACCTCATTATTTTTAAAAAAAATGAGTGTTCTGTGATGTCTAGTTTTTACCTAGTATTTGTAATACACATTACTATGTAGCATTTTATTTGTTGAGAGTAATTTTTTGAACTATGTTTTGATCCTTCACCATCCTCATTAATCCCTTCATGGAAACATCTGCATTTCATTACACAAGTGCTTTGAAGAGAACATTTCTTAACATAATTCCTTCAGTTCAAGTAGTTAATCCACATCATAGATGGTTGAAACTTTAAAAAACCCCTTTTTTCAAGATACAGATCCCTAAAAACCCTTCCATGAACTGTCTTCGTAAACATCCACCATCATGAACTAATTCATTTCCTGGAATTCTTCTTCACGAACTATTTCAAACATAGATTAATTATTCTAGTGAAAATCTGATAATAAAATTAAATCTCCTCATGTTTATTTTATATAGGATATTAAATCCAGAAAATACTTCTCATCACATCTACCAAAATTTACTTTTTTTATTATCTATCACTGTGTATTGTAAACACTATACAGTTCGCATAATTCATTATTCCTTTATGATGGTCCTTGAATCACATTCTTCATCTATAAAAAATATTTTATATTCATGTCCTGTTAACTTATTGTGTTCAAATTCAAATGATGATCGTCCTATGAACTAGTTTTTCTATGCAGATCACATAATGCATAACCCTTTTTCTTGAATATTCATCAACATACAATTTCTATAATCTCCATGGAACTCCATAACTGCCATTGGTAACTTTATTTATCAATAGAAAAATCAATCCAACAAATATAATGTTACCTTGACGGATTGTTTCTAAAAATATGTTGAAAAAAATAAAACCAACACACATTATAGTAATGAAACTCTTAACATGGTCATTTATTAGGTCAATATATCAAAAATAGGGCATACTTAAAATTACCCATTTTTTAGTTATGTGATCAGTTTAACTAACATATGCAAAGAATGAATTATAGTTAAATGGTGTGTATGATTAAATTTATTACCATGGGATTGTATGTGTCATGTTCGATCTATATATTACATGATGGAAAGAATTACCATGTGTCTGTGTGATCAATCAATATGTTTTCTGGATACTCACCATATCATGTGTCATGTAAGGCTACCATAAGAACAAATATAATGTTCATTAGAAGTCAAGTGACCTCATGAACAAAATAAAAATCAAATGTAATAAAAAAACATGTTATGATACATTTTATTGTTATGAAAGGTATTAAAATATTTTTTAAACATTTGTAAAGTTAACCAATATTCTTTATAAATGGGAAAATAAAATAATGAAGGTTTCATTGATGTTGATGAGAAATTGTATAAATCATCTAATGGAAAATCATACATTGGTATGGGGGAAAATATTTTCTAATACACCTGTATGGCTAAAAAAATTAACTTTACGAGTAAAACTAAATAAATAAATCATTTTCATTGTGAAAATTAACATAAAAAATTGATTTTAACACAAGGATAACACGTAATATATTATTTAGCTATTTTAAATATTCCAAACCTAAAATACAATTAATATTGACTCCAAAATCATTCCAACAATATAAAATTTCCTCTTTTTTGAAAATTAAAAAACTGGTCAATATTTAAAAAAATTTCCCTATTTTTTATGTATCATAATGTTACAAAAGTTAACAAAATATAGATATAATAAATGAAAATTTAAAGAATAATTTATACTTAATAAATTTAAAATAATTAAAATCCCATCATAATATTTCTAAATGTATTTTTCTATATAGTGACTCAATATTAGTATAATGTACATAGAATTGATTACCATTACATCAGCATACGATAAAATTAAACCACTTTCCAAATGACTAAAGCATTTATTATTATTAGTAAACTATATACATACACAAGTCTCATATTATAAATGAATACACAAATTCCATTTTTTTATTTTAGGGATAATAAAATAGTTCCATCTATCATACCATGGCACATCATTCTTATCACACTTATTGGATTCCTAGAGAAAAAATCAAAATAAGGATGCACTCAAATTTTCATTAAGGTTAAATTATAGTGAAATAAATAACAAATCAGTTATAATAGTTAATATGGAATGGTAACAAATAAATACACATTCCATGTAATCACCAAAATTAAAGTGATTAATAATTAAGGAAAGGTAAATAGCATTAGACACATGTCTTATAATCATTAAATTTGGGGATAAATAATATAGAATGGTAATAACTGCAAACACATGCCATTTAAATAACTTGATAAGGAATAATCAATATGTAATTGTAAGAAACTTAAAACACATTGTATATAATCTATAAACGAATAATGAAATAAATCCATAGATAAGTTGATAAAAATCTCATGGAGAAATAATAACTAAATCAAAATGAGTGAAATTCCTAATTATTGGATTCCATTTTTCCTAGATACAAGGTACCATTATCATCAAGATGTTTCAAAATATGGTATATAATATTTGGTAAAAACACCTTGAAGGATATCTAAATGACTTATCCCATGAGAATACCAATGAATTGAGGGGATATCCATAATCGGACACCACCCTTGTCGTACCAGTCCAAAACATTCTTCTTATATCGAATAACCGATTTAACAATATGCATTATCAAATATATGTATAGAGTAGTAGATAAAAATTAATAAATATTATATCTTTTAATAAAATAATTGTCAAGTACACATTGTATGTAATAAGGGTATACCTTTTAAAGAATAATCATATCTATAATAAATTAAATTAAAATTTATGGGAAACATTTGGTACAATGATCACTGGAAATTGAAATTTACAAGAATACTAACAAAGAAACCAAGGGAATTTCAATATTATAATTAGAAAAAGTAATCCAAAAAAATCATGGGAAGGATAATTATGGTATCAATATAAAATATTCCAATTGGAATAAGAATAATGGTTTTTAAAATTGATGAAATAACAGAATAACTCTAAAAACATCCTTGATATTTTTTTATATTTTGAAAATATTTTAAAAACATTTCAATTGAAAATAAGTTTTAAGAACACAATTATTTTTAATGGGTGAAAATTAATTTGATAATACATCTTGAAAATGTTAAACTAATTACGTAAACATTTTTATAAAACATTGTTTTGAGAGAAAATAGATCTCTAACCTAGTAGAGTGGGGTTTTCTTAAAAACTATTTCCAAAACATTTTGAGTTCCAAATAGTGGGAAAATGGTACTATTAATTGAAAAAGGTCTTTAAAGACTATATGAGAATAAAATTAATGTTTTATTAGAAAATGATAAAAAAAAATTCCTCTGATGGAAATTCAATACTAAAAAATCCCAAACAAAATGGCATTGTGAAGTAAAACCATGAAAAGACCATCATGTTGAATAGAGAATAAATCAATGTATACATTATATGTATAAAATGGGAATACTCAAAATATAATTGGAAATAGATAAATATAGATTCATAAGTTATTATACATATAATCATTGAATATTAATGACAACTAGGAAGTTGAATAACATGATGAAAATTAATTAAGTAATGACATTTCTCTAAAAATTGGTAAATTTTTGTTCAAACCCTAATCCGTGAAATTATTCAAATTAAAACTAAAAATATAGTGAATAAATAATTAATCCTTATATTACATGAAATGTGGGTATATGTTCACCATATATAATAAATTCTATGAAAATAGAATAAATTATACCTCAGAGAATGGAAATTGAGACAAAGTCCCTTACTATTTTTGTAACATATGACTATGAAGACCTAAAAGTATTTATAATGAAATTAAAATATTAAATAAATATAATATAAGTGCATTAATTATATTTTATACCCAAATGGGTAGTAATTACCCCAATGAAAAAAGAAAAAAGTGGTGAAAATGTTGTATGCCTCATGGAATGGAAAGAGAGGCATGAATCTATTTCCTTGGGTTTCCATTCTGGTGAATTTCCTTTAACCTCATGTATACGTGTTATAACCATATTAAAAACCTATAAATTAACTAAAATAATATTTATAATATAATATATTAAATTATTATAATATCATATTACCTACTAGCTAATAATATTTCATTATTTTCATCATTTCAGGTGTTAATTGGCATTTTTTATGATTATATTTTTACTTGATAATTGGTGCTCCAATTGTATAGATCGTGATTTAATAAAATAAATAATGTAATAAAATAAATAATTATCATATATAATATGTATATATAGTTTTATAGTAATACAAAACTTTTCAAGATAATAAATGAAATACACCGTTCATGGTGACAGTATGTCATACATACACATGAACACTAATTTCATTTCTTTTACATATTCAAAATAACGAGAAGTAAATTATATATATATATATATAATAATTATTTTATTTAATTTATTTCACATACTACACATAGGTTAATTAAAACAATCCTTTATACATTCAATGTATAGTGTGAGAATATCACATCACTTTTTAGAGGCGGTAGTCCACACTTCAACAAATAAAGTTATCATATTACAAAAAAAAAGGAATGAAAGATATAATTTATTATATCTGAATAAAATAAGAATAAATAAATTAAAATTTTCATATGTATCATATAAGATAAATGTTTCCATCAGAATTCCCACTGTGAGAGGTGGTACATGAAGAATAAACAATGATCGTTTCACGAGGTTGTAGTTCTCCATACACGAACAATAAGTTCAGTATCCATTAGATCGATGTGTGTGTATTTTTTGGTAAAAACAATTAAATAAACACTACTCATTATATTTAGACTAATTATTTTATTATATAATAATATAATAAGTTTATTTGTGGTGTGTATAATAAATATTATACAAAAAGCATCTTATTCGGGTAACTCCTTTTGGTTTGCAGCATAGTAGTTTCATTGATGGATTTATGACCAATGTGAGGGTTATAGGGTACTAATATTTATTTTTATGATCTATATGTGAAGATATGTTTTGAGCCAAAGTGGCTTGACAGGTGTGAGGAATTGGGAAGGATGATTCCCTTTTTATAGTGGAGGAGTGGCTTTTCATAAATTTCTGAAAAGGGTGTCTAACACATGATTCTTCCTTGCCATGTAGCTCAAATAATGTACTAAATTATGTTTAATGGTGTATAGGGTCGAAATATGGACATACAAATACTTACGTTCAAAATTATAGGTCATTTTGTCCCTTATATTTTAGGTTTAGTCTCTTATTATGTTATTATTCCTCTCAATCATTGTAATTAATTTTAATTAATTTCACTAATATTTCTGGTAAAAAATAAGTTGAACATATTATAAATTAGAAATTTTTATTATTCATAATATGGAATTAATTTCCCTAAATTATAATCACATATATGGTCGACATTAATTTAAATTTAATCTCACAGACATGACCACAATGCGGGTTTTTGAAGTAATATTGTTTTAAAGATTGATATGTTTTTATATATCATTTCAAAGTGATATTTTTTATAATGAAATAAATTGTATATATGCTTGTAAAATTTATATAATTATATTTTGAAACCATTTAAAAATATATTTTAAACTTATAAATTATTTATATGAAAAAAAAATTAATGAAAAATTAAATTTTTATCACAATTCATAAAAAACATAAAACATCACAAAAAATTAACAAAAAATTAACATAAGATAATTTTTATGTCACTATTTCAAATATCATGTTTACTATGACATGTAAAATAAATAAAATTTCAAAAAATTGAATTTAATATAGGTTTTTTATTAAAAGGCAGTAAAACTACCTCTATAAAATATCGGTTTTATGCATAAATAATGATTTTTCTTAACATATGAATATAAAATATTTTGGATGTATATAAAAAAAATTTATTCAATATTATATATATATATATATTAATTTAATATAACTCAATAATTTTATTTAATTTATTTTATTAGGATAATCAATCTTTGTGAGTATAAAAATTGTTTTCAATAAAAACATTCCATTTGTATTCCATTTGTTATTATATTTATTTCTAATTAATTTTTAACCAATGAATAATGTTTATATTTATGTTAACTATATATTTTTATATGTCTATTAATATTATTCATAACAACTATTTTAAGGGTTGGGGTATATCATTTTATAATAAATAATAATATTTTAATAATATATTGTTGGTCACTAAAACCTAGTCTTCTATGTAACACAAGTTATCAAAGTTATTTGCTTTTGTGTGAGATGGAATGTGACATAGTATTGTGTGCGTTGAAAGCAATATCATATATTAAATGTATTTAAAATTGTATTGATATTGTAAAGTCTGAGGATATTGTATTCTCTTGTGTGCTTGGTGTTGCTTGTCATACACACTATCAATTACAATTTGTTCAAATTTAGAATTTAAGGGCGTTAAATTCTCCCCACTATAATTAAATTGTGTACTCAAAATTTAAAAATGATATCATAAATATAGTGTTTGATATTTGAAAATACATTTGTTCATATCCCACATTGTTAGAATATTTAATAAAATATCCTCTAAATAACATAGAATGAGAAATGCAAAGGGCACATAGAATAACATATAACTTAAAACATTAGTATATGAAAATTACTAGAAAGTAGAGATATATACATGGAGGTAAAAGGTAAATATTTATAGTGTGTGAATACAGTTATCAATAAAAAATAATTTAATGATCAATGTAATGTTAAGAGGAACAAATCTATAAATATTTGACGATTTAGATCACCATGAGTTCGACAAAAAATCTGTTACTAGGGTAATATTTTTATTTTTTCATCATTTTCCTAATTTTGAGTAATTATTTTACTGACCAAGAATATAATGAAATATACGTACTTTATGATTTTCAATTTCATATGAAAAATTCCATATTTAGGGTTTTCATTGATCAAATCATAATTCATCCCTTACATTAAAGAATGGATATCTGAAAATTAACAATGATTCTTGAAGCACTAAAATAACATTCTAAAGGATATTAATCCCCATAAAGGAGGGAAAATCATTTCCATTTTCCTCTAAATACTCTCAAAATACAATATAGTTAAATAATAAATATCTAAAACAAAAAATTAATAGCACTCGTTCATCATTAAAACATATTCATAAAATTATTTAGCTAAAAATATTTACGCATTAATCAAGACATAAAATATTATAGTGGTAGGTGTGAAACCCTTATCGTACATCAGTCTTGGCCAGAAGTCCTATATCCTTTATAGACATGATTGGTTGCCACTCAGCATAAAATTTGTCCTTATCTAAAAAAATATTAATAAAATTTCCAAAATAAATATCATGGGCATCCTTGAAATAATGTTAATTACTAAATATCCATTTAACTAGGATTTTCAATACATCTTAAATACATAATAACTTTATCTGTTTGATTTTAAAAAAGGTCAATACATTCCATTTGGTTTATTCAAGGTCATTCATCGACATTATCTATTAAAATCCTTCATAATTATTTGAAAAGAAAATTTGAATTATCCAAATATTATCTCTCTTGGAGTGTCAACCAAGGTGTGAAATAAGGCTTGTTTTTAGGTACTAGGTTATGTTGAGTCAGACATAACAAAACTTATTAGATTTTTTACCCCTTGGTATATCTATTCCATAACCACACCCACTCTTACAAAATAGATGGAGATGTATTTTAGTAAAATCACATAATATCTATCGAACAAAAAAATTAGGATGTTCTTGTATACTTATACTCAAATTATACCTTAGGTTTATGTTATATAGTCTATGTTTTCATAAATCTAGTTCCAAAGCATACTACTAAACTTGATCTGATACAAACTCCAGCGAACATACCCCAGTATCCATGATCCAGTTTCTACTACCATTACATTGGCCTGAGATATAAGAAAATAATACCCCAAAAGAAATAAATATATAGAACTCTCAGAAAACAAGATACATACATAATTCTAGTATTACAAATTAATACACTAATTAAAACATATTTTCATTCTTTACAGGATAATAAATTTGTTACATCTATCATATCCTTAAATATGATTCTAAGTACACTTATTACATTTGTGTTGAAAAATACTAAATAAGGGTGATCTCAAATGCTCTGTAAGGTTAAATTATAGCTTATGCAATAACGAATCATTGATAATAGTCAATATATTAAGGTAATAACTAAATAAACATGACATGTTATCAATTATATGAGAAGGAAGTGTGTAAAAAATATCTAATGGTAAATAATAGGACACACATTCCAATGAGTCAATAAAATGAGTGGATAAATAATATGAAATTTTAATAAATCGAAACACATGACATTAAAAAACGAGATAAGGAATTTTCAATATATAAAGGTAATATAATGAAAAATAATTTAATTTAATCAATAAACAAAGAATTAAAGTAACTCATAAAAATTTGAACTCAAAATCTCATGGATAAATAGTTACGATATCAAAATGATGGATATTCATTGTTATTGGATGCCATGTTTCATAGGTATATAGAACCATTAATATAAATACCATTCACAAGAAGATTTATCATACGGGGTAAAAATTCATATATGGATAGCCAATAGAATCATCTCATTAGACTACCGATGCATCAAGGATATATCTATAACCATCAAAACCATTTTCATACCATTTCAAATAATTCCACATATATTGAAATATAAATTTTACATTATGCCTTATCAAATATCCATATATAGTAGAAGAGGGAGATTTATCAATATTTTTGATGTTAATGAAATAACTATAAAGTACACACCATATGTAAAAATGTTATAAAATTTAGGAAATAATCATATCAATAGTAAATAATATCTACATTTAGGGGAAACATGATGTTCAATTATCACTATAAATTTAATATTTCAAGGGGAATGACAAAGGAATAAAGGAAATGAATGTCATTAAAATCCATTTCAAATTAATAAAAATCTATACAGGGGTAGAATTAGTATTATATACATATGAAGTATACCCATTGTAGTAAGAATAAGGGTTGTTGTCATTAATGGTATAGAAGAATATCTTTAAAAACATTCTTGAGGAAAATATCATTTTCTTTTTAATAAATATTTTGAAATACAATTTCATTGGATATCACTTTAAAAAAACTACATTTTTTTCACATAGAAGAAATTCCATTGATTAATCTTTATTAAATGGTTAAAAAAATTGAAACCAATTTTTGGAAAAATGGTTTTGGGAGAAAATAGAGCTTCGACACGATGGATTAATGTTTTCTGAAAATCAACTTTTAAAACATTTTTATTAACAATGAGTGGTGAAAATGGTACTATTACGTAAAAAATATCATTGTTGGCACCAAAATATGGCCCGAAAGAAAGGAACTAAAAAGACGACAGGCGCGCTGGCTCGTGAAGCACAGCCGCGAAGCACCCACATGAAGCCCCGCCGCGAAGCGCCCCGACCATCGCGGCCTCGCGAAGCTCCAAAGGCGGTAATGCTCCGCGAACGCATTTGACGTTCACGAGCCACCGCGAAGCTCTAGAGGGGGTAATGCTCCGCGAACGCATTTGACGTTCGAAAGCCGCCGCGAAGCTCCCGATGCGGTAATTCTCCGCGGACGACGTTGACGTTCGTGAGCGCGCCGCGAAGCACCGGAGGCGGCGTGCAAGTTCTACTTCGTGGCGCCCATTCCCTATAAATACTAGACTCCCCCTGAGTCCCAAAGACATACAATCCGACCTTTCGGCTTCTCCTCTCCTGAATTGCGAAGCACTCTTTGCCCCTAGAATCATGAGCTCCGCGAGGTACTTCTACTTCATGAGACGCCTCCGCTTTGTTTCATTTTGAGCCCCTCTTCCGAGAGGGATGCCCTTCGTGAAGCCCAAGGGCATTCGCGAAGGAAGGGGATTCCCAAGGGAACTCGGGCAGCCGTGGAGCGCTTATGCTTCGCGAAACACCCAACCTGTACTAGTGATCCCTATGCTAAGGCAGGATCGCTACACATCGCGAAGCACACTGCTTCACAGGACCCTGCTTTGCGAGGCACCCCTTCTTCGTGAGGCAGTGCTCCGCGAACACTGTTCCACTTCGCGAAGCACCTTCAACTCACACCTATGCCCCATGCTAAGGCCAAGTCACCCCACTTCTCGAAGCACACTCCTTTGCTTAGAAATTCCTCTTCCCATGCGACCCTCCAGGTTTGCACTATTTGATTTCAATGTCCCATGGACAATAACACCCATAGAGTTGATTTGCCTAATGCTTCTTCGCATAGGTACGCTAACGGTTATTGCTTCTTCGCATAGCCACGCTAACATGGACCCCTTGATGGTTTGTTCCACAACCCCCCTTAACCATGGCCTTACTGGTACCTTCCCTTCCCCAAGGACCAGAGGGTACCGGTTATGTAAGTCCTAGGGGTGTTTAGTGAACCCCCCTCGTCCGAGATGCAGGACGTTAAACTACCAAGCACCACGTCCTCAACACATGACGTTAAACTGTGACCCGACCTCGTGCCCCTCACGAAGGGTCCCCCCAGCTCGATCATTGTTTACACCACTCGTCTCCACGGGAATGGAATCTCCCATCCACAAGAAATGATATCCTCCTTATGGGAGTGGCGTATGTTCATGGAAGAAGGGAGACCCTAGTTCCCCAACGGATGGCTACACCTCTGCATCTCCGTACTTCCCCAGTACCAAAGTCAGTGGAGGGCGTGATTGGGAATGAGTCACCTCCCATCATTGGACCAAGGTCCATCTTTCCCACGCTTTGTCGCACCATGGGCCTCCATCCTGGAGTAAGTCCCAGCACCATGGGCCGCCTAACGCGTAAGTACCTCTTCGCTTCTCAGGGACGCATCCTTCGCGACGTGATTGTCAGGTCCTTGCAACCTCTTGTTTCTCACACCGAGCATGACTCACGTGGGCTTAGAGTGAGAACCGACCCTGACCCCCACCCATAGCGAACTACCAGTACTTTGATCCATGTAAAGCCATGGTACGTAGGAAGGCATTATGAGGTTCAAGCCACGTTGCCCGGTCGTTCATTCACATCGAGTTTTTCCCTCGTCCAGCATGACGTTAAACTATATGTCTCCGTCCCGCATGATGTTAAACTGTATGCCTCCCTTTTTCCTGCATGACTTTAAACTGCACACCCATTCCCACCTAAACTACGAGGTCTTTGATCCATGTCAAGACATGGTACGTAGGAAGCCTTCCAGAGGTTCAAGCCCACCACTCATTGGACCAAGGTCCACCTTCACGTCGGTTCACCGACAAAGACCCATGTGAACTACGAGGTCTTTGATCCATGTCAAGGCATGGTACGTAGGAAGCCTTCCTGAGGTTCAAGCCCACCCATCATCATTCACGTCGGTTCACCCACGTCCAGCATGACGTTAAACTGCATTCCCCAACCTGAACTACGAGGACTTTGATCCATGTCATGGCATGGTACGTAGGAAGCCTTCTTGAGGTTCAAGCGCACCCATCATCATTCACGTCGAGTTCTACCTACGTCCAACACGACGTTAAACTGCAATTCCATTCCAACGGCAAGCCGTTGTGACCAACCCGATCTACGAGGACTTTGATCCATGTCAAGGCATGGTACATAGGAAGCCTCTAGGAGGTTCAAACCCACCATCCGGTCATTCCGACCTCATTCACGTCGGTTCACCCCCGTCCCGCATGACGTTAAACTGGATTCCCCAATCCGAACTACGAGGACTTTAATCTCTATCATGGAATGGTATGTAGGAAGCCTCTCTGAGGTTCAAGCCCAACAAACATTGGACCAGACTGTCTCCTTGTCATTGTGCCAAGTCCCCAATTTGCAGCGAATTATGAGGACATTGATCCGTGTCAAGGCATGGTACGTAGGAATACTCCCAGAGGTTCAAGCCCATCTCCCATCGGACCAAGGTCCCTCATTTACGTCGGTTCGCTGACACCCACCGCCCGTCGTTTATTCACGTCAGGGTTCACTATCATCCCGCATGACGTTAAACTGTATTCCATCAATCCTTTGAACTACGAGGACTTCGATCCATGTCAAGGCATGGTACGTAGGAAACCCTCCCAAGGTTCAAGCCCACCACTAGTGGACACACATGTATACTTTCACATCGGTACGCTGATGATGCCCATCAGGCCAAGGTCCACCTTCATGTTGGTTCGCTGACGAAATTAATCGTGCCAAGGTCCACCTTCACGTCGGTTTACTGGCACCATCCTGAACTACGCGGACTTTGATTCCCTACCATGGGGATACGTAGGAAGCCTCTTCAAGGTTCAAGCCCAACTTCACTGTCGCCCCTGCGATGGTCCCATTTCATTCCCCCTCTACTTCATTCATCCACCTACAGCCCATCCTGATTCTCACCCGGACCGTCATATCCCGGTGAGACCATGTCGGTACGCTCTTCTTCGCAGCAGTCCATGGGCTGGCCCCGGTATCGACATCCCTTCAAGGAGAATCCCTCAATCCGATCAATCCTAGATAATGCTCTGGTTGGGTTGATCTGTCTCCGCTAAACGTTAAACTCACAGCATACCCTGTGTTAAACACGGGAAGCTGAGGAAAACCTCAGATATGTGTCTATGACATATAATTTCCCGTGCACTATGTGGGATGCCTCGGGCTTCCATGCCCTCGAGAAGCCTTGTGACCATGGATAACAGACAGACATTCCAGGTTCCCCAGCATCCAGACACGCTACTGATGCCTCAACGTGACTACTCCCCCGACTGAAGGTTGTTGCCCTGACCGTACCCTTTGGAATGTCCTGACAGAAGCAGTGTAATTAACCGGCGTCCATGGAAACATGGCACTAGGAAGAGTTTCACGAACTACTTATTAAATCCATGGGGGAGACCCGGACTAGGCAACGAGTTCTGAGGAGGAATCCACAGGAGGAAGAACCGACATCCCATCATCCCATTTCGATTAAGGAGCAGACGTCCCTGAACAAGGAGCTAATGTCGCCCGCCTTTGGAAAGCGGGAATGCAGGGCAACAAAGCCCTGCAAATCCTCCTCCGCGGACGGAACGGATGTGCGAGCGCGCCCTGGCGAAACCGTCGGAAACAGAAATGGTGAAACCGATGTGAAATTATTCTCCTCAATATGGAGATTAGTAGAGTTCGAGACACCAGAAGATTGACGTGTCACCGGATCTAGATACCCGGCGCCTGGTCCCGCCAAGCAAATGGCATGCCTGTCGTGAAACTCACCGGAAGTAGGGGCAGTAGAACGTGGGGCACTCCATTCTGCAGCGTGTTGGCGTGGATACTTCTTACAGACGTGGAGAATGGAAGGACGCTGGGGCACTGGTTGTCAATCCTTTTCCTCTCAACACTGATGAGTTGATCCCATCGTTTCCAGGAACCAGGTTTCTGTTACAGAGACGCGATCACCGTCCGCTCCTCACCCATGCAGGGGCAGGGGAAACACCGCCACAGCCACCCCACGTAGCGCCGCTACCACCACGACGGCCACCACATTGCAGAATGCAGGGCGCCCATGTCCCCTTTCCCCATCAAGGGTCATCCAGCGAAGGGTGATCAACAACCTCGTGCCCAGGTACGAGGATGAAGGGGACATCCCAAATCGGGATATGGCTCGCCTGGACCTGGAGGCCTCCAGGCCCCACCGTCAACGCCGCCCTAACAGGCCGCGCAGGGAGCCCCTGCTCCCCACCCCAACGTTCAACCATTTCGGGAGCCTGTCTCCAGAATGCCTTGACAACTCCTCGCCTTACGCTGAAGAGGCGGGCGCCGTCCGGCTCAGCCCGATCAGGGTCCTGACCCAAGGGCTCCAAGAGAGAGCTCCTGCCCGGCCGCGTCAGCACCGCCGTCCGGCCCCGTAGGAAGAGCAGGCAGGCTACGTCCCTGCACCACCTGCACCAGCTCGCCTGACCCGACGTCAGCGCCAGGCCCGGGCTAAGGATGCTCGCCCAGGCGCATCGACGTCGATAGCTACAGTGGACCGAGCCACCGTCGACGTGCATCGTAAAGCCCCTGCATACACTGAGGAGTGGCACTCTTTCACCCAACCAGGATCGAGACCCCAACCGCCCCACGGGCAGGCTGGGTTGACTCTCCGGGTTGCAGGCCCAAGTGGTGATCGCTGCGAACTAACCCACGGTAATGTCACCCTGTACGGAGGTCCTCCCCGTACCACTACTCCACAGAGCGTGGCCCTTCCCCACTCCGAAGTTCGTCATGGAGGCATGCCTCGTGCTACCCCCATATCGAAGGAAGACTTGCCCTGCGGCAGTGACGCTCAGCGCGGAAACCTTTCCCGCGCCCACTATACAGGGTATGGAGTCCATCCTCCTACCCCCGGCCGCCAACCTGAAGGCACCGTCCATCCAGTCCTTCTCCAACTTGGGGGCCCTCCCTACGTCCTCTCTGCAACCGGCAAAGGTCCTCCTCGCCCCAGCAACTCGAGGAGTGAAGGTCATCCTCGCTCCACTCGCATCAACCATGGAGGTCCTCCCCATTCTACTGTCGATTCCAACAGAGGCTCCGCCTACATGGGTGGTGTTCATGGAGGTCCTCCCTATGTACCCTTCGACATTTTCCCTGGCGCCCCTCGCACCTTGGCTATCTCGACTGGGGGCCCTCTCCGCCATGGCGCCAGCGTCGCCCCGAGGCTACCTGATAGGGGTCAACCCTGTCCCGAAGAGCCACCCCGGGGTAGGAGAGAGGGTCGTCGCCGCCACAAGAAGAACCCTGGGAAGGCCCAGGTGGAGATCAAACCTACCTGCTTCTCCGACTTGGAAGCGGAATGCGATTCAGCGATGGAACCTTCTCCCCGCTCCTCCGTATCAAGGACTGGGGCAGGAACCAGACGCGTTAGCCTCATTCTCCCGGAATTTGAGGTCCACCAGATTCCCATCTCCCTCCACTGGAACATCCAAGAGGATGAAATCTTGGGAATTCCACAGGTCTCGACCACGCAATCACCGCCTTTGTCACCAGAAGCACCCTCTACCTCTACCAGAGATCACAGAGAGTTATTTTGGGGGCCAACGACGGTAGAGCGACGAAACAACCTGTCGCCGGTAGCCGCGGCTCCTGTTCCGGAAGTTGTGGTTATCAGCCCGTCGTATCGTGACATCATGGCCAGGTCACCTCACTCTTCGGAGGATGGCCCAGAATTCAGCGGCCAGTCTGCTCGTTCGTCGTATTCTCCACCGCCGAGCTTACTATCCCAGAGGTCCACCTCGGTACCAATACCAGTCCCTCAGCCACCCCCGGTTGATGAGTGGGGCAACACAGGGCCAGACCCTGAGTCTGAGCCCAGGAGCTTCTGGAGAATTCTCGCAGTGGATTACTTCCCGGAAACGTTCTGGCCGACGGCGGCGCTGAATTTTTGCGTACCGGAGTCTCTTACCCTTGAAGAAGTGGGGTGATTTTGTCGAACCCTATGGGCGACACAGTTCTACCTTCATTACGAACGGGTGGTGTACCCCAGAACTCAAGAGCACTTCAATGAAATCAGCGAGCAGTGCCTCCTGGTCGATGTGGCCGCACTCCTTGTGGCCCAACACCCTGAGTCGCCAGGCCGCAAGAGCACCCTTCAACGTAAATGCATTCAGAGTTTTAAAGCACTCCATAGAATCGTCAGGGAAGCCACCCCCCCCCCCATGTGAAAGTCCATGGTTGGGGACACTATGCCGCTCTCCTCTTCGACCCTATCCGACGGTAGCCCGATTCGCTATGCGACATCGAGGACATGCCCTCAAGAGGGGTCGCAGTCCACATGGCTGACGTCGTGGACAAGGAAGATGAGCATGAATTATTTGATGGAGACGTACCCCCCGAGGGCGTACCGCCACTACTGGACCCATCAGGGAGAGTTACCCGTCAGTAGAGGAACCTGCTAGGCCTCCCCGTTCCCACCGAGTCACTGGTACTCGGTCGAAACACCGGCAAGGGTAAGGATCATGTCGGAACAGTCAAGAACGTCGACCTGTCCGCCTATGTGCAGAAAACTGACGAAGATCCCGAGAAGGCCACGTTACGCCACCTGCTTGCTGAGCAGAAGAGGCTGGTTGAAGAACTCTTGGCTGAGCGCGCCGCAGAGCGGCGACCCGACTATGGTAATCCCAGACCAGGGCAGCAGGGGCAGGAACAATTTCCCCCCGGTGAGATGCCTTCGGGAAACCCTAATCATGCTACTGCCGTAGACAGGGCAGAAGCCGAAATGTATGGCAAGAGGGCGCAATACGTCTCACCAAATCCCCCCGAGCGATGGGGCAATCTAAAGAATCCAGTCCGGGTTCCCCCAGTCGCCCCGCGGGTCATCCAGCCAGTTGACCCACGAGCGACCGAAGCCGTCTACCGTGTTGAAGAACCTGGAAATGCACTTGTGGTTAGGGATCCCCGTCAAGACAGGTACCCCCACCCAGATGATCTTATCGCGGCGCTCACAGCCCGCCTCGAAGCGTTGGAAACGCGGCAGGTGGCGGTCCCACCGTATGGCAAGCCTTATCCCGCGTGTGTGGATGATATGCCCGCACCTCCAGGTTTTGTGAAACCCACTTTCATGCCTTTTAACGGGACAGGGGACCCTCCACAGCACTTGGCTCATTTTTCATCCAGGTGTGGCCCCATGCTGGGGACCCCAGCTCAGCAAGAAGCCGCCAAGCTCCGATGTTTCATACAGACATTGGATGGTCCGACATTCGTCTGGTACAGCCAGCTCCCTATCAGATCGGTGATCGGTTGGGAGGATCTTCGCTGGCAGTTCTTATACTAGTTCAGCTCCACCACGCGGAAGACCAGCATTGCAGACCTCTTCATGTGAAAGCAAAGGCCTGATGAGCGGGTTGCAGATTTCATCGCCCGGTGGAAGGTACTTATGTATTCCATCGATATGCCACTGACTCAGGAGCAACTACTGACGATGTGTGTGGGGAACGTCAAGACAGAGCTGGTACCCTCCCTAATTACCCAGAACTACCCTGGAGGGTTCGGATATTTTTCAGATAAGGCTCAACGCCTTGAGGAATCCCTGCAACAGGCCTGTCAGGCACGTTTGTTGCCACCTATGATCCCGGCCAGGAGGACCGCCAGGGCTGAACCCGCCGCGGTGGCCCAAATAGAAGTCCCAAGGCAGCTGGAGTTACTGCAGGCAGAACCACCCCTGCAACCCCGCAGAGGGCCTCCACCTCATGCACAGGCTCTTGCCCAGCAGCGACCGCCTCAGAACCGACAGGTTCCCCCGCGAAATGCGCCACCACCACCTAGGCGAGACAATCAGGCGCCGCCTCCTCGGCAGGCCCCTACGGCCCCTCGTCAGGGCCAGGCCCCTAGGGCCCCCTATCCGGAAAGAAGGTACCAGACATATTTGTTCAACGAAAATCAGGTCCCTTGAGACTTTCGAAGTGCTCTAGTGCAAGGGATTGTGCGTCTGCCTGAGTACAGAAGGCCGGTAGAGGTGAATCTCACCAATCACCCCAACTACTGCCCTTATCATCGGATCCTGGGGAACACCCTCAAGAAATGCTATGTGTTTAAAGACTAGCTTCAAGACCAGGTCAACAACAACATAGTCAAGTTGGGCCCAGCACCAGCGCAAGTGGCAGGTGTCTTTGTAGGGCCCAGAATCGGCAGCGACAGTGAAGGCGAGTGGCAGCAGGTCCCCAGCTGCGGATCCCAGAAATACGACGACTGGATGGCTCGAAAAACCGTCGTCCGCGCCCATGGAATCATCCGGGCGTTCCTGAAGTAGTCGAAACCTTCAGAATAAGTAGTCAGTGCCTCCGCATCGTCTTCACAGTTGGCCTCTTCCCAAAAGGGCAAGCAGCGGTGACGTAGGAAGAAGCAATGCGCACTGCCGGTGCCATCGTAATCCCGCACTCTCGGCAAATTTATGCCCCCTGAAATGGGGATTCCTCCCAGAATCCGCCCAGCAGTGGATGACTCCTCGAGCGACAGCCAGGGGTATGCTTCGGTTAACACCATAGAGCTGGTAAAGCCATATATGACCCCCGGCGAGGGGGAACGCCAGGCAGACCTCCCCAATGTTTCCAGTCGACATCAACGTCAGCGAAATCGCTACTGTGCCGGTCATCGAGGTACGTCATCAGGCACCTTTGGCCATGTCGTGCATGATACTGAGACCAGGCAGCAGGCTCAGCACAGATCTCAGTACGCGCAACCCCATCAAACACCCTCGGCTCTACCTCCACTACCGTTCGTGCTACTGGATCGGGGGGAGCTACCTCGTTCGTATCACAGTCAGTCTTTCCCGGCTATAGGCTAGCCTCTGCTGTCCGATCCTAGTTCGGCGACTAATCTCCAGGCATCTACTAGTTGGAAGCAAGATGTACCCAGTACTAGTCGATTGCCGGTTCAACCAGCAGGACCCGCTATGCCTCCAAATGCCGAACGACCTCCTATAAGTAGAGGTTCGCGTTTGGTACGAAATTATGATGTCCGGAAGCACCTGTCCGGTATTCCGACGAGGCTTTCTATCCCTGAGGCCCTCCGCCTATCATCCGAAATGCGCGAGGCACTTTCTGAGGCCCTAAAGAGCCCCCCTCCAGTTTGAGACAGAAGTATCCGCTGCAGAAGCCTCCCATACCGAGATGATTGAAAACGCCGAATGTTAGGCGGTTATCTCTTTCTCCGGTGAAGATGAGGACCCTCCTATACAGGGGCACATTCGCCCGCTGTACATCACTAGCCACTTCAATGGTGTGGATTTCCACCGCTGCCTCGTTGACACAGGTTCCAGAATCAATCTAATTCTGACCCGGACGTTGCGAAAATTGCGTCTGTCTGAGGGTGATTTTACTCCCTCTGACCTCAGAATCCAGGGGTACGACAGGACAGAGCAAACCCCAGTCGGCAAGATCTGCCTGAAGACTCAGTTCGGTGGCATAATTGCCAGCATCGAGTTCATGGTTGTCTCTTAGGACACCGCCTACAACGCATTGATGGGTAGGCCATGGCTCCATCGGCATGCAGCAGTCCCTTCGTCGTATCACTAGTGCCTCAAGTACTCGCTCAACGGTCGAGTAGGCGTGCTCTAAAGAGACGCGTCCCCTTTTGCTTCTTGTGAGGCCCGCTATCTGGATGCGGGTTATTACAAAATTAAGGATAAGCAAATCCTAGTAAGTGAGGATGAACCCGCCCCAGTCACAAGTGATCCCTGGGTAAGCATGGATGACGCCTACATCCTCTCGATCCACTGGTTGGAGGCCACGACCCCTGACATGTGGCAATGTTTTGTTGTTTCGGGTACGCAAGGAAGGCATGTTCTCGTGGCCAAGCGACGATGGAAAATCACCTCGTACTCCTACATCAACCAGGCTCAAGTCATCCCGGAACCTCCTACCCCTGTACGGTACCGGGACATCAAGCTTCTGACAACGACGGTGCGCCATACGTGTCTCTTCCGCCAAGATGGAATTAACCGACTCAGGACGACACGTCACCACTGCTTTGATATCATCAAACGTGGCACTTTAGGCCAAAGGCCAGATGGTATAGGGTCGACTTCCTTCATTGCTATGGTCTCAATGGTAAGGGAGTCTCCCGATGTGATGACCGCTGCTGCCCAAGCCGGCACCAGCTGCCCCTCGGATTTTGATAGCCCAGATGTATCTTCTGTCATGGGAAGTCCCCCCACGGGTGGGGAGGAAGACCTGGAGGATGCCCCCCCCCACCTTTGAAAAAGGTGTCTCTACCACCGTTGATGAACTGGTATAGGTGAACCTTGGTACCGAGGCAGATCTGAAACCCACATTGATTAGTGCAGCCATGTCCCCCGAGGAGCGGCAGCAGTACATAGACTTCCTCAAACAGCACCGTGATGTGTTTGCTTGGAGTTACAACGAGATGTCAGGGCTAGATCCCCAGGGATCCGTTCACCGATTGGGCCTCCCGGCAAAACATCGTGGGTTTAAGCAGCCTCCCAGGAAGATGCACCCTTCTCATGGTGCTATGGTTGAGGCCGAAGTTGACAAGCTAATCAAAGCCAACTTCGTTAAGGAGGTCCAGTACCCCAAGTGACTTGCCAACATTGTGCCAGTCAGGAAGAAGAATGGGCAGATCAGAGTCTGCATCGACTTCCACGATCTTAATCGCCACTGCCCAAAGGATGATTTCCCACTCCCAGTGACGGAGTTGTTGATTGACACCACAACAGGGTTCCAAGACCTCCCTTTCATGGATGGGTATTCTGGGTAAAACCAGATCCAGATGGCCCCCAAAGACGAGGAGTCCACTGCCTTTAGAGCTCCCCAAGGTACCTTTTGCTACCAGGTTATGTCATTCGGTTTGAAAAATAAAGGTGCCACTTATCAGAGGTCCATGCATCGCATATTCAATCCGATTCTCAGGACATTGGTGGAATTCTACGTGGATGACCTTGTAGTCAAATCATCTCAGCGCCAGGACCATCTCAAAGATCGTGAGAAAGTGTTCGGTTTCCTCCGTTCCCGTCACCTGAATATGCACCTGCTGAAGTGTGCCTTCGGGGTCACCTCCGGGAAGTTCCTGGGCTTTGTTGTCAGATACAAAGGTATTGAGATCGACCCGGAGAAGATCAAGGCCATCAGCCAAATGCCTCCCCCGAGAAACATTCGGGAGCTTCAAGGCCTTCAAGTCCACTTAGCCTATATACGCTAATTCATCGTGAATCTGGCCGGCAAGTGTAAGCCCTTTTCCCGGCTCATGAAAAGGGTGCTACCTATGAATGGGATGAGGAGTGTCGGACTGCCTTCGAGGAAATCAAGCAGTATCTGCTCCAACCTCCAGTCTTGATGCCACCCGACTCCAGAAAGTCGCTGGTCCTTTATGTGACCACCTTGGAGAGATACCGCGGTGTGATGCTCGCCCAGAAGAATAACGAGGGTACTGAGAACAGTCTCTACTATCTCATCTGCATGCTTCTCGATGCGGAGGTCAGATACTCCCCTATCGAAAAGAGCTGCCTTGTGCTCGTCTTCGCCGTGCAGAAGTTGCGACATTACCTGTAGCACCATGGGGTGCAATTGGTCTCCCGGGTAGACCCACTGAAGTACATCCTGAACCGCCCTATGCTGACTGGCCGACTAGCACGGTGGGCAGTGATTCTCCAGCAGTTTGATATCAGGTTTGTACCTCAGAAGTCCATTAAGGGACAGGTGTTGGCAGACTTTTTAGCTGCCCATCCAACCTCCGTGGATCAATCCCTGGACCTCGATTTCTCTGATGAGACGATCCTCTCAGTCGGGCATGTTGTCCCGTGTTGGCAAATGCATTTCAACGACGCCTCCCAGAGCCCCACCGATAGGAGGCTCAACGATCCCAAGCTCAACAAAGTGGTCCTGGGTATTGTATTCATTACCCCGGCGCAAGCCGTCCTGCCATACTCGTTCCTGTTGTCAAAAGGGTGTACGAACAACGAGGCAGAGTACCAAGCTCTCATCACCGGCCTCGAGTTGGACCTTGAGATCCATGTGCCCCATCTACATGTGAAGGGAGATTCCGAGCTAGTAATCAAACAGGTTAATGGAGACTACGTCATCAGGAATCCTGAGCTCGCACCATTGATGGAGTACACCCTCCGCCTAATGGCCCAGTTCTCTTCTCGACCAGAGGTTACCCATGTCCCATGGTCGCAGAACGTCCAAGAAGATGCCCTGGATGGCTTAGCTGCATCGCTCGCAGAACCCGAGCAAGATGATTTGATCATACATGTGGCACACCGGAGAGTCATTGCCCCCGTCACCCAAGAGGACAATGATGGCCTGCGGGTAAGTCATCTCACCGTCGGACCCTCCATGTCAGGAGTCCCGGGTTCTTCAGACGCAGTGGTTGAAGCCACTACTGACTGGAGAGCACCTTTTGTCGAGTATCTCCAAAATGGTCATCACTCGGATGACTGGGCCGAGCGCGAGAGAATCCGACACCGCGCGCTGCAATTTACCCTCCAGATCGGCCCTAGTCTTGAAAAAAATCCTTTATAAGAGGAGTTTCGATGGTGTCATCCTCTGTTGCATCCAAGGAGTAGAGATACCTCAGGTTATTCAAGAGGTTCACGCCGGTTCCTGTGGCGCCCATCAAGCTGGGCCGAAGCTGTCCCATCAAATCCGGAGGTTGGGGTACTTTTGGCCCTCTATGATCCATGATTGTATTTTATATGCCAAGAGATGCCACGCGTGCCAAGTACATGCCAACTTCTTGCATCGGCCGTCGGAGCCCCTCTACCCCACCAAGTACTCTTGGACATTTGCGGTATGGGGACATGATGTAGTGGGACCGTATCTACCGGCAACTGCTCGCCAGTGTAGGTTCATCCTGACTGGTACAGATTTCTTCTCCAAGTGGGTAGAGGCAGTTCCGCTCAAAGAGGTCAAGGCCCGTTCCATCGTTGACTTTGTGAGCTCCAACATTATCCACTGGTTTGGGGTACCTCATGCCGTCCTCACCGATAACGGCACCAACTTCCGAGCAGCTGAATTGAAGAAATTGTACGCCAAGTACGATATCCGGTCGAACCATACCTCCCGCTACCACGCGCAGGCAAATGGACAGATCGAGGCATTCTACAAGACCCTCTCTAACATTCTGCAGAATATGGCTGGTTAGAACAAGAAAAGTTGGCCGAACAAGCTCCCCAACACCCTCTGGGCTTACTAGACGACGACTCGCTACTCTACCCAGGTGACCCCATATTCCCTGGTGTATAGAGCTGAGGCCTTCCTACCCATTGAGATCCAGCTGCCGTCGTTACGCACTCCAGTTTATGACCACCAGACATCAGTTGAGGTAGCTGAGATCTGTCTAGCTGAATTAGAAGCACTGGACGAGAACCGGCTTCGTGCCCTACACAATCTGGAAAGGCATCAGGACAAGATAGCGAGGGCCTTTGACAAGAAGGTTTGTCTCCGCTCTTTTCTACAGGGCGACCTGGTACTGGCCCTTCGAGCGCCAATGATTCCCGGTAGGAAACCGCCCAAATTAGAACCCAAATGGGAAGGGCCTTATATCATCCATAAGGTTTACCCCAATGGAGCATACTCCTTGGTGACCACAGATGGAGAGTGCATAACCCCTCCCACCAATGCCAAATTCCTCAAACGATACTTTGCCTAAGGAAAAAGGGTCATGCACGACCCTAAACTACAAAATGGTCCCGCACGGCCTTAAACTGCATCTTCGTCCTGCAAGACGATAAACTGTGAAACAGTCCCGCATGACCATAAACTGCACATTATGGTCCAACATGACTCTAAACTATAAAGTCCTGCACGACCATAAACAAAATCTTCGTCCTGCAAGACGTTAAACTACAAGCCAGTCATGCCTTCCTGACCGAGGCTCAGCCTCAGGCCCCTTGGCCTCCTCCGGCCCCTGTCCCCCCGTCCTCACTACAAGACATTAAACTGCAATCCGGTCAGGCCTTCTTGACCGAGGCTCAGCCCCAGGCCCCTTGGCCTACTCAGGACCCCAGCCCCCGTCTTCACTACGAGACGTTAAAAAGCAAGCTGGTCAGGTCTCCCTGACCGCAGTCCGGCCCCAGGCCCCTTGGTTTTCCCCGATCTACCCTATTGCGGGATTGTACGGTATGGTGTAGGACTACATCCTCATTCACGTCGGATTACTCTTCGTACCGTACATATCCCCAAATGAGGTGCTTCTCATCGTCCCGCATGACGTTAAACTACATTTCTAGAACTACGAGTGGCTTGATTCCCATCTTCATGGGATACTTAGGAATGCTCGGACGCCTCGTCTTGAGCCCAGCCCCATGCCTTTCTCTTCCACTATTCCCCCTGGGAATAGTTTCCTTGGAGGATCTTTGTGTAGCAGGGAGTAGGCTTTCTTGGCCCCGTTCATGCAACCCCGCTCGCACAAGGATTGTAAGGGTCACACCATGTGCCCACTCCCGTTCTTCTATCCTCCTACGTCCTCACCACATGACGCTAAACTGCATGGCCTTCAAGAACTACGTATAGCTTGATTCTCATCCTCATAAGATACGTAGGAACGCCCGGAAATTTCGTCCATTGGCCCATACAAAAAGCCAAAATCTGCCCCTTGGGTCAATACAAGGCAGGGTGCACACTTTTCCCCCGACTCACATCGAGCAAGCCTCGACCCGGCTGCACATCCCCCCTGGAGATGTTTGCATCTTTCATGGATGGATACAGCTATGCTTCGCCCACTCTTTGACTGGGATTCCATCATTTTTGCACACCCAGAGGGATCCCCAAGAATGGCCTAGATACTACGCCCAAGGGCTCTCCTACCGATACGGGTCAATGCCCCCGAGGGTTTTCGAGCAACAAGCCGATACAAGTCCCGCGTTGTGAATTTGGTCAGCGGTCAACGCTCATTTGTTGCTCCCATAATGGGTCACCATAGGAACGTTGTGTTTCGAACATGGTCAACAGTGTCCTGGATCTTCGGGTCCACCCCGAGATGTCCCAGACATCGAGTGCAGTGATTAATTCTGCCCCATCCCGAGGTGAAAAACTTCCCCTCGGGTGGTGCTAGCGATCGGGCCCACGGCCCTGATTCCCCGTAGGAGTGTACGGTGTGGTGTGGGACTACGTCCTCATTCACGTCGGGATCATGTACTATACCATATGCCTTCCCTTACGAGGCCCAGCCTCAGGCCCCTTGGCCTCCTCGGGTCCCCGACCCCCGTCCTCATGTAAGTCGTTAAACTGCAGACCCGTCAGGCCTTCCTGACCGATGCCTGACCTTAGGCCCCCTGGCCTTCTCGGGCCCCTCCGCACAACTTCTTACCCGGAGTGTACGTTGTGGTGTGGTACTGCGTCCTCATTCACGCCGGGATCATGTACCATGTCGTACGCCTCCCCTTACGAGGCCCAGCCTCAGGCCCCTTGGCATCCTCAGGTCCCCGACCCTCGTCCTCATTTCAAGATGTTAAACTACAAGCAGGTCATGCCTTCCTGACCAATGCCTAACCATCAGGCCCCTTGGCCTTTCCGGGCCACAACCCAAGTCCTCTCTTAAATGAGTGTACGGTGTGGTGTGGGACTACGTCCTCATTCATGTCAGCTTCTTCGCCATACCGAATACCTCCCTTGTTTAGGGGTATATTACTCCCCTTCTCGTCCAATATGACATTAAACTACATCTATAGAACTACATGTGGCTTGATTCCCATCCTAATGGGATACGTAGGACCACCTGAATGTCCAAGATTCGGGTCCAGTCCCATCTCTCGGAATCCTCATCCCATTTTGGCCCCTTGGCCTATCCTTCCACCATGAGAGGATTATATGGTGTGGTTTGGGACTATGTCCTCATTCACGTCGGTCCAGTAATGACCACGCCATGTACCTCCCCCTACTGAGTTGTTTCGTCAATACCTTTTCGGCGGTTCACCAATGTGCCTAAGAGTACTCTGGTTTATTACCTAGAACGCCATGCTTTACTCGGACGCATCCGCACCCGCCTTCCAGGATTTGTGTATCACTGCATCAGGGCTTTCATAATCTTTCACTCCCGGAGGGACCCCCAAGAACGGCCTGGATACTACGCCCAAGGGATCTCCTACCATTACGGGCCAACGCCCCCGAGGGTTTTGGACAGTGAATCGATAAAATCCCGCATTGCGAATATGGTCAGCGGTCGATGCTCGTTTGTTGTTCCCACCTCAGGCTAACGCGATATGGACGCTGTGTTTCCACCATGGTTAACAGTTTTCCTATATCGCCACGCCAACCCATTAATCCCAAAATGTTGGGTACACGATTCACACCCTTCATCACTTCATCATGTCCAAGTAGAGTCTCGGAACTCTTGGTACTTTTCCTCTGTGCATGTCCGCGCATTGGGGGAACAATTTGTGTCAAAGGTGTCCTTCGGGGCTCTCTGCCGACTACCCTTTGATGGATGCCCCATGTATTGCGATAAGGATCTTCCCCCCTTGTTTCCCACCCCGAGTTTATCTCACATGGGCTTAGGGATTGGGTTGACATCTGTGCTTACTCGGGGAGTTGTCACCATCCACGGTCCGAGATCTAAGACCATAAACTAAGATTCTCATCTGGAACTACGTTCAGCTTGATTCCTATCTTGATAGGATACGTAGGAATTCCCAGACCCCTTGTCTTTGGGTCCAGCTTGAGTTCAGCTAATTCGCCTCTCGGGTCATTGGGACCCCGACCACGGGACCGTGTGGCGTTGTGTAGGACTACGTCCTCATTCACGTCAGGTTTGCAATAGCTGCACCACGCGCACCCCGTTCTGAGAGTTAGCCCTTCTATTCCTTGTCCCGCATGACATTAAAAGGCACCCTTCAGAACTATGTGTGTCTTGATTCCCATCTTCATGGGATACGTAGGACCACCTGAAGTTCTAGGATTCGGGTCCAGCCCCACCTCTTGGAGATCTCCTGATCTCCCGGTCACCTAGGACACTTGGTCTATCCCTCTCCAGGAGGGGGATATGTAGGTATGATACAAGGTTTTGGGCACCGTGCCCCCTTCCCTCGAGAACCCGCCATATCTTGGTTACCCTCAAGTTGAGTCTCTTGACCCCTTTCAGTGGTTCACCCATGTGTTAAGAGTACTCTGATCTAGGACCAAGAGTGTCAGATTCAACTTGATCAAGTCCCTTCCACATTTGAAGCTTCGTGTTCCCCTCCATTCAGGCTTCCATCACCTTTCACACCCAGAGGGACCCCCAAGAACGACCTGCATACAATTCCCAAGGGCTCTCCTTCCATTATGGGCCAACGCCTCGAGGGTTTTGGACAACAAATCGATAATATCCCGCGTTGCGAATACGGTCAGCGGTCGATGCTCATTTGTTTGTCCCCATTTCAGGGTAACGCGATGGGATGTTGTGTTGCGAACATGGTCAGCAGTAATCCTCTGTCGTCACACCATCCCCTTCAGTCCTCGAATGTTGGTTGCATGATTCACATCATTTTCTACCCCATCATGTCCAGGTGGAATCTCGACACTTTTGGCGCTATCCCTCAGTGAACCTTTGCATGTCAGGGGGACAAAGCTGCAATATGGCATCCTTCGGGGCTCCCATGGTCCGAGCTCTATGACCATAAACTAAGATCCATTCAGAACTATGTGTGTCTTGATTCCCATCCTCATGGGATACGTAGGACCGCCCGGACGCCCTGTCTTTGGGTAAAACCCATTTAGGGAGCCAGTTTCTACCCCAGTTTCACCTCTTACCTCTATATAGGCCCCTCGGCCTAAGGTTTCCCTCTCCGAATGGCGTACAATTTGATGTGGGATCATGTCTCTGTCAATTGTGTTTTATAACACTACGCACATTTCCTGCCTAGCATCGTCTCTGCTACGTCTGTGTTGCATGATGATAAAATGCATGCTTGGTCCTATCATACGACCCCAAACTGTGACATTATCGTCCTAGCCGCACGACGAAAAACGGAACTTCATTGTGGTGACCTCGTTGTAGAGGACATCACGTTGGGTATTGGTCACGTGCCATGCCATTTGTCAATGCCCATCACGTCTTGATTCTTGTGGAGACATCACGACCTACTATTATAGGCCTGTCGCTTCACAAAAAAACCGTTCTCCTTAAAGAACAAACAAGATTTATCAAATTCCACTTCTTTTAGTGCAAGGGCCACGCCCACACTCCCCTTTTCCCCGACACTGGTATCTTACTGTGTCACCTTTCAGAACTACGTATGGCTTGATTCTCATCCTTAAGAGATACGTAGGAGCACCCGGGCACTTCCCCACGGGCCCAGCCTAACCTTTGTGTTCTGTCCCTCGACTCGAGCATTTCCCTAGAGAATGCATGGTAAGTAGGGCTTTGGTCCTCCTTCACTTCGGGTTTTGATGCCATGCGTCCCCTGCTCCCTTTACCCATTTATGGTCTAAGGTCCATCAAGAACTACGTAAGGCTTTATTCTCATCCCTATGAGATACGTAGTAGTGCCAGGGCACTTCCCCGCGTGCCCAGCCTAACTTTCTCTTTCGGTCCCTTGACCAAAAACCTCTCCTAAGGAGGTCGTGCGGTGTGATATGGGATTGTGTCCTCATTCACGCCAGGTGTTTGAGTTACTCCACCATGTGCCTCTTATGTCACTTCGCATCCATGGTCCGAATTCTACGACCCTAAACTAAGATCTCCCCAAGGGAAAGGAATCTGCTCCCTCTCTCTAATACGTTTCGTTGTCGTCATCAGATGTGTTTCGACAAAGAACCCAAAGTGTGGGACTTTCATACGAACATTCCCTTCATCCCACGACCAAGCTTCGTGAGCTCACTATTTGGATCCTCATCCTCTTCCACATCCAAAAGGACCCCCGGACGACATGGATGCTCGGCTTAAGGGATCTACATGAATGCTGGACCTAAGGACCCTTCAATCATTCCGGGCCAACGTCCCTACGGATATTTGACAACATTTGTGGCATGGTCCCGTGTTTCGAACATGGTCAACGATCGACCCTCATTTCTCTGTCCCCATTCTAGGCTAACACGATAGGATACTGCGTTGCGAATACGGTCAGCAGTTACCCTCCGTCGTCACGCCACCATCATCGTGATCTGAATCTCGAGCACCATGATTCGCACATTTCCACTTCCCCATGTTCTAGAGGAATTCCATCATACTCGGATCTTTCTCTTCGCGCATCTATGTGCACTAAATGATCGTGTTAGTGTCCCTGGGTCGGTATTCACCGAGCGTCCCTTTGCCCTAACCTGCCCCTATCTGTGTCGGGAAATTCCCACCACTACTGCTTGTTTCCCACACCGAGCACGACTCACATGGGCTTAGTAGTTTTGGTGGGATGTGTACCAACACGGTCAGGCTGCTCCTCGTCCTACATGACATTAAAATGTGCTTCCAGAACTATGTATGGCTTGATTCCCATATTCATGGGGTACGTAGGAACGCCCGACCACTCTGCTTCGGCCCCAGCCCAATCCTCACTCTTGGTCCCTCGACCTGAAGAGTATCCTCCGGGGGTATGTGGTATGATTTGGACTCCAAGTCCTCATTCACGTCGGTATCATATCTATCGCGCCACGCACATACTTCCCTTTTATTCCACATCCTATCGTATGATGTTAAACTACAGGACTCTATGTGTCCTCAACGCATGACATTAAACTACGGTTCTACCCTGAACAAGTTCAGGATGCCCCAAGATCCCACTGGGAAGTGACAGATCCCCTCGCCAGAGAGGCCCTGTCTGAAAGAAGGAATGATCCATGATCAAACCGATGCGCCCATCTGTCATACTCCCACCATGGTGGTGTAACTACCTAAGTGTTGGATTCTGTTCGGACAGAACATCACTCCATATTCCATGCTTTGCGTGCCCCTTATTCGGACCCTCGTCCCCTTTCATGTCTCACGGGACCCCCTAACGGCCTGGTCCCATGCTGCATCGGCTCACCTACCGTCCTGGGCCAACGTTCCGGAAGACGGGTCATGTCTTGAAGGACCCCCTAACAGTACGGATTTTTGACCTATGGTCTGCCAACTGTCCTGGGCCAACGTCCCGAAGGATTGATCAACAACATTTTTGACATGGTCTCGTGTTTCGAAAATGGTCAACGGTCGACCCTCATTTGTTGTCCCCATTATAGGCTAGCGCAGTAGGGATACTGCTTCTCCTATAAGGTTAACGGTTGTCCCTTATTGTCACGCCATCCCCACAGTGTTCCGGATTTTGGGTATCGTGATTCACACATCCCATTGTCATCTGTTTTTGACCGATTTCAGTGCCCCCGGCGTTGCCCCGTTCGTGCATAAGAGCACGCTGAAGAAACGGTAATTCGGCTATCCTGAAAATTCCTTCTCCGATCAAGCCTCCCCCCGTCCTTCAGAAATACAGACTGATAATCCGAATCTCGAATGCTCGGAGCATGATCCCCACTCCTATGTTAGGTGGGAGGAGAGGGCAACTATCTCCTGTTTCTCACATCGGGCTCGACCCACGTGGGCTTGGGGAATTGTCGCCGAACGTCCCGAAAACATTGTAGGAATGTAACAAGGCAATTAAAACAGTGGAAATCATGTGCGCTACGGCATTCAAAACAAAAAAACTTTTTAAAGAACGAAAGTACTAATAAAAGGTTTCTGGGTTTGTTACAATACCCGGGGGTCGACTCCCCCCATGGACGGGTTGACCCCATCAAAAGAACGTTGCAGCTCCGCCACTCGTTGGCTTGTGGCATCCAAGGCTTGTTGCCGCTGACTTAGCTCACGCTCCTCCTCAGTAGTGGTGGGGCGCAGTTCGTCAGTCCTGGCTTTGGCCCTCTCTACGCCAGCTTGAACGACAGCCATCTCTCCAGAGGTCTGCCTCATATGCCTTTCTGCCTCTGCCAGTTGGGCCTTCAACCACATGACCAGCTCAAGTTGTGCATCAAGAGAGGCTGAAAGCTCATCTACTTGGGTCTGCATCTGTTGAACCTTGCCTTCAGCCTCCTGGAGCTTCTTGATACTGGTCGCCTTCCTCCGCTGCCAGCCCACACTGAGCCAACGATCATGCTCTCGGATCTTCTCAGCCATAAGATCTCGGATGAGTGCGTGAGGATGTTGGGCATCCACTCCCCCAGTACACAGTTCGCTCAACTGCGAGCGGAGCCTATCCATTTTGGCCAGCCATTGCGCCTGGGGGTGTCCATGATAAAGCGCGTGATCAGCTTCCATGACCGGCGGCGGACTATGCTGATGTGTTCCTTGTCGGAGGCCGTTTCGTCCCAGTCTGCGCGATTGGCAGGCTCGTACGCGGGGTACGCCCACAAGAAATCCTCGGCAGGATCAACATCCGGTGTTGAATCTAGTATGACACCTGGCGCCGAAGCAGGTGTGACAAGACTGGGACCGATCGGTTGATCCTCTTCCTCGGAGTCCACCTCAATGACTTCGGGTACGGCCCTGCTGGTGGTCCCGCCAGTGATGATGTGCGTCACAGCTTGGGAAGATGGGGGGACTATCGCCACCATCACCGGCATGCCCCTAGGAGGGGCGCCACCAGACATCCCGACCAGTCTTGCCGTAGCAGCCCACGCCAGTCGGAGAACTGTACGACGGAGAGGGACATAAACGTTAGTTGGCGGGCATTGTATACATGTGACGATGAGGAAACCGGTGGAGGAGACTTACGGAGATCGATCTCATGGCGCTGTTCTTGAGCTGGTACTGACGGGACCCCAAGACGAGGCCCCCTGTATACTGTAGGAAGGTCTGGAGATTCCGGAGGAGACACCTCGGTTGCCCTGGTCCCACCAGACGCGGAACTGGACGCAGCCATAGGCGCGGGTTCTGAAGGTCCCACATGATCACCCGCCAAGGAGCAAGAACGAGGCCTGCGAACAAGTTCCTCCGGCATGGATCAAACATTGGTGAGAATTCCATAGAGACCCAAGAACAGATCGTAAAGAAAGAAGTTCGGAATGCTACCTCGAGAGCCTCCATGAAATCGTCGGATTCTGAGCCTCGGTCTCCGATCTCGCCCTCCTCCAACGGGCTCCCTCGTCTAGCCTCATCCTCCCGAGAGGAGTCCTCTGATTCCTCCGGCAAGCGGAAGCGCTCCCTCAGATCGGCAGCTGATAACTGCGGGGGGACCGTCTGATTCAACAGTACCCTCACCCGGTCTTTCAATTGGCGAGGGACACCACTGGAGTGGACGTAATCCTCCAGCTCTTCCAGGTACTGTTCTGCCTCCACCGGAGATGCCATGAATCCAGCTTGAACTGGGTCTATGCCCGGTAATTCCATCCCGATGCGATTCAGGTGGGCCCATATCTCAGGTGGGCTGAGGAATTGCCGGTTGACATCCCAAATGTCCCAAGCTTCTGGGAAGACGACATCCTCTGCCATGTCAATATGACGAAGGAGCTTCCCCGGAGCCTGAGTGGATATCCTACGAAATCCCCTTGGTGGCCGCCCCTCCAGATGACCCTACTCTTCCGGAATCACCGAATCCACCGCTGCTGCCATACCCTCGGCCAGTGTGGGTCTCGCCGCCATGGCAGCCCCACTACTGCGAGCGGCCCTAGCTGCCCTCCGACCCCGACCTCGAGATAGAGGAGGCCCACCGTCACCGACCCTGATAGTTGGTTGCTTCAGGATCTCCCCTGGGTAAGCAGCCTCCCAACTGATGGTGTACTCCTTCACCAATCCGAAAGCGGCGGTGGATGGAGGCAATGCAATCCGCATCTTTCCATCTTCCCGTGTGAACATGACCACAACTGCCTCATCACACACAAGTGCTCCTCGTGACCCACCTCCCAGTAGACCTGCGGGGTCAGCCGCTGGAGGCACCAGAACTGCCTCGCAAACCGATGCGGGGTGTATGGTTCACAGAGCGGCTCACGATCTATTCATGCCACCAAAACTCCACCACATAAGGCCAGGAGGTAAGCCCGATGATCTTCCATTCCCCGTCCGTCATCTGTAAGTATCCCCATCAGCAATGGGAAGGGGTGGAAGATGAACTCATCTGCCCTCCACACCCGATTCAACACCATCGGAACGGCCAGTTTGAATGGGAATCTCCAGACCGCGTTCTGGATGGAGGGGTGGAAGTTCGATCCCGGTGGCGAAATGGGGTTTGAATACTCGTAAATCCCCCTGATATGCGCTGCGATCCACCCATACAAGAGGTGGAAGGGCACGTATATCCTTGGCAGCTTCTTTCCCTCGCTAATATGCTACAGCATTCTGTACAGTTTGGTGAGCATCAGAATCCACAGATTGATCCGCTGCCCCATGTCCAACATCGACGACATGATAAAAGAGCTGGGCCGTACCCACATGCTTGTATCTCTCACCGATAGGATCCAACCACATATGAGAGCCGCGATGAACGCCGCCAGCCTGACTATCGGCTGTTGTTCAGTGCTGACACTGAAACCCCAAGTCTTCTATTGGCTGTCCTCCAAGACCCGCCAATACGAGTGCCCCTTGCACCATTGGGCCGCCCTTGGACAAGTTCAAGGCCTCAGAGGGAACTCTCAATTCTCTGCGAAATTCAGGAAGCATTTGAACCACCTCTTAAAGTGGACATCCCTCACTGCCTCCTTGTCCTCTCCACGGAAAAGTTCCATCAGCACCGACGCCAGTTGCGGCATTTGCTCCGTATCCCCCCACGCGCTGACGACGGGGAGGAACTTTTCATACATGGCCCCCAAGATCAGAACCCAAGAAATCTGGTGGACATCCCACAGGCTGATGCCAACCTCCCCGTGATGCAGGTGAAAAGTGTTGGTCCTAGACGACCATCTAATCAGCAATTCTGGCATTAGCTGCTTCGGTTGGTAAATGTGGAATTGGGAGGCCCATGCCGCCTCATACAACCCCACTCTCCTCAGCTCGGCCCCAAACTCCTCGCATGAGGCACCTACCCAGTAGGCCCAGGCCCAATCATCAGTAAAGTTGCCGCCCTAGCACAGGTCCCACTCATCGGACCATCCCTTCTTCGAATCCTGCAAAGCTGCCTTCAGCATGGTACGATAGAGGGGAGGGGAAGTCTCCGGCTGCAGTGGCTTCCCGTCAATGTCGTTCACATGTTTGTAGAGACAGTCAGCGGTAACGGGTGTGAAGTTCTCTTGTGCGTGACCATCTGTCGCCCTGAACCATTGGTGCTGGCATGGTATGCTCCTAAACCAGCAAGCTGGTTCGTCCCTACTCGCCTCAGGGATAAAGACGTCATCCCTCAGCCCGAAGTCGTACAATGGCAGTTTATTGCACTGCGGATAATCCTTCTGACCCTCCGATAGCAGATCTGTCAAAGAAGTGTGGTTCAAGTGGCTTCGGACCATCTCCCCCAGGCCTGGACAGTTGGGCATCTCATCTCGACGAGCAGCATCTGCAAGCACCCCCAGTACAGCCTCTTGATGGGCCATTTTAACTCTAGCCCTCAGAAAAGAATTTTTTCAACTGGATCGCGATGCTCGACCTCGAAGCTGAATCGTGAAGCCGGATCGCAAAGATCGGTCATGCGACCAAGCCGTGAAGTCTGGCCAAGGCCGACAAGCAGAGGCTCGCTTGGCGCGGACGCGGAGTCGGAGACCCGCGGTTCACCGCGAAGCTCGATTCGCGGAGTGCTGTCGTAGAGTACGCGGAGCTTCGCGAAGTCAAGAGCACAAAAAGACAAGGAAGGCACGTGAAGACAAAAGACGTCGAACCCCCTATTTATAGGCGGCGAACCCGGAGCATCACGGCACGCCTCACCCGCGCGAAGCATCGCGGCGCGCCCGGATCGGTGGCCTCAGTGAGCACCGCGGGGCCCCTTCGCGTAGCCGCATCGCGAACCCCCGACAATTTTAGAGATTTTCCCTCAGACTTCGACCCTTCGCCCTCCGCGGCTCCAAGTCTGAGGGGGGGCATTTCTTGGCAGCAAAATATGGCCCGAAAGAAAGGTACGAAAAGGACGGCTGGCGCGTTGCCTCGCGAAGCACCGCCGCGAAGCACCCGCGCGAAGCCCCGCCGTGAAGCACCCCGACCATCGCGGCCTCGCGAAGCTCCAGAGGCGGTAATGCTCCACGAACGCATTTGACATTCGCAAGCTGCCGTGAAGCTCCAAAGGCGGTAAGGCTCCGCGAACGCATTTGAAGTTCACGAGCCGCCGCAATGCTCCAGAGGCGGTAATGCTCCGCGAACGCATTTGAAGTTCGCGAGACGCCGAAAATCTCCCGAGGTGGTAATTCTCCGCAGACGACGTTGACGTTCGCGAGCGCGCCGCGATGCACCAGAGGCGGTGCGCGAGTTCTGCTTCGCTGTGCCCCTTCCCTATAAATACTAGACTCCCCCTGAGTCCCAAAGACGGACAATATGACATTTCGGCTTCTCCTCTCCCGAATCGCGAAGCACTCTTTTCCCCAAGAATCATGAGCTCTGTGAGGTACTTCTACTTCGCGAGACGCCTCTGCTTTGTTTCGTTTTGAGCCCCTCTTCCGAGAGGGATGCCCTTCGTGAAGCCCAAGGGTATTCACGAAGGAAGGGGATTCCCAAGGGAACCCGGGCAGCCCTGGAGCGCTTATGCTTCGCGAAACACCCAACCTGTACTAGTGATCCCTATTCTAAGGCAGGATCGCTACACATCGTGAAGCACACTACTTCCCAGGACCCTGCTTCACGAGACACCCCTTCTTCGCGAGGCTGTGCTCCGCGAACACTGTTCCACTTCGGGAAGCACCTTCCACTCACACCTATGCCCCATGCTAAGGCCAAGGCACTCCACTTCGCGAAGAACACTCCTTTTCTTAGCAATTCCTCTTCCCGTGTGACCCTCCAGGTTTGCACGATGTGATTTCAAAGTCCCATGGACCATACCACCCATAGCGTTGTTTCGCCTAATGCTTCTTTGCATAGGCACGCTAACAGCTATTGCTTCTTCGCATAGCCACGCTAACGTGGACCCCTTGATGGTTCGTTCCACAACCCCCCTTAACCATGGCCTTACTAGTACCTTCCCTTCCCCAAGGACTAGAGGATACCAGTTATGTAAGTCCTAGGGGTGTGGAGTGAACCCCCCTCGTCCGAGCTATAGGACGTTAAACTGCCAAGCACCACGTCCTCGACACATGATGTCAAACTGTGACCCGACCTCGTGCCCCTCACGAAGGGTCCCCCCAGCTCGAACATTTTTTTCACCACTCATCTCCATGGGAATGGAATCACCCATCCACAAGGGATGATATCCTCCTTATTGGAGTGGCGTATGTTCATGGGAGAAGGGAGACCCTAGTTCCCCAACGGATGGCTGCACCTCTACATCTCCCTACTTCCCCACTACCAAGGTCAGTGGAGGGCGTGATAGGGAACGAGGCACCTCCCATCATTGGATAAAGGTCCATCTTTCCCACGCTTTGTCGCACCATGGGCCTCCATCCTGGTGTAAGTCCCAGCACCATGGGCCGCCTAACGCGTAGGCCCATCTTTGCTTCTCACGAACACATCCTTCAGGACGTGATCGTCACGTCCTTGAAACCTCTTGTTTCTCACACCCAGCATGACTCACATGGGCTTAAAGTGAGCAGCGACCCTGACCCCCACCCATAGCGAACTACGTGGACTTTGGTCTATGTCAAGGCATGGTACGTAGGAAGCCTCTATGTGGTTCAAGCCATGTTGCTCGGTCATTCATTGATGTCGAGTTTCGCCCTCGTCCAGCATGATGTTAAACTGTATGTCTCCGTCCCACATGACCTTATACTGTATGCCTCCCTTTGTCCTGCATTACTTTAAACTGCACACCCATTCCCACCTTAACTATGAGGTCTTTGATCCATGTCAAGGCATGGTACGTAGGAAGCCTTCCAGAGGTTCAAGCCCACCACTCATTGGACCAAGTTCCACCTTCACGTCGGTTCGCCGACAAAGCCCCTTGTGAACTACGAGGTCTTTGATCCATATCAAGGCATGGTACGTAGGAAGCCTTCCTAAGGTTCAAGCCCACCCATCATCATTCACGACGGTTCAACCACATCCAGCATGATGTTAAACTGCATTCCCCAACCTGAACTACGAGGAATTTGATCCATGTCAAGGCATGGTACGTAGGAAGCCTTCTTGAGGTTCAAGCCCACCCATCATCATTCACGTCGAGTTCTACCTATGTCCAACACGACGTTAAACTACAATTCCAGTCCGACGGAAAGCCGTTGTGACCAACCCGAACTACGAGGACTTTGATCCATGTCAAGGCATGGTACGTAGGAAGCCTCTAGGAGGTTCAAACCCACCATCTGGTCGTTCCGACCTCATTCATGTCAGTTCACCCCCATCCCGCATGACGTTAAACTGCATTCCCCAATCCGAAGTACGAGGACTTTGATCCGTGTCAAGGCATGGTACGTAAGAAGCCTCCCTGAGGTTCAAGCCCAACAAACTTTGGCCCAGACCGTCTCCTTGTCGGTGTGCCAAGCCCCCAATTTTCAGTGAACTACAAGGACTTTGATCCGTGTCAAGGCATGGTACGTAGGAATCCTCCCAGAGGTTCAAGCCCATCTCCCATCGGACCAAGGTCCCTCATTTAAATTGGTTCGCCGACACCCACCGCCCTTCGTTTATTCACGTCATGGTTCACTATTGTCCCGTATGACGTTAAACTGTATTCCATCAATCCTTTGAACTACGAGGACTTTGATCCATTTCAAGGCATGGTACGTAGGAAACCTTCCCAAGGTTCAAGCCCACCACTTGTGGACCCACGGGTCTACATTCACGTCGGTACGCTGACGATGCCCATCGGACCAAGGTCCACCTTCACGTTGGTTCGCTGACGACATTCATCGGGCCAAGGTCCACCTTCACGTCGGTTTACCGGCACCATCCCGAACTATGCGGACTTTGATTCCCTGCCACGGGGATATGTAGGAAGCCTCTTCAAGGTTCAAGCCCAACTTCACTGTCGCCCCTGCGATGGTCCCATTTCATTCCCCCTCTACTTCATTCATCCACCTACAACACATCCTGATTCTCACCTGGACCGTCATATCCCGGTGAGACCATGTCGGTACGCTCTTCTTCACAGCCACCCATGGGATGGCCTCGGTATCGACATCCCTTCAGGGAGAATCCCTCAATCCGATCTATCCTAGCTAATGCTCTGGTTGGGTTGATCCATCTCCGCTAGATGTTAAACTCGCAGCATACCCTGTGTTAAACACGGGGAGCTGAGGAAAACCTCAGATATGTGTCTATGACATATAATTCCCCGCGCTCGATGTGGGATGCCTCGGGCTTCCACGCCTTTGAAAAGCCTTGTGACCAGGGATAACAGACAGACATGCCAGGTTTTCTAGCATCCAGACATGCTACTGATGCCTCAACGTGACTACTGCCTCGACTGAAGGTTGCTGCCCTGACCGGACCCTTTGGAATGTCCCGACAGAAGCAGTGTAATTAACCGACATCCATGGAAACATGGCACTGGGAAGAGTTCCACGAACTACTTATTAAATCTATGAGGGAGACCCGGACTAGGTGACGAGTTCTAAGGAGGAATCCACAGGAGGAAGAACTGACATCCCATCATCCCGTTTCGATCAAGTAGAAGAAGTCCCTGAACAAGGAGCGAATGCCGCCCGCCTTTGGAAAGCGGGAATGTGGGGAAACAAAGCGCCGCGCGTCCTCCTCCACGGACGAAACGGATGTGCGCGCGCCCCCCGGAGAAAGCGTCTGAAACAATCATTAATTAACAATATATAAGAAAATAAAAGGTTTTTTAAACAATTATCAAATAATTTCCTTTAATGGAAATTCAAGTTTAAAAAATCCTGAAAAAATTATATTGTGTTGTAAACCCTTGAAAAGGCCTTAACATTGAAATGAGAATAAGTCTTTGAATAGATTATGTGTATTGATAAGACAATTTCATGCATAAATTTTAGAGTATTTTAATGTATTGAATTATACATTTTATTGATCAATCTTTGCAATTTTGGAAGTTATTTAGATGTTTTATGTTTTATAGAAAGAAATGTAGAATAGTTGGAAAATGATCAATAAATCGGAGAAAATATGATCAAAATGACACTTCACACCACGAGAAAAATGAAGAGGCGCGACACTGAATTTTTGTAGAATAACATGACATTGAAAACTGGAATGCATTATTTACATGTCTTGTATCCTCATTAAACGTCGCGACATGATCAAATGGAAATTGAAATGCTGGACAAGTTGTGAAGGCAGTACACGTTGTGAATGCCTGGTACACATCGTGAGTTAGAAGTAAATGTCGTGATGAAAGTCAAAGATTCAAACGTGAATTGAATGAGATTAAAAACACACAGAGGAAAACCCAAGATATTACATGATGTGTAACTTAATTACACGTCAAGATGATAACGACACATGAAAAATAAAAATGACGATGAAAGTCACACTGACGGTTTGGTTGAAAAAAGAGGTCCCCAAACACTATTCCTAGACACTCTAGGTCCAATGGGAGGGAGAAAGAGACCAAAATACAATAGAGTGATGATCTAGAGCCTTAATTTTCCACCATTTTTCTTTGAGAATCAATTACACTAATTCTCATCATGCCTAGAATTATATAGTAGTCCAATTAGTGTCAGGTTATGTTATTGTAGGGGGATGTGTTCTTAGGGAATGTTTCAATTTATTATTTAGGTTTTTAATTCTTAGAACACCTTTTATCAATTCCAATATCCTTATTTGTTTTTAATTTCATGACCATTTTTTTTTATTTTAAGGGTAATATTTTGTTACATCAATTAACTGTTTAGTTTGGGTATGAACACAACACAATCTAGGTTAGTTATGTTTAAATAGTGTTTTGGGTCGCCTATTTTTTGTATTGAACCAAGTAGACGACTATTCAAAAGATGAAATCATGCAATTAGTGTGGGAATACCAAGAACAAGGATCTATTCTGACCAAACTCCAATTCCAAACCTAAATAAAACTATATCAATTGAATCCCTAACACACAAACCTGAAATTACTGAACATGGAATGTCTCCCATATTGAATTTCAACCCAACCCAATCCTGTTATTATTTAAACTTATTTTGAAATGAATTAAACAACTTATAATTATATTTAATTAATTAATTTTATACATAGACACTATCCCTATTGGTTTAATCCAAAACATTCCTTATACTACATTTTAATTAATGGAGTATCATAGTTTTGGTTTTATACATTTTTTCATAGTACTATAGAGAATTAACGACGCCCTATAGGGATATCATGTATCATCTATAAATCCAAATAATATTGTTTTAAATAAATCAATAGATTGAAAAATGTGATTATACACATAATAATATAATATTAATTGACAACGAGGAAGTTGTATAACTCAATGAAAACTAATTGAGTTATGAAATTCCATTCCCCCTTGGTAACTTTATGTTCAAATACCCTTTGATGAAATAATTGGAATTAAAACTAAAAATATCATGAATAATGATAGAATCATGATATTATATTTCATGTTGGTAGTCTATATACCAGATATATGAAACTAGGTTTACAATAATAATGTATTCCTTAAAAAATAAGAATTGAGATAAAGCCCCTTACCAGAGTGGTAACAAATGATTTGGAAGACCCAAAAATAATAATAATCATAACATGAATAATTTAAATACCATGAATACAAGTTAATTCATGATATATTATAACAAAATTTGAATTAGTTACACCACATACAATATGTAATTGCTGAAAAGTTTTTATGCTTCATAGAAGGAGAATAGAGGTAATAATTCTCTACCTTGTAATCCATTTCAATTGAAAATACTTTGTCCCATGTGTAAGTGTTTTAACAATTTTTCATCCTATAAAATAACATATAATTATATTTAAAAAATCATATATTGAATTTTATAATATCTTATTAATTTTTTCAAATAGTTTGATTAGATTTATCATTTCATGTGTTAATTGCCTTGTTTTCTAAGTATGTTCATACTTGTAACTTGATTCTCCAATTTCTTAGATCATGATATAATTGTCTAAAGTATTTAAAATACTACAAATTTTTTATATTTTATCAGTATATATATATATATAATTATCCATAATTTTTTGAGATAACAAATTAAATGCATCATTCCTAGAGATGTTAGGTCATATTTACGGATGATCATTACTTTCATTTTATTATCATATTTAAAAATAATGATAATCCAATCATATGTATGTGTTTGTATATTATTATTAAAATATCATGTTAATTTAATATATTTCACATAGGTTTATGAAAATAATATTTTATACATTTCATGTATAGTGTGAATGTATCACATTGCTTTGGGGAGGTGGTAGCCGTCACTTCCATAAACGAAGTCATCGTATTACTACAAAAGGTAAATAATAAAGGTGTTAGTTATATAAGAAGTAAATAAGATTAAATAAATTATAATTAGGATATATATCTTGTAAAATTATAAGGTTTATCATAATTATCACCATTGGATGTGACAAAGGAAGAACAAACAATCATCATTTTGTGAGGCAGTAGTTCATCATACACGAACGATACGTTTGTTACCCATTACATGTAAGTGTGTGTGAATTTTGGTGGAAAACTTATAATTAAATAGTATCAGTATATTTATGATACTAAGTATTATATTCAATAATGTTTTTATAATATTTAAGGTTTAGATAATGAAAAAAAACAATAGAGTTTGAGGAAGGATGTTATATATTATTCAGTTAACTACATTTGGTTTGCATCAGGCGGATTCTGTGGATGAATTAAGGATTATTTATGGGATTATAGGTTGGTAGGAGGTTATGTTGAATTTTATTTGGTATATCAGGATTGAACCATAGTGACTTTAGAGTGTGATTTAGTTTGAGGGTTTAGTCACTTTTTATAGTGAATGAGGAGTGGAATTTTTGTAACTTCTTGAAAAGAGAATTAGTCCCATGTTAATCCCATGTCAAGTGGATCCAATAAAACAAAATTTACAAAAAGGGTTATATGGAATTAATATTTCCATATAAGGATTTCAGACATGTTTATAGGTCATTTTTCCCCTTAAGTGATAGGTTTAGTCCATTTTCATTCCACTTTTCCACTTAATCGTTGTAAATAATTTCTATTACTTTCATTATTCATTTTGGTAAAACAAAATTAATTCACCATGTTATAAATTATATGTTATGATTTTCCAACATATTGAATCCATTTTTCATTATTTCATTATCATATGTGGAATAAATTAGTATAAATTTAATCCCGTAGACGGTACAATAATGCATGTTTTTATTGAAAGAATGTTCAAAATCTTGATATGTTTTTATATATTTTTTCAATGTGAAATTGAAAATAATGACATCAATTGGATTAATTTATGTAATATTGACATAATTATATAGTAAAAATTGTATCAAAATATTTTATCCTTATAAATAAATTAGATAAAAAAGAAACATTGAATTAAAATTCAGTATTCTTCATTATTCCTCAAAAAATAAAACAACACAGAGAAATAACAAAAAATTAGACTATGTTAATTTTTATGTACCTATTTAAAATAATAAGATTATTTCTGACTTATAATTCCAATAAATTTTTCAAATTTTGAATTAAAATAGGATATCTATTAAAATGTGGTACAAACACCTCTATGAAATATTGGTTTCTATACATAAAGTTATTTTTGTTCTTATCTTATTCCTATCAAATATATAGGATGTATATAAAAAATATATTATTTATTATAGAATATATATATATATATATACATAATTAACATCACTCACTAATTATAATTAATTTAATTTTTTTGGATAGAACAATATTATGAGCATAACATATATTTCTATAAAAACATTTCCTCAATATTCAATTAGTTTTTTAGGAAGGTGGTGTCTTGGTCAAAGACCAAAGCACAAACATTATTATTAAAAAACAGATTTCATGAGTCTAAAATATTGGGTTCTTTTAAAATCTCTATTTTAAAGGGCATGTAAACCAACAAGTACATCATCCAACCAGGTGGTGACATGGTTGAATCCCATATTTGAAAGACCATCTGCCATAGTGTTCACTTCATGAAAGGAATATGTAATAATATAGCTGAATTCAATTTGAAGATAAAGATCATCTATCTAGTGTGTTGTAAGAGTCCATGTGAGGCACATCACACCATTCCAAATAGCTTGAATGATGGTAGTGAATTCACTTTCAATTCAGATATTATTTCAACTATGTTTCATGGCGAAGGAGATAACACAGATCATGCTCATCATTTTAGCCTCTAGAGTTGAGGAGATACCAATAGTTCCATAGAAACCTCAATAAATTTACCTAGAGTGATTTATGAAAATAACGACACAAACCGAATGGCACAAGATTATTTTAGTTGAACCGTCAACATTATCTTTAATACATCATGGGAGGGGGTTTTTTCTAGAACACTTAAATAGTGCGTATAGGATGAGGATAAATACCATTAACCCCAAGATAATGCATAATCCTAAATTCATTAACTATGTTGTTGCAAAATCCATTTTGAATCGAATCAGCTTCTTGAATGGAAATGTGGATCTGCATTTGACATGTATTTAAACAAAGTTATCAAGTATTATAAAAAATAGCATTCATATCGTACAAGATCTCCTGAAGAAATTCTGAAATGATAGTTAAGAAAAGTCACTTTATTTTCTAATAGGATTGAAGATCCACAAAATGTTAAAGATGACAGTTGGTTATTATATTCATTTCTAAATAAGTTTCCACCAATGAATTCATTTTAAATTTGTTTAAACAATATATATTCTTATGTTTGATAATAATATTCATAATTTCTAATTTAACATCTAATTTATGTAATAATATATTAATTAAGAGTATTTTATTATATATATATTATTTTTCTATAGAACTAGTGTTCCATGTAACATAAGTTCTTAAAGAAAATCATTATTGTGTGTGATGCAATCTAACTCAGAATTACATTCACAACAAGTTATATGATTGATATAAATTTTTTTTAACTTATTAATTATATTATATAGTATTAGGATATTCTAATACATTACATGCTTATTGTGGTGTGTCACACTCAATATCAAATACAATGTTTCTAATTTATAATTCCAGGGCATTATATTCTCAAACATTGTAAAATCTAAATGTTTGGTAAATCATCATTATGTTTTTTTATTTGGAACATATTCTGAAATATTATTTGTATTATTCAAAATAAATTATTATAAACTTAACTTCATGTAAATATGTTTTGTTCCAAAAATTTGTAAATTATTTTTTAAATAGAAATACCAGAATAATTATTAAAATAAATATGAATCTTTTCAAAATTAAAACCATAGTTAGAAATATATTTTTTAATTCATTCTGATGTATAAAAACATGATGAAACTTAATAATATTCCACCTCAAAATTTGATAGAGAAATTGAGTGATTTTTTTAAATCCAACATATTAATCATTAAATGAGAAAATAACACATACCTAGAGTACATTATAAAATGAATCTCTTATAAAACATTTATCAATATTCAAATCAATAGCACTAACAAATTTTTATTGTTTGATAGTTTCTATAATCATTGTAATCTTACAAGATCCTGCCTATGATTATATTATATATCATATATTTACTTATCATTTAGGAACTTAGTAATATTCTTAGTTAACAAAAATTATCTATAGAATTACTATTCACTTCCCTATTAGGATAATGTAAAACAATTACATTTTTTGAAAAATAAACATTTATTGTGTTCATATTTAAAACACATTCCTTCATCTCATAATTTTTAAACATTAATTATGTTATTTTAAAAATCATCAACATTTGATACTTTACAAATTAAAACAATATTAGATATATAAACTTCACCAAATCCATTATCAAAAACTTTTTTTATCACTAAATCTTACAGAGTCACTACGAAATTTATTATTTAAAAAATCCTTTATAGATGTCCAGTAAAATATATGGACCATCCTCCATCCATAAACCGTGTTTTAATTTACACTATCAATACAAATTTTATAAGAAATATTAATTAATTAAAAAATAATTTTGGTACCCATTGTATCTTGGGTCCAATTATATAAATATAAGAATGTGTTTGTAACAAAAAAGATTTTAAAAAATTATTCATGGTTCTTAAAAAAGGTGAATTATTTGCAATAAATGTTTTAGTATGGAATAAATACTAGGAAAATCATAATGATAATTAATTAGCATATGTCACTTTCAGAAAATAGTTAAAGCATGTAGCATTTGATATACTTCCTTTAAAATTATCAATAAATAATTTATATTATAAATTGGGTATTTACTTATAATAACCATATCAAATTGTTCCATTATTTTAATTAAAATTTGACAAAATATAATCATATTATTCTCAACCTTGAAAAATAGTTATATTTTCATTAGAAAAAATTAATTCCATTATACATTTTTTTCATTCAAATTTTGTGAAACACCTAAATCAATAAAAAAATATTCCTTTGAAAAAGTTGATATATTTTTTAACACATTATTGTTTTTATTAAATTTCTTATTTTTTTTGATGAGTTCCTAAAATTAATCTTTTAATTTTTTATATAAATTTTTAATCCCAAAAATTGATTTTATAGTTTTTCATTTTGTTCAATTAATTCACCAAAAAAAATTTATTCAGAAAAAAAATTATAGTAACTACACTCAAAATAACTACTAACCACAATCATACTTTGAGGAACCAATAATAATAGAGATATTTCATTTTTACTTATAGTTTCATCTCTCTTATTAGATTATTCCATAAAACTCTATTCAACAACCAAATCCATTTATTCCATTTTCATTATATTTCATATCTTTTATTTCTTACATAAGTTTATCATAAACTGGGTTTATGTGTATATTACTTATTTACTATTAACATGTTATTTAGAAAACCTCATTATAATTAGGTTGAACTTTATTATTTCAATCATTCTTGTGATTCTCCTTCTTAACCCATTATTAAAAAATAAAATTAATTTCATCATTTTTTAAATAACATTAATAAAATTAGTTATATTATTATCTCTTTCATATGACTCATAAAATGTGGAGGTAGTGAAAAAAGATATATTTTAATTAAATTCATCTCCTCTATTATTTTAGGACTCATCTCTAGTGATGTTTATTAGATCTAATTCATATTGATGTAATGAATTGATGTGATCATCTAATGTATATTACTAAACGTTTTTTAATTAGTGCTTTATTTTAATGAATCTTCATGGGTAGATCTCTTAGGTGTCCTTAAACGAGAACTTGATTCTCTATTTTCTTTTAAATGTAATTCATTTCACTCAATATTCTATTAAATTGGTGAAACATTTGGTTGGCCCATTCATCCTCAAACAACATAAAATCATAGTACCTATGTCAATGAATATTGATAGTAGTTATAACAATATTTTCTCAACTAAGGTGAGTGACATGAAAAATATTCCAAATCTAATGAGATTTCTTACATGGGAATATATGAATAAACACTTGGTTATTTGTTACCAAGTATAAATTTTCCATAATTTTGTAATTCAAAACACACATAGCACCATCAATTCCTGAAAGTCAATTAGGGTTAGAATTAGGTAATTTATATGATTTACCTTTATATTATAATGATTAATACAATTTTTTTTAGGTTTGACAACTTTGTTTATTTAAAATAACAATTATCGATTTTATTAGAATATGGTTGACTATTAGGAATATAATTAACAATTATATTAATTGTTTATATTTTAGAAATATAATTTTTCATAAATTATTAGGTCTAAAATATTGAATTTAGAATTAAAAAATATAAATTGTATACACATTATCCATTTTGTATAAGTATTTTATACAAATTGTGGGGTCCAAGGTGGTGATGGGGGTGTTCTATAAGGATGAATAAAATATATTAAAATATGTTTGATTTAAATTAATTATATAAATTGATAATCAATGTCTATTTATCAAGGACAACCTGTTATAATTTATGAACAAAATGTAAAAAACAAATAATTGAATTTTTATAGTAGTTCTCTCCAATGTTGATTTATATTAACTCATACACCTATATAGTCATTGATAGAATTGTTTTTCATTATGAGCCTAATTTTTTATTCAGAATCATCACCCATTATAGTTCTTCCCCATATAGTGGAGGAAATACACATCGTGTAATTCTTTAGGGGAGTCAAAACAATTTTAAAAACTAAATTTAGTCATTATGAGTCATCACATGAAAATTTTGGAATTTAGAATATATGAGTCACAACCTAATACGGTTAATAATTTTAGGTTGTAAAATCACAAACCAATGTTAGAGAATATTTCATATAGATAGAAATAATTAAATAATAATGAATTAAAATTAGATTGCACTAGTTAATAAAGACTTATGAAGAAGAATACCTATTTATTTTTAGAGTATCTTTCCAATAAATCTTGTTAGTAGTAGTTTCTATTGATATTTTGGTCATCCTAGGGAGTTCTCATCGAATTTAAATTTTTTCTTTGAATATCACTTAAGAATTTGAAATATCATAGCACAAATGTTTGTTAGAAAGATTACAAAAAAACAACTGTTTTATTAGTTTATCATATTCACTCATAATACATATGATCATTATATGGAAAATTAAATTGACTATACAAGATTTTACATAGGTAAATAAATTAATAAAAATAAATAGAAGATAAATAGAAGATAGAGAGAAATAGTTCCCATTTGGAGTGGTAGCTTCAATGAACGTTGGTTTGCAGAAGTCCACTAGAATTCTGTTGGTAAGAATTATGATGAAGGGGGCTTGGGTATCAAGAATCATTGATGTTTTAATGATTCTAAGCTGGATGGTTTTATTTGGAGGCTCATTAACATGCAATCTGAGGAACACTCCTTTCTTAGAGATATATTCTTACAAAGACTCAATTGAGGGAACTTTAATTATTTCACCACCTCGGCTTGGCCCTCCTTCAAGAAATGTTTTACCAGAATTGATTCTAATTCACACTTGTTAGTCTCATGAAATTCTTTCATCCAATTTTTGAAATGCAACTGGACTGAAAAAAATTGAAAAACATGGTTCTTGAGGATAACTCAAATCTAGATTTAGATTTTTCAATCAAACATCAACTAGACTGCATGGATGGTCTCTTGAATAAGATTTCTTCCATTGTTGAGCAGTACTTCATTTCTACCAAAGGGGATTTTTGTGCTTGGAACCATATTTGAATGGTATTATTTCATCCAAATGTTTTTATAAGCACTTTATTGGAAGCACAACATATTTTAAAAGGATAGGTACTATGGACAATGGCTTTTGAGTCTCTATCATGCCATGGTTTCTTGGAGGCTAACTCACAAGAGGATTTTAACTGATGAATATCTCCAAAATTGTGGAATATCCCTCTACTCAATGTGTGTTCTATTTCATCAACAAAAGTATTACATTGATAATTTCTTTCTCACTTGTGTGGTGGCGTCAGCAATGTGTGAGGCTGTGTCCAGCATCAATGAAGTGGATTTACCTACTACCAACTCAGTTGACGGTTTCATGCAATGCTAGCCTGAGCTGAATCATTCACCATAGATATTTTCTATTTTTATTTCCATTGCAAAGGAAATCATTTATTTTATCTAGTTTTTTAGAAACAAGTACCTACATGAACAATAGGTCTTCCACGTGGGTCTTACTTTGTCTAGGTTCCTCACACCTACTTGTACAACTACTATTCCATGAAGCAGATTTTGTAAAAACTTCATACAAGATATGTTAGTCATAACTCATGTTGGTGTCAAGGAAAGGTTTAGACCAGATCTTGGCACACTAGATGTGATCTGGATTCCTCCTTTCCATGGTTGGATTAAAATAAGTTCAGACGACACTTCAAGTGGAAACCAAGGTTCTTCATGATTCAGTGCTGTTTTAGGGATAAAAAAGGGTGATTTCATGATTGTTTATATGGTTCCTGTGGTTTGGATTCCGTTCGTAAAGCAGAGATACATGGATTCATTGATGTAGTTAAGAAAGCTCAAATATGGGGTTAGAACGTGTTATGGATTGAATGTGATTCCATGTCTGCGGTTCTTTCTCTTCGAATAAGTTATCTTCATCTTTCTTGGAAGCTGACTAATCGCTGGACAAGATGTTTAGATCTAATATTTCAAAAAGAGTATATTGTTACTCATGTGTATCAATAGGCATAATCTTTGGTGGATAGTCTCATAAGCAATGTTTTTAATTGAATTGATTTTCATTGGAAGGATCATGTATTTGGCGACATACTTTCCATTCTTAAGAAGGATCAAAATAAATCTCCTACTTTTAGACTGGTGCAATTTTTCTTTTTGCTAAAAAAGGGATCTTTCTTTTCTAGGAAAGGTCTCAGTATTCACAAAATAAAATTATCCATATAAATTAATTTCAAAATTTCCAAAATATTTCTATATATATTTATATATATAATTTCCAATAATGAGTAAAATTAAACTTTATTTAATTTTTTTAAAAAAATATAAAAAATGTTTCAATGTTTTTATATCATCAATATGTATTTAAAGAATTTAAAAAAGCTTTAAAACTTTTAACATAATCATGTGTTAATTAAATATATCATGAATGATGAGAAATATTTAATACATAAAATTATTTAGGTTTTAGTCCCGTGTTAATTCTACTAACTGTGAGTGTATAATAGGAGAGACTAAACTAGTATAGTCTATCAAATATCTTAGTATGGGACTCATGCACTATTTTTGACCTAATTACCTCATGAAGGAATAAATTATTATGTGTTCATATGGTAGGATAGTATAAGGTGTTGTCACTCGATATTTCATGATGCAAGTGAAGTTAATGAAATTATAGATATGAAGTGAGAGACAACTAGTAATCGAAGAGGGTTTCGTTATTTCTATATAGGTCTATTCAAAAGATAAATTTATAAAACTATAACTATTATACAAAACTAAAAAAAATGTACATAGAAATATGCCGATATCAATCCATAGATACAGTGAAATTATTTTTATTAGGTTTTAAAAAGATTTAATTTTATAAATTTAATAAATAATTTTAACAGTAAATTGGTTTAATTTATTTGTTGAAAGAAAAATGAAAACAATTCATATTGATTGATTGATATGTAAATAGATTATGAAAAGTGCTCCATGGTTTTTTAATTTTATGGTTGTCATGAAATTAGATTTTAGAAAATGATTTTATTAATACATGATTGGTGTTGGAGTTGAGATGAGGAAGATCACAGGGTCATGTTAACCATGCTTGATGTAACAATCCCTTATTTACCTTTGTCTGGAAATTTAGGGTTTCACTAAACCATGTTTGCCTCGATACCATATTTGAACATAATTTCCCCTACATTTGACAACATTCATGCCTCCTTTAGGGTTTTTTTGTTTTTCAATTTTAATGTTCCTTTTGGATTCAATTATCAACGGTCATGATAATAGAAAAATTAAATGATTGGAAGTTTAGATTAAATTTTGGAAACCAAGTAAATGAATATAATAAAATGAAATTTATCCAATGACACCTTCCACATTATATTACATAAAGACATCCCATGGTGGGTTTACCCCATCATCCTAGTTATGATATGATTATAGGGAAGGGGAAAAGAAAAGAAATATATAATAAGAACGGAGATGAACTCAGGGAGGACCCTACACAATGCATCTTATTTCTCTAAGATTTGGTCTCTGGAATCTATAAAATAGCATTGTGCTATCTAACCATTTATAGTCTCTATATGGGTTCTGATATTAATTAATTTCATAATCGGGTGGCCAAAAAGTGGTCATTGGCTAGTCCCATGTCATAAAATATTTAAATAATTGTAGATATTCCCAATCTTGATTTTTAAATATCATCCCAACAATTCACACCATGTGTAAATAATTTCACTACGTGTAAATAATTACACCGAGTATATATTTCAATGTTTTATTTTCATTACTTCATTACATGTCTCTTTCCTTACTTGCACTGTTACATGACAGGTATTGATTATAAAATATATATTGTCATATTTCTACTCCGTAAGCATTATTTTGCATTGGTTCTTCTGTTCTATTCATTAGAAGTTCTCTATGATCATCCTCAAAAAAAAATTTTTGCGCCGCTTCACTACTCTCACATCATAATGTTTCAGTTTTATCTTGTTCCATTATTTTTCTATCATACCATAACAAACAAAATGAGTTAAACCATTCAGAAATTGATAAGAATAATTATTAAACTATTGAAATATATATAATAAAACACCATAAAATACATGCATGAAATACAGATATCATGAATTTATGTTCCCTCATGATGAAAATATAAATAGATCATAAGATCAAAAAATAAATACAGGTGCGTTTTTAAGGCCATATAATGGAATTATGATATTTCAATAACATATGAATAAGTATCCATGTTTCATTTCTATGGGTAAAAAGAAAATTATAATATTTACATATCATTAATTAAGAAATTCTAAAAATCAAATGCATATCTACAAAAGGGCCAAGAGGACTTTTCTATACTCACAATAAGGAATAAAAAAAATTACCTAGTCGTAAAACAAAGTAACCAGAACATTGGTAAATATATAATAAATTAGAAAAATATTTTTTAGAAAAATATAATCATAATAAAATAAATATTCATATTTAATACTAAAAAATTAAAATCTAAACAATAATCACTCTAAAATCATTCATAATGCTAACATTTCCCTATAAGGATTCTATTTTCATAACATTCAATCTCATTTTAAAAAGTCAAGTAAAAATGATGAATGTTAATTTCACTCTCAAGAGAGCATTCAAATTCTTAGATGTATAAATTATCCTAATTCTCTAAAGGGGTTCATATGGCTCTGAAATGTTGATTTTGATCAGTTGGTCACCAAATTCTGTGCAAAATATGCTAAAACAAACATCATTGTATGTTCTAGTAGTCAAGGGGAATTTTCTTCTTAAAATAAAATGTGATCAAATTTAATATGGCTCACCTTCTATGTCACAAGCATAAAAACTTTTGGATAAAATTAGTTCATTAAATAAAAAAGATCATCTTTGATTATTCCTTCATGATAAGAAATTTGTTGATTATTTAATTTGATGCATACAATTATTTTTTAAAGGTACCCAAACCTATAATTGAGATGATAGATTCATGTATGACATTGAATGAGGATCCTAGGTCAATGAGTGAATCATCAAATTTTGAGCTTCTTATATATAAATAAATATTGAATTCTCATGTGTATTTACCCTTCATTGGAATGACTTATTAAGATGGATCATTTTCATTGGGTTTGTGTTTCCATTATTATTTTCACAATTCCTTAACGAATTTATCTTTAATACTAACTAGTTAGGTGGTATCTATGTATGGATACTTAATCCCTTTAAAAAAAATTAAAACAATTAATAACATGGTTGAATGTTTTTATTAATATTTAGGATGACTTATTGAAAATGAACTAGGTTGGTTGGGAAAATTGATGGAGGTGATAAATATATTTTAGATGGTTTTACATGTTGTTTATTATTTTCTTTTAAAATTTAATAGTTTTATTTTTCTTTAAGGTGTTAAAATGGGGTATAAATAAACAAATACCTAGTCTAAGTGAAATTTTTCTAACATAACACTTGGTGTTGGGTAATCCTTGAGTTAAAATTTTTGAAGTATTATTTTCATATTTTATATCTTATGGGAATAAAGTTTAAAAATTGATTTTAAATATTCTATAGTTTAGATCAGTTTAATTATGTATGTTATGTCATAATAATTTCTCATGGTTTCATATATCCATATACATGCATTTTTTTTATTTCTATGGTTATTGTCATTGGGTAATTGATTATGCATGTTTTTCAATTGGGAAGATTCACATAAATAGTAGAATAAAATATAAGGAGGAGGGGACATATTTACCCTTTATTGTTAAAGAAAAAATGTATTTTTTGATGTTAATCCCACCTAGAATATATTAGAAAAGGTTAGGAATTTTATGTGGAAGTTAAATGGGTTCAGATGTAGGAAATGCATTTCCTAAACCTGGATGGTTCTTCCAAATCATATTACTAAAAGGATATAAAGAATAGCCTTAAGGAAAGAGAAAGAAAACAAACCTTGAATAAGGGGGTTATTATTCCAATAATTTAATGTTTCATTAATCACTATAGTAGTAGATGAAAATTATGGACATCCTATAATTTAGAATAAGTATCAATTGGTTGAGAAATTGAGCTATGTATATCATAATTATGTATGGTTCTAGGGAATTGCGACTGAGTAGAAGAATAATTTTGGGATTTGGTAGAAACAACTGATTTTATTCCAATACTAGTGATATCACTCATCCAATTAATCTCATTTATCATTGTGGTTAGACCTTCAAGGGATTGATTCTCTTGATGTGGTTCTAATGTATGTAATCGTTATGTGTTTCTATCCATGTTTCTTAGGTGATTAGATAAAAATATAGGTTTTAATATCATATCACCACCACTTTCTATTTTAAAAAGGGTTTAATCCTTTTCTAATAGCCCATAAAATATGTATTATATAAGAAAATTGTCTAGGATTTAGTGATATGGGAAACTCACTACATGATTTTTGAACCTATTGCAATATTAATTGAGTGGTTCATCTAAGAATTGCTAAATTACATAAATTTTCTGTTATATAAATTTATTTAGAGAAGAAATAACGAATTTGTAACAACCCAAACATAACCATCCCATAATATTATTATTTATATAAAATATTTCCTCACTGCATACCAATACATTTTGGGATTTTAGTTTCAGATAAATGAGAATATATATTGAATAATAAAACCAAAAAAGTTTATCAAATAAAAAATTTTAAACAAAAACAAAATCCCTAAATGATAAGGCGTTTACCTTCATGGATAAATTATTATTCCTCTTACTATAAGCATGAAAGTATTCGTATTTTTATTTCTGATACCTAAGGGAAAGTAATAAAAAATCAAATGAGTGGTATTATGTGCTCTGTAAGGTGTAAAAAACTAATGATAATATAATATAAAAATAATTGATTAATGTGGAAGGAATAAATAATAATATAATTCCATGTCAATAATATATTGATTGTGAAATATGTTAATATACCATAATAATATAAATAGCCACACTAGTGATAATAATAAATGATATCATAGTAATAGAAAATATAATGATAGACATATAAATTAATCAATCAATTCCCCATCCAATAAATTATAAATTATAGAAGATTATGAACCATGTACCCCAAATAGTTTTCCAATGTGTTATATCATTGCATCGAGGGGCTACATAATACTAGGCCCCACCCATAGCTAAATAATTCAATTTAGACTAGGAAGGCCTCTCCCAACACATGACCATTTATTCACATTTTTCAAAACATTTTTGTTGATAATTGTGTTTTTATTATTCTTTTTAATTCATTAACTATCATATGTAATTCATTTAAAAAATTAGTATTATTCACCTAAGTCATTTGTGTTCATATCATTCATAATCTCAAAAAGTACATTGATATAATTTTATCTGTCAAAATTTCCTATAATATGGTTAGAAGAACTCTATAGGTGCTAATATGTATGTTTTATTTAATTATATATATTTAGGTTTTTATTAGATCATGAAATAATTACCATTAAAAGAATATTGCTTATGAAGATTGAGGAGGTGGTTCTTGGGAAACCCCTAATGAATTTATACTGGTGTAACATCTATGTTTCCTTTCTCGTTATTATAGTAGGATTATTCCTAGTAACTCTTATTTTTTTCACTCAAATGTTATCCTTGACAACAAAAGATTACATATTCATGAGGAATATCTAGTTCTATCTTAATTGCATGTATTTGAAGGATAAATAGTTAGTTTTTGAGTTTATTGTTTACCATTTTAGGGCATTCTGTACAAGTATTACTTTAATGATTTATGTCTTGGATTGGTTTGTGTATTTATATAACATTTGTTGGTTATCTCCTATATGTATTATTTGTTATGAACTCAAGAATTTACTATAACACTGATTATATTAAGCTTATTTTGGTAGTTTTTCTCAAAATTTATGTAAATAAGATCTTATTAGTGGTCATTTATATGTATTAAAAAATCATAAGAGCCTAAAGTACATATTCCCCTAGTGCAATAAATTTTTTTATAACATCGATCGATGGAATTATTATAATATTAAAATTTTCTATTTTGTATACATGTGGTAAAGGTAATGATATGGTCGATTCCCTGAGCAGGAATTCATGTGGTGGGGCAGCGCATTAGTCTAAAGACTCTTGGAGGGTAATGGATGATTTTATAGTAATATAACATGATTATTGGGAACTTTATAGAATGGTTTTATTGACTATATGATAATGAAGTATTCTTTTCAGGAGTAGGTGGAGGAGACCATTATGGATAATTATCAGTCATAGGTTTAACATGATCATGTGATTTCTGTTGACTCCCTTAAGCGATAGTTAGATAAGGGTTAGTATTAGGTGTTATTCTAGAAGAATCAACTCATTCCTTCTATAATATGAGATATGGTCCTCCATCAGTTCTAAAATTAACCCATTGAAATATTTACTTGGTTAATGAAAATGCATCCCGCTCTGAAAGGAAATTTTATGGGGCTAATATAAGGGGGTTGTTTGCTATGTTTTTATATCGATGTATGATTTTCTCGAGAGTGAAAGTTGGGAAACATGTTCCAGGTGGTTTGTTTCTTCCATATTATGTTCCCTTATGGAATTGATAAGACATATTGATCTACTTCATCACCATATTTCTTTTATCACAATGAATTTAGGATATTTTATGTGTTATCATGGCCATTATGGAGATGTTTCATCACTTCTTAGAAATTAAGTATTCAATCTCAATGGTGATCTTGTTGAAGAATTATCTGTAGGATGTAGTGAGGCATTATGGGGTTTCAAAGTTGATAATCCCAAATTATTATTCTTGTTTCTCCTCCATGGTATAGAGATGCATTAAAAATTACTTGGGAGAACAGTTATTTCAAAGAATTATTTTTCATCCATATAAATACATTTAAAAAATTCCAATTATCCTACACAATATGAAATAATGATCATGTTCATTCTAAATAGTATAGAGTCATGGTTTATGAACCCACCCATAGTGTAATTTGGTTATAATTATTTTTATCACTCTACAATTGGTATGGATATATTTGAAGCACTTATTGGTTGATCTTTTGATCTCTATTGTGATAGGTTGATATTAGAGAGTTAGTTGTTAACTTGCATGAATTGGTGTAGATCATGAAATAGATTGTAAAATTGATCCATGAATGAACCACGCTAGAGAAGGATCATCATAATTCCTATTATTATCATATGAGGAGGCCCTAGAGTTTTATTTTGGAGACAATTTGTTTATGAATGTGTCTCCCCATCATTTTTTGTGATGTTTTATTCATGGGAGTAAATTTTGTTCCGAACTCATTACATCTTTCAAGGAGTTGGAACATGGTGGAGCAACATCACATTAGTTGACACATACCCAAAATATGATCCAAATATATGATGTCATTCACATGACCCATATTCCCTAGTATCTTCATGATGATTCATATTTTATTGATTGGGGTGGGTTGGATAATGAATATGATGAATCATTTGAGGAGTATCCTATATAAAATGAGGAATGCCGATAGAAGGTGTTGAGAAGGGATGTTATTCAATTAGTTTGTTTCATGTAGATAAATACTAGTATAGAGGAGAGAACATAGGATTGGTTGTCATAGATTCGAGCTCAATATCCTATGATTTTTTGATATTCTATTTGAATATTTGGAGATTTATTGTAAGAAAATTGTTTCTAATGTTATAACTGAGGTTGTTTCATGTTTAAGTACGTTGTTCCTATGACGTGTGGTTGTGTTATAGATTTAATGAGATCCTTGAAAGGTATTTCATGGGATGAATTCATTGTTACATCTTCTATTCAATCTCATGTATATATTGAAATATAAAAGTTGATAATTGTTTGGGAGGTATTTTATCTAAGAGTTTGTCTTTCCTAGAACCATACATTGTTTTCGTGGGTGATAAGAGGTGTTTGGAAGGAATAAGGGTGAGGGTGGAAGTGTAGTTGAGAATAAGATTTAGACAAAGATCCATTATATAGTGTGTAACCATATGATGCATCATAAGTTATGATGTAATAGTGTGGAAATGGATCATGTAGTGTTTGTTGTTACGATGTGAGGTTTTGGTGTTGCTTCCTCTTTAGAGGTTTCTATGTTTTGGATGTATGTTACAACATAGTAACATAGGAGATGATTATTTTTGTATTTTACTTCTCTAGAGTTACCATGATTAGAAAATATGGTTCTATCCTATTGTTTCCCAGTGTTGTAAGGAACATGTTTGACCATGTTTTTTTAGGTATAGATACATTGATATTTATCCCATTGATTCAAAAGATAGGTTGTTCCTATAAACATTATGTGGTTTTCATCCATTATATGTAATAGTATTAGGGAAACCCCTAACTATTATATCAATGTCTAGGGGGTTACAATATATTTCTATTTAATTATAGTGATTTATAAATCCATAAGTTACACATATTTCATCCTAATTTCTCCTTTCTTCTCCAAACCCTATGTGATATAGAGTTTTTTTTCAATTACATTAATCCCCTTTGTTAGACTTACTTACCCAACATCTAGAGATCAATTCTTACTTATCCATGATATTTTTCCTCTTCTCTGAAATTTTTATTGTTTCACATTCTCTTTCTTCGTTATTATGGATAATTATTATGATTGTTTTCTTATAGTTTTAATTGATGAATGATAGTGGTTTTCTGTTTAGATAATGTTTTAAGGATCATTGTTTCGAAATGAATGAGTTACTTTGAGTTTGGAACTTATTATTCCATTCCTACTCAGATAACATTGATATCTTTATTAAGAGGTAGGGAATTCATATGTTCTCCTTTTATTTATGTGCATGTTTTCAATTTTTACAATATAATAAATTCGGTAATAATTGATTCAACCTAATTAAGATAAAAACACGGGAATATTAGAAGACTGAATTAAGAATTTTCATTATTGTGATAGCATGTATTTTACAATATATTGTTACTGCCTCTTGATTTGATGAATTGTGTACCATATAATTAGAATGGTTGTTTTTTTTGTATAGTTTATTCTCATGGAATTTTGAAAAGAACCTAAAGATAGAATTTTTATGTTATTATTAAAATAAGAAGTAGGTAATCCTGGTAACTACATTTCCTATAATTTGGTGAAATATGGAAGAAATGATAAATCAAATTTATGTTGATTCATAATAGTTGAATAGATATTTTCTTATAGGTTTTGAACTACTGAAACCCTATGTATAATGAACTGGTAAATTCAAGATCACAATTAAAATGGTTGTTTTATAAATATAATTGTTTATGGATATGGTATCCCCTTATTTTTGTGAAATGAATGTTATCTTTGGTTCTATGGTCATATTTTCATTGTCAGTGTGCTAAGACAAAAAAATAATTTGTTTCTTTTAATGATTTCTATATGATGGTACATCCCTGATGTGGTTTCATTTTGAACCAAAAATGGTTGGTATAATTTAGATATATGTCAGTAGGGATGTTTAGGGTTATGGCGGTGATGATTAAATTGATAGTGGGATTAGTTATATTATTTTAACTGATGTTTGGGATGACACTAGGTTAGTCTAGATGAGTTATGGGATATGGTATCTTTTTAATATTTTCTTTCCAGATTCTTTAAAATGGATGGTTGACTGAATATTATTTTCTATAGATCCCAACTATATAACATTTTCTAACTATATGCATGGAAAGGGGATATCTTTTGTGGTAGATTAGGATAAGCTATATAGTGACCAATAATAATGAGACATTAATGTCTTAATAAAATGAAATTGGATTGTTCTGTGTGTTTAGAGATTATGATGAAATATATGAAAATAACAAAGTAATTATGTTTTTGAATTCACTTGTCTTTGAATATTAAAGTGTTAATCATTAAGATGAATAAAATGGAATAAAATATAATGGATGGTAAATTAATTAATATTTAACTTGAAGAGTGTGCGGAATTTTGAGATGCAGACATTTAAGGTGGTAGCCATGGGTGTTGTGTGATTATGGTTGTTGATGTGTCTAAGGATATGTAGTTTCCCTTATTGTGGCTTATGCGAGATAGTATTATATTATTTGATTTCTTATTCTTCCCAACTCGATTTAGTAGCTAGAATTACACCCAAATGTTTCGGGTTATTTCTCTAAACATCTTGGATGGAGAGGTAGTTTATAACTAACATCAACCTCTCCCCCAATACTCCCTTAAGTTGTATTATATGTGTAAGAGTGTCCTGATATGTAATGAATTATAGTATATAATGTGTTCAAAATCAGTCTGTGGTTGATCTTGGTTTGAATATTCATTTAGCTATGGTGTATAATGGCATGAGCTATAACATATACTTATATCAGGTCATGGTTGTAATTAAATTCCATCAGTTTCATGATTGGACTAGGAGAGATTGAGTTTTAATGAATGACACAATGGCTACAATGGATTTTGGGGTACTGCTTTGTTAATATTGGATGACCTGACGGTGAAACGGATGTTTCACACAACACTAGTTTCAAAATGGCTATGATACACATGCACAAGTTATATGATGCATTATGGAAGGAATGAGAAAAATATTGGATTTCTTGGGGTGTGAGAGTGATAAACCAATGGTGAAGTCAAAGTAGGGTACATTATTGAATGTATATGATTTTTATATAGAGTTATTTAACTATAGATGTTACTCAATGAGTCGTAAATAATGAGGATGTGAAATAGATTTTCATATTTAAATGAAGAGTTGGTCTCACTTCTTCATTCAATTAGATTTAGTATGATTATTTTACATTTTTTATGAGAGAATTCATGGGTGATCTTACTAAGTAATATCGTTTTGCACACCCTATGTATATAATTCTTTGTAGGACCTTAAGTGCTGGTTGGAGACCAGTCTCGACATTACTATTTCAAAAGAGTTTTTTTTATTAATTATAGGTGTATCATCTCACTCCATCTGATTATTTTTTTACTTTAAATTATTTTAGTTTGGTATAAAATAAATTTATATATACAGTCTGTAGAAAGAATCATTTGGGGGTAGGGGTTTTAATATACCAATATCTAAATATGGAATCATGTGAGTGAAATATACCAATCTTGAAATTTGGGTAATGAATCACTATATTCAATCTTGGTTAAACCATCGATAATGATGAAGGCTCAGTGAGGGTTAATAATGAAATATCGTCTGAAATGTAAACTATTTTTTCATTGTAATATTGAGAATATGTCACATTATCCAAGAGGCGACGAGGATAGATTCTTTTAAAATTCAATCTCAAGTTCACATGACCATTTGATCAAGATTATCAGTTGGTGTTTGAGTGATAATTCCATCCTTTTTCAGTGGTAACAAAACACATAGATAGGACATGGATCATATACCAGATTAGATTTATTAGAAAACTTCCACATGTGGGAGGAATAAGAACATATATACCCAATTAAACAGTCTCAGGGACATCTGATTGACTGATCAAGTTCCCCAGATAGAATGTGTGGTTACTATAGACAGTAAGGCATTTGACTTCTCCAGGGGATTCCATGTGGAACCAACCAATTGGATGAATCATTAGGACACATATAAGGGCTTTTAGAGTATCCAATTATGGAACTCAAAAATATTTTGGGCCTTATGTGACATCGTGGCCGTAGTTGAACCATGTTTTTTTCAATTTTGGAGAGGTTTATTAATGAATAAAGATATTTTTATATAATTGACTATAAAAAATATTGTCATTAAATAGTAATAATTATATTGTTTAAATTAAATCAATAAGTTACAAATGTTTACTTGTTGTCAATAATTTAGTTTCAAAAGAAGTGAACACTTTAATAAATGGAATCCCTAGACCAATATTTTCAATTTCTTTAGTTGGATTAGAATTTAATATATTATTAAATCATAATAAAAATATTATTGTTATGCTATCAAACATAAATGACAATGTTAATTAAATAATTGGATTCTTTTATTTACTTGGGGTGGTGGAAATTTTTTAATATTGAAATCATATTTGAATTAGGATTGCTAGACCCGGATGTTAGTATGACTGGAATAATGGAAAAATGATTATGGTTGAATAAAAAAATATGAAAAATGGAATTACTAATGTTGAAATATGAGGAGTTTAGTTGACCAATGTGGAGTGATATATATCCAATAATTTTTAGAAATGATCCTTGACTTGTAATCTGAGAGTGGTATAAAGATAAATATTCCTATTGATGAAAAGAGACGGAGATCCTTTAAATTTAAAATGATTTCTCTTACATAATGATTACATCACATATATAAATTATGAATTCATTATGAAAAAATTAATTATAAATATTTATCATATATGACCAAAATGAGTAGGAATAAAAAAACATTGTAAATAGGGTGGTGTAATGTTTAGTTATAAAATAAATTTATCTGAATATGAAAAAAAGTCTAAGAAAATCAACAACATGACTACATAAATGGAATTTAGTGTATATAAATTTTATACATATATTAAATGTGTAATCAGTGGTGGTTCAATGGGGAAGAACCACTGTAAAACACAACATAGACATGATGATATTCAAGGGAGAACAATATTTTGTGACTAGGAATCTCTGATATATCAACCGACCACAAGACTTGAGAAAAAAATGACACTAAACAATGAAATTTGGTCCAACTTTTAAAATGATGAAAATGTGAGGTGTTGGGGGGGGTTATATGGTGTTTCATAGAAAAAAAAAATTAGAAATGGGTATATTTATTAAAAATATTAAATTTGGTTTGTTAAGGACTTAGGGAGACAAACCACTTTTGATTATGGAAATAACTTTATTTTCCTTAATATTTTTCTATAATATTCAGTTAAATATATTAAGGGCCCTAACAACATCTACTCATAGTATAAAACAAAATCTTATTTATTTTTTAACTTTTTATATGATTTTTATTTTAATTTATTTGATTATATATATATAGAAAAATTATTCGAAGAATTTACATTCTAGGTAATCTACCATTACTTCTTTTAAAGTATTCTAAAAATAAAATTAAATCCTTCACCCAAGGATCCCTTTTATAAGAGGTAGATCCCTGGAAATACTTATGGATTTGCAATGTGAGGCACAACTAATCCATTATTAGCATCGCTGCATTAATTGAATAATATTAATAAGATGTTATTAATAATTAGTGATTAATTTTTATTTAGTAATTAATAACTAAAAATTGTTAAATAAATTTTAGAAATAATGAATGATTAATTGATAATAATAACGATTATCAAGCAATTAATTAATAATTAGGAATTAATTAATAGTGATTTTCCATTAATTAATTAATAATGTATACTAATTGATTATTTAATAAATAATAATTAATTAATAATTAGTGATAAATAGTAATGAATAATTGATTAGTAATTAATTAAAAGTATTTAGTTATTAATTAATAATAATTAATAATTATATAATTATTATTATTAATTAGTAATTAATTATTTACTAATAAATGATAAATAATAATTAATAATTAGTAGTTACTATATAATAAATAATCATTAGTAATTAATTAATAATAACAATTAAAAATAATGATTTAATTAATAATAATTATTAACTATTAATTAGTCAATTAGTAATAATTAAGGAATGATTATTTATTAATTGTTAACTATTAATTATTTTTATTAATTACGATTAATTGATTATGAATAATTAATTAATTATTAGTTGTTAAATATTATTAATTTATTAAATGTTATTAATATTTATTTATTAATTTATAATAATTCAAAAATTCAAAAATATTAATTAAACTCTAATATAAAAATTAATTATTATTAAAAAATATTTTTAAAATAATTGTATTTATTAAATGTTTTATACTTATAAATTTTTATTAATTAATTTCGAATTACTAATTCTGAAAATTAATTAAAAATTATGAATTGATTACAAGTTATTAATTATTTTTAATTAACAACTAAATATAAATATTTATTTGATATTTATTATTTAAGAATTATTTCTAATTAATGATTCCTTTTTTATTGTTAATTAGTAATTATTAACTATTACTGTCTATTACTACTTATTCATTAATAAATGAATTCTAATAGATAATAATTAATTACTAATTACTAATAAATATTAAATATGTTTAAATTAATAATTTTTATTAGTTATTTATTAAATATTATATATAATTTATTAATTACTAATTATTAATTGATAATGAATAATTTATTATTAATAATTACTAGCATTTACTAAATATTAATATTTAATTTCTAATTATAAATTTTTATTTATTATTTAAAAATTAATAATTATTTTAAATATTTATTTATTATTTAATAATTAATAAATATTATAAATTTATTATAAAATTTTAACTATTATAATGTTAGTACCAATATCTAATTGTTATTAATAAATTATAAATTATTATTAATTTATTTACTAATTATTTTTTACTAACTTAAACATACATATTTTTAGATAAATATTATTTTTGTATTTATTAATTAATTACTAATTTTTATTAATATGAATTTAACAATATTATATTATTAATCTAGTGATATAAAAGATGTTGTTTGATCTCACATTGTAAATCCATAAGGATTTCCGTGGCATACTCCCTTATAAAAGGGAGCTCTATGTGAGGGTTTTAATTATATTATCATTTTATTTTAGTAGAAGTAATTTTGGAAAAAATTGCAGAAATATATATATATACAAAAAAACAAGAAAAAACAAATTTTCAATTTTAAATACTACAAAAAATGTTTTTTTAGAAGAAGTTGTTAAGACCCTTAGAATATCATCTTTTTCTTATATGTTTACCATGGGTGAAAGGAACAAAATACAATAATGGCCTTTCTATCTACATCTAATATAGTTTATAATTGATACACATATGAAACAATTTATTCACAACAAAAAACATTATCCTTTTGGAAGAGAAATCATATCACTTTCCCTCAACCACATCGTGGTTAGGGTATGCCCACATACTAGAAAATACATTAATGAAATGATATGCTTGTCACGACATGAATAGTGGCTGAAGGCTCAATCTTAAAGGATAAAATATATAAAAATAGTATAGTAAACTCATACTGCATAAAATGAGAAAAATACCATTCAATGAGTTCAAAATCTTCATAATAATTTAATATATATTTTTATTGTTATTTATTTAGTGGTATAATATTTTATTCATAATAATTTAATTATTAGTTTAATATTTTAGTTTGAATACTTAAAAATTAAATTATTTTCAATACCACCTCCCCCAAAGGTACCCATCCTAGTCCAGTATAGAGATATGGATAATAGTAACCACCCAAAGAATGCAAACAATTGGCCACAGGTTATCGACTATCAACATGGATATAACATGAAATAGATGGAAGGAATTAACATCTAAAAAACATGAAATTGAGAGAAATAATATAGATTCACTAATAAAATAATAATAATAGTGATTAAATAAAATACTGGTTGAATACCTGTAATTTCATACAAAATGCCACTAAAAAAGTGAACTATAAGTTCCTAAATGAAGGTAAATTAAATAATGAACGAAATTCCCAAATATTTCCTATAAAAGGATGAACTAGAAATATCTGACCCAATATCCAACATGCCCCTGCTATCCAAAATAATATTTTATACGTATAAATTAGGAGCGAATAAAAGAATACATATTTGGACCCCCATATCCTCTCATGGAAAGGATAATGAATGTTTATCAAATCATATTGAAAAAAAATGTTAAACTATCTTATCACCTATACAGTTATACTTTGTTCTCAAACTCACCATGGATGTATTTTGACAAGTCACCCATACAGGAGAGGTCAAATATTACAATAACTAATAAACAAGGGTAACACACTAAAAATTATTTACCGGATGGCTTATCTACCCCACCATCATACATCATGAGTCATCTCTTTCTAAAAGTTTGATATCCTGAAGACACTTGAGATGAGTATCACAACATGCATCTCATGTATCACATCATCTCATCATCCTATATCACATCACCATGTTGTATCCAAGTAGTTTTTGGTTTCCAACATAGGTTGTATTATGTCTATCATATATATTGTATTTTACCTCAAGACCTCATAGACCATAAATTAAGTAAGATACCTCAATACATCCTAACATATACATATCATAGAAATAATAATGCTTTAGATATTATATCTAGGGATACATGTGTGTGAGTAAACCCTGAGTCATTTCAACTCTCTGCAAACATATATTATTAAGAAAGCATTGATCATAGAAACACATAATATTACCTAGAGATGAGAGTGGGCCATAAGGGTGGTCTGTCATCTATGATCCACAACGAGATGTTGGGGAAAACACTATCCTAGTGTCCACCTGGTTTTAGTAGCCCAAAAAAGATGTGGGTGGGTCTATATATGATATCAAAAAACATACATGATATAATACTTCTTACAACCACACTATAGTATAACCTAATCCTAGACTAAATTTAATCTAATCTCTCAGATTCTCTGTTTGCACTGCTAAGAACTTGGTATCTGATAATAACTCAATAATTAAGAATATATTCATTAAATTACATCATTTTTTAGTTATAAAATTAATTTTTACAATAAATTCATTAACTATTAACTGATGACATTATTCCAAATTACACACTGATAATTAAGATGATGTATTTCCCCTCTTGGAATAACCAATTTAGTCCAAAATTTATTATAATTAACATTAACATTTTCATTCGAATAAAATCAACACCATGGTTCTAACATTCATTAATCATTGATAAAAATTAAATAATTATAGGCACTCTAGAAGAATATCCGAATATACAATAAGAGATATGAAACCAAGTACATCCAGTTGCCTCATGTGTCAAGGAAAGGAATTTAGATAAATAATCACCCAGAACCTCTATCGCTTAAAATGATTAAATTCAAATGAAAACATACCATCTTCGAACACATCAATGTTCAAGACCATAATCAACCCATTCCATAATCTCTAATTCTATCACTAACACCCTCATTAATATTACTATGCCTATCTTCATGATAGGTCTCAAATGTTTTCAAAACATCCGGCCTCCTATCCTATTTATCATTATTCATCTGAGGCTCCAATCACAACACATAGCAATACTCTCATCTAGAGAAGATAATATAAGCCACAACAAAGAAACATAGTTAATAGGGAAACTTGTTCCTAATGAAAATTAATCTACCATTTAAAATAAAATACACTCTTACAGCCTCAAACAGAAGGAATTAAACCTTCAATAATAACATGGACACTCATCCCTAAACATGAATCTTTTCATTTCATACTACATTAACTGCTTATATTATTACCTGTTCCAACTTCATAATACATAAGTAATCATCATTAACAAGATATTTAAATAATTAATTATGAATTCTAACAATTTATAACCTTAAAAAGCTTCAAATAATCACAATACTCATTTAATATGAACTTAATCATTAACTTCATCAACCAAAATTCCATCTTCATGTTTTTAATCAATTATATTAACACATGAAAAATCATATTCAATTGATCATACATAATTGTTTCTATTTTATTACCATTAAATTGTATGAAACACCTGATTTATTAAACATAAATATTCATATTTTATTATGAAAATTAAAAAAAATATTGTGTTTATGTTATTTACCAATTTCATTAAATAACAATTCTAATATAAGAATACAATATTTTCTGAAAAACATGAAATATATGACACAATATCTTCTAAATCAATGGGAAAACGGTTATCATTATAGAAAATAATAACATCTAATTTCTAAACAAAATCATATTTTCTTATTTAATATAACTTATTCTTTATGAGGTTAATTATAATGTTATATAGAGGACTAAATCATAACAAATTTATTACTACATATAAATTAATAATATAATCAATTAATATCGTAACGTAAAAGATTAAAATATTCTTTAACAAAATGCATTGGTGATGTGAATATCTGATCACACATTCAATAAGGATACATGGATCATCTCATATTTCTCTATTGAATTATATGATTAAATATGATAAAGAGTGTATTCAATGTCGTTCCATAATATATCTATGGTGCCTAGTGTTGTAGAGAGTTAAGTGGAAGAGAATTGGTGTTGAGGTTCTTGGGAGTATTTAAGGGAAATAGTATCTTTTGAAGACCACAACAGAGCCCCATGGACCATGACATATCTTATTTAAAAATAGGTGGTATATGAAATAGTGAAAGGAGACTAATCTATAACCCCATAGTCAAACATGCGCCTGATAATATAAATGCCCCCTATAGTGAGGATTTGGTATAATATAGGAAATATAGCACTCCATATAACCTACTATACATAGCCTTGTATGAAACAAATTGGGTATGACACTACTTAATATCAACAATTAATCTATACCCTAAAACGCCTGAGGTTCTTGAAACCTTTTTACTGTTGCCTCTTTGCTACACCATAGCCACCGGACTAACTATACCGCAACCAAGTATTCTATGATTTATTTTCCTCTTATACTACATCTCAACATCCTCACAACACTGCAATGTTTCCTAAAAGAATATAGATCAGTTTTCCTCCCAATCTCCCTTATGCCGCAACTTAGGGACAATGAAGTAGAAGCCAATCATACCACACAAAAATTTTCTCCACGCTGCAACACTATCTAAAATTTTTGTGGCCCATTATTTTTTCCTATTTGACCTTCAAACTCCATGGATCATCATATATGTTCTTAAAATACCAAAAACACAATTGGAAAAGGGATTTCAGTATCCAAGCCCTTGATCAGATACCTATAAAACCATTGTCTTCCTTGAGAATTTGAAACCACATGGAGAGAATAAAAGGGAAATGGTTTTCCTAACACCAACCCCATGAGATTCCTCTTAAGAATTACATCAACATAGTATATGAACCATCTTTCTCATAGGTATTCAAATAAAAACTACACATCAAAAAATATCATATCATAACATTATCTTGAGGAATATAACAATCTAATGAAAGAAAGTCCCCAAGAAAAGAAATAAGAAAAATCATCATAAACTATAAAAAGATCAACATCCACAAAGAGTATTCCCAATGATAATATCTAACGAACAAAATACTCTGGGTATAAAGCATTTATCTATGAATTAAGTTCACATATACTCTCATCCACACAGACATGTCTCTATAAGGCACAAACCGTAGGAATGGAGTGCCCACACAACACCTTCTCATAGAGTTATTGGGTCTCCAATGGATACTCTCTGAAGGTCTAATCATCATCAAAATTAATCTCACCCCAGTTTATAATGCATGAGTCATCATGAATATAATGATGATGTTGCGAAACATGATTGAAATAAAATATTTGAATCTTATATATTGTAAATTCTATTTGATATTCCATGGATCCATAGTGATCCGACAACTTGAAAGGATCAACGAACCATGGATAAAGTTTAGTCCCATGACAAAAACTTCACTTCCCCAAACATGAGTCACCTTCAAGAACATAATCTCAATAATAAAAAACTGTAGGTCTCCTCTTAAGATGGAAAAATGATTTATGATGATCTCGTATTACCTTCTTCTTTTTTAGAATTACCCAAATCATATCTTTTATCTTTTATATTAGTTCTAGATCATGAATTTATAACTCTTCAACCCCATTCTATAATAATGGAGAATGGTAGGGCCAATCATGAAATTATTTAAATGGGACCATACCAATAGTGGATTAAAAAATTTATTGTATACAAGATAAAAAAAGGTAGTCTCCTCATACATGAACCACTAAAATAAAATACATTAGAACAAGACGTGTCTTATTGAATCTTGATGGTCCACTTTTTCTAACCATTTTTTAAGAAAATAATTTCTATGTAATAAATTAGAGCCAAAACCATACTGGAGGCATTTCTATATACTAGTGGTAAAACGAGGATCATGGTCAAAAATGACTCTCCTTGGGAATCCATGTACTCTCTCCACTTCCTCCAGATAATTCCTTGACAAAATGTTAATTAATTTCGACTCCCTAGTCAATATAAAGTGGGACAACATTATAAAAAAATCCACCATCAACCAAATAGATCCATATAATCCCTATGTTCACGGTAAATCAATAATTAAATATATCAATACAACCACCCACATCCACTAGGGAATGTAAATGGATGTTGAAAACCATTGATAATGTAGTGAACAACATTCACCTTATGGAAAACTAATCATAGAGACATAAACTCTACAACTACACTCATTTACATAGGCCAACAAAATGGACCTATCAAAACTCAGTACATCTTTTTAATGTTTGAATATACCACTAAGGATGATATATGGAACACATGGAGAACAATTTTATATATTAGTAGCGGGAAAAAATATTTATTGTGAAGAACACTCATTGTTTTTAATACATAGACCGACCTTTGGAGGTATCAAAAAAGACAAATCAGACTCTCCAGTCCTCCACCTTAGATTCTTCTAGTTGGTACTCCTCAAATTGTTGTACCACGTGTGAATCAAATTCTATCTAGGAAATAAAACCTATTCCTCCAACCCTTCTCATAATAATAATTATCACTGAGTACTCCCCCATTACACTCATTGAATATCTAGATACAACATGACATCACTGCATAAATTCATCCCTAATAAATGAACTACCATATTTCCCTTTCCCAATGTATATTAAATCTTGAAGTTGTATCCGTGTAATAATTTAATTTATTTTCACTAAAAAAATTTCAATTAACAAAAGGAAAAGACATTACATGGGATATTACAATTGGTAAGAACTAAAACATTCTCGTGGATGTTGTAATATTTCCCCAACTTCAAATCTAAGAAAATAGTTTCAAACTCCATATCATGGGTGAAATAGTTATACTCACATGAATAAAAATATTGAGACCCAAATGTTGAAATTTATATCTTCTACATCAATAAATTACCCAAATCAATACAATAAAAATAAAATAAGTCATCAAACTAAACACTCTCTTGTGGAAGATAAAGAACTACTGAGTAAACCTTATTCTCCTTTAAGTAGTAAAAATATGTCTAACTCTATTCAGTCAATTCAAAATTATGATTATTTCTAGTCATAGTTTGTAGAGGATCCCCAAAATAAGATAAATAAGATATCAAACTCCTATAATATCATGTAAGAACAAAAATACATCTCACTTAAAAAACTGTCTTTGGAGATACACATGAAATGACTACCTCAATCTTCAAAGGATTTGGAGATTCTCTCTAATAGGACATGACATGTCCCATGAAAAAAACTTCAGAATCCGAAAAATCAAAATTTTACAACTTCTTGAAAAAATGATGATGAATAATAACTCTTAATATTCCACATATATGATATTCAATGTCCTCTATAGACAAAGTGTACTCCATGAAGTTGTTAATCAAACCCACCATAAACTAATCTAGAAAATTCCTTAAACACTACATACACCAACCCCACAAACAAGGATTGTAAATTCATTACATATAATGGAATCAGAATGATCTCATAATTTTCGTAACTAAATTGGAAATAAGTATTTAGAATATCCTCATCATTCATATGCATGTGATGATATTCTAACGAAATATCAGTCTTTGAGAAAAAACTATCCCACTTTAGATGATCAAATAAATCATATATCCATGGAAGAGGATAGTGGTTCATCACTGCCACATGATTAAAATATATATAATTTATAAAATTATGAAATCAATAATTGGTATTTTTTAAAAACAAAACTGGTGCACCCTGTAACATCCCAATATCTTGTTCGGTAAGTGATGTTTAAATAAATAAAAAAATCCTTTGTAACCTCAATATTGAATAGATTACATTTTTTTTATTAAAAATAATATATTTACCCAAATTTTAATAAAATAAATCTTTTTTATATATGATTTATACTAATTAAGAATATATTAAACTTGTAAAATCTATCACTAATAAATGGTGACATTATTTAATATACATTAGAACAACCAAATCATAGGTAGTTTTATTTGGATCCACTATATGTAAGAATATGAAAAAGGTAATGATATTGAGAATATATGTTAATGAAAAAAATAGAAATATTTTTGATAATGAAATAAAAATAAAATTCGTAGGACCTGATTTATTAAAAACATCTTTCAATGCTTTGTATTTTGAGGAAAAATAAGTTGTTTGTGAAGAAAATAGTTGTCAGATTTTTTTAGTCAACTACAAAAAAATTTATTAAAATAAGAATAGTTGCAATAGTTTTTTGAAAAATATAAATATATATATATATATATTGTGATTCATAAAGGAAATGGTTAAAATATAATTTGAATAAATTTATTTTGTTTTATGAAAATTTTAATATTCAATTATATGTTAGTTATTATTTTATGTAAAATTACATTTAATGATTCCATCATAATAATGTGATAAATTATAATTAATAATATGGGTTATTATGTTTTTTGTATTTAATTTTGAAATGGTTATTTTTAACAAAATTAATTTTTAATCATTTATTAATAAAAAAATCAACTGTTAATAAAATATTAGTGGTATGTTGTTATTTTTTTAAAACCATGAGTAAATTGATAAATATAATTTTTAAATAAAATAAAATAATTATATTTATTTATTATAAGTGATGAAAATTATCTTTAAAAATAACTTATAACCATTTAGATATTTAAAACCTATATATAATAATTTGTTTCTTGTTACTAGGACAATGAAGGGATCCCTAAAACACATATATTGGACCGCTTGGGGTCGACCACATGTTAGAGATATCCACACTAGATAGCATGGGTAGTGGAAGGAATAGAGAAGAGCATGTTAAATGGAGGAAGTAGTGGGAATGGAATCTGTAGATCACATATAAGGTCTGTATGTGGTGACCTAATTGTGTTGCGTATGTGAATTGCAATCATTGAAGGGTATGTGTGTAGTGTTTTTTTGGTGTCGACCCTTGTTTCATCTCCAACGATCGACGATAATGTTTTATACTTGGGAGAGCACCCAAACATTTACAAGATCTATGTGGGATGTGTTTAATCAAGAACTATTCAACCATGTTTAAAAACACCATATTATTGAATGACATGTAATGTATGAAAAATTTAGTGTAATTGCTTTTAATAAAAAGGAATTATTTTGAGACTAGATGCTCTGACGACACCTGAATCTGAGGCCTAGTGGGCCCGAAATAGATTTTTAAATTTTTTTAGTTCATTTAAATTAATGTACGACCATGCTTTTTAAATTTTAAAACATTTCTTGTATAAAAAATCCTAGGGAAGCCTTGAAATTAGAGTTGCTGGATTCTCGTAAAATGTACCGATCATTGTCCGGTAAGGGGCAATAAAAAAAGTTAATTTTATGACTTTCTGGAAAAAAAATAACATAAAAAGTTATTTTATTTATTTCTCCCAACCATTAGGTTGTGGAAAAAGGTTCTTGGATGTGGTGATGAAACGACAATGATTCACAATAAATAATGCTCATTAATGGCTTTAAAACATATAGCGTAACAACATGTTAATTGTAGTGTAACAGATATATAGTTTCATAAATGAAATATCGCAATGACGGGATGGCGCAACCTAAAAAAACATTGTGATGTGTTTTATTTTAATGGGATAACTCATTGGAAAAAGAAGGATAAATTAGTGTAATTTCTCTAACGAACATAAGGTAACAATTATCTCAAACGACGAACGAAAAATGCTTGAATTCGACGTAACTCTAAGAATATAACTAGACAGAGATGAATTCCAATGGTACATAATACATTACAGATGGAACGCTTCAATGATGAACACCTTTTAGGTATGGGTTTGTTTTATTTCATGTTTCCCCTTCCTTTATTCTGAAATTACAAACACATATCAACCCACAAACAGGTTGATCTGTGGATCGATCGTTCTTATGAGAATGTGTTTTTCATGGGGTTTCTCTACCAGGATTAATTAGTTGTTGATAGAACCTCAATAAAAAATCTCCCCAAGATTAAAACTCTAATGTGGAGGGCACATGCTGATACAAACAAGGCCTGAGCTCCTCTACCTTGTACTTTCTTCATGGTCGGACCTTCTAATTGGTGACAAGATGTTTTTGAGGCATTAAAAATGAAGGAATCAATCCACATAGGCTGGAGGCGTGGAAGAAACAAAAAATAATCCTCTAGAGCAGACATGGTGGTCCACGAAATAACCTATTGGTTCACCGAAGGCTGCATCCATGGCCAGCATCGGTCGCAGAGAAATGGTTTGAGCCACCAGCCAGGCCGGTAGCTGGCGGAGGGACGCGACCCCTCAACTGCATTAGTGGAGTGACCCACAACCATTTTTCAGGGCCTCATGTGGAACGTGGTCCCCTGAACTCATGATAATCTTAGTTATCCATGTTTGACTAGCCTCGTGACAATGCCCTAGACATGCTACTCATTTGGGCAGAGGGAAGCATGTCTGCCAGAGGTGGACTAGGAAAGGCATAACCCATACCTGCACCAAGTGGGCCGGATCCTCCCCTTGTGAGATAGACCCCCAGCCGAACTGTGTCAGGTCCTGTGAGGCCTAATGGTCCAGGCCCACCATCCATGCCAGATTGGGTTGGGTCATAGCAGTTGAACTAAACCCAGGCATTTGGGCCGCCAGGGATTGGTTGGTTGTGTTAGTCCAACCGAGTTGGACCAGGACAAGACACAACATACAATTGTTTAAAAATTGAAAATATAACATAAAAAATGTGTGTCTTATTGAAGAAAAATTTGTGGCATTGGAACCCTCATTATGGGGTGGATCTTTTAGAATAATATAAGGACGATTTAATGGGTGTTTAAATATGATGAATGGATTAGGGAGCAATTTTCCCGAAATTTAGCACACTACATGCAAAAACATTACGGTTGGATGTGACTTGAAAGTTGATGGGAATAGAGCCTATGTGGGTTAGCTATGATGGTCCATTTGGAAGTGTCTCTATGTGAAACTACAATCCCATGGTGGGGAGTAGCTCTATGTGACCCGGCAGACCCACAGTACTCGACAGGGAGGAGTACCTCATTATGTCCAAGGTGGGAAGTGGCTCTATGTGACTCGGTATGACCACGGTGGGGAGTGTCTCTACGTGACCTAGTGTACACATAGTACAAATCAGTGATTAGTACTACATCAGTAAAATTTTAGTGGGAAGTGGATCTGTGTGACCCACCAGTCCAAAAATACACATTTAGGAGTAGTTCTCCAACAGCCCAAGGTGTTCGATGATATGGCTAATGGACGTACTTCCTATACACTATATTATATTAGCTATGATTTGTCTTTAGTCACGATTATGATTATTGGTTTTCTTAATGGATTTCATTATAGACTTTCCATGTTGGTTTCGTGGTCCCTAAAAAGTACTGTGTTACCCACACAGACATGGGGTTCACTCACACGTGTTGTCTCTAGTGCAGACGATCGTTGCCATGATAGAGGAATTGTTCTCCTTGGACCTGGTGGTGTCTAGTGAGACCAAAAAACCAGGGCTTACTTTTACAGTGTCAAAAAAATAATATACACTTAACCATATGGTATTGTTTTCAGTTGTTTTATTTTAGAGTTTCCATGTACTATCAAGTTTTTATTTTGTATTTTTTTTGGGTTTGTATTCTTTCCCATTTGATCTATTGTTTTTACATTTACTTAGTGGTTACTTAATTTCATGAATGTATACCTTTCTATCCTTTTTAAATTGTTGTGTGTGAATGTGTATAGGTACACATGAAAATTCCTCCCACTTGTAGATTGACACATTTGACTCTAGTTACCAACCTCTGGCCTTCGAGTGTTGGGTTTGGGGGATGTCACAATATGGGCCCCGAGGGACAGGCCCTGAAAATGTCGCATCATAGGAGGTCGGATCTACCTCAAAGACCATGTGTCTATTTTTTGTTATTGAGAAATAGTATTAAATATTTTGAGATAATCTTTCAAATTTGGGGAGTCCAGTATTGGTGTGGTGGCTGATGTATCCATACACCAGGATATTTAATTCTACATTTCGTCTCTATACATATGAAAATTGGATACATGAATCACATATGAATTGATTATTTCCTAATGATAGTCTTAAATTAGAGCCATCTCACACGATATAATCTATTGACCATGGTAAATATTTATTAGAATCAGTACTCCTCTATGCAGCCAGCAAGCTAGAATTTCGATGTCTGACCTTGAGGATATACCGCCTAGTGATGAGGTGTTTGTTCAGGGACTAGTGCTTGAGATGGAATAGCCGAGTGGTGCACCAGTGTTACAAACACCTATTGATCAGTAGTTACTAATGGCATTACTGCCAGAGGATGCAAGCATGCTTAACACCTTGTCATGTTCCAGATACAGAGACCTCCCAAGTTTAAGGGAGTGGCATACCCTCTGGCCACTGAGGACAGGAAGGAGGCAGTGACATAGGTATTCTGATTAGTGAGGAAGCCACTCGACTAGATGGAGATATTATCCATCAACCTCCTTTAGGGATCGATAGAGAGATGATGGAGTTTTACAATTCAAAATTGTGATTAGGCGACCATCTCTTGGGCTGACATCGAGTAGCGTTTCCGAGTGGAGTTATTCCCCACGACCTTGTGCTCAATGTGAATAAAAGAGCTAATTCACCATCTACAAGGAAACATGTCAGTGGCTGCATACTCTGAAAGGTTAAAATACCTATCCCACTACTATATAAACATAGTGCATGATGCTTTCTAAATGGCCTCGACCTTTGAGTAGGAAATATAAAAAGAGATCAAGACATCAATGATTTACCTCAGCATCCCCACTTAGAAAGGAGTGCTATAGTGATATCTCCTACTAAATAGATTCCTCGTAGAGATGCACCGATGATGGGAGCTACCACCAGGAAACAAGTTTCCAAGTCATCTGTAACGTGTAGCCAACAGATGACCCACAGGTCCAAGTGGGATAGATCATCCAAAGGATTACACCAAGACATAAGATAAATCGTTCAACGCCACCAGGGAAATGAGGGTCAGTATAGGAACATGGAGTGCTACTCGTGCAGAGGGCAAGGAAACATGTCTCATGACTTCCCAACCCGCTGCAAAGACGATCAACAGAAGGTCAAGGGATCACCAAACTAGAGGCATAGGTTCAAGGGAGGATGTTCTTAGGGTGGTGGACATGGTAGGGGAGCATACTAAGAAACATGTGGTGGATGATGATTCAAGGTACTACATCAACGAACCCCAGGTGGTCCACCACGACATTAGGGAGAAGGTGTACTGGGGTGATCTCAACTTCAGGAAGTGGAGACCTATGACCAAGGAGCTCTGGAGATGATTAGAAGTACGATTTGTGTCTTATCCACCTTAGATGTAGTTATTATAAACACAATTTCCAGTCACACATTCCATTCCATAGACCATGGTCGAGGCTCGATGATTTTTATGGAGCCATTGGCTTGATCCTTAGGATTAGGGACTCTTTTAGGAGTAGATTCAATGATTACACACTAGTTCTTGAAGTGTGAGATTACTCTAAGAGTTGAGGGGAATACCTAGGATCTTTTAGTAGTAGTGTCGAGTCCTTATGATATCATCTTGGGTATGAACTGGTTATCTATAATCCATGATTAGATTGAAATTATTAGTCACAAATTGATGCATATCCATGAGGATGTGACTATTGTTTCCTTCACAGTTGAGAAGGGAACATCTGTAGCACATGACAAACATTCTTGGGGGAGGGTACGGATGATCACTCACATATTTTCCCAGCCTCACCCTTGGTTTGGTGGATAAGAATATTCCAAGATTTTTTAAAGTGGCGGATGAGTATGAGGACATTACAGGATTAACTCCTCATAGAGAGGTTGAATTAAGCATCGACCTGTACCATGGGACAACACCAATATCCACACCAGAATATCAGATGGCTCCCATGGAGCTGCATGAATTGAGGGTACAATTGGAGGACTTATAGGATAACAGATTCATGAGGCCCAGTGTATCACTATGTGAATCCCCTTTATTGTTTTTTGAGAAGGAATACAGGAGCTTAAGTCTATGAGTGGACTTATGGCACATGAAACTAATGACCGTGAAAAGTAAGTATCCACTACCAAGGATTGATGACATATTCGATCAGAAAAATCGATCAAGGTGGTTCTCAAGGATAGACATTAGATCCAATTATCATCAGCTTCAGGTACATGATGAGGACGTACCGAAGACAACCTTTAGATGTTGGTATGACCACAATGAGTTTTTCGTGATGCCTTTCGGTGTGAAAAATTCCATAGAAGTGTTCAAGGGACACGTGAAAACTATCTTCCAGCCTTACCTTGACTGGTTCGTCATAGTCTTCATTGATGAAATCTTGGAGTACTTGACATTAGAGGGGGAGCATGAAACACACCTAAAGATATTCCTGGACACACTCTGAGAGTACTAGAATTAATGTAATCTATCAAAGTTCCAGTTATGGATTTGGAATGTCCAAATTCTAGGAAATATCTTATTGGATGCTGGATTTTTAGTGGATCCGGAGACGATAGATGTACTTTGTTCTTGGGATCCACCCAAGAGTGTGGTTGAGGTATAGATTTTCATGGGGTTTACTAAATACAATTAGTTGATCGTTCCCAAATTTTCCATAGTAATAGCACCATTAATGGGTTTGAAAAAGAAGGGACAACCCTAGATGTTAATAGAGAAGGGCCATCATACTTTCCAGGAGATGAGGTAGTGAATGACGAGTTCCCACATATTGAGACAACCAGAAGAGGGCATTGGGTATGTAGTATTTTGCGATCCATCACGGACCAAATTGGGTTGTGTCCTAATTCATTATAAAGTAGAGAAAACCGATGTAAGAATATATTTATGGAAATACAAGATGAACTATGTGGCCCATGACCAAGGGTTAGTAGCAATGGTATTTTCCTTTAATATGCTACAACACAAATTTATTGGTGAATAGTTTATTGCCTACTTTGACCACAAGATTCTCCATTATATATTCTCACAAAAAGGTATAAACATTAGACAACAACAATGGATGGAGATCCTCCAGGACTATGACATTGAGATAGTCTATTCTCCTTGGAAGGGGAACTTGGTGGAAGATTTGATCAGTAGGAGTTCTGGTATATAGCTACTGAGTGAGGTGATGAATCAGTTAGCCACGATGCAAATATCCTTTGTGGATGATGATGGAGTAGATTATCTTCTGTTAATGACTATAAATCCACCACTATAATGGCTAGATAAGGAGTTACAACTATTTTATGTTGAATGTGAGGCCTGAAAATCTCTATTATGGTCCAAACATGAACTTTATGGCTATTCAATTGGTAACGATCACTTCATCCATTTCAAAGGGTGTACAGTGGTACCAGTGACATTATGAGAGGAGGTGTTGAGGGAGTTCCATACATCTCATTTAGTGGTTCATCCTAGAATGGAAAAGTAGTACTAGGACCTCCAACATTAGGACTGGTGGCTAGGGATGAAGAATTATATGGTACAGTTGGTTTCATGATGCCTCACTTGTCAGCAAGTGAAGGATGAGAACCATTATCTAGCTAGCTTGCAATAACAACTTGAGGTACTATAGTGGAACTGTGATTTTAACTTGATGGACTTCATGATTGGGTTACCACAAACTTCAATGGGAAGCAATTCTATCTAGGTGATCTTTGACTGACTCACCAGGTATGCTCACTTCCTACCCATCAAGGAGCAGGGATCAGTAGAGGGCATGGGACACCTCTACGTCCAAGAGTTATTGTGACTACATGGGGATCCCTAGATGAGAGACATAGACCATGATTCAAAATTTACATCCCAGTTGTAGATGGGATTACAAGAAATATTCAGGAGTCAGTTGTTCTTGAGCACAACCTTTCACCAACAAACTGATGGTCAGAAAGAGCAGACCATACAAACAGTGGATGAAATGCATCATTCTTGGAACCCTGATTTTCTTTGTAGTTAGAAGGACCACCTACCACTGTTAGAGTTTTCATACAACAACTTATAAAAATATACCATTGGCATGGAACCATTGGAGACCTTATACGCCTAGATATGAAGATCACCTTTTGCTAGACATACCAAGGGTAGTTAGCACTAATGGGTCCATATTTGGTACATGCTGCAACTAAGAAGGTACAAATCTTCTAGGAGAAGATTATGACTACACAAAGCAAGCAAAAATCTTATGCATAGAGGAGATATAGACCCTTGGATTTCGATGAGGAGATTATGTGTTCCATCATTACTCACCCTAATGGGGATTGAGGAGATTTGATTTGGGAAAAAAGATATCTCTGAAGTTCATCAGACCGTTCCATATTCTATGAAGAGTTGGCGAGGTTCCATGCCACCTATATCATCCCCCATTAATGTAGCGGGAGCATGATGTTTTTCATTTATCACAGCTGAGGAGGTATGTGCATGATCCATCACACGTCATCGACTAGGGCAAGATAGACATTGATGTTGGAGAAATATCTGGGGAGTTTCGAGTGGAGGTAGAGGATCAAAAATATCAGGTTATTTTTGGATGGTCCATTCCCCTGGTGTGTGTTTGGTTGAAGAACGTTAATCACCAGGAGATAACATAGGAGTGGGAGGATCATATTCTTGAATAGTTTCCCCATTTTTTCATTTAGATTTATTGTGGATTACATGGAGGTGAAGCCCTAAAGTGGGGATTAATGTAATTTCCCTAAAAATCATGTAATTTTCATTAATTATATAGAATTATTTCCAGATCAGATGCTCTGATGGCACCTGATTCAATGTCCCGGTGAGCCCACAATAGTGTTTTGACCCATTTCTAGTTCATTTAAAGAACAGTGCGACATGTTATTCTATATTTTAAACTGGTGCTTGGTTACAAAATATGAGGGCACTGTTGAACATAGAATTTCCTGATTTTCCTCGAATGGACCTATCTTTGACCGACATGGGTTTAACGAAAATATTTATTTTCAGACTTTTAGAAAATAATTAACTTAAAAACTTGTTTTATTTGTTTTTCCCAACCATTGGAAAGTGGCACGATGGTACTGCATAATAGTGACAAAGAAACGACTAGTCACATTAAATTAGTCTCATTAATTGCTCATAAATGTGAAATGTAATGACGCATTAAATGGTGTGTAATAGATATGTTGTTTCATATATGATATAGTGTAACGATGCAACGATGCAATGACACAACATAAAAGAAAAACTGTGACCTATTTTTTCGTGAGTTAACATGTTATAGAAAAGAGGATCAAATGGGGGAATTCCTCAAACAAACATATAGTGAGAATTCTCTCCAACAAAGAATGATTAAGGACAGAGAATCACCAACGACTTCGACACACCTCAAAGAACAGAACCAAAAAGCAACAAAGGCCATGGAACTTGAACCCCCACATACAGACCGCTTCATCAAAGAACACCTTTGAGGTAGGGTTTGGTTTATTTTCACATATATCTATACATTATTATGAAACTATAAACATAGATCAACCCATGAATATGTTGATCCACAGATCACTTGTTCTTGTGGGAGGGAGTTTCCCAGGGTTTTTCTATACAGGGATTAATTATCTATTGATAGACCAACAATACCAGAACACCCCATGATTAAAACTCTAACATGGAGGGTGTGGACTGACAAGAAAAAGGCTCAAGCCCTTCCCACTTGTGCATTTTTCATGGCCAGACGTTCAAATTGGCGACAAGAAGGTTTTAAGGCCTTCGTAGGGAAGGCAGCACCTCAAGACGCCTGAAGGTGTGGACAACTCAATGAATGGACCACCAGAGAAGACATGTTTTCTATGAAATTACCCACCGACAGTGGCCCATAGAGGTTGTTACAGGTGAATGGAAGCACACCATGATCATGTTCTAGAGGCAGCATCCAAGATAGGCATGGGCCGTGGATGAATGGATGGAGTTATAGGTCATGACATCATATAAATCATGGTCCCAAGACAAGGTATGGAACACGGGTGACCAGGGTTCACCATCCACGTGACAGTGCCTTGGATGCGCTACACATCCAGGCTGACGGAATCTAGTTGGGAAAAGGCGGACCAGATAGGGCTGGACCCCCACCCAGTGGGCCAGACCTGCCCCGAGCAGGACGAACCTGCCCCTAGAAGGACGAACCCACTCCCAGAAGGCTGGATCTATGCCATATGAGCACGAATCGCACCATCGATCCAGGACGGATGAGACTGGATATCCGGGTGACCTGGAGGGCTCGACCCCTGACCGAACCAAGTCCGGTCTAGCGAGGTCCAATGGCCCTACCCCACTAGCCAGGCCAAACCTAGCCAACGAATACCTGATGTTGGTCTAGTTGGATCAGTTGAACTAAATCAGAGCAAGTGTGGTCCTTGGGCGAGTATTGTTTGGTCGGTCTGACCGGGTCGGACCAGGGCCAGACACAACTTGCCAATGTTTATTAAAATTCAAATAACATACAAAATGGATGTCTGATTGACAAGATGTTTTGCAATGTTGGAACCCTCATGAAGAGATGGATCTTTTGGAATATATTAAGGAGGTTTTTATGGATGTTGAAATACAAAAAATGGATCTGGTAACGGTTCACCCAGAATCAATCTCACTATGTGAGAAAACCATATGGTTGGGTGAGATGTGATGATTTCTGACAAGATACCCAATGTGGATTCGCTACGATGTGATAGTGGGAAGAGGATATGTGTGGCACTTTAGGACCATAGTTGGGAATGGCTTTGTGTGACCCAGATGACCCATGATACTCGAAAGGAGGGGGGGGGTAGTACCTCAATGTGGCCATGGTGGGAAGCATCTCTATGTGACTCGGTATGACCTCGATTAGGAGTGGCTTTGTGTACTAAGGTACCCAAAGAACACATCAGGTATGATTTCCAAAACCATCCAAGGTTAATGGGAAGTGGTGCTGTGTGACCCTGAAGGCCCACTGTACTCATTAAGGAGGTGTTCTCCAGCAGCCAAAGGTGTTTTATGATATGACTGACGGTCTAACATTCCATACTATATATTATACCTAGTGTGAAATGTCTTTCCTTATGATGATGGTTTGTGATTATGCTTTGTCATTTTTCAAATATTACAAATATTACATTGTGGTATTTCATTTTTGGTTTTAGTGACCCTACTGAGTACTCTCTTACTAACCCGTACATGGGCATCACCCACTCATGTTGTGTCTTGTGAAGATAATCATCACCTTGATGGAAATATTAGTGGCATAGGATTAGGTGGTGTCCAATGAGACCAGCTAGGTGGGAGTACATCTACGACTTACATCATCTACTCTACACTTACCCGTCATGTGGGAATTTCAGCGGATGACTTTCAAAGATTCCTTGTACTTTCCTATTTTAGTTCATCTTTTTGTTGGGTTTTTATTCTGGCCTATGTGACCTATAGTTTGTACTTTCCCATAGTGGTTTTTAGTAGCATTCATGATTACCTTTCCAGATTTGGGATGTGGTTGTGTGAGCATACATACAGGAACCCAAAAAAAATGCATACCAATTGCATGTTGAATCCTTTGGCACTAGTCACCAATCCCTAGCCTTCGGGAGGTGGGGTTGGGGAATGTCATGGCACATGCCCAAGGAGATGGTTCATGGAATGACATTCTGATTAGTTATATTCCATATGTTTAACATATTCAAGCATCATATCCGTCATACAACACTATATCTCATCCTTCCTTAGTTTACTATACATGATCCCTCATCACCATCTTCTTCATCTTCAGCCATCTAGAGAAATAATCCTCTATAGTTATAACATATAAATAGAAATAAAAAAAATACCTCCACCATTATCGATTTCTTTTATTAATAATCATGAAACACTTGATCTAATCAATAAGATGTTCGACACTTTCGAATATCCTTCATTCACAGTGTACGTAAATGTTTATTTCATAAAAATTTTATTGTTTGAATAAAACTTGTCTAGGATGAATGGAATATTAAAAAATTGACCAAAATAAATATATAAATGATTGTATTTAAATCTTTTGTTATATCACCCATAGTAACTATGTTCATATAAGTATATATATATATAGGTAGAAAATAATATACTGGAATTACCACTATAAATATCATTTTGTTTTTAATCCAGGAGGCCGACACGATGATGTTTTAAGACATGAGAGTGGTCTCCATTTATCCTTAGATTTTGTGTGTAACCTAGAAATTATAAATGTAATTCCAAATACAGAAATTCTATATATATATATATGTGTGTATTTTTACTTCACTCATTTGAAAACCATTATCACGACCTTTTTAATTAACTTGTTCTAAAACATCCAATTTGAAGCTTTGCTAGTAGTGGAAACTAGTTACCATACCCATTTTTGTTAAATTTATAGGAAATGATAAATGTAATTTTCAAATTATATGATTAATTATTTTAAAAAATAATAATTTTCTACATGATATTTTTTACTTAAAAAAATAATCAATTTTTTATAATTTTTTAATCGTTTTTATTTAATCGAAACTTTCATGATTAAAATATATTATTGTTTAAAAACATTTTTCAAAATTATAATTTTATATTCATTATAATTTAGTTCTAAAATTATCTATGTGGATTAATATTTTTATAAGAAAAGAGTTTATGTTTATTTTATGTAAAGAAAAATCTATATTATCAAAGTTATATATTATGCAAAGATAAATAATTTAAAATTAATATTATTTTATATGAAGGACATATATATTAAGACTATTTTTTTATATATGTAAATGATACATCCAAACATTTAATTTTTAAATTATGCAATTTGATATAAAATATATATTTTAGTTTTTTATTCAAGGGTAAAATTTAAATTATAAATGTTATCATTTTATTATAGTACAATTATTTAAAATTTAAATGTATTATTATTTTATTCATAAAATTTTACCTAAAAATTATTGACGGTTCAAATATGAAACTATATAACAATGGATTATGTGTGTCAATAAATGAAAATTTTACAAAGTTGTTTTAAAATGTGGTTTAGTTTCTTACTACCCAGTGAATTATTTACAATGAACATATATATATATATATATTAATATATATGTATATATTCATACAAATATATATATATATATATATGTAAGCATTCACTAACATAATTTCAAATGCTAAAAACTTCAAAGAATAATAAAATGGGATCAAGCTCAAAATGTTTTTAAAACAACTCCACACCTGGAATTTGAAAACATGATAATGGTCTAGTGAGTAAACCCTACCCTCCAATATGGGTAGACACTTGAAGCCTATAATATTTATTTTGGATAGCATGTTTATTTTAATATTATAAAGTATTTTTATAAAAAATCACATGATTCATTTTTTTAGAAAAATTATTACCAAGTATGTTTTCAAAAGTTTTTATATTTTCAATTGAAATAGGTTTTAAATGAACTATATACTTTGAAAATTCATTATATATTCAGATGAAAGTGGTTCTCAAAGTAAAAAAAACTCAACGGTTTTTGGAAATTATTTTATAAGTTTATATATTTTTAAAACCCTATGGTCATATTTTTAACTTTAATTTATCAAAAAAATTGTAGTATATATTTCATAATGTATCGATAAAATTGAAAGGGTTTTTATAAAAGGATTTTCACTAGATTTTTAAATCCATTTTTGAGAAATTTTATTGTTACACTACATATTAAAATGTTTTTACAAGCACATTAGCTACTCTAAATGAGTTTACCATCATTAAGGATCAAACATGAGTGAATTAAAAATAACTGCTTGTTAATTAATCGTTTGAAATATAATATGTTGTTAAGGGTTTTCCATTACCTCCAAAACCTAGACTAGAAATGATACCCATTTCTATAAATATTTTATTTATTTTTATTATTATTATTTAAAAAACATTATGTGGTATGTTTAGAATAGGATCCACGATTGTGGGTTTGAGGACTTTACACAAGATATTGGAGGAACAGTTTAGAATACATTTGAAATTAGAAATTTCCAATTAAAAATATATCAGTTTCCTATGTAAAACAAAATTTAGTAATATTGTTATTAATTATTTTTTTATTAGAGAAGTAGCACCACAATGGAATGAGAAACATCCCCAAAATTTATCTATATCTCTCCAAATTGAGGATTTGATTTCAAAGATAATACTAGAATCATGCTAATATGGCTTCAAACCCCTTATCAATATCAATTTTACATGAATAAAACATTATAAGTAATATAGTATATCCATTATTCATTGTTTATTTTAAGAGTCCGTATTTTTTTATGAAACAATATTGTATGATAATCTGTCCTACCATACTATACATGGGAAGTACCATATGTGTCTTTTTGAAGACTTCACCATAAATTAGTAATATAAGGTTGTTATTAATTTGGATGATGCTATGGAAGAGTGTGACCTTAATATAGGTAATATATATAATTTTTATTATTATTGGGATTATCAATGTTAATTTTGAAACTCTTTAGTATAACTCAATGAGATTATTTTATAAAAACTAGGTTCAAATATATGTCCTAAAATATATATTAATAATAAAACCCTTTAAGTAGTTTTATATGTTTTCATCAATTTGAACCAAACTATATTAGTTTGATCTCAATATAATATTTATTATATTTGGAAAATTCTATATATTATAATTCCCATTCCCCCACCTTTTCTCTTTGGGATAGATTTCAACACTAAATATATAGTCAAAGGGAATGAGTTATTTTAAGGAAATTTTTGAATTCAAACATTTTTGTTTAAATGTATTTATATAAAAAAATTTACTGATGAATAACCTCTATTTTAAATCTTGTAACATGAGAATTATCATTTTCAGAATAAATGAATTTTGATGACACATTTCCCTTATAAGGGTAGAATGTATCATCCCCATATCATATCATGTAAATATGTTTAAATAAATAGGACAATAATTTTGAAACTCTAAATATAATAGTGTAAATTTTATTTAAGATAATATAATAACACAAATATTATAATAGGACACTACTTTATTGATTATATCTACTAATTTAGTATAAATTAATCTCTGTAAAGTGAAAGGTAATAGAAGGGGTCATTCTGCAATGACCATTGGAATAAAAAAATCATATCTAACTTTGTTTGGATCACCCATATGTAATAATATTCTAAAGATTATGAGAGTCAGAATACATAGTGATGGAAAAATGAGAAATTCCATTGAGAATGAAAAATATATGAGGAACAGGATTTATATAAAAAATCCAACATTAGGTATTTATAGGAAAAATATGTTGGACGTTAGAAAAATTACTCTCAGGTTATTTTTGAATAAAAGATAAAAATAATTATGAACATAAAATTGTCATTATGGTCTTTTGAAACAAAAAAACACACACACACATATATATAAGATGTCTTTCAAAAAATGTTTAGTTATAATATAGTTTGATTAATTCTTTTTTTTGTCTCATAAAATTATTAATTCTAACATTTAATTTAGATAAAATTATATTTAAAAATCAATTTAACGAAGGGATGGTAATAATTGTATAATTTATAATTAAAAATGGCGTCTATTACATTATGTATATTTAAAATTGATATAAAACTTTTTAAAAATAATAATTTAGTAGTCATTGAAGTAGTAAAATATTATTATTAATAATTTATAATTAGTAAATTAGTAATTTTAGAATTCGATATCTAATGTAATAAATATAATTTCGAAATAAAAATAACAATTGAATATGTATTTAGATGAATATAATATCCTTTTTAGATAAATCACAAAAACATTTAGATATTTAAAACAAATTTATATTAAAAAAAATTCAGTCACTAGGCTGACCAAGGTACATAACAACCACCTATATAGGACCCCTATGGGGTCGATCGCGTGTGGGAAATAACAACAACAACTTTCCCGAGCGATGGAAAAAATAGAAAGGAACACCTTAAAAGTAGTAAATAATGGGTATAATGACCATTGATTATGCATGAGGTGTGCATGGGGTTTCCTATGTGGGTTGTGTAGGTGAAACATTAGTAGTGGGGGCATGGGTCAAGTGTTCCCGAGTGACGACACTAGTGTTAGCTCGAGTGGTCAGTAAGAATGGTTGATACTAAATAGGGACCCCAAATAAGTACAAGATTTATGTGGAATGTGTTTCTTTAATTACTTTTCACCCACATTTAAAAACACTTGCTTATATTGTGACCATCCAATTAGTTTAATCCCATTTGTTTGGTGATTTCAATAGTCATCTTCATCTTCGAAAATTTTTTCTCCTCCTTCCACAACATGTAGAACCGAATACCTCATTTTCATCTTGAATGTCTTTAAAATTCTAAAGAAATACATTTTCAAAGGTATTATCTACAAATACTCATCTGAAAACCCACACCACTATTTTTTTCCTTCGGCGGTAAACTTGTATCCCTTGATCAAACCTACAATATACTGGAACTATTTGAATTTATTTCTACCATAGTGAACATTTATGTTGATTTCATTAAACATTATTTTTCTTATTCGAATAAATCTTCCTGAGGATGATAAAAACAATAAGAATAATCCTAAATAAATACATAAATAATTATATTAAATTTTTGGGTTGTATCTACCACTGTAATGATGTATATGTATTGATATATTTATATCTATCAGTATTAAAACAAAATATTGGATTTAACATGATAAATTCTATCTTGGTATGCAATTCAAGTTCTCAACACCATGAATATTCAATCATAGAGAGTATAATTCCATTCCTCATTGGTTATTTTGCAATACCCAATGAATTTTTAATGGATACCCAACTACAAAACTCATATATATATATATATGTCACTCATTAAAGACACATTCCCAAGCCCTATCGTCTTACCTTATTCAAAATATTATATTTGAATGCTCTATCAATAGAGAATGAAATTTTTCAAACTAGTTTTTTTTATTTTTTAGGTAAATAGATATGATATTTTGAAATTATTCGATTATATATTTTTTAAAAGTTTTAATTTTATAAAGGAAAATTAAGTTTTCAAAGAAATATAATCAATGTTTATTTTTATAACCCTAATTATGTTAGAGATATTTTCTTTATTAAAAGAAATTATTTTCTTTAGAGACACCTTATTTTAAAATTTTGATTTTATATATACTATAATTTTGTTTCAATGTTATTTAAAGGGTTTAATTATTTTTATAATAAAAGTTTTTATGATTATTTAATGTTTTGAAAAATCTATATTTTTAATGTTATATTTATATTATGAATAGTAATTTAAAATTACTATTATTTTATGTGAAGGATTTACATATTATTATACTATTATCTTATTTAGGGAAATTATATTTCCCAAAACCTGAATTTAAAATTATTTCATTTCATTCAAAATGAAAATATAATTTAATTTATTCAAAGGTAAAATTAAAATTATAAAGGTTATCAATTTATTTCAATATAATTATTTGTAATTTTAATTTTTATTATTTTTCACATATAATGTCACAGAAAGGTTATGGATGATGTACATATTTTCATTTATCTCAATGCACTATGTTTGTCATGAAAAACCGAAGTATATTTTTAAAATTTTAATTTCTATTTAGTCAATTTTATTTCTGCTCAGTGAATGATTTCCTATGGATACATATATATATATATGATTTAATATTTATATGTTCACGCACATACACATCAATATATATATATATAAGTATTCATTATCATATTTTCAAAAAAACTATAGTGAAAAATAAAATGGGATCATGATCAAAATGGATTGAAATAAAATTTCGTAGTTATTCTTTGAATATATGTTAGTGATTTGGGGAGTGAGAAAAACTCTCTAAGAATGGAATTACTTAGACAAGATTCAATGTTTCATGTGGCCACAATATGGTTTTCTGAGATAGTGAAGTATTTTAAGGAAAAATAATTGTATGATATCATTAAAAATCAATGAAAATTATACTTTAAAAAATATAATATTTTGAAGATACGGTTCTTTCTAAAAAACTATATATTTTCAAAATTATTTATTTTTTAAAATATAAATGGTTTTCCAAGTAATTTATATTTTTAATGTTTTTTAAATGTATTTTCTATGGTTAAATATTTTGAAATCCCTATGTTCATATTTTGAATATGTATTTAATAAATTATTTATATTGTATTTATCTTAGAATTATATGAATTTTGTTTTCAAAAATATTATGTTTAAAATAATTTTCAATGGTTTTTAAAACCCATTACTGAGAAATTTTATGCTCACCCTACTTTTTTAAATTTCTTCACAATATCAATAAATTCTTTAATGGATTTTAGGTTCACTAAAGAGCTAATACGATCAAAAAAATATAGATGTTAATTTATAAATTTTTTAATCAATGATATGTTTTAACATTGAAAAATATACCTTTAAGAGTGCTAGAATCAGCCTTTATTAGTGATAGAAAAGCACTGACAACCTTACCATGGTTAAAAGTCCACATATTTTATTAGTGATAAAAAATCACGGATAAAGGGTATATCTATCAGTGTAAATAAAAGTAATGGTAAATCATAAGTTAATCAGCTCATATAAATGAATTAATAAGGTACCCCATTTATCAACACATTAATTTATAATTGATAAATATACCCTTTTTTAGTTGTTTAAAAAGTGCGAATAAATTGTATCTTTTATCAGTGCATTTATTTTCACTGATAGTAGTATTATTTATCAGCATTTTTTAATGCACTGATAAAGATAGATTTTATTAGCACCTATATAAGTGCTGATAAATGTGTCCCTCATCTATAATTTTAGAATCCCTCATATATGGTAGCTTTATTAGAGAATTTATTATCACTAATAATGTTTAAAAATATAGTGTAACACTACAGCACAATGCATCACTAGAAAATGGTGTAGTGTAATGCATCGACAAACTGCATCAGCAAAGAAAACAACAAAAATTATAAAATCAAATAAAAACAATTAATGTAAATGAAATTAATTTTTTAACCCAAATAAAATAAAAACAAAACCATTATATATAGTATTTTAGTTGTTTTTTTAAATAAATTAAATTTAAAAATTTGAATAAAAAGGTGCACTTAGAGTCGTACCAGTCACACTGTGAGTCAAATTAAGGTATTATTGATTACTACTCCTAAAAAATTTCATATGGATCATTTTCCTAAAGTACCAAATTAATTAGAATATATTTTATTGGTTTTGATTATGTTTGTTTTTAATTAAAATTAATGTCAGTTTTGAATAAAAATGCGCACATTGAGTCATAACGGTCCCACCATGCGTAAGATTGAGGTGTGACAGATCCAGCCATATAAAAAAGATGTTTTGGTTGTTTTCAAAAAGATCCCCATCAATATGAATGTATTTTATTGATTTTGATTATGTCATTTATTTTTTCACTAATAATAATATCAATTTTGAATAAAAAAAGTCACACTCGGAGTCATATCGGTCACAACATGCATCAGATTGAGGTGCAGCAGAATGACACATGTCCCAAATGACTCATGGATCAATTTACTAATGTATCCAAAAATATGAATATGTTTCATCAGTTTTGAGTATTCTACATGTGATTATTACTAAAATGTCTGTTTAAACTAGAGACGCAAACATTAAGCCATAAAGGAGACATCATGTATGCGTTTGACATAAGGATGATTCATACATGTCAAAATAAAATTATGATTCAATTTCCCAAATTATCAAGAGAATATAAAATTATTTTCTATGTTTTCAGTGAGTGACACTTTTATTATTTAAATTTCAATTTTAATACGATAATAAATACATTGACTACTAAGGGTAGAATCTTGCATAATTTTGAGGTTTGGATGATCCATACACATCAGAAATGTTGTATGAATTATTTTCTTATATTAACAAAATAATCCGAATTCATTTCCTCAGTTTTGAGTATGTTAGTTATTTATTTCACTGAAATTGAAGTAAATTTTGAATAAAAAAGACGCACATGGAGTCATACCGGTCACACCATGAATCAGATTGATTCTCAGATAAATTCTATAATCCCAAATTGAATAATAGATCAATTTCATAATATATTAATCAAATCATAATGTTCTTCCATTGTATTTATTATTACATATGTGTTTTTTAAAATGATATTTTAACTGGGAAAAACCCACTTTGAGCCATACTGGTGACACCTTGGGTCGGTTTGACATAAGAATAAATTATACATGTAATAAATTAATTATGAATAATTTTAATGATTTATTTATACAATCCAAGCAAGTTTTCTTAGTAATTTGTGAGTGACACGATTTTGGATTAAAATGTCAAATTTAAACAAATAATGTGAACTTGGATTTATACCGGTCACACCATGCGTCAGATTGAGTTTCTGCTAATACCTACCATCAAAAATGTTTTATGGATTAGTTTCCCAAAGTACCAAAATAATCTGAATGAATTTTTTAGTTTTTAGTATGTTAGTGGTTCGTTCACTAAAAATAATGTCAATTTAAAAAAAAAGATGCACTTGGAGTCCTACCGGTCACACCGTTTGTTGGATTCAGGTGTGTATAAATGGTAAATGTCTCAATTGACTCATGGATTATTTTCCTAGACTATCAAAATAATAAAAATGAATTTCCTCAAATTTTAGTACGCCACACATGTTTTTTTACTAAAATGCCATTTTCAACTGGAAATACACACTTTGAGCCATAATGGTGGAATCATGTGTGGGTTTGACATGAGAGTAATTCATACCTATTGAAAATGAATTATTAATCATTTCCCCAAATTATCCAGAAAATCTGAGTGCCTTTACTTAGTTTTTATTGAGTGAAACTGTTTTGTATTAAAATTTAAATTTTAAACTCATAATAGACATTTGGAGTCATACATGGGACACTATGCGTCATATTTATGTGTGACTAACCCTTAAAATTCAAAAATGAAATAGGGGTCATTGTCCTAATGTACCAAAATAATATAAATTCATTTTCTCAGTTTTGAGTACACCACTTGGTTTTTTTACAAAATTGTCATTTCAACCAAGAAAGATGCACAATAGATTTTATCTTAAGTGAAAGGTGTTTTGTTCACTCTTAATTAAATTTTCTCAAACAAAATCGTGGTATTTTATTTTATTCTAACTCATTTACCAACAAGTTTATTGTTTTTCACCCATTTATTTTTATCCACCCCCTCCTCGGTCTCCATCTTGGTCATCGCCTTGGCCTCATCCTCCATGTCAATATTCGACTACGAATCTGCCTCCACCACCGTATCCACCTCAGTCTCAGCCTCTGCCTTTGTCTCCACCTCTACCTCTGCAATTTCCTAATAATTTTATTATTTTCATGTCAGCACTTATAACAAAATTGATTTCCTCTATTACTTTTCTCATTAATAAAGTGAATAAAAATAATATATAATCATTGTGAATCTATTGATTAACACCCCCAAATCCTTCTAAGGTCATAATTCAAACTATATCACAAACATTTTAGGTAAGCACCTATTATGGTTATCGACATACATTTTGACAAAAAGTATGTTTCCAAATCGTCTCTAAAAATATTCATTTATTATTTTGAGTAAATCTTTTATCATCATCCTTGATATTACTGAGAAAATATAGAAAAAATATATTATAAAATATATTTAATGAAATTGTAATTAACATAAAAAATTACCTATTGGGGTATGTTGGTCTTTGTATTCTTTTTTATCTCAATCATAAATTATGAAACATAATATCCACAATCTATTGCATTATATTATTTCTAAAACTACATAAATGTCGACAAAAATAAGTAAATATTTTTGAAATGTTTTGATAGTTAAAAATTTATATATATACCTCAATTTATTAACATTTATAGTAATCCACATGATTTATCTTTTTAGACACCGACATCATTTCATGATCGATCCTGTATTTAGCAACCATTCTATCATGAAAATTTTCAAATTATAACACAGAAAAAACATATAATTTGATGTTTATCTATAAAATGTTGGTTGTAGTATATTAAAATTCCTAATGCACAACATGGGTTGTTAGTTGTTTGAAAATACATGCATTGAATCCAAAAAATCAATATTTGGGGTGTCTATGTTGACTACTAGCAGCATCTAGTTCTTCCTAAAGAAATTAAGTAATGAAAATAATTAGAAATATATTTTATGTGATTAGATTATAGATATTTATAATTGAATTGTATGGATCAAAACGACTCTATCATCTAATTATTTTTTTAAATGACTTGAACAAATTTCCTTTTTTTCTATTTAATTTCTTCCTCATTAAAAGAAATTTCTAGCATAAAAATGATACAGGGATTAATTAATCAAAAACATTCTTCACAGAATCTCCACTTAATATAGTTCTATTATAAACACCTGTACAGAATATGAATAAGGATTAACTTTAATAAACATATTTAGCATACCATTTGGATAGACGTATTTTGAAATTGTACCTTTTTTATGTATTTACAACTGATACACCCAACCATTCATTCTTGAGAATATCATTTAGATTCTCAAGAAAAATTCAATCCACCAAAGAATATCGATATATTTATTCTTAATATTTAATGTAAGATATAATTTTACCTTTAAATGTGTTCTCCAAAAGAATTAGTAATGATGATAAATATTTCCCTGGAACTGTTGGGGAGAAGGTAATATTGGAAGGTAATTTTTTCCTTGGTTTATTTACTATATTTTCTTTATTCGACCTTTTGTTTCCCTATAACATTATCTATCTGTAATATCATACCTCACTTCAGACCTTTTATCACGAATTTTTAAATGTTTTTCCTTTAAAAAAATTTGTTAAAGATGTACCTCATGTATCATTATAAGATTATATGACCATGATATGAAATTTCTAATAGCATCTTCAACCATTGTAATATCCAGACTGTTTAGTGAAACATGAAACTGCGCAGGCACCTCATAAGCTACCTCAATCCCCACTATCATGTGATTTTTTAGGAGATGTTGATTGTGTAGATGGTCTACTGGCATATTATACATAGTACCCATCACAACCCGGTGGTATGTGAGTGTTGATAGATAAAAATCACATACAATTGTATCATATATAATTTTAGTAATATAATGTTATCTGAAGTTGTTTGATTCAAATTTATGAGAAAGAGTATTGAAAAAATTTATTACCTCTTATAGGGTATGCAGTTGGTGAAAAAGACTATCCTAAAAGATACTGGGTTCATTTGGTTCATGTGTGGATATTTTCTCCAATTCTAGTTCACTATGATCCTTTATTATACATTGGTCTACCAAACCAGACCGAAAAATAATACCATGATATGAGTCTATTTGTTTATGCACTCATATAATTATATTATATGTTTCTTCATGTGGTTTTATCCTTGTGAGATATGATTCAGGAGAGACTCCAAAGCCCAATCCTCTAACGTGACCATATTGTTCAGGTTGCTTCAAAGCTACCGAAAGTCCCTTTTTTGGTATGGCCATTGTCTATTCTTATTTCTAAACCATATAAAAATATTAGAATATTTATTTTTATGTAATATTGTTATAAATTACATTGAATTTTAATTATGTCATACTTACACATGCTTTAAATACGGCTTTGGTGCCTCCATAAACTAATATAGCATCCTTATTTACATGAGACTCCTTCCATATCACATGACGTAAGATGGAAGTATCTTTATATTTTGATGTATCAATCCGAATATACACTAAGGAACATATGTTGTTTCATATCACATAATTAAAATTTATTGTTGATTTAAAATACATAAAAAAAGTTTCTCTAAAGAAGAATACCCCATCCTTCCTTTGTGATAGGAATATAATGGTTTTGTAGAATGTTTTATAATTTTAGGACTCCTTTGTCGTATCATAAATTTATAATTTTGAATCATGTTGGATAAAAAATGTCAAATAATATATTATCAAACGCAATGCACCTAGAATGATTTATCATTGAAATTTTTTCTAATAAAGTCCATGTTTCCTGCATTATAATGTTTCCATAACAAAGTAGGGGATCATGAATTATTTTCCCCTCAACATCTCTATGATGTAACTTTGTAAAAAGAGTTTACAGTTTGTTATGTGTTTTCTAATAACCATTGATGAAAATTTATTACATCATTCTTCTAAAATAAATAATTTCTATAAGGAAGAATAAAATGTAAATCAATATTTCATAATATAAATATCCAATAAAATTGATAAAGTATACAATAACACTACCATTATATCCTCCCAACAGATTTATTTCATTATAGGTTTGACGCAACACCACGAGTCAATATCAATCAATAAATTAAACCTTGTTGTGACTAGAAGATAGCTAATTATGTTTGACCAACTGGGGTCAATATCTTGGTAGCATTGATTCCAACCAACCTCATATTTTATACTCTGACTTCTTACCTTGAACATTTTTTTAAAAACATTAATGTTGCATCACCCTTGTTTTTTGTAATTTTCTTCATCAACATGTTGTTGATCGCCTAATAATTGAATTATTTCATCATCAATAGTATCTTCTTTCTCAGTATTGGTTACATCATTATGGTCAGAAATCATTGTCTTCATGACTTGACAAAATTTAATTTGTATTCAGTAACAAAAATGCAATGACTTCTTGCATAAAAGTTTATAATTACATGTATCTTTCATGAAAATTGTTACTATTGTGAACGGAGATACAATATATAAATAATAATGTACAAATAACCATCACTAACTTTATTTAATCTGTAGTAAGATGCTTGATTCCGTTATATCTATTGATGATGGTGTTGAGGATACTCATTCCCTCTTTTAAACTAGCCTTCCTCCAATCAGTTTTTGGGAGGTATGTCATCAATGAACTGTGGAACCAAAATTATGGGAGGATGGTTTGTTTGAAGGACAGAGTTCAGACCATCATCACGTGATAGAATAAAATCATGAATCTAAGGATTAAAGTCTTCTAGGAACCTACTCTAATGGAATCACTCAAAAAGTCTCCTTATTTAAAAAGGAATTGGGATACCTCTACTGTAATAGTCTTGATGAAATCAATCTCTCCCAAACTACATTAGGCATAACACCTGTCTACTCAAGGACTCATCACCATTAAAATTTTGATAATTTTTGAATCCATCAAAAGATCCATCCATTAAACACAACCCTTAAAAGGGTGATTTTTTAAATTTATGGTCAGTATTGATCTTTAATTTTTTACTCTTATAAAACTAAAGAATATATTCAATGAAATCATAAATTCATTATTATGATATATTACCATTAAATCCTAGAGGAACCATATATACTTCTCGTCATAAAATGTTATAACACAAAGATAAAAGTATATCTACAATTACCTCTAGGAATATCCAAATTTACGACTAAAAATGATATTATCTATTGTAAAATATAATATTGGAGAGAGGTATCCCTGAAACTCAATCATATTATATGATTAAACATTAATCATATGCCGTTACTAGTATCAAAAATTGTGATATAAGATATCATATTTCTTTTTTCATATTTAACAATTGAGGTGATATTTTATTTGTGCTTTGATCCTCTATTTTCCCCCAAACCATGGATAGAGTCATATTTTATGATATCATAAATTGTATGATAAAACCTAATTCAAATCCATAACTTTTCTATATTCCCTAAAATATGATATATAATATCCATATTTTTATGGGTGAATAAATAAATACTTCATTTCATAATATATGATATTGACATAATAAAATGTGACATTTATTTATTCAAAAATAAAAATAGATTAATACATTATTTCCTTGAAGATCAAGTATCTGATACCACTTATGAGTTTTAGGTTACCATCCTATGATCATTACAGGGATAAAAAACCTAAATAAGGGCCACATTATGTCAAGTATATATGTGAATGGAAAAAAGAAAAAAACACATATGGAGAAATTGTAATATAGAATCTATGGAATATATCTTTAATATTAAATATATTATGTCTAATTTATAACACATGAGTAACTAACTAATTTATCTTTCCTATGAGGAGATTATACTAGCCTTAAATCATATCGATCACTGAATGAGTGCTAGTGACACAACCCAGTGATAAAATATGATCAAAGAATAAGAGTGGTTTGGATATGGAATGAAACATGGGGTTAATTACAATAGAGGGGTTGTATCCCTTTATAGGGAAACTAAATTTAATAATGATTTCCCTGAGCATTGACTATCATCTCAGGGAAATAGATAATTTCATTAATTTAGAGTACTTATTTCATTGGGTGTTTCAATAAATATTTCAATTCATCAATGATGCTACTTATGATTTATAATTAGTGAGAAACCATTTGGGAGAAGAAACCAAATTCTTTCATATAATATCATGTATTTACTACACCACCAAAATCAATGCTGGTCATATGTTTTATCCTATGATTAATGAATTTATAAGATTAATTTTCAATTTATGATTAAAGGTTATTAGTAAATATAATATATATATTTTTTGCATTTTGGACATGGATAACAAATTGCATGACTTATAATAAATGATGATCCAAACCATCAAATGTTTATTTTAATCATATTTTTTATCTCTATGGTTATTCACCAAGTTACGTGACTTTTCAAATTATTTTTTATCCTATGAATTTAATTTCTCTAAATTTTCAAAAGTAAACCATAAATCACATATCATTATTTTTTTGATCAACTATCCAACCATGTATAAATCACTTATATTTAGGAAATAAGTTTTTTAAATGGAGTCGTGTATTTTTATGTACACTTACCTAATGATATATCACCTCTATCAAATCTAGGGAATTTTTTTAAAAACAATTGATCATACCTTTCTCATAAAATAAATTCCACATCACTCTTTGTAACCCACGGTTTCAGTTTAATAATTATCTTGAATTAATTTTAAAAACTGTCAAAATATCAATCACTAAAATATATTTTGGAATGTGAATAATTAATTAAATGTTTTTTTTTGAATTCAATAAAAAATTATTCCTCAAATTGATAAATGTAAATAACCCATTTTATGGTTTAAAATTTTAAATGAGTAACCAAAATCCACAAAAACATGTTTTAATGACATTTACACTTACCTTGGTCCCTATATGTTCATCACCCATAAATTAGGATCACAACATGGTATCCCATAATCTATAAAAACCCTAAGAATTAGGCATTTAGAATCTATAATATAGTATTTAAGATGAATTAAATTTGAGGAGCTTCGTAGATTTTGGAACAATATATTATACAAAAGAAGAGAAAACTGAGGGGGGTGAGATGTCTCCAAGTTAATTTCTAGAGGAGAGTAAAGCATCCATGTGTGTATCTTGGGACAAATGGTGTATAAACTCAATTACATATGAACAGAAAAAATAATGAAATATTACTACATTTATTGTATTTCAGTAGTGGTGAGAAGAGATGTAGGGTTCTTCATATTAAAGGATAGAGAGAAAACATAAAACGTGAACCCAAAACACCAAAAAACAACAGAGGAAGAGTAGAAAATAACACACATTAGATTCTAGACTTCATTTATCTGAGGATAAGCACTCACAATGATCTCTTTTATCAGTGAAAAATTTATAAGCACTAATAAAGTAAATATTTATCACTGCTTTGTAGCACTAATAAATCTTCAACTTTAACAAAGCTTTTTTAGCAAGTATAAAAGTTTAATAATTTTAATTATTTAAAAAAAATTATTATAACTTTATAATTATTTAAATAAATTTATTATAATTTTATCTTCATTTAAATAACCTTTTTATAATTTTACAGTTATTTATATAAATTTATTACAATTTTAGAATTATTTAAATATTTATAACAATTTATATATTATTATATAAATTTATATTTTATTAATAATTATTATTTATTTAGAATTATTAAATATATAGATAATAAAAATTTATAGAAATATTAAATTTTAATTTTAATTTTAAATTTATTTTAATAAGTCTTAATTGATGTATAATCCTAAACACATGCATTTTAAAAATGAGTGAAATTAAATAATTCGAAACGAGTACACTTTAAAAATATTAAAACAATCTATACTTTTTTATAAAATAAATATAAGATATTTTAAAAATATTATTGATATATATATATATATATATATATAGAAGAGGATGAATACATATTGATGTACTAAAACATCGAAAATAAATAAATAAAAATAAATAATAAAAAATGATCAAATTAGAAAATATAAAAAATGAAAGACATTAAAAATGAATAATTTTTTTTTATTTCAGAAAATGGCCAATTAAAAACATAATATATATTAAATGTATCATGTTCTAATGAAATTATAAAATATACTAAAAATTTAACAAATTACATAAATATTATGTGTATGTGTATCAATATGTTGCGTAAATATATTTGTGTCTGAATTTTTTTATAAAAATTCATTAACCTATATATATATATAAACATGAAATAAATGAAACACAAAACATTTGATATAGGTTAAATTAAAAAATCAATGAATATTAACTATGAATAATACATTAACATGTTTTTAATTAACATTTTATATATATTATATTTATTCATTTTGTATATACGTATTTAATATATACTATTTATTAATATTTAAAATATATATATATTTATATTAAATGTATTCATTCATATCAATAATTATTTAATTGATATTATGTTTTATAATTTTTTTAATTTACACATTTTAATTTTGTTTGTTTAATTTTTCATTTTATTCTTGACTGTTATCAGTGCTAAAAAAGTGTTAATAAAAGGAAACTTTTATCCGTGAAAAAATGTCAAAATAAGTGGCACGTTTTATCAATGCTAAAATTAAATCATTGCTAAAGTGATTCCTTTATCAGAGCTTATTTTAGCACCGATAAAGAGGTACTTTATCAGTGAATTTCTCTCGCACTGATAATTGTCCGCACTGTTATAGTTGGGTTTTGTAGTAGTATGTCATGGTTTTTCTTTTTCCTCCAAAACCTAGATTGGAAAAGTTAGTTTTTCTTTAAATTTCATTATATTTTTTATTATATTATATAAATGATGTTGATGTTTGTTTTCACCAAATCCAATAGCCCAGGTCATGGGATCTTAAACACCCAAGGTAACAAACTCAGCAAAGGAAACATAATGCAACACATATAAAAGGCTATTAATTTAATTATACAACCTTAAATGAATTTTATACACATAAAAATATTTCCTTAATTTGTTTCTCATTAAACATGCCTTTAATCGTTAATATTATTAACACACATTTTAAATTCATGTTTTTAATCAATTTAATTAACACAATGAATATCATATTCAATTAAACATGCATACATTAATCAATTTGATTACCATCAAATTATAAAAAACATTAGATGTATTAAACATTAATTTTATTTAATTATTATTAAAATTCCATCAAAATTACTATATTTAAATTATTTAACAATCTCATTAAATAAAAATTCTATTTATAATTATAAACAAACATGATAAAAAATATAAGATATAGGCCACAATATTTATTAAATCAAGAGGTAAAATGTTATCATGATTGAACTATATAATAAAGGATCATAAAACCCAAAACCACTAAATTATTTAATCTGTATTAATATTTTGTAGGTTAATTTCACCACCATGTAAATTTATAAACTATGTCCAATATAAAATTGCACATAATAAAAGGAAAAGAAAATAATCCCATTCTTAATAAGCACTATATATGCATGAGTAGATCCGAATATTGATATAGATATTTGATCACCTTTCCTGTGAGGAAACATGGATCACCCTAGATTAATATCTACTATTTGGGTCCTAAAACCAATATATATGGAATTTAAAGGCCTTTAAAAATCAGGGGTTCCTAGGGTTCAAGAAAAATAGGTGGATAAAAAATGGTTTTGAAGGACATATGGGTTTGTAAAGAAATATATTTTTTATTGACCATGATGTCACCCCTATGACCACACCATGACCTGTGGAAAATTCAAAGGACTAAGGTGTAGTGGAAGGAGACCACACTTTAACCCATTGGTGAAATACACTTCTAATATTATGTCCACCCACCATGGAGTAGACCCAGCATACCAATGGGGGGAGGACTATGTTGTAACACAAATCCTAGAGAATAGAAACCCATTTTAAAATAAGGAGGATACTCCACAAACTAAACCTAATAGAAAAAGAATTCCTAAAAGGGATAAGATCTCTGAACCCCAATGCTCATCGCTACACCAAATCTACACAACCTCTAACAACGTAGCAAACAATTCCAAAATACATAAACCACTCATTCTAGACTGAAACCTCCTCACAATTATGTAACCATGCCAAAAAATGTAATAGCCCGGTTTCTCTGTTTGAGTACCCATTTTACATCACATGTTTACCATGCTGTAGAATCCTAGATTATGGCATATCCCTTTGATCCATTACACAACCATATCTAAAATTACTACCCCCCCCATTTTCTCCATTAACACTTTTAACTTGTTGGAGCCTCCTCTATATGACTCCAACACCTAAAATAAACAAGGTAAAGTTCATCTAAGATCATAAACATAACAATTATATCAATTAGGATATAATTATTACTAAATTACATTTATAATATTAAATTTCATGTTTAGTATATTTTTTATTTAATATGATTATTATAAAATTGCATCTTTGTTATTAATTTATAATATAGAATTGTTTGTATAATGTTTTAATTTTTAGTATAATTAATTTATATTATTGTTAATAAATTACATATTTAGTTTTAAATTTCATGAGTTATATTAATTAATAATATTAAATTTAATGCTTAATAAAAATTTTTGTTTGTTTATTAGAACATTTTGTAATTGTTAGTTCTAGTATTATTAGTAAAAATAATATATAATTTCATATTTAATATTATTAAATTGTATTCCTTAAATTATTAGTTGTACTATTATTATATCTATATAATAAATATTATTTAATAATCATGTTAAGAAATGATGATATCAATCAAAGCATGATTTAATTATTTAATGAACTCATGAATATATAATATTTGTAAAAAGAATAGGTAAATGTGACAATATATGTAACAACACAAAATTTAAGGAAAACGTTTTTAGTTTTATAGAAATAAAATATTTGTTTGAATACTACATGTGGATGAAGGATCTAGCTCAAATTTACCTAGGATTAATAAACATGGGAAATGTTCATTGGATTTTAACTGAATGGTAACTTTCTATACTAGAAATGGGTCTAATTGCACACTTTTTTGATCATCCTGAGTTATATTATTAGGTTTATTCACATTATATTTACTCTACTAGACTCACACTATAGATATTGTTTGATAGAATATCCCCACTTAAAACAAAATCTTAAGATTTTTTAAAATTAGGTTGTGTTAATTTAATCAAATGTGATTGATAACTAAATCATAATTTTGGCACATATTTGTATATATTTATATATTTTAATGGTGAAATAATTAATATTTTACAATGATATAGATATGGAATACCATAATAAGGAATAATAATTGTCAAGGATAGTACAAATTTTGATGAAATTTGGATAAAAATTCAACGATGATTAAAAATAATTTATAACCAAGTAATGTTTTGCAACATATGCATACATCCATAGTATAATTGTATGTTTTGGGATATAGACTGTACAATTATTGATGTTGAGGATTTTAAAAATATATTTTATTTGTTTAATGATCAATACAATGATCAAATTATGGATTTCAATGTCACCATATTAACTGTCAAAGATGTTTCATTAGTGTAAAGTCCTTGTTATGGGACCACTGAATTGTTCCCTAGACCGGTGCACTGCATGATATAATACACCCAAACATCCATATGTAAGAAGATACTAAATATTTTTAAGGTCCTAATACATACAATTGGGATACCATCCTATCGAATTATATTCAATCCCACAATAGAAATAACCCAACAATATGAAACATAATAGACAACATAGTACAAATAATCAATAAATCACAATTCTAAAAAAATTATTTCTGATGTCATACATGTATACATCCATTTATCTCCCTCTAGTAAAACAAAATATACAATATAAACCAAAATAAAATAAAAACATTGAACCTATAATGATCCTCGGGCATCAATGAACCCATCTTAAAAAACCCCTGAGCTACTCTAGCTCGGTCAACTATGAAACCCATTACTAACCTGTAAAACATACATAAGCTCTATAAATATACAAGGGTGTTATATCAAGGTATAATAATTAAATATTAGTGGGTTATAACCATGTTCTCATAGTATACACAATCATATACAATCATTCATAATAAATGTAAATGTTCCATCCCAGTATATTGTGCATCATGTACTAACTAGGCCACTATGACTCCATGAGCATCATGTAATGATGTGCTGACTATACCATATTGAAACATGATCATATCTATGTTATGGATATATTATAATCATTTAATATATATTTTCCATCACTATTTGATTCCAACCCATTCTGTATGACTCAATGTAGGTATTTTTCTAAGAATTCGACCCATAGCTTGAAGTGACAAGTTATGGTCTTATGTCCTAATCCCAAACTCCTTCCCCAAAACTCAAGGTAAGGTCCATCATCTATGTATAACATGAAATTATAAAAAAACCTCTCACTTTATGTGATCCACTTTCTCTACCAATGACTACATAAAGTGATTTTCTCTATGCTAACCCAATCCTACTTAAGGAATGGTTATATTTTATACACATGGGGATTCGATCACAACCAAAATAGTCTAGCCATTACCATCTCCATCATGGAAGATATGGACATAAATAACCCTATATTTTTCATGGAAAATCACTTATATTATTGAGAAAATCATGTAGACACATGAAATAGAAAACATGGCCTCAGACTAGTATAATGCTCACTAACTGATTATAGGACACATGTCATGAATGTTTTGGACCGAGAATTAGTACTAAAGGGGAATTCCTAAGTAAAATTTTTAACATAATTGTTGATTAATTTGAGAGGTTAATTGATGAAAAATTTCATAAACCACTAAATTTAATCAAATAGTATTTTATATGAGAACTCCAAAACCAAATATACAATCATAGAATAATAATTTTATAATTAATTTATGTAATTAATGAATTTTCAAATGATGAATTCTTTCTTTATTGATCAAACTGAATTTTTTTCTACATCGTATTGTCGTTTTTTCATAGGAATATATTTTATATTCCTTATATTAGTTATGTACTTGTGTACGATGAACCTCTAAAAGTCTACTTTGGAATCCCTAATTGATAGTATATAAGATCCGAACACTTCTGTTGCCCTTCCTTGATCTCCATGACAATCTATTCAAATTTGTATTCTCCTTGATCTCTCTAGAATCTATAGGGGTGGTGAAGAGGATATCTCTTGATTATTGAATTAAATTATAGATAGGGGCTCTCTAGTTTATGATAGAGTTCTCCAAAGTCATTGAGTGCAACCAAAACAAATTACTAGTGTTAGAGTTTAGAATAATATAATTGGGTTTAAATTACGCTAGGGTTAGAAAATAATATTTTTACATATTCCATTATAATTTACATAATCCTAGAATAACCCCTTGCATATAATAATGTTATTATTATTTTTAAATTCAAATCCTTGCTAAATCAAATGAATTAATTAAAAAACCTTTCATTATAAAAATTTATAAATTTTATTTCAATAATATTTAATAAATATTATTACTCAAAAAACATTTAAACATGGTCTCCCAATCTTCATGAATATCTCTCAAGACTTGAATTATGCCCATTTATTTAATAAATAAATATCACTTCATTATACAAAATAAAAATAAAAATAATACTATATTCACTAAATAATATATAAGTATTTATTAAATATTCTTATTATAAAATATTTTTTTCATTAACCTGTGATAGAATATATATGATCATATTTACATGAATGGTTTTTCAACCATGTAATAGAATAATATTTATTCAACATTTAAAATGTCTAATAATATTTTTATTATTTAACTGAATTTCTAGATACACATAGCATGTGAACCTCATGGCCCTTGTCTTAGTGGCATTATAAAATGATTCTCAATGTCTATGGTTAGAATTTAATAAAATACCAAAGAACCCATTGAGAAATAATTTAATTTCATGATGAAAAAAACTCATAAAAATTCTTACTATGTTATGTCATCCCTTTATTACAATATTTCTAATCAAGAAGGTTTTGTGTTAATTTCATCAACATTTGTTCTTATTGTCACTTTCTTTGACTTCCCAAAATGAACCAGCACAAGTAAAACCATGGATATGGATTTATTTTGGAAATTTTATTCCTTTAAAATTGATTGATATTCCATCTTCCATTAAATCACATATGTGTAAAATCATTTCTCACATTATTCCAAAATTAAATAATATTCATGACACACCCAATATATCATACCGCTTTATGAACATGTGTTATCATGATTTTCATAATTATATCAATGTATATGTGTAATAATATTTTTTAATAAAAATATTAATGTATAAATATCATTAGACATATCTATAGATATGATCATAAAATAGTACATTTAAATGTCGATTTCCTTCTAGCGGGTTATGTTTTAATAATCTCACACAATTCAAATATCCAATGAAGTGTACTAAGTTAACAACTCACAAATCCCTATGAGTCTCCACCCAAGATGACATATATAATTTTTTTCCCATAAAATGATATCATCTATATATATAACTTTAATTAAAGAATATCATAATAGGATATCCGGGTTCTCATTAAAAAAGGAAAATTCTATGAACTTTTAGTGTAAAATTTATTCTTAAGAAATTATAACATAATGTGTCACATTGAATAATAATAATGATATTATGAGAAATTTAGAAATATTAAAAAAAAATTAAAATAATTAATAATTAATTACATTAAATTTGGTTCGAGGATTCTAACTCTGATAGATTAACATATGGAATAGAGATAACTCTTAATTACCATCAGCTTACTATCTCTCAAATGACACACATGATTCTTATGAGACAATGATTTTTTCACGGGGTCAATAAAATTTTCTTCTTTAGAAAATATCATCAATATAAATTCACCATTCTATGAAAAATAAACTCTTTGGTGATAATTATATATTCTCATACTTTTCCTTTGGTGTTTCCTTGGCTCATTTTTAAGAGGAACTACTACAATATTATCATAACAAAATTTGATATAGTCTTTATTACTAGGAACCAAAAAAAAATCACTTAAAAACTATTACATGTACAAAAACATTTGATGGTTGTGTCAAACTAGTTTTTATACTTATACTCTACTATAAAATTTTCCAATACTTGTTAATTTAAAATATTCTATCACCATGATCATTCGTTGAGACTGAAAACAAATGGTAAATGTGAAATCAATTCATTTTGTTCTATTTTAAAATTTACATTAGTATAACCATTAATGACTATATCATAATATCTTATATACATAGGAACATATCTTTAGTTATTCTATGATTCATAACTATTTCTTTAATATTAGTCCAATATTGTTCACCGGGTTCAAATTGATATATTCCTACCATACATTTGAAATAGACAACATCAATCCTAGTTTATAACATGGAATTCGTAAATGATTATACCGAAGAAGTGTATGATATCCTAATAATTCACTCTTTTTCCTCTCATGTAAGAGGGAAGATTTTCTTAAAAAGATAAATACCATGTGACACTAGAACTAATCCACTCATGGATTCTTCTATACGAAGTATTTCTAGTATTTGGTCAATGATTTTACATTGAATTATTACAAGCATCCTCTTGGATCAATCATGAGTGATCTTGATCCTTATAATATATGATTCTTCACACAATTACTCCATCAAGAATAAAATATTCAACAATTCCTTTACTGACTTTAATACTGTAACATCATTTTTCAATAAGTAAGATGTCATTGATATATAATAATATGATAATTATCACATTTGAACTAAACCGTTTATAAAAATAATTAACAAATTAGTTTTCAATGAAAAAAAATTATTTTATGACTTCACTAAACAAAATATTATATAACATGGTTGCATACATCAATCCATAAATGTATATCTATAACATGCAGACTTTTTGGCCTTACTTGGAGTCACAACCCATTTTGGTTGTGTCATATTTACATCTTCCTGAAGTTTCCCATTATGGAATGTTGTTTTGACATCAAAATATGAAATTTCATAGTCATGATAAGATAATATAGCATGTAAAATCTAGATGGATTTAAACAAGTAAACTAGATAAACAGTTTAATATTAGTAAATTCGTTAATGTTGTTTAAACCATTTAGTTACTAGAAATTATTTATAGGTACTTAATAAAACATCAATATCCATTTTTTCATTAATTTCATTTTTCACCCAAGATAATCTATATCCACTATAGAATTAACCATAACCCATATGTGGTTTTGGTAAAGGTATTTCATCTCATAATTCATGTACAGTTTTTATATTATATCTTTTTTTCTCTATATTTCCCCTTTATTGAGAGGTGGTTTTTTATTTTCAAAAAATTAATGATTTACTATCTTTGGTGACTGGAAAAAAATATATTTAAAGTTATATAAACTGTTTGGTGTCCCAAAGAAGTACATATTTATTTTAGGAATAACTTCTCTTATAAGGACCTATATAATCTATTCATATTACAAATCTGGTATATTTTGAACATCAACCTAATAAAAATAAATCTTTCTCCAACTATCATTATTTTGGATGTTCTCCATCTCAATAATTATTTCTTTTATTTCTATAATCACTTTCTTATATATAGGGATTTATAAAGAGTGACCCATTATTTTTGTAGATACCCTATAAAGATATAATTCATAGCATATGGTGAAATTTTATTTCATCATATAGACCTAAAAAGCACGTCACATACTTATAGATGAGATTGTAATAACATGGATTTCGTTCTATACATTAACACAAAAAATTCCATTTAACACTTTAGTAGGTACTCAGTTTAGAATGCCTTCTAAAACATATATTGTGTATCCTTAAGAGTATAAAGTAATATCTACAAGACTCCTCATAAACCATAACATGTTAAGAAATGTATGGTTCCACCTTTAACTAACACCACTCAACCATGAAATATAATGTTGAGTTAGTTATGATAGAATCAAAAACTAAATTAGAAAGTGGATAAACTCTTGGTTAATATATTCACCAAATTAATGCGAGACAATATAATTTATATTATTTCTAGGTTTATTCTCTAATTCATTATGGAATTCTATAAATTTTTCCGAGGAATCAGAATTATACCTAATCAACAATATATAACCATATCAAATAAAATATTTATTAAAATATATTAATTAAGAATATCCACCTGTATATTCTACTGGATATAGTTTGAACACATCAGTCTATAACAATCCAAGAATGTCTATGTCCCTTTTACCATGGGAACTGAATTGTGGTTTTTTAAATTTTACTTATAGAAAATAATGACATATTTCAAGTGGTTTTCATTCAAAAGAGTCTAAATAATCATATTGGTAGATAATTATAAAATTTTAATCATTTATGTGACCAAGAAAATGATTCCATATTTTGGTATTGAATGATTAACCAGAACCCAATTCATTATCTATTTATAATATGTGGTTTTTTAAATTTAATACAAAAAGATCATTATTTTTTTTGTTTCATACCATAATAAATGTTGTCTATATAAAATCATCTTTATTTTATTCCAAAAAATGATTATAAAACAATACATGTCTCAGAAATAATTATAGATAATGTTCATAGTAACACATGTTAAAAAATAATAGTTCATTAAAAGTAAAATAATCCTTATTTGGAATGTAAGTTTGTAGTCTTCTATATATTGACTATGAGTCATGCTCCATTAACTTCTAAAATATCAACCTCTCATTGAAAACTCATTAAGAATCTACTTTGTTATTTTATTTAGATATATACATAAGTAACAAAAGTTGTATATAATACCCAATGTGTTCAACTATAGAGATTTTACTTGATAATTAATGCACCTTTATCATCACCCTACTTTTGGGGGTAGATCTTTTTCAATTGAGAAAAATTTCCACATGAAAAATATAATTCTACCTTTTCATTTGCTCGCCATTAACTATTATTATTCCTGGAAGGAAGGTGTTCAGTTCCTTTTACTTAGATTGATTCTGGGTCTCATTTTCCTTATGTTTCAATTTCTAACTCCCCATAACTATTATTGGGTTATAATGTACCATGTCATCTTAAACATGGTGAATGAGAGTTTGAATTTTTAAAATAGGCCTCTCATTATTTTTCATATTATAATTCAAAATAAAATAAGATGATGCTTTATGAAGTGAATAAAAGATGAGGTCCATGTGTAGCTCATTACAGATATTAATGTCCATGATTTCCAAGATCTATATGTATCTAATAATTTTTTCTGTATGAGGCCAATATAGCATCTACTCTCAAAGAATTAATGTGAATAGTGAATTAGAGATCTCTTATCTCTCTTATCTCAACATCTCTTGATATTGATCATGAATGTGAGAAATCATTCCATACACATTCATATCCTCATTTTACCATCAAATCTCATTGGACATGGATTATAATGTGAAACATTTTACATATTTGGCATTATCCAATTATTTCCCTTAAAATGATCATTCTCACACCAGCCATTTGAATATTTTCTTTAGAAATGGGATTTTCGAGCACATATAATATATTTTCTTGGAATGGAATAATTTCCATGTTTTTTTTCCATACATGGAAAATTGTTAAAGTGATAATGTTATTCTTATCAAGAATAGATTAAAGTTATAGGTTTTAATTCTTGTGAAATTTCATTTCTAAAATTACTAAGACAATAATTATATTACATATCCAACTTATAAAATTTGATAATTAATATTAAATAATTTAATCTCCAAATATTTTATAAAAACCTAATATAACTAACTATTTGTTTCATAATATCCAGTTTTAGGGATATTTTTTTGGAAAGGACCCACATTCCCTTTTTCATTACCCATGTAGTGGTTTTTGAATCTATTTGATGGTTTTTAGTTTTCTATTAGTAGATAAATTCATTAAATAAAAACACCTTGATCTATTTAGTGAACTCCCCAATCCTGAATTCTATAATTTTGATTTCATCATCACTTTTCCAACATGTACCACTATGTCTCCAAGAGCTGATCAACCATTAATGTGAAATAGGTAAGTTATCCCATAAATCCAGATGTACATTCCCCAATAATTGAAAGAACCCCAATAGAGGTCATTAAATCACTTTAGACAACGGTTTTATTCCTACCCAATTATGGGAATTCTAAAACTATATAATATATATAAATGGGGGATTATAAAATTTATGCATAAATGAACCATTTTATACTAATTAGATTATTAAAATACTCGTTGAATTTATTGAGGTTATTAAATAAGTTTAAGATAATATTTATGAATAATCAATTTTATTTTCGTTCTATCTAGAATTATTGTTAATTCATGATTTCATATGATCATAAATAATCATACATATTGAATTTAATTGTGAAACATTATAAGAAAAGTGGTATTGTCATGTTTTTTCAATTTTTTAGTTTATCCAGCTGATGACAAACTGACTGTAGACCTAGGGGGAAAAGAACCTGAACCATGACATGGTCCATGTTGCAAATTTCCTTATATTCACCCATGTATCTATTGGATCCGTTTCAATTTGTATCTAAACAAGATCTAACTCGGCCTTCCTTTGAGCACCAAACTCACATATAGATGAGGGGAACCATAGGATTGTTTCAGAGGGATTACATAAATGAAATAGTGGGCACACATGACCTTATATAATTAGAAGAGGGAAGAGGTGCATATAATATATTTAATTTAATTATAAATTAAAAGGTAAAAAATAAAATACAAATTTTTGTTCAATGTTAATGATAATCCACATACATGTAACAAATTATAAGTTTAATAAAAAAAATTCAATCAAAATAATCATTATTTTAGATAAATCAAGTTCAAATCAATTAATTAACTTCTTTAATTAATATATTATTTTATATTAATTTCCCTAAAAATTTTCATGACAATCTCAACCGTTACAATTTTTTAAAAATTAAAATACTGTATTTGAGATATATTATATAAAAAATATGTACATTATAAGAAACACTGTGAGTACTCATCTGAAATAACTAGAGCATATGATATTCATATACTGTATACTCATGTGACATGAAGCATACAAATATTTTCACTCAATTCATGGCATATACTATAAATTGATTGACATGCCCGAAACATGTTATTTATCTAGCGTGTTATGTCTTAATATTCTTGTAGTAATCACTGTATCACAACTCGTAGTGAAAATGTTGTTCAAAATATTATACATAAATTAATTAAATATTATATATATATAACCCATCTCAAGGTGTGTATGAGTCAAATAAATGACATGTGTAACACATGTTTATAATATTTATGTACTATTATAATTTTTTTCATAATTTGGTAATATACATGGCATTTACTATCTATCTATACATCATATATGTTAATTTTCTTACTATCTCCAAATCATGTATAACGACTTTATGTGTTAGTCTTCCACATAAATTAATGGAATAAATTGTGTGTGCATGGGATACAAGTCATTAGGTCTCTGAGTTACATATTTACCAATCACACATACTATGTGAAAACACTCTGCTCATCTATATCTAGTAGAATTAACATCGTGTTTTCAAGATACACTCTATGATGTATTAAATTCAAAATATCATGGATAAATTAACATACTATGAATTAATTTTTTTATATTTCTTGTTGAATTAAACATGGGTGAATGGTGTGTAAATTCATGATACACATCGTGTGCTCATATGTTATCTAGCCACAATCCGTGGCACTATAAGTTGAGTTATACAAATTTAATTAATTAATAATTAGTTATTTAATTGAATATATATGTGAGAAAAAATAGGAATAACTAAATATATCAGAAAAAATTGGGATGTAATGATTAATCCAAAAATAAATCAATGATATTTAAATAATTATAAATCATCATGTGATCCCATTGTTACCACTTAATGGTTCCAGGCATAACAGAAGCACCAGTGGGGGATTCCCAACTCCTATTTTAATCATAATCGATGAATAATATGAGATTTACATAAATAATAACCACATTAATAGTGGAATTGAATCCAATATTTACTAACATGAGAATCATTGAAAAAAAATATTTGCTCATGAAAAAATAAATTTAAAATTGTTTTAAGAAATTAAAGATTACCCGTGCAATGGAATAATTATTTGATCACGAACATGACAAAGTTACTACATAATAGTGTAATTTTATCATCTTAATTAAATATATAATCCTTGTAATCATGATCTACTTGAATACCATAAACCTATAACATCACTTTAGTAATCATTTAGCTTATATCTTATATAATGCTAACATTTTCGTCATTCATCCATGATCTCTAGGAGAATCACTTCTATGAAGGTTTTTCATTAATCTGTCTGAAATGGAGAGGGGTGGTGGTGGAGGATCACTATTAGTTCTGGATATCATTCTAGTAAAGGTTCTATCTATGTCTGTATTGAATTATTTAGATTCATTGAGCATAACCAAGTCAAATGGCTTCAATTTGGGTTAAAAATAATATAATTTCCATTAAATATTTCGAGTTTCGAAAAATAGTAAATGCACATGCACCCTTTTTATTTTTTTAATCCCCATAGAGCCCAATGTCGATAATGATAACAATATTATTATTATTTCAACAAATCCACAAACATATGAAATTATTTATTTCTTGAATAAATTAGTTATAAATTATTCAAATAATATGTAATATATATTATCTCATCATACATTCCAAATATTTCCTCTACTCCTCAACAATATTTATTATGACTCGAATAGTGACTATGTATTTAATATGTAAATACAATTTCAATATTCCCAATAAAGTGAATTAATATTACATTCACTAAATAGAAAATAAATATTATTTTAATGTTATACGCAAAAAATATTTTATAGACTAACTAGAGACAAAATATATGTGATCATTAAAAAATGAATTTTAAAATATATATTAGAATAATATTTATTCTACATGTTAAATAATAAATAACAAAAAATATTATTATGTTGAGGCTCTAGATACACTTAGTGTATGACACTCTAGGCCTCTTTCAAAGTAAAATTAGGTGTTTCCATCCAAATTTCAAGGATAGCATCTAAAAACACATGAAAGCAGCAATAGTGAATAGATATAATATATTAATGACATATAACCTCATAAGATCTCTTAAATTGTAAATAATCCATTTGTAGTTATATATCTAATCGAGCAACTTTCATACTGGTATTATCAATATGTGCTATTGATGTCTCAGTAATTGAATTTCTAGAAATGAACGTACCGATAGAACCAAAAAGGGAGGATTTATTTAGGCTATTTTCCCCCATAAAAGGGAATAAAATATCATCTTAAATTAATGAATAACTTTGAAAAATACTTTCTTTTATTTTACATTAATTAAATATGACTCATGATGGACACAAAAAATCCTACCTCACCATGAACATTATTTTTCATAGATTTCATAAATACATTAATGTAAGTGACTGATAATATAAATTAATAAGAATCTATATGTACAAGGATCAATAAAAACGTTTGAAGATAATAACATACAATGATGTATAAAAATACATATATCATATTGGTGGTTTGTGTCCACATAATCTATTACACTAGAAATCACCAATGCTGTACACAATGGAAATGTAACTAACTATTATATGAGTCTCCTTCTCTGATATCCTATCTCATTTCCTCATAAAATTATATTATCTTACTATAGAACATATATTTAAAAATGTTATCAGGGAACTTATTAGTTCTCATCAGATCAGGAAACTATAATATCTCAATCATTTTTATATTTCTATCAAGCTTGTTTTCATGAACACCTGTGTCCTCATTTTGGTATATTTTGTTTGGGGTACACATTGGGGAATTTTGGTCAAATTTTATATTTTTGGATGTGTATTAGGGAATTTTACAATTTTTATAGGGTATTAAAAAACCATTAACCTTTCCCAATTAATTCATGAAACCCCAAACAAAGGTGAATTTCACTGTTGGTGCACAATTAGGGTGCACGCTTTGGAAAACAATGTGACCACAAGAATAAAACATTAACTGCATAAATTAATCCTCTAAAAAATATTTTTAAAATCATAAATTCTCATATAAAAATATGGATTCAACCAACTAGATCCTAACAAATTTCCTTAAATTTTGGATCCTCCTAGTTGAAATCTAATGCTCTAAACTTCATTATTGATTTATCGAAGTTCACATTAAAGGATATGCACCTCTACCGGTATATAATTTTTTACCATTTTGATTATAATCTTTCTTGTACCTCTTTGAAAAAAATTGTAATGTTTTATTTCTTAATGGAATTTTTTATATCTTGATTTTTATTATTGTTTTTCTAATTTATATTGATTCTAGGATTAATTTATAGATATCATTATTCATTCTCTTCTTGATCATTTCACATCCATTGGTGGATTCTATTGTCAAAGGATAATCAATGATATTGAAGTTGGGGGACTAAATTTAAAGTCATAGTATTGATATAAATTATGTGTATGGAATTGTGAAATAGAAAATTACATGTTTGTTTATCATATCTTTGACTGGATTAATTAATTGGGTAATTATTTAATGGACTTAAGTGATTGTGAAATTGATTGGTTAATGGAGTTATGAAACTTTTCAATTAAATTTATTGTGCAGTTAGTTAGCCTATGGGTTATATGACTATTGATAATTGGGATTGAATTGTAGTTTGTATCAACTGTGTAGGGTTAATAGAATATATGTATAATTATTGATGAATGGATTAATTGGGAATTTTATTATTACTCTATGTGATTAATGTGTGTAACCTTGTTTGTTTTAATTGTTGAAATGGTATACCAAAATTTGAAATGTTGGTAAGAGGGTTAATAATGACTAACATTGATAAATTTGAAATTTTTGAAATGTATGATTTTTTATAAACAGGTTGTGGGACATAGATTGATTTTTCAAATACCCACAGGGATCTAGAAATTCTTTTCTAGACCAAAATACATACATTTGTTAATGAGTTTGGGACATGGTATGAATCGTCAAAATCCCACATGTTATTCATCGAAAAACATTTTTTCAGGCATGGATTGATGCTTCAAATACCCATGGGGTCTTAGACATGGTTTTCTAGGCCCAAAATGTTAGCATTGGATTATGTTTTCAAGTGAATGTGTTACTAAATTCAAAATGAAACAATAAAAGGAAACCCATGTGTTATATGATATATGATATCTATTGGAGATGGTTCAGACTCTATCATGGGATGAATTTGGTATTTTTGGTATGGGTGTCATCATTAACATAGGTAAATTATGTGGTCAAATAATTAAAAGATGATAATCTAAACTACTTATTATATAAATTTTATCATTTTATTTATAAACCTAAATACACATTTTTGGACTAGATATTTTTTTAGTGGTCATTGGTGGTGGCCTACATATTTATTCTCACACCCAACGTAATCTCCCTAATAACTAGCTAATTAGACATCATTTTTGTATGACATGATAAGGGAAAGAGCCCTATGTTAGATGTATGAGATGGTATGGATCATGGATGAGGTATAAAGACATGTTATCAAGACCATATTGGGGTTATTTCATTGTATTTATTTTTGGGTTTTCATTTTGACACTTGAAACTTATATGACATGACATATCTACTGATTTTTTTAGTTATTGTATCGAAATTGTTCATAATGCAAAATTGTTATTATTTTGGTTATGGTTATTATCTTTTGGGTATATTTATCTTATTTCCTTTTTTTCTTCTTTGATAAATAGAGTTTATTATCCCAATGTTTTATATTCAACCCTCACTAATTTTTTGGAAGACTCTGGAACACTAGGAGGTGCACTTACAGTCATTTGACCGACCAACTTGGGACACTAGTGCATGGGATCCACGGAAGGACATCACAAAGTGGTTTCAAAGTAATTTTTTTATTTTTAATTTATCTTACTATTTAAGAAAGGTATAAAAGAGAATATGATGAATCGTTCCTTGGTAAATTGATCATTCATGGGAGTAGTTAACCCATGTTAGGGGGTAAAATCAGTGGACCTAGGGTAGGATTGTTGTTTTTTATGTGTGTTGTTATTGATGGATTTTATTTCAACTCGAGTGATGTAAATTTTGTGTGATGTGATTAGTGTTTCATATATTTTATTAGATTTTAGTCATTTCCATTATTTTAATGAGAGTAGGGTTTGTATGCATCATTCTAGGAACTCAAGATTATTATGGGACAAACATAATTTTAGGCATGTATGGGGAACAAGGTTTTTGGTAAGTAGTTAAATGAAATGATAATATTATTTTTCTATGGTTTAAATGAAAAATTTATATAATATGAAAGTGTAAATTGTAAATTATTAATGTTGTGATAAATTGAAATGGAAACATGGTCTATGATAAAAAATATTACTAATTAAAATGACTTTACCCATATTTTACCCCGACCAATTTGAGGGATTGTAAAGGGTGGTGATGAAAACTAAGTGTTGACTATGTGGTGGGTTTTGAGGGAATTAATGGAAATTGTATATTTTGAATCCCCTTATGTAATTGGGATACTATTGTCAAATGTGACATGAGAATTTTACTTTTAATGAAGAGATATTCCTCCATGATGGTTCTTGTTGAGGGGACTACAAAATTAAATGGTTAGAAATGATCTAATATTAGTGGAACCTAAGGCTCTGATAGTTTTAGATAAAGGGGAATGAGAGAAGTTAAGTAAGAAATTCTCACTCTTTATGATTTTTTCGGAAAGGTTCCCACTGTGGGTTGTGAAAGGTATGTTTATCTTAACAAGGGTATTCTAGTTGAAGCACCCTCTAACATTCACCAGAGAGGGTGGAGCTGAGGTATTTGAGTTCTGTAATGAGTCTATCCAAATGATTCTTGACCATATGAAGAATCCTAATAAAATGAGATTCAAAATGGATTATTATATGTTATGTGGTAAAATGAATAATTGGTGGGATATATAGAATCAGGATGGATATCTAGAGAATATGGAGTGGTAGGACTCATGAGAGATGTTTTTGGGGAAATTTTACCCTGAGATTATTTGTTTGGAGAGGTTATAAGATTTTATGAGGATAATATAGGGGATTATGTGTGTGATGGACTGTGTTGGTCACTTTATTGATTTTTAGCACATTGAACTAGTGTTTGCAGGGGATAATGATACTATTAAAAATTTATTCGAGGATGGGGTTAAATGTGATATTAAATCCAATATTAAAATGTTCAAGAGAATAAACATGTCATAGTTAGTATATCAGTCTCTCATATATAATGTGAACTTGATGGAGTCTTATAGTGTAGGTCATGTAGTTTCTATTTGACAACTAGGAGGTACATATTTTTGGAGTATGAAGCATCTCTATGAGAATGTGTAGTAGAGTAGTGGAAATCTGAGTGGCCAATGGGATGATGCATTTCCTCAAGAACATACTAAGTGACCTTCCACTAGTACTCTTGGAAAAGCCACGTTTGTAGACATTATTCTTGTCCACCTATAATGTGTCGAGCTTTAGGAAGGATGAGACATCTATAGTAGTTTTTTAGGAACCCTTGGAATATGGGTTGTGACGAAGAATTTATGAAGAACCAATGTAAAAGAAGGTGGTCCTATACATCATATTAGTCTAGAAGTTTTAATTCTATTATCAGTGGAGGTCGAGGTAGTGGAAAAGTTGCTTTTGGGAAAGAGTGCACATATCAACAAAGTGGTGTATCTCAGCTAGCTCAGCCTAAATCATAGAAAATACGGTCAATACAGTTGCTTATAGTTCATTCTACACTTCTTGACTGTGAGGTTGGACCATCAATAATTAGATGTAATATTATTATAGCTTCTATGCTATGTAGTTTCTTATTTCAAATATGTAAATCTCATTCTTTTATATCAACACAATCTATGAAGGGGTTGAGTCTAACCATGTAGTATGTTAGTAGGGTTATGAAGATAGATACACCGTTGAGATTATGTTCAAGAGACATTTGTTTATGAAATGGGTGTTCTCTCATGATTAGGAAGTACTGTTTACTTTGGGATCTATACATTCTTGATATTTTATTCTTTAAATTGATTTTGGGTATGGTCTAGTTAGTACCATACCACGCAGACATTGATTTATACTCCATGATAGTGACATTTAATTCTCATGTGGTTGACAATCATGTTCATCATGTAGAGTGGGATATCATGGCTAACCATTCAGGTCCAGTTCATCAACAACCATGGGAGCTCACTACACATTTTTCTAGTCTACTTGGTAAAGATGAGGGTATAAATGTGATGTCGTTCCTCCCATAGTGGACTAGTATTAGGATGTGATTCCTGAATAATTCTTAGGGATTACACCTGAGAGAGATGTGAAATTTAAAATTCATATCATGCCGAGGGATGAGCTTGTTTCTATTCCACACTATATAATGACACCAATAGTGCTTCATGATTTAAAGACTCAACTTGAGGTTTTTATGGTTAAAGGGTTTATCCATCCAGGTACTTCGCACATGGATTCTCCATTATTTTTTATGATGGATGATGGGACTTTATGATTATGGGTTGATTAAAAAATGAACTAAATGATAGTGTGGAACCAATATCCTCTTCTATATACTGATTATCTCTTTGAAAAGTTGAGAGGATCTTGTTCATTTTCCATGAATGGCTTGAGAACAGGGTATCATTAGTTGATTTTTCGACCATATTATATACGAAGGTATACTTTGAGAAGCATGTATGGACTTTATGTGTCTTTTTATGATATTGGAGTTGAAAAATGATCATTATATGTTTATAAGACTCGATGATCTGATTCTTCCACCAATACTTGGATCAGTTTGTGGTAGTGTTTGAGTATGTCATCTTGGTGTACTCCAAGACTGATGACAATCATGCCCAACATCTTGAAATAGTCCTAAGATTAATGATATAGCATAATATATATGAAAATCTTTTATTTTCTAATTATCGATTCGTAACATAAACTTCTTGGGTTACATAATAATGGGGGAAGGTGTGTCAGTGAACCTAGAGAATGTATATGTAGTGGTTTCATGGGAGAATCCAAAGAATAATTTTTATATCCATAGTTTTTTGTGATTAGTAGGCTTTTATCATATGTTATTACTAGAATTTTCTAACTTGGAATCACTGCATTCATTCCTAAATAAAAAGGGAATAAATTTTTAATGGTCAGGAGAATGTTTGAATGCCTTCACGAAGATGACGAATCATTTGACTACTACATTGATCTTGATCCTACCAAAGCCAGGAGAATAGTATTCTGTGTTTTTTTATGATTGTAGAATTAGATGTAGATCAATTTAGATCAATGATAATCAAGTTGTGATTTATGGGTCATGATTGTTGAGGAAACATGGATGGAAATATCCTAGACATGACCATAAGTTTGCAGAAGTTATTTATGCATTGTATATTTGGTGGCATTAAATGTTGGTTGAAAATTTTATTATATATACTAATCATAAGAGATTTAATTATATCACATAATAATGATATTTTAATATATGAGTGGTATAGTGGGTTGATTATATGTATTCTTTTTATTTTTCCCTATCATTTATGTCTGTGAAGGGAAATGATGTAATTGATTATTTGTGTAGGAAGACACAAACTCAAGATGTTCCAAATTACAGATTTGAATGAAAGATGATGACTCTGATGGTTAATATGAATGTTTTTGTTTATGGGGGAAAAGAGAAGATGACTCTAATATCAATGTCCATAGATTCTACAATTTTGATCTAGATTAGAGATAATAAATATCCCGATCTGGAGGGTTTGGCCTCTTTGTAAAGCCTTGAATGTGGGGAGGCACCTTCTGATTGTACCATATATGAAGATTATATCATCTATGTTATAAATTATGTTTTTGTGCCTACATGTATGATCTAGGAGATGTTTTTTGATTTTCATTCATTGATGTGGGATGTGTATCCAGGTTTGACCAAAATGTTTTGATACCATTGTTGACAATATTGGTGGATGAGCTTGAAAATTTTTACTTCATGGTTTGTAACACAATTCCACACCTATCATTAGGTGAAGGTTGTGTATTAATTACCTAGTAGATTAATACATCCATTTCCCATTACATAATGGAAATGTGATGATGTTTCCATGTATTTTAAGGTGTATCTCTCGATGAACCCTCAAAAGAAATATTTTTTTCTGGTTTTTGTAGAAAAAATATAGCACATTTCTGGACATTATGGGAGACTTTATTAGTGGATCAGTTGGGAGAATTGTATGTTTTAGAAGTAGTCCATCTGTTTGGGGATCCATGGACCATAGTTTTATAAATTGAATCATTCTTTTCTTTTCACTAATGGAAGGGCTTACAGAGGGTGATTGGAACATAGGTATTACTATGTACAATATTCCACCAACTGGAAGATGGGTAGATGTAACCTAATATAATGGTTTTTGAGGATATTCTATGAGATTATTTTTCTTAAATTCGGTGGGTAATGGTTGAATCAATAATAAATCATTTATTTAGCTTAAAAACATTTATCATGTGACTACATATATTATTGAAAATGAGGAACTTTATGGTAGGTGATTAAGACCTCCTCTAAGCTGGATGGATGTTGGTGTGTTAGAGTAGCTGGAAATGAGTCTCATACAAGAGATTTCAGAACAGATTCATCTAATTCAAAATCATATGTTTATGGCTCAGAGTAGAAAAAAGGTTTATACTTATATACATTTATGAACCCTTTATTTTAACTAGGGTGATTGTGTGTTTCTTTATGTGTCACCTACATTGGGTCACTGTATGATTCAATGGATGGGAATGTTGGTTCCTATATTTGTTAGAGAATTTTTGGTTGTAGATATAATATTGTCAGTGGCATACTAAATTAAACTTCTAATGATCATTCGAAGGAATTTATAAATTTGTACATAATTAATTTATGATTAGATTTAAGTTAACACACCTCTCCATGTTAGTAATTTCTTTCTATTTTTATTCCACTCTCTCCCATCTATCGTTACGGATAGAGAGTAATTTTTTTCCTTGTTGGAAATGGTTTAGATCAAGGTTTTGAGAGTTTTTTCTATTTTATCTTGATTCTAATATTTGGCTCTAGATATCATTATCCATCATGTACATGATCTTTAATCTTCAATCGAGATATTCCATTGGCCAATTCCCAACAATGATCTTATATTAGGTGATATAATTTGAAAAAATCTTAATATTTATATTAATCATTTTTACGGAATTGTGAATTATCAATTTCCATGTTTTGTGATCATATCTAGAATTTAATAAATTAAATGTTAAATCAAATAATGACATGATGTGATCATGAAATTAATTTGTTAATGGGGTTATGAAATGGGTAAATTAAATTTACTGTTTAATTGGTTAATTTATGGGTTATATAATTTTTCATAATTGGGATATAATTGTAGCATTTCTTCTCCATCTATGGTTAATAAATTATCTAGATAATTATTGATAAATGTGTTAATTGTGAATTTTCATATTACTCCCTATCATTAATGAGTTAAAAAATGTTTTTATGATAATAAAAAAGGTTTTGAATAATGTGAAATGATGATAAAAGGGTTGGTGGTGATTATCATTGATAAATTTGATATATATGAAATGTTTTTTTAAAAAAAATTGGTTGTGGGAAACAAAATGATGCTTAAAATACACATGGGGTGCAATACATGGTGTTCTAGACCCAAATACTTGCATGTGATAATGAGAATGTGACACAGACTAAAACATTAAAATCCAACGTGTGATTGATTGATAAATGAGTTTTGGTAATAGATTATTTCATCAAATTACCACGGGATCACCTCCATGACATTCATGGCCCAAAATGCTTACTTTGGAATATGGTTCCATTTATCCATGATATTTGAATTTAAATTAATTGAAAATTTGAAACCCATGAGTTATGTGATATGTGATAACCCTTTGGGAATGGTTTGGACACTAACATATGCTGAAGAAGTTATTTTTTTTAGTTTGTATTGTGAACTCGAGTAATTTATGTGGTTAAATAAAGAATAATTGAAATTTTAAGATGCATATTCCATCACATGTATTTTATTCTTTATACAACTGTACACACAATTACTAACTCAAGGTTGTTTTAGATATTATTTGTGGGGTCCTATGACATTTTACTAACACCCTACCTGGGATGCCAAATCTGTATAAGAATAGACTTCATGTTTGCTGGATAGGATAAGGGAAAGATCCCTATGTTTGATAGATATGTATGGATAGATCATGGATGATGGAAACATAACATCTATTAGTACCCTCTTGGGGAGTTATGTGTGTCCTTATTTTGTGTTTTTATTTTTAAACATGACACTTATATTGAATAACATATCTAATACTTTGGTTTTGGTTATTATATCATGTTTGGTTATCATGTAATACTGGTATTATTCTACTTATGGTTATTATCATTTTCTATTCATTATTTATTTTCATTATTGATCTAAATTTATAATTATGTAATCCCCCCCCCATGTTATTTATTAAACCCTCACTGGAATTTTTCTAACTCTGGTGTATGGGGAGGCACTCTTTTGTTTCTGTGGCCAACTGCCTTTGGGAACCGATGCGTGACACCCTGGTCTGGAATTCACAAGAACTTAATTAACATTTTAGTGTGATAGGTTATATTAGGACTCTATAATTTACTATTTCACATATAAGGATAACAATAATTTGAATAATTATTATTAATATTGAAAACAATTAATACATGAAGTCATAAAGTACAGAAAAATGTCTCTAGGTAAGTAACTCTAATAGGCCACTCATACAAAAAACATCACCCAAGCACATATCGTCTTATCATCTAGGCTTCCACTAGGTCACTTAGATTCATCATAGTCTATTTTCAACAATACCATATTTCTCACATCACCCATCAATGACACTAATTCTCACAAGATCCTCTAACAAATTCCTCATTTTTGGGTCCCGCCTTATCAAAATCCCACATCACACTCGGTCCATCTGTCCAGTGACTACCCAAGGTATCATTCTCTAAATAACTTGGATACATGATTATATGTCTTTAAAAACACCCATGATCTTCCCAAGGATACCACCTTTCATCTCATAAGATAGATTTCTTATCAAATATCTTAGAGGAATCCCCACTCTATCACACCCTATTTAATTTGGATGGACCCATCCCCATCATGATTTTCATTAATACACAATCCATATTTAGGATGGTGTCACTCACTAGGCATAATATAAAATATCATCTAACCAATCCTTGTAATCATAAACCTCTAATTCTTACCCCACTTGTATATGTAAATGTTAGGACTAATAGGGGCCTATATACCCTGAGAGGGGGGGGGGGGTGAATCAGGGTATGGATATTCTTTTTCAAAGTTCTTTCTGCCCCACTGGATCTTGACCTCTTTGTTACAAGGGTCAATTTGTTTGCACTTGTGTGGTTACTGTGATCTGTGTGGTTACTGTGATCACTTGTCTCCTTTACCTGATGATGATGCTTTGAATGCAATGCAGGGGAGTAAGCAGGAAAACACGGAGATTTTTACTTGGTTCACCGCTAAGGGCTACGTCCAAGGAGCATACGCCGACAAGTTGCCGGTTCGTACCAAATTCCACTAGTCTTCACTAGCTGTGGATTACAATGTTCGGGCTAGATCACTTCTATGCCTAGGCTCACTGCCTTTACATGGTTTAGGGTCAGCTCACTGCTTTCCCAAGGGTCACTCCCTGTTTCTCTCTCTCTGGCTTACTGCCGGTGGAGAGGATCACCTTTTCCTCTTCCTAAGCTCACTGCTCCAGAAGGGATTCACTCACAGTTTATAGACCTGTAGGTCTCTTCATTTTCATGAAGGAATGCATCTTCCTCTGTATGTAGATGCTCTGTTGAAGTCCAACTTTCACCCGCAGATGAATTTCACTTTGCACCGGATGTACCGGGCAACCTCAATTTTTACGTGCAACCCTTACGGTGTCTTGCGCGCAATTTCTATGATTTGCGCGAAATTCCTTTCTTGCGCAACCTCCAAAATTTACGCACAGCTTGGGAACTGCCTTGCGCGCAATTCAATGCCTTTGCGCGAAATCCACTTTTCGCGCAACCTTCCTTTTACACGCCAATCACCGACTTTCTGCGCAGCCTTTGCTTTTCGCGCAACAGCTGACTTTACGCGCAAACTTTAAGTTTTCGCGCAACACCCTTTCTAACTTCAATTTCGCGCACCAGAGCTCGGGTATTTTCTATGTCTTGAGCTCCCTCTAATGGAGGAGGGTCACTTCATATTTATAGGCAAAATCGACCCCACGCGAAAAACCCTCCTTGAGCGCGTAATCCGCTTTGATCGCGAAATACAAATCTTCTGCACACAACTCCATAATTTCGCGCACCTCATGCCTTTGCCATTTTCCGAGCTTCGAACCTCGAAACATCTTTTGCGCGAAATACTTCATCCGCTATTTCGCACGCCACTTCAATTTTTCACGCACGCCTCCAAAATTTCGCGCGCCTCATGCCTTTACCGATTTTCAAGCTTTCGGCCTTGAAACATCTTTTGCGCGAAATACAATTTCGCGCAACCCATTGTTTTGCGCGCCACACTTCAAGATTTCGCGCAACCCGCTAATTTTGCGCGCCACGCTTAATGTTTCCGCGCACCTCCTTCATTTCTCTCTCCTCAACCTTTGCCAACAACATATCACTCCATTTTCCATTGGCGATTTTCAGGCCCATAAATTTGGCAAACACTGTGAAACGGCGCCACCTTGTACTGCTCTTTTGTACCGCCTCCAGATCGTCCTTTCCTTTGTCATAGTTCTTTGTCAACATGGAATGTCAACAACTTCTCAGGAACTTGACAATTCTCCATGGAAACCTTCTTTGTCAACAATCACAATCAACCAAAAATACTGCAATGTTACCTTGAGGGATTTTTGCCCAACAGTAAATCACCTAGGTTACACATTACGTTTCTCACATCCTATGACATCCATTAGGTCTTTCATCAGCTCAACTGACACACTTTTCCCTTAGTGACATAGTTTTCTAGAAATATAAAATGATCCAATGTCTTAGATCATTTATATATGAAGTGTATGTGGACAAAACCCGTCCTATATATTTTTATATGGAGCTCTCAATCCCTATTTCAGTAGATAGATGTGAGTTATTGTTGGAATCCAAAGGTACCAATCCTCAGAAATGGAACTAAGGAAAGAATCTAACCATTCAACATTCAATTAATATTCATGATATTGTGGAAACAATATATCATGAACCATATTAAGATTATATATGATAATGAAAATTTAATATTGATGGGGTCTACATTTGGTATCTTTTTGAATATTGGGTATCTATATGTGTTGTATTCAAACTAGGAACATAATGGATGAGGAGGTATTCTATGATGAAATTATATCTCACTAAATCATCATTCATAATCAAGAATATACTAAATAATGTAATATATATATAAGGATATCAATCTTAAGGGTTTAAAACATTGTATTATGTTCCACTATTCCTAGAATCCCATTAAATAAATTAATTCTCATATATTATTTGATAGAGAGTAGATGAATTCTGTGTTGCGCTCTGTTAGAGAGTTCACTAGTATAGATTCCCAATTGTTTATAAGTGAATTAATTCTTCATATATGATTTCATGAAATAGGAATAAAAACCATTGATATGATAGAAAGGTAGATTCTATTTATAGTCATTTGTTAGTGTATTTGGATTGTTAGGAAAAACTATTTCCTTGAAGGTTCCCCAAACACAAGGCATGCTCTAGTGGTCATGAAGAAAATTGTATAGCATGACCAAGATACCCTCTTGAAATTTTGGGAGAACACCACTTATTTGAGTAATAACATGGCTGTAATTACCTCTTCTCTATCTATTTAGAGCCCACTTCCACAAGGTCACTAGATGTGTTTAAATCCCCCTAATAGTGGTTTTAAGATAAACATTGATAGGAAATTGAAATATTGTTTTTATGTGGGGGGGTGGGGTTATTGTTCTTGACCCAAACAGTTCATTTTATATTTCCATGAGATCAATCCGGGGATGCAGAGACTCCCTCCACATAGAGGCATTTTATATTCTCAATGGAAATGAGCTATGTCATTCTGGAAGCATTGTATGGTGCTTGGTTAAAATAGGTTCCTCTATTGTCTTAAACTCTGTCAATGATAATTTCCCCATCCCCTTGTCCCTTGATTATCATATTCATTGATTAATAACCCTTATTAATAACCAGTTTTATTGCTCAACCAATGCTATGAAGTGAGAAAAGATACTGACTTATATACTTCACTGTCCAGTCAATGTAGTTCATTTACATCCTTTACTAGCTCAATTTCCTTCACACCTATGGGTTTTGATCCTATAATAGATATTATATCATGTTACATTACGTTGGCCCTCCTATATTTTTTAAATTCCCTATCCTATTGAATATTTTTTTGGATGGATATACTAAATGTATTTTTTACACTTAAATGTCATAATAGTTCCCAGCTACGATAAAAAACACGATTTTTTTAAAAAAATAAAAATATAATTTCTATTTCTATATGATATCATTTTATTGAAAAATAGTTGTTTAGGGTATTAGGGGAATATACTTGAAGGACATTGAGAAGTTTTTTCATAGTGTATGCCCTTGGTAATCAATAATGAAGGAGATTATGAGTATCTGACCCATGAATATGAAATCCAAATTTATATGATTCATTGTATATTACCATCCTCATATAGTTTTAACGATAATTATAATTTAATATTTTTATCAAGAGGTTTCATTAGTCATATACATAGATGGACTGATAAAAACTATTAGGAAATATGCTTGTGGTGTTGTTGGATATGCGGGGTGTGTCAGGAGTGATGTAGTATTAATAAATAATATGAAAATTGTGGATTCCATTTTTTAATTTAAATGATATTGAAACCCCAATCCATTGAAGGAAATATAACTACCAAATTGATTCCATGGACATGGAGACACTGTCGAAAAGTTAGTTTCTAAAAATATAAAGAAATTGAAATAAATTACGTAGTTTTATGACACTAAAATGAAACATGTTGGAATAGATATATAAAGATAAAATTATTATTTCACAAAATTATCATTTGTAAGAGGTCGCATTTTATTTAATCATTAACTTTGTTCTCTATTGGATCCCTGGTGTGATGTTATACACTCACCTTGTACTTTAGGAAATATTTCCAAATACAACTGAGAAATAGTCTTAATGGGCCACACATAATGTGTATTCATAAGATCAGTTAAATTTTATATGAATTTATAAGGATAAATTAATATTTTTCACATACATGGATTAATAATTATTCATTTTGGTTTAGTCACAAATATAAAACCACCATTTATTGAAGATAATGTATATGCTAGTTGAATATTTATTAAATTTTTAGCCACTAGGTAATTCTTAAATTATATGCAAATAAAATATTTATTTACTCGGGTTTATTCAGAAGGAAAAAAAATAAGTATTTATTTATTTTGTAATATAAATAATTCATCATTATTTTTTCACTTTTTCGAGTGAATATCATATTTATATATTTATTGGAAAATAATGCAATGAAATTTATTTGATTAAATATAATGTTTTTATTCATGTGCTGATAAATATAAAGGTGGATGGGCGGACTGAGATTAATGGTCGGATAATAAATTTCAAATTTAATACTCTTTAAATAATTATTAATTTTTTTTCAAGGAAATATTACATACATTATTCATGAGTTTACTTTATTTCAAGAAAAAAACAATAAAATTAATATTTTGACCTGGTATTTTCTAGAAATAATAAAATAATATATTCCCTTGTTACATGTAGAAAATTTAATGAACATCACATGTCATCCGGGCCAAAAAAACTGGTATGTCAGACCAAGCAGTGTGTATCTAGCATACACGCCATCTCAAATACATTGTTTTGGGAAGAAATCAACACTAACTATTTGGTCAAATATCTGTCATAACACCAAATGAGAAGGGAAGCCTATAATATTAATGAAACACAAAACATATATCTAACATAAAAACCATGTGACTCATAAATTCATTCATCTAGAGAACATAAAAAGTCAACATGTGAGTTATGTGGACACATAGAAAGCATAAAACACAACATGTAACTTGTTAGTACATGCCTTGGAATATTAATGAGATACATGCTGTGTTTCGAAGGCATTTATCTAAGATATATTGAAATTGAGTTACATTATGTTATTCCTTTTATTGTATGAAATATATTCTCCTAGTATAAAGTATAATTAAATTATTTTAATAATTAGTAATTGTTGTATTAAAAACAAAATTACATTTCTCTCATTTGATGTATTAAATAAGAAAGATGGTTTTTTGAAATAATAAATTCTAAAATAATTTCTTATAATTAACTATAATTACGTTTCAAGTTTTTTATTTTCAATATTTCTATTATTATGGGTGTCTTCATGAGATGGTATATGGTTATTAAGATAATAATAATTAAATAATTAATTAAATTAATTGAAAAACATTTATCTTAATTAAAAAAACAAATTGAAATGAATTATATATAGGGTAATTTTACATATTCTTTTCATTTATATAGATAAACATGATCTTATACAATCCTATCAATCTTGTCGGTTTAGATAAATTTTTATTAGATCTCTTTTGTAAAAATTTGTTAAATTAAACAATAACCTTTGATCAGACCTATCCTCTCATTAGGTTAGGGATTACATGTATATGTTTTTTATATAAACACCCATTAAACAGTTCTTTTCCACCTTACCTATATATATGTTAAATTATATAATGGATATATCTCCCATGAGTGATGAGGCATTTCATGTTTGAAGTTGAGATGAAACCAATCCAACTGGTACCCAACATAATAGGTGGGATGATGCTACTCAAACAATTATTACTTACAAGAGGTAATTACCTATGGTTTAGGTTATATGATCATCCACCAAATAAAAGAACCGTCAGATAATCTCTTGCCCAGACCACTTTATGTTTTTTTCATTTGAATAGTTAATTTTTATGGATGTTTAAATATTCATATAAATATATAAAAAACATTCACGGTGAAAGTAAAATATAAATTATAATATGCATAAATTTTATCTTGACATGGTTAATCATTTATGTAAAATCCAATTAATATTAACATGCATGTTATAAGATAAAATGGGTAGCTTATACATAAAGACAAAATTCCCAAAAATAAAATATTCATTTAGTATAGACTTCCTTTAATATTTTTGAAATAAAATTATATTTTAATGTTATTGACCAACCTCAGTTGGCATGCTTTCAATTTATATGGAATCTCTTTCTTGAGTTTTATGTTGAAATATCCTAGATTTCCATAAGGGTTGATCATCTCAACAAGACCTAGTGAAACATGAGGAAACATTGTTCAGCAAATCATTATATAGGTTATCATGATTAGGTAGTCTACTTAATGGATCAAGGAGTTGTGAGATAATGAAATTGGAGTGTTATTACTACCCAAATACCCCCATGTATCTTTGCAGACCCTATATGGGTTATAAGAAGGGGTAAATGGTTCTCTTCCACTAGAATACCCATGTCACAAGATATTCCAAGACATATAATGAAAGTTATTTTTTTATAGTGTAGTTGGAGATAGATAAATTAATTTAATTTTTTATTTAGATGTACTCCATATAATTTAATAAAATAATTCACATATTTATTATTTAAATGAGAAACCCAATTAAATAAACTATATCATTGTATTGAATTCTAGATAAGTTCATCTTTATCACTGAATTGAATTTTATAGAATTTTATAGATATTTATGTGTTATACTATTCCGTGAATGAAAATTATATCCGTTGAAAATACATATTATTCTGGAACCTATTAAATAGGCTATGATGAAGAAATGTATTTCTATATGAAACATTTTGATTATTCAACATATGTATAATATTTCATGTTTCCATTCATGTCTAGTGATATTTTAAGGAAACATGAGTATAAGAATGCGTATAAAATTATGTCTCACCTTTAGGATATTTATCAATAGAATAAATGTAAAGAGAGATATGATACCACCAAATCATTGTGCATGTGTATTCTTGGTGAGTTATCTCCATTTAGGCCTTATATAATCATGAGGATAGGATATTGTGAGTTCATGGAAAACATGCAATTTATGATCCCTATTAAGATGAACACAAATATCATTATTTTTTTAAAATATCATTAAATAATTTAGTTTAATTATTAATTATAATATGTTAAATAGTGATAATTCTTTATCAAAACTCCTTATACTGAATCACCAAGTTGATAAATATACAGTGCATGAAAATCATGTAGTCTTTATGATGAATAAGAAAACATTGAACAATCAAAAGGGATTTCATAGTAAATCCAATTCCACAGCTCATGAGCATAACCCTTCAATGAAAAATTAGATCAAAATATAAGAAATGTAAAAGGATTTATTATTTTTTTCATATGGAAGGAGTTTTCATTTGAAGAATAACTCCACCCAGTTAAAGAATATAGTGTATGCTTTAAGTGTGTTCCTTATTACGGGAAATATTTATATATCAACGCATTGGGTATTAGAAAAATATTGTGAAGCTATTATATGTTTTCAAATGTAGGAACCATGTAGAATTTAAAATATTCATAGAAGAGATGTGGATTTATAGGAATCTTATGGTTCTAGTATAATTTTTTTAAACATCAGATAAAAAAATTATATTGAAAACTAGGATATTATTGGGTTTAAAACATATTTATTATGTACCAACTATTATAAAAAACATAATATATATATATTTTATTGATACAGATGTATTTATTTCCAAATTATGAAATAAAATATTTTTCTTTTATAATAAAAACATATGTTATAGTATGACACATTTAAATAATGGTATTTATGTATTGAATTTTGAAAAACAATTATTGGTATGTGATAATGAATCTAATTTTCACAAATAATTTCACACCTAATTATAGAATCCTCAAATTGGTCATGTTAATGAGTCGCATTCTTCAATTATCAATCTAGATGGGTTGTTACACTGTTTTTAGCTAAAATACCATGATAAAATGTTTTTCTTATTTCCTTGAAAAAATGACCAGGTCTCCAATTGGAGGACAATGTAAAATAGATTTAAATATTATATAAATTGTATAAACTAATGTCTAGAGACATTTTTCTAATTAAATCGTGTTTTGTGTATTGAAACATCATCATATTTTATTATAACTTAGATATATATATATAAACATAATGATGTATTAGTCAAAATAATTTTAGAAATTAATGTAATTAAATAATTTATTATAGAATCAACCTGGTAAGATAACGAAGAAGCTTTGATCTGATTAATGTGGTGAATATATTCGAATAGATTTAATTGAATTTTGGGGACATTGTTGAATCTTATCCCAAATAACTTTTCCTTGTACGCCAAATTGTAATGGTGTTAGTGAAAGTAGGGACCACAATTTTCAAGTCAGGGTAATGTCAATGATTATTCGTGTAAGTATGCTGTAATCATTTTTGGGATATGAATTACATTCTACCATAGACATTCTAAATTGAGTACCAATTAATGTGAAATATGGGATACCATGATTGTCAATGTACAGAAACAAATTATTTTTGTCACATACTCATCCATGGGATTATGAGGTGTTTTTTATGGCTTACTATAGAAACATACTATCCCATTTGGGAGAAAATTTTATTTTTATAGGGTATCGTGAGGAAACAAGGATATACTATGTATAAATTCCATCAGAATAGTAGATGATTATATAATGAAAATACCTTTTTTAGAGAGGGATAACATACTAATGAATTGTAGTGGGAGAAATATTGACATCGATTGAGTTTATTTTGAATATGAAATAAAGTTTGTGTAGGAACTGATTCTATACGTCCCCATGGATGATGCTATTATTGAATACAATTACCACTTACGAGAACCTTTAAATGATAGAGTACCATTAAGACATGTTTTTATAGTCACCAAATATGGTTAAACATTATTTTTTGACAATAATGATCTTGTTTTCTATATTATTATAACATAGATATTAAAAATACATGATATTAAGAATTTATAAATTCTAATTTGGATTCCATGTATCAAAACAAGGTCTTCGGTCTGGTCAATCCGTTGTTTGATGTTAATCCCATTGTGTAAAAATGATAATTAAATAGAAAAATGGGCATGGAAGTTAATGTTATCACCTACAATGAATGATTCATGGATAAATGGTTTTATAAACCTCAAGGAATTTAATATGATAAACCATTTCGTATATTTATATGTTTAAATCCATTATAATTATATTTTCCATAAAATAATTACCTGACTATGAGATTTAGAAGATGGATGATATAAAAACCTTGCATTATGGTAACCTTCAAGAATATGTTTATATAGAAAACATAAAGGGTTGGAGACTATAGGATATTCTAATAATATATTCATGTTTTGGTGTTATTTTTATGGGATAAATTAGACATATAATTAAGGGAACATTCTTCATTACCATGCTATAAATGTTTTTGGATTCATTAAGAATGAATATGATCCATGGGTTTAAAATTATTTTAGTGGGACTGCCGTCGTATTACTTATTGAATATGTTGATGACATGTTACATATAGGAAAATACATACTGGTATTATAGTCATTTAAGGACTAGTTAAGAAATCAATTCTCTTTGAAGGACACAGGTGATGCAATATATAACCTTAGAGTACATATTAGTCTACATAATTATATCCTGATTATTGAACTATATAAAAGTACATGCATTTACTTGATAATAAATGGATTTAGTATCGAATAATCCAATAGGGGATTATGTCAAGTGTCACAGGATATATTTCTCTCCAATAAAATGTCTCCTCGGATACAGAAATATATAGATATAGAGAATGATTATAATATAATAGGCAGATGTGATATGATCTATCATATATGGAATTTTATGAACTAGGATAGATGTTCCCTATTCTTTAGTTATGGAAGGTTTATATGATGCTAATGTTGGTGAATGAAATTGGTCTATTGTTAAAGTTACCCTTAAGTATTTGAGTTATACATGATATGTGTTCCTTTTTTGTAGAGGATATGAGGAACTAGATTTTAGATGATATAATGATTTCATTTTCCAAACTGATAAATATTATCTGACATCATGGATAAGACATGTCTGTAGTCTCAACAAAGGAGTTGTGAGCTGGAAGAGTTCAATGTATCCAGTTGTTGATTATTATATAGAAACTTTTGAGTATATATTGACTTTTTTATGTATATAAAGTTGATTTTTGGTTTTATAACAATATAAAATATCTAAATATGGATCCTAACATAATTTATCCAATCACGTTATATTGTAACAATACTGTAATTATGGATTTCACCAAGCTGCCAATGTCACATCAACTGACGAAGAACATACTCCAAAAATATCATGTCATGTGGAATTTTTACCTGAGGGGTGAATTCACTATGAGAAGATTTTACATGAAGAATATTTGTTTTTGTGAAAATTGACTAAGGCCTTATATATATAGAATCATTAAAATCACGTGAGAGATTTCAGGTTGAGGGTTGTTAGTAGTTGGATCTTTTGCAAGTTAGAGTTTATTAGAGTATGTTCCCTAGAACCAAAATAAATTTAATTAAAGTTAATTTTATTCATGTATCCACAATTATATAAAAAATATTATTATATCCTGATTTTTCCTCTACATAACATATTATGGGATAATGTTCTAGTTGTAATTCAGACACCAAAAGTTTATAGAAGTACGACACAATGATGTGAACCTATAAGTGAAACAAATATACTCTTAAATAAAAGTTATATAGATGATTGTTGTCATTTACTAGAATAAATGATACATAGTATCAGGGTTGGATACTCATATATAGTTTATACACATTCCCCATGTGTAATGCCTTAGTAATATTCATTGTTGGGGATTTTGATAACATGAACCACTGTCAAAAATTCCACATATATATGTGTCATTAGAATTAATATATGAAAACATGTATAATGATCATTAGTATTTAATATTATTTTTAATACATGTAATGAGTCACATACAATGATGGATTTATGAACAACATGATGATACATGCATGTAGGGATATAGGATAAATTGGATGGATCACTAGTGATATAATAATAATGACTAATGTGAAAAGGATTTATCTCTTATATTATTTTATAAAAATTGATATATAAAGCCCCATAATAGAACATTATCTACCACCTTAAGTATACTTCCATGGATGTATTGACATCATGTCCATTTCTATAACATCAACAAATAGACATTTACAACAGAGGCAAATGACACTATAATGAAGCCTGATTGATTAGAGATATCGAGGTAAAATGATTATATTAAATAATCAAAATTCATAGGTGAGTACATGTTTTTACAACATTAATTAAACTAAATTTTGTAGAAATTACATGTTGATAGAATCTAACCTTCTAAATTATGTACTGTATCCAAATTCCACTGAGAAATGTGTCTAGAGTGTTACCTACTAAGTGTATTTGAAACAACAATTAAACTCCACATGAATTTATCATATTTGAAATATTTTATTCTCTTTCATGGTTTAATAATTGTTCACATTGGTTTGATCATAAATATTCAATCACAAGTTATTTGAGATAATATTTATGTTCATTGAATATGTAATAAAAATATATTCACTAAGTAATTATTTAATTATATAAAAAATGAATAGTAATAAAAACTAGCTTATTCATAAGGCTAAAATATATTAATTTATTTATTTAAATTGATTTTAAAAAATATTTATTTACATTTTTAATTGAATATATTATTTATATATTTATAGTAAAATAATACAGTGAAATTTATTTGATTAAATTAGTACTCATTATTCAAGGCCTAGTAAAATTCAAGGAGGATGGGAAGAAATATATTAATGGTCCAATGAATAATTTTACATTAAATATTATTTGAATTAATAATAATTTATTTATTTAGGAAAATAATCATTATTTTATCTAGACGTTTAGTAATGTTCAGAAAATAATAATAAAATAGTTATTATTTAGGCATGTGGTTTGCTAAGATATAAGAAAGTTATAAGGGAGTTTCACAATGAATTAGTCTATAAACATAACACTATAATAAGCGGGTTAAGAAATTATATGGAGACCATAGTTTCATTTCATCATTTCCACTATGAAATATTGGTAGATTACCTACATTTCTTTGAAGATACCATCCCTAAAATTATTTGAAGAACATATATAAATTCCCCACCCGCTATCAGAATGTATCATAATCTCTTGAAGTATTCAGCTACGATCAACGTCTATCATCATAAGAGATCGATTTATCCACTATAGAACATGGAGAATCATATGGTAATGAAAAATGATTTGAAAAGCACATGTGAATCACTATTAGATGGAATCTACCCCTAGTTTTTTTATGCAGTGTTGGTAAAAAAACTGGTTTACTGAATCATCGATAAATAATGAATTCCATGAAATGTAACTATTTAATTAAGTACATAAATTTAAAATTATATTTGAAAATTCACTTTTTCATCGATTAGAAAAAACACATTTTCATATAGTTTTGATGAGGAATATGAAAATTTTGATGGATTATTGTTTTTCACTAACCCGCCTAGTTTTGTTAAACTCCATAACATTCAACTATTCACAAACCTAGTCCCACACATCATGAATTCATGAATTTAGTTATTCATAATAGGTATATGGTTTTTTATTAATAGAACCACATATCTTCAGAATATATTTACTGACTAATACATGATCAATATTCCAGTGGAAATGCATACTCTTTCTATGTTTCAACTCATACCACCACCTGAGATTTTATCCAATGACATACAGCACATATAATTAATTATAATGATTTATAATTAATTATTAAATTTAATATAAGAGGAATAATTCTTGGAAAATTCACCAACATCACTACATCACTAAAATTATAAATACCCCCAACCTATTGTTAATGGAAGGTATGTGGTGTACCCTCAGTTACATCCTTGGTGAAAATCATAAACAATGAGACCTTATCAGTAACAAATTTCATCAAAGTTAATAAAACCTCATTAATATGTTTGGGATGTGGATTAACTCAACCCAAATGGTGCAATATGGTGTGTGACCATCCCCACAGGTCTACATCTGTAATATATGGAATAAAAATACAATTTTCTATCTATATTCCACCATGATTCGACATAATCCATGAAAAAACCCTAACCTAATTTCTTGGAAATTATACGGATGTGATTGAAACCAAAATGGATGGAGTGATATAGAGAAATATACATGGAATTGCCATCAGATCTCACCAAAAACCATCCCCCTCTATGGTGGATCTAGGGATGAAGAGAGTGGGGGAACTTGACCCAATGGACTTCCTCATAAGTTCCTTGATGAAATAATCTAAAATTGTCCTAATATTGTTTTTTAACTAGTCCTTATTCATCGAATGACTATGAGGGTTTTGGAGATACACTCACCTTCCCCTAAAATGATTTAGGCCTGCCCTAAGGGTGTGATGTGAATCCCTCTTCTATATTGGAGTAAGAACTACATAAATCCTATATGGGATGGTTTCTCATGATTACATGGTGTGAATAATACACATGAGTCCATCACAATGAAACATATAGGTGGTGTCGCAAACCACTAGATCAACAAAATTTTACGAAGGCCTCTCGATCCATCAGCACTACTCACTCGAGCACCCAAGACACAATACAAGCACAATTTATTAACCAAAAAACATCATCCTGATATGTTCCAATTCTTATTTTTCTAATGTAATTGAAATTAATTGAATGACCCATACTACATGTCAAAATTAAAATTCTCCCAAAAAAGTAATGACCATGAAATTCATGGGTTGTTAGAAACTCCCCATCATAATGCCTCACATTCCAAAGAGTCCACTATAGTTCTTGAAACATCAATCCTGACTTACCATGGTCATAAATTCACTAATGAAATTCCATGTTTTATCACTAAACACCAAATAAGCTTCCACTATAAAAATACAATCATAGAATCACATTATTCATATGAAGCCAACCCACCTGCTTTCTATTAGTTCTAACTAAGGTTATGTTTTTACCCACAAGTCTCTTATATGACACCAAAGATCTATCAACCAATTCAACCCTTAGCTTATGGTTCTCCCCACTATAATAATCCACTCATGATGGACAATACCAAGCCATGGTGATCCTCAATAAAAGATTGTAAAATAAAACCATATCATTCAGCAGATCTAGGATACACTAGGAATGTCCCCACCCCAACACAACAATAGAGACCCTATCATATTACACATATTCATAAATTATTTTAATCAGAAATATCCATTAACAACAAACCTAGGATCAAAGTTTAGTGTATTTGGATGATTAGGTACATAATTAGGAATCTTTAAACTAGAAATATAGTAAAATTATTTTTATTTTAAATAGAGTGACAATATAAAAATATTGGAGGTTTAAAATAGTTTATTGATTGTACATGAAAATGTGTATAAAAATGTGAATATCCCTTTAATTGGGTTTGTTTATAGAGCAGAATTGAGTAGGAAACTTTATAAAAAATGAATTTACCAAAATAAGAATGACGACTTCAGATATATAAATACTTATGGAAAATACTCATAGAATTTTTTAGAATTATATAAACATATTTAAGTGTTAAATTGAGTAATCATAGAGAAATTGTAACCTAGATTATATATGGAGGTTTGGATAAATCCCTCACCTTATGTATAAATTCTATTGGATCTTGCACTTAAGTTCAAGGATAATAAAATTAGACTCATTAATTAGATAATTTAGAACCTAATATATATTTATTTTACTTATTATTATTTGATTATGTCCATTTAAGAAGATTTCAATGAATTCTAATGTTCAATTTTTTCATTCTAGGAACATTCTTTTTTGTGATTTAATTGTCGGTTCAATTAGGTAAAATTAAAAAAGTTCTTGTCAAATGGGAATACATCTTCAGAAGTAAAATTATATAGTATTAATTAAATTCCATAAGTTTAAAATGGTTTAATATCTTTTTAATGTTTTTATGATGATTCATTTGATAAAAAATTAATGATAATTGTTCAGTTTATTATTTTATTTTATTTCGATTGTCATGAATATGTTTTTATTAATTGAAAATTAGGTATATATATTTGTTCCATGAAATGAAATATGTCATAATATACTGATTATAATATTATTTAATAATAATAATGTTTCTATGACCTTCCTTCAAGGTAGTAAAGAAAACAAATATCAATGTCCATGGAGTTGGTTAATAACCATAATTTTCACTACATTTTCATTTCATTGGATAAGAGGAAAAGGGAAAAAAGGTGGATATAATATATTACATTAGAAATATAAAATAATTTTATACACATGATAATAAATTTACTATTATTTTAAGCATGAAGTAGGTGAGCAGATAGTAAAACATGAAATTAGATTTAAAGATGTATTTTGTGATATTTGACTCTTGAAAATATCCTCTATGAGGGACCCCTTAAAGAACATAGAATTTTCCTTTATTACACCATTAGATGTTGGAAAAAGATAATACGATTTTGAGGGTATTTTTTCATAATATTGAAATCCTAAAAGGCTTTTAGGGTGTTAGGTAAGGGGTGGTATTTATAGGGGTGGAGAGGCCAATATTTTATTATTATATTCATTAGTTTCTTATTTTTTCACAAGAGAATCAATTGTGTGGATTTATATGACTAAATATATTAAATTGTTCATTATAGATAAAAACGGATTCATTCATCATTCGTCACTAAAAAATTCATGTATTTGTATTATAATGTTAAATACCATAAATTAAAGTATTTCACAGTTCAACAAAAATCCAACTATTTTATAAAAAAACACAAAATTTACCTTAACTATTTTTAGATGCTTTTATTTCAAAATTTTAATCAATTTTATTAACCTAATTTTATAAATATGATATATCTTATCTTTAATAATATAAACATTCACTAAAAAATATTTATTCTAATATTATAATCAATTTCCTTACCCTTTGAAAAAAAATTAATGAAGAAAAAATTATCATATGATTATAATAAATCATTAAATTATATTAAAAATCTATTTAATGAAATCTATTTTTTAATAAATATTTTAATTATAATATTTTGTTGGGAAAAAATACCTCAAGGAAGCATTGAAGAATTTTGGGGTTCATTGTGTTTGTTGAAAAAGCAGGTCTGTCGATGGAAAAATATGGTTTCCTTGGTGAGTTGTTGAGTGACAGAGAAATTGTTGAAAAACGGGTTTATAAGGAATGATTTTGGATGAGAACATCAAAAAATGGCAAAGCATGAAGTGCGTTAAAGATTTAGAAATGTTCCCAAAAGATGTAGTTGTGCAAAAAAATGTGCGGCCAATGAGACATCAGATGGAGTTTTGTATGCTAGAACAGTATCTTGAGAGACATGTCTAATCCTATATGTAGTGGTCAGAAACATCTACAAATAAGAGGTGAACCCCCTCATTCATAGCATCTCAAAAGTTAGAGAGAATTTGAGCTCTCGATCACGTAATAATTTCATGCAGAGGGAGTTGCGTGAAGGGTTTTGTGTTACGGGCAAGCAAAGAAATTTTCACATAATATTTGAGTTGTGTGTAAGATTGATGTTACAATCAAGGGGTGGTTCATGAAAAAAGTTGAATCTTTTGTGGAAGTTATTAAATTTCCATGCAAGATGCGATAAGGTTTGTGTACAAAATTTGTATTTTTCCAACATCGGTGGTAATGTGGTATTCAACAGTTGATAAAAGCGGGACATCAATGGGGCATCTACAAACAGTTGAGGATTCATTTATTAGAGATATTGAATGGATATAAAATTTTATAAACTATGAGTGGAACTTCTGAAGAAGTAGTGATCACACTTCAGTTGAGAGAGTAGTGAGTTTTCAAATTGTGAATGGTTGTAAACCAGGTCGAACTATTAGTTCACTCCAAACATTATAAATAGTAGTGAGCTTATAGTGGATTTGGTACATCGACACATCGCCAGTGTATGCTCCTGGTATATAGCCCAGTGAGGGTGAAGCATATAAAACTATTGTGTCATGGGCATGCTTTAATGTTAGTTCAAACTCTGCAACTAGAAGGACAGACAAGAGATATTTGTTGAACAGTGAAATAAGATCGAAATAAGAAATTTTTCTAATCTGTCATACCCTGATTAACCCCCCACTCAAAGAATATTTCCTAGTGAAAATAAAAATATTTTAATTAAACATTTTAATTTTACAAAAATGCACCGAATTTATCATATTTAAGAGATTTATTAACTTATATCATGATATAAATATATCACTTTTTATTTATAAGTTAGATATATTTTATTTTATACTTTATTATGTGTGGTCAATATTCTAAAGAATAAATTACTATTCATAATGATTTGATTTCTATTCTAATAGTTTTATTTATAATGGTTATATAGGATCCTTAATTTTTATAAATTCTGCTTATTCCAATTACTCTTCATTCAATTCTACTTTCTATCTAGATTATATTTTAAAAACTTTATAATGAATATTATTTTACTTGTAATATGTTGAATTTCTATTTAATTATTCAGGAGTGTGAAAATTCTAGTTGTCCGACCGGATCCATATCATCCAATTCTTATTTTGTTATTTTTTTATTGTATTACAATAATATTTGACTTTATTATTGGATTATTTTTTGATTAGTGAATCATTATTCGTTTATGATAATAATATTTTATTTCTTTATCTATGTGATGTATGTATTTTATGAAATAATTATAAGAAGTAAAATCGAATTGAATAAATTTTCGGTCTTTACATTCACTCATTCATAAGAATTTTTTCCAATGAAAATTATTTTTTCATAATAAGGTAAAAATAAATGATGGTATTTCCCCTTTATCGCTTCTTTCATTTCCTATATCACCTCTTCATACTTTTTGTTTCTTCACAATATAATGACTAGAGGAGTGACCCTATTATGTAAAACTTGGTCTCTACATTCTGAAATCTGTATCATATTCTCCTCATAAGAGATATCATTTCTATATTTACCACCTCTAAGTCGAATAAATGTGAGGTATTTAGTTTGTAAATCCTCAATAGGGAATCATGGAATATATCATGTAATTTATAAATGGTTGGTGTGAGTGCTAGTCAATAGCCCATTGCTATGGAACAATTATGTATCTCAAAGGGGTCAATGTATTATGAAATTACATTCCCTTATTCCAATACCACATGAACCTATTCCATTGATATATGCAGAGGAGTAACTTATCACTAACCTAAAACTCTAATTCCAATCGTTTATTATTTACATATGTTTTTTTTAATTTGTGTATCGTCAATATGTTTCGTGATATTATTCACATTTTATACCATTTCCTCATCTATTTTAGGTCCCAAAAGCATAAACTCACCAAAATCATATCAACTTGAATGTTTTATACATATTTTGACATGAAGGGCTCCATAAGAGGATATTTTGATGCTTGAGTGGAAACTATTATTGTAAGAGAACATGGCCAATAGAATATGTTGATCCCATCCACCATTGAAGTGTATTGAGAATGATCTCAACATATCTTCCAGTTTCTAAATGTTCTTCAGAAAATGGCCATCAGTTTGATGGTAGTAATTAAAATGGATGTTCAGCTCAGTGTTTAGATCATGTTGGAGAATTTTACAAATCATGGTGGAAAATATCATATCATGATAAGATATATTTGATAATGGTACTCTCTCCATCCTCACCAACTCTTTAATGTATATCTGTGAAAGTTGGTCCATTGTGAGGAACTCTCGAATCCTAATAATGTGATAAGTCATTATAACACAATACATAATGACCCATATAGAATTATTTCCCCTAGATACCTTTGTATGTCCATTAAAAAATTACATAGTTATATATTGCCGATTTTATTGTAGGTATTGGTAGTGGTGTCATCAACACCATATAATGTTTCCTTTTAGACATCACTTACTGAAAAATAAGGAATTTTTATGCATATTCACCATTCACATTCTTTATATTGGCTCACTAATAGTTCTCTTGGATATCTTGATACATCTTTTTTACTCCCTCGGTGGATGCATATGGTCAAGCTATATGAAACAATATTAATCTCCATATTTATCGAATGATATTATGGTACAAATATTCATGAACCAGATATTTCAAATCCTTCCTCATCAATTTTGAACTCTAAGGATTTTTATTTTTTCATAGCTTACACCTTTTTATAAATTTCCAAATTATTTCATTGAGAATACATTATCTTCAATAAAATAGATATTTGAGAAATAATTTGTGATAGGAATGTTTATGTAGCATAGATTATTATATCAATTTCAATCCATTTAAATTCTAAAAATATTGGATATTTTGAAATCATCATTATTTATAAAGTTATTGGATCCTTTGTTCTGAGATGTTTTTCAATTTCTTTCTTTATTTTTATGTTAGTGTATTGAGTAGTGATAATCCTTGAGGAGATCTAACCATATTCATTGGCACATATAAAATTATTTCTATGTTAAAATACATTTTTGTCTCTTATGATTAGTATATATCTCACACTTATCCCAATAAAGAAAATTCCTCCAAAAGTGATGATCATAACATCTTACTCTAGATCAGTCATAGGATATTTTTTCTCATGAACTTTTAATATCCTTGATTCATTGTATACTAATTTATCATTTTTAATAATTATAGAACATACTATCATCATTGATGCATTGTTGTATACCCCAAATATTTTCTCACTTATAGTTAGGATAAGTACTAGTGTACTGATAATTATCATTTTCAACAATTTGAAGTACTCATAAAATTCACTAGTCCAAACAAACAATACTCCCTTCTATGTCAACTTTGTTAGTGAGGTTGAAAATTGGGAGATGCTCCTCACAAATCATATGTAATACTCAGATAGACCATGTAATTTACATATCACTATTACCAATGTTGGAGTGGTATACTCTTTGATTTCAATTATTTTAGATGGGTCTATTAATATCCCATTTCAGGTGATTACATACCCCAATAATGATAACTTCTCCAACCACAACTCACATTTACTCTAATTTTCATTTATTTTATCCATTTTAAATGCCTCTAGCAAAGTATTCAAATACTCTTCATTATCCTCTTTTCTAATAGAGTATATCATATTATCACTAAAAAATAATACCTGAAATTTGTCAAGGTATTCAATAAAAACTCTATTCATTATGCCCATGAAAATTTATAGTGTCAGGGAGTCTAAAAGGAATCACTAAGAATTCATAGTATCCATATATCATTTGAAAGTAAATGATTGGAATATCTTCCTTATTCACCTTAAATTGGGGATATCCCAAATGAATTTCTACCTTAGATAAATAGTTATTACCAGATAGATGATAGAGAAATCTATCTATTCTTAGTAGGGAATATTTTTTCGTTATTTTGATTTTATTAATCTCATGATAGTCTACGCAGAGACACATTAATTCATCCTTCTTCATGATAATAAGGACTATATCACCCCATAGTGAGTCACTCGGTTATATAAAGCCCTAGTCTATATTCTTTTGTAATTTTCTTCTAGAGGACATCCAAATCAAGGGTGGTCATACTGTAAGGAGTCATTTATATGGGAAAATTTTTTGTGTATAAGATAAATTGATAACTCAACCTATCAGTTTTGAGGAAGACAAGGAAATTCTACAGGTAACACATAAGTGGAGTTCCCCACAATGGGCACATCTTCAAGAAAGATCTCCTCCATTTTGAAATCATTTGAGATAGATTTTCTTTCTCAAGAGGTAATAATTTCCACATATGAGACTATGATTTTGAAGGATATTCATCCTTCTATATAAACATGTAAGGAAATAGGGGATTCCTTAATATTAAAAGAGTGATCTGCCTTTCCAGACCATTGATATTGGATTTTTATAAAGATATACAATACATTACCAATATAACATCTAATACACAGAACTAAAAAAAATTCTTATAGGTTTATTCCTTAAACAATAACTATAAATGATTTTTATACTTTTCATTCAATAATTTCTATATTCACTATTCCCACAGATAAATAAATCATCATATTTTCTGTTAGTGTTTGAATAGTTCTACAAAACATGAAAGATATAAAAGAATTCATATAACCATAATCAAATAGTAAATTTTTTATTCATGAATGAAAAACCAACATACCTGTCACCACATAATTTTTATGATCCACCTCATCATTAGTGATAACATATTACATTCAATGGTTACATTGATTTTGTTGTTTTTTATTGTACCTCACCACCCTTGGATTAGGGAATTGGGTCACATAATGACCATATTCCTTGCAGTTGAAGCACTACAATATATTATGAGTATTGATTTGGAACATCCTTTCTTATTCAACATTAGTGGTAATATTCAAATCAAATGGACAATAATTATCTATATTTCCCTCTCTTTGACATTTTAATCTATTGATAGTTCCCTTTAGAATGTTATTGGTATTCTTCTTCGAAAAACTTGTACATTTGGTGTGACTGGTTTTCATTCATTCATGGGATTTATATATTAATACTTCTATAACAAAATACATTTCCCTTGTTTTTCCTCGGATTCTATGAGACCACTGTGAGTCACTAATCTAAACTTAAGCCTTAAGGACACATTGTAAATATCCTCATTGTTTTCAAATACTCGAATTAGAACGTATTTTTTTAGAATCAACATTAATTATCTAAAAAAGTGATCCACAATAATTTAAATTTTTATTAAAAACAGTGGCATATCATGCAAGCCTTGTAAAAGTTTCCTCAAACACCCTGGTAGATTCATCTTCATTTTACTTCAGTCTGAGTATCTACCTCTATGTCTTCATAGGGAGAGTTCGGGAAACATATTTTATTGGATCCATCCAAACACATGGATTCAATTTCATCATAATTTTTTATTATTGTTCAACATTGATTAGTTTACCCATCCAAACCATATACCAATAATATGAATTTTAATTATTCTATACATTATAGGATCGAGAATATCATCTCAATAGAGTTAACCCACTATTCCATGATAGAGGATTAGAAGATCCACTAAATTTAGGTGGTCTTTTAAACCTAAATGATTAAATGAAAAATTTCTCATTCATGTGTTAAGGAGTGAGTATGAAATGATTCAAGATATTATTACTAACTAAAGCCAATCGATCCAGTATATTCATGATGTTCCAAGCTCCCATTCCGATCAAGTTTGGAATCTCATTATGGAATTCATCACTTTTTCTTATCGTATTGGTAGTTAGCATGTGTTACCCAATTATCATCCATTAACTAGAGAATAAAAGTAAACAAATAGTTTTTTAGTAATGAGATAATAAGCATATAAAAATGCAACATTGAACATAGAATGATAAAGTTATAATTGAAAATTATATCTTATGTTTTGATCACCTATGTTTCAATCTTGATTAGCCAATATGATAGATTTTAACCAAGGGTTCTTAATAATATATTCTAGTCCAAATCCTAAAAAATAACTATACCATGATTTGATACAATCTTTTATGAACCTATCCCTTGACACATATTATTGAATGATTTTGCGAATAAATATCCATTAAATACAAACCAATAATCGAAAAGTCTAATTCATTTTTAAGACTACGTACATAATTATAAAACATGAAAACATAAATCAAGTAAAATAGTTTTTATGATAAATATAATGATTTTATAAATATATTGGTGTCATGAAAAATGTTTATTCAGTGTACTTGAAAATTCATAAGAATAATACAAGTTCCCCTTAATTGTGAATTTTTATTGAGATGGGTTTATATGTGAACCTCATAAAAATGAATTTATCCATCAAAGAGATATGTATTGGGATATATAGATATTTTGGAAAAATATGAAAATAAATTATAAGAAGGTGAAAATAATATTTAAGGGGAAAATTAATGAAAATATAGAGAATGTGTAACCCAAAGGAAATATGGAGGTTCAGATAAATCCCATACCTTATGTCTAAATGCATTATGAACATGCACTTAGTGTCATAGATAATCAAATTAGATTATTTAATTACATAATTTAGAACATATTATATATTTATTTTATTTATTATAAATCTATAAATTTCATTTATTACCATTTCTATGATTTATAAAGTTCTATTTCATCATTCTGAGAGCAATCATTGCATGACTTCAAGGTCGGTTCTGTTAAGTAAAATTATGAAATTTCTTGTAAAATGGGAATAATTATCCATAGTAAAATTATATATTATCACAGAGCTTACATAAGATTAATTGGCCCAATTTTTTTTATGTTACGAGGATGATACATTTGATAAATGTTAAGGATTCATGTTTAGTTTATCATTGATGGACTTCTTTGACCATCAAAAACAAGTTTCATTTTATTGAATATTATGTTTATATATTAGTTGTAAAACAATAAATACATATTAATATTTATATTAAAATATTATTTAACCATAATAATGGTTTCATGACCATCTATTAATCTGGTAATGAATAAATAAAAATCATTATCAATATAGATAGTTAACCACCACAATTAGGACAATAATTTCATTTCATTGAATTAGAGGAGATTAGAAAAGGGGTGGGTATAATGTATTCCCTTGGAAATATAAAATTATGGTATGTACATGATGCAGTAGTTATTAATATCTTATGGATGAAGAAGGTGAGGATAAGGTAGAAAAATAAATGAAAATAAAATAGATAGTTTGAAAAAGATATCTCTTGAATATCACATACTTGAAGCACCCCTTATAGACCTTCGAATTTTTATTTTATTAATACAAAAATATCTTGGAGTTAGGAAGAATATTAGAGATGTAATTGAAACAATAATGATAATATAAAAGGATTATAATGTGTGAGGATAAGGGATGTTGATACATGATATTTATAGGGGGAGGGGGTGTATTTTATTATTACATTCTTTATATTATTATTTTGAATTTAGACTATTAATAGTGTTGATTCATATAAATAAATAATGTAAATGGTTCTGGAGATTTTGAACCAATGGGTTATTAAATCATCCATGAGTTAAAAATGGATGTATTGGTATTATAATGTTAAATATCATAAATTACCGTATTTCGTTATTTCCCAAAAATTAAACAATATTAGAAAATCCCAAAAATTAACAGTTACCATTATTTTATGTATATATTTCAAAATTTAAATCCATTTTATGAATATAATTATTTGTATAAGAGAAATTTAATTTTTAAATAAAATCATTATTTATTCAAAAATACCGATTTTAATTTTATAATCATTTTTTGACACTTTGGAAAATCAAATAAGGTCAAATTAAATTATTTAATAACTATAATAAAAAATTATATTAATTTATGGATATATTTTATAAAATTAAATATTATATTAAATAATTATATTAAATTTAATATTATAAATAAACATTTATGTTTTACAAAATTACTGACACCAAATTTATCATTTTCAAATCAATATTTACTTATACCATGATATTAATATATAATTTATTATTTATAAGATCCCTAAAATTTATTTTATAACTTCATATGTAAGGTTACTACTCTTATGGCCATATAACTATTCCTAACAATCATATTACTATTCCAATGGTTAGATTAATAATTTTCATATACGTTCCTTAATTCCTATAAATACCCCATTGTGAATTGTTTTTTAATAAACTTATAGTTTAAATCAATGTTATATAATTTCATCTCGAAAATAAATATTATATTCTTAAATTTAATTTTTATTTATAAATCTTTTTTCATGAGTGTGGTCATTCTAGTTGATAGAGAAGATCCAAATATTCCCATTCTTGTTGTCTTATTTTATATTTATTGTCCCACTGTATATTTTTTCATTTTTATTTGTTTATTTGATAACAAATATATAGTTTTTCATTTATGAGAATAATGTTTTTATTGGGTTCCCTGTGTATTTTTTTATACCCTAATTATAATAAGGGGGAATCCATTGATAAAATTTTGGGTTGTTACAACAAATATTTTATAAAGAAACTAGTTAGACTGTTTTGAATGATTTTTCCTATAAATTATTGGCCACATCAACCAGTTCTCCATCTCACCCACTCACAAGATCACAATGTCTTAAACCTGGAGCAAATCACAAGAAATTAAATGCACAAACATAATCATAAACTTGATATCTACTCTAATTTTATGATCGGTTCACCACTAACCCCCACACAGTATCATGCTCACAACATGAGAATCCTAAAACCTTTAATCCCCCTCATGGTCAAATATTTTCAAACACATCTCTATCCTATTAGTAAAACTTGGATCCTAACTATTACCAAATATACATTTCAAATTTGGTATTTCCCAAAGAACTAGATACTTAATGATCATACCTAGTACCAGAATCTTGGGATTACCAAGACCATCCACCAACCGATCTAATTATGATTATGACCCATACTCAATGAGGGTTTTACATCCAAAATTGATATAGTATTCCCTATCATAGGATTGTTGTTTTCACCAACTTTCATAAACATCACCCCTGATATCCACAACCTATTCTATACCCATTACAACATGTAATGTATCAATACATCTTCCAAGCTACTACTCAATTAGTAACATGAATATCCAAACTCTTCCCATCCATATCTCTCCATGTCACCATTGTTTCCATTAAAAAATATAATCATTGCTTTGATCATGTTTTATAATGGATATTAGTGTTCTCTTTACTATATGTATTCCCTTACACCACTCCTCGATCACTAAATCCAGATAGATTCTAACACCAGTCTCACAAATCCTATCATCCCTAAACAAGGATCAAAACCTCAAACCACCATTACCCCAATAAATATATCCAAATCCACTAGTCCCTAGATCACACATGAGCTTTCATTGGTCCAAATATCAGTAGTAACTAAAAATAATCAAAATGAAAATTCCCTCACACATTAAGACATCACCCCAAAATCCACACTGACAGTCACTCTATTTCTCAGGAAGAGTGATCCATAAAGATAAATATCAGGGGTTGTCACCTAATATCTACCTCATTATCACAAAAACCCAAAATTTTTACACTGTAGTTTAACCTGAACAGACAACAATAATCATTCCCCCTTGATTTGTATATTGTTTGGCATAGGATCACATTCCTAACCCACTAAAAATTCCCTACTATATGTTAGATATTCATTCTGGAGGAACCTCAACACTTTATTTCTAATGGTTCTGATTAATCTCACTGGTTCCAATGCCATCACATAAACACTCTTCACATGGGAATATTCCAAAACCCAAAATTTTGTATCCATACATCCATCACACCACAAAAATTGAATCCAGTAACATGAATGCTTGGAATCTAATAGATCTGTCTCTAAAAAACTAACTTCAATACTATAAATTCTTCAAACACTTCACATCCCAAGAACATGGCATTAAAATTCCATTCCAAGACCCCTATTTGAGTTATACATGGGGAAATATGGTTTAATTAAGAAGAATTACTCCATTAATCTATCTTTGAAAATAAATTCTCAGGGTTTCATCATTGAAGGAAACAAATCATGAACCCACCCACTAAAGTTCATTCCAAATACCTTTTTATGAAGTAATACTATATTCATCAAAAAAGTAAATCCTACACTAGGATATGCACATACAACTAATATAGAAACAATTATGGGTTAATTGATTGGGATGAAAATAACCTGATATATAAAAAACAACTATATAATTTGATGGTTAATATTTTAGCAACTAAAGTCATTTTCATAAAAAAAACAAAAAACTACACATATTCCATGGTAATCCAAGATACAAAATACGATTCAAGTATTCATGACATTTTTTGAAAGTCCATGTGCCTAATAAATAAATAAATTCTTTAATCAAACACCATATTAAATAAAAATAGCATTCATAAGAAGAAAACCAAAACTGAAATCCCCTAGCCCTGGACACCAGGATTTCCCACTAGAAAGGTTATTATGAATCACCAGTCATAGGTCCATCATTAGCTCTAACACAATCCTAGACCACCTATCTACCATATCCTCAAATAAAAATCTAAAAAAAGTGTTGATACTAGTTTATAACGCCATGGTATGTTGTCCACTTGACAAAACCATCGATTAGTGTGCTACATTACCTTAGGATACCAAAATATAAAAAAGACCAATGAAAATAAATAGGGGTTCAATTTATGAAATAGATAGATTATATCCAAAAATTATAGTCAACAACTATACAAAAATTTCCCAATAGTATCATGCATATTAAATATCATAGTATGAATAATCAAAAAACTATAATGTTATAACAATGTGAAATCATAATTTTTACAAGCATACATTGGTTAGTCTCATAGTGGGTTGATCACATATATAAAATGAATTAAAATAAATGACACATACCAACCCTAATTCCATCTATAGGCCTCAAAAAGAACATCTCCTAACATAATAATGGTACTCTAGATCCATAGTACAACTTGGGAATGATGATATTAATTTGACATATGATTTTTACATTCCCAATTTTCCCATGTTGAGTGTAAGATATATTTATCAGTTGGGTTTCACATGGATCCCCTTGTATATACCATCATATAAATTTATTCCTGATGAATGTAACCAAGTCATGAAAGAGCATTAGACAGTAACTACTATAAAAAGATATTCTTAATAATCAATAGCACTTAAATAGATATGTTAATATAAGAACCGTTAAATTGTGGTCCCTTTTATAATTTATAAAAAATCACTAATAAAAGGGTGATTTAACTAGTGAATAAATAAAACTGTTGATAAATCTCAAAGGAATATTTACAATAAATATATGAATATTAAAAAACTCAAAGGTGAAAACCACCCATTTTATAAGCACAAAAAGCCCCTTTAATTGTGCTACCACCCAAATAATTTGAAACATACCCATTTTAAAATCATTATGCATATCCACACGCCCCTTCATCGCCTTGGATTCGAACCTAATACCTCTCCCGTCTGCACCTGGACCCTTACCATGCATCCATTTTTCATTTTTATCCATTTTATGATATATATTTTTATATATATATGTGTATATCTTTTTATATTTTTATTTTCATATATTTATTTTTATATTAATATATATATTAATATTATTTTTTATATTTCTTAAAATATGCTTTTTCTAAATTTTTTTAAAAATAAATAAATTCATAAATACGTATATAAATCCAACATCTATACAATATATATATAAACATATATTATAATAATGTTAATTTATACATATAATTATAAATTTTATTTATTTAGGTACATATATTTTATATTAATATTATATACATATATATATTAGAATATATAGAAAAAATATATTAGTTTGTTAATACATAAAGAAAAATATATATATATATATACAAAAATACATTATATAGGTAAATAAGTATTCTTATTTTTTATTTAAAATAAAATTGATATTATTTTTTATTTATATATTTCTTATATACTTATAGATATATTTTATATGTTAAATTTTTTCATATTTATTTATATAGTTAAATTTCAACATGTTAAATATTTATATATGTTTATATAATTAATTATAAATAAAACTACATTATAAAATATAACAAAATTTGAACATCATATCATCCTTATAAATGTAAGACTTGGAAATAAATTGAATCATTATCAAAAAACGAGAAGAAGGCCCCCTTAAATGGGGTTTAAATTTCATTAAATGTTAAATATTTTGGATATCCTAACTAAAAAAATAATTTTAGAGGCCTTATGGGCCTCTTCTGGCCTGTAAACTGTGATAGGGGTTATCTTGGTCACAATTACATGGAGATCATCATAAGATTCAGTTTGATATGTGGTAGGGATCAAACGAACACCTAAATCAGGAGTTATCCCTCTTTGAAGTTCGAGTTACATTTTCAACTTTATTGGGATCATTTTTTATTTTTTGTATCTTAAAATTGTTATTAAATGACTATTCATCAATAAAAATAAGAAAATTATTAGTTAATATTATTTTTATAATTATTTTAACTATTTCACTAAATGCCTTATATAATATGTGTAAATGCATATTTAATCATATATAAATCATATTTAATAAAAAATAATACACATATATAATCTTTTGTTAATATATTATTATTAATGATTTAAAATTTTTAATTTAATTTATCATTTACCAGTGCTAGAAAAAATCATTGATAAAGGCCCCCTATTATCATTGCTATGAAAAAAGTGCTGATAAAGGGGTACTTTAAACGGTGTTAAAAAAATTACTGATAAATGGGTGGGGGTACCTTTATTAGTGATAAGAAAAAGAATTAATAAAGGGGTATTTTGAACAATGATATTTTAGCAGTGCTAAAAGATCATTTTATCAAATATTTTTTTCAATGATAATGGTACCCACTTTGTCATCGTTTTTTAGCATTGTTAAATGGTGGCATTATGTAAAGCTATTTTTTGTGGTAGTGACTGTGTGAACACCAAGCTACCTTGAATATTTTTGCAATGGGTAATCATGTTTTAAGCAAGATACCATGAAACCTGATCTATTATGCTTAAAATCCATTTTGGAATTCAATAATCATTATATGTCATCATACCTGTAGTCCAATTAATGAATAAAGACTCATTGTAGTGAATCATCCATGAACTCATTACAAATCTCTAAGTGAAGACATAATGTCTTATATCCAAACTACAACCCACTATTTTATAACTCATGGTAGGGTACATGATCTATGTCTCATGTTACATCACAACCTAGTCCTGTCACCCCTGGTGGGCCAATATCATAACCCAATCCAACTCAAGAAAAACTCTGCTATCTCGACCGAACCCAACCCATGGTAGGTTTATGATTTATTCACAAATGGACTCCATATCACTCATGGTAGTCTATCCAATTCCTTATCACTCAAAGTGGGTAAAGTATTAAAATCACTCTATCGCATGGGGTCTTTCACCTATCACAACAACATATTAAAGAACATGTATGAAATAAAAAACATGGTCCCCAACCCATCGCATAGCTCACTGTCACATAATATAGATTTTTTTACTCAAAACAAATATCTCATCCAATCATATCTCATCTCACAATCGAGAATAAATTTTTTCCCCACAACTTGTGCCACTCTCCTTTAGTCAATACCATCTAAATTCCATCACCCATCAATGACACTAAATTGTATATAATTCTATGAAATAGACATAAAGTCCCAATATAACCTCATGAAAATACATTATCTCTGCAGCTACTACCACCATGGGATCATCCCAAGTTATATGACACTAATCCTCTTGGAATCATTTTTACATGTTAGGAACAACTACCATGACATACACATGGGTCTCATCTCACATCTCATAAGGGAGATCTCTTAGACTATCTCTCAAAGAAAAACCCTCTCTATCCGGCCCTATCTATTCATGAATGGGTCATATCACTCTTGATTCTCACTACACTCTAATCCACCCTTTAGAACATTTCAATCACGAGGTGTGATACTATCATTCTTATAACATATATTGTCATTCCTGTGCCTCTCCTTTCTACCCAAGTAGCATACCTAATTCAACACGGCTACCCATAACATATTTATAATCTTGATACATAACCTATCTCTATTTTTATCTCCACAACAACCAACACCCCTTGTGACATAGAAACATTGTGATCAAAATTCATCCAATTTTCTTCAATGCACATATCTTGAGAATAAGAGACTGTAAACCATCCTATCTCTTAATCAATGGTGGTCATAATATTAATCCAAATAACATATCCCATAAAAAATGTATACATGAAATATTTCCTTCATAATATTCATATGGATTTTTATTTAATGGACAACCTACATCTAAAATGTTGTGGAAAATTAATCTATTAACATCACAAAATCCAACAATACTTTTCATGTATCATCCAAGATCATTCCTGGCCTTGATCTCTTATCTAGAAGCATATAAAAAAATATTATATTTTAAAAATATAAAATTAATTATTCAACTTACCCAAAATGGAATAATTCCTAAAAACACCATCAGGCATCACTATATCACAAAAATACCATAAAACCTCAACTAACCACCCATGGATGGTCCATGAAGTACCTCCAGCATAATAAAATGAAAACTATCTTACCACTAGAATTTGATTAATCACTAATATTTTCCAATTTAATCATAAAGCCTAAATAAAATAGGGTAGTGTCTTACCTCCTCCAAAATGGTGAAAGATAGCATGTGGTCTTCTTTTGGGGTCATACACCTGCTATAGCACATGAAATCCCTATTTTTTCCAACTGATTACACCATGATTTGATGGAATTCGAACTGAAACTAAAACCTACATCATCTAAAATGTGCGGATATGACTGAAAACAAAAACTAAGGAGATAAATGGATAAATATAAATGGAATTAATAACAAATCTCTCCCAAGACCATCTCCAACATCGGGGATCATGGGAGGAAGACATGGGGGGATCTTTCTTAATGGACCACACTTCTCATGCATAGTGGACCAATATAAATATGGGTTTCCACTATTTGAAAAAAAATATTTGATTCATTCACTGCATAACGGTTTGGGTAACTAACTGATACACACCTTCTATAAAAAAATATCAATCATGACAAGGGGTTATGACACAAAGTACCCATCTATAAGGTATAAGTTACTACACCCCTCAATCATGGCATTGTTCCTTTCTTCTATTTAGTATGAATCCCCATCTCCCGTCAATCATGGAAAAATTTATGGGTCGAATAATTAATTTATAAAACAAAAAAAATTATTAAATTCGTTTAGTCCTTTCTCCATAACTCACCCATGTAGTCGAGAAAATGATCAGGCATCACTCCTCTCCCAAAAAATTTTCAGGATATGTTCAAATTCATAGATTTCTTAATTATATCAAAATTGATATAATAAACCATAAAACAAGTAAAAAAATTAAAACCCCTTAATGTTAATAATGCTAAAAATCACACTTTATTATAGTCATTATTTGATTTTCGTCTATGAAAACCATTTAATACATTGTAATATCCTTACTGTCTGGTATTTTAAGGAGATAATAGGGTTTTTAGGGATAGTCCTACAAATAATTTAGATAATATATTGGAAATGTTTTTGGATGATGAAATTACAAAACTACAGGAAGATTCTAATGATACAGAATAAGCAGAAAATGATGATGAACATTCCACGTAAATCTATGTAACAAAACAAAACCATTGAATCATCCACTACCATTATCCTCACTATTGAATAAAAGGAATTTCAGTATTTTTATTATTAGATGAATAGTTTCCTGAAGAAGATACAAAATTTCTTGAACATTTATTAGAATATGATAGGCCCATATTTTAGGACATAGAGTTCTATGTTCTTTAAACAATTAATTGTGGTCATGTTCTTGCAGTTTTTCAAAAACAAAATTTATATAATTTTAATAACTCTAATACATTAAAATTTCATTGTGAAAATGTGATTACAACTTGTGATTCATTATGGTTATCTTGGGAGTAATTTTATATTATATTTTATCAATTTTTAAAGTATTAGAAAATAATAATGTTATCTAAAAATATTTGTATGGGAATTCTAAAACATCAGCTTATCCATTGATACCCCCACTCTTCTACTGAAAATGAATATGTTGCAACTAAGAGGGAGGCCAAAGTTCACATATTTTCATATTGATATAGATTATTCTAATAAATATATAGTTGTGGTTTATGTATATAGGTAATTCACAGTTAAAATAATTTCCCTAAACACATATGTTATCATCAAACAATCTACTCGAATGTTCTTGTATTCCTGTATTTAAGGTTAATGTTTTTAAGAAATGTATTTTATTTTTTAGTAATGGAAACATATTTTTATTTTACTATTGATTCTGAAATCATATTATCATGTGAATAAAAAATTATAATAAAAAAATATGTTATTATAATTAAATAAGTATAAGTAATAAATTACTAAAAAATAATTCTAAAAATTGTATGTACTATGATATAGTATGATATTTTATATTCCCAATTGTATCATGTATCATATAAGGTGATGGTTCAATGACCAATTTGATATATTTTGGTCACATTATCACATCATTTCCACCGCGAGGAACATTTTACCCGATTTTTCCAATTCTTTGATGTGTCAGATTTTATGGAGTCTCCTAGTATAAATTTAAAACCATTAATTATCATTTTATTGTCATATTGGTCAACAGATGGGGACCAGAAACACACATATTCCTTTTTCTAATAGGGGACAAGAAATTTACATTAGAATATTTGAAATTCATATTTTGTATACTTATCTATGATATGGTTTATATAGTATTGACTTTGGGAGATTGGTGTGTGGATGTTCCCAATTTATTAGGCATTACTTTTCATAGCACACCACATGTATAAAAAATTTATCAATTGTTCATGTGATGAAAAAATGAGTATATATAATAGATTGATGATGGAATTGATGAGTTTATTATGACTCAACACACACACATTATGTAGTTCAATAGAGGAACAATGTGTCTTGAAGACTCTTCAACCATGGTATACATGAAATACATACCATTAGTTGAGTATATATACAAGGAAAATATATAAAATTATAGGTTAGAAGTATTAAAAAATCTATGTAGATTCATCTATAAAACATGTCAAAAATGAAATACATTTTAGAAGGTTCCTCTCTACAAAAGATTATGAATTAGAGAGTTTTCAACCCATGGATCCAAGAGTTATCATCGAACTTCTACAAAACCTTTTATAACAGTATCATTGGGGAAATTGATAGGATCACAAAGTTATTTTTTTTATAAAATTCTTCATAATCCATTTAAACTAAAAAAATATCACTTTTTTCTCTAGGGAGTTAGGTAGGGCATTATTTACATACCTCAAGGCATATTGTGGATACGTATTAGTAGATTTATAATGCTTTACAACCAGATGATATTACCTGAACATTAATAATGTTTACAAAATGAATTTTATTTATTAATTTTATGAGATATTATAGTGATAATTTAGTGAAAATGATTAATAAATTTACGAGTAATTTTTATGTTTTCATTTCCTGTTTCATGAGTCCCATATACGATGGTCAATTTGCTTCTACATCCACAATTTTTCCCATCAATGGTTTGATATCACGGAGCAGTTGTTCCATTCATTCACTTCGACATCATTAAATGTCACTATCTAGATCATGTCATGTGAGTGTTTGTGGGCATTCAATAAGTCATCAGTGCACCCTAATAGGTTTATTAATTACACACTATTATCCTCATAGGTTGGAAGTGGACTATTAGATGCACTATCTTGCACAGTACATTATGTTTATAGATATTAATTCCTAAGATATTATCTTTATACATTAATATCTCATAGTATAATTTTATTTTTGAAATTGTTGAGTGTATACATGTTGGTACTGATATCACACTATTGTATATCTTTCATTCCATGGGACATGTCTTGAATTGTTTGTATGTTTACTAACCTTTTTAGACCTTTTAATTTGATATTTTATATTAACGTGATTGTTGTTAACATTGTTTAGAGGGGTTAGAGGAGAATATAAATATCTATAATTATCAATAGAAGAGAGTATTCAGTTTATATGTACTTCATACAGATCTGGTGGATCATAGAGATTCCCCTGCTTCTTATAAGAGAGTGTCTATGATGAGGATCCACTATTATATCCTAACCCACATGCACCCATAAAGGACATTGGGGATTATAATATTACTTCTATGCCTAATGAGGGTGAATAATAGATATGACCTCCCCCTATACTAGAAGGGGGATTTAGACAAGTATATAAATGAGGATAAAGCCAACGATGCTCAAGAGAGGATCATACTTTCACTCCTACACCACAAATATTGGATCCTTAACATGAACGAGAGGATATTTTGTAACATAAAGTTTTTTCACCATATATATTTACTCATGTGTATGATATAAAATCTTTATCTAAAACATATCATAAAACTAGTGTCCATAGAGATTTGGATGGGTGAGACATTGCTAGGATTTCTTATTTTTTACAATATTCAAGGTACATTGCCGTTTAGTGGGACTTATATGATGTGTCCATACCATTTTCACCATCTTCTCTGGATACTACTAGAAACATATAATTGTCAACACATTGTTAAACATCTTATGTCATGGATTAAAATAGAAATATTTTTCGTGATTCATCTACTCCACCATATGAAGATGCACTTGCAACACAACATATTCTTATTCCATTAGTAGTAGAGCAAATCACATATTAAGCACAAATGAAAAATATACATACCCTCCCATATTGTAGAGTAAACACCTGAATAGAAATTCACTCCTAAAACATGAACATTAAAGCGGTGTTGGTATCAAACCCAAAGTGGTTATGAGGTTCATAAATAGAGTTTTTGAAAAGAGAGGTGATGATGTGGAGTTTTTCAGTGAAAATAACATTAGATATAAAAATATCAACGTTTTGAGGTAATTTAATGTGTTTTAATGATCTATATTTTCATATAAATTTTGAAAATCACACAAAAATTACAATTTGAATTAAATTTTAAATGCAAATAAGTCAAGTTTTAAAAAATTTCTAATTTATAGAGTAATTAAAATTGTTTTTAGAATGTATATTTCTATAAAAATTTCAAAAAAATCCTAATAAATACTTTTTAAATTATTTATAAACTTTTAAAAAGGCAAGGTTTAAAAATATCTAATTTAGGATGTAATTAAATATCATTTCAAGATTTTTATTTATATATAATGTTTCAAAATCAATTAACTACTAAAACATAAATTAGTTGATAAATTATAAGAAGTGATCATAAAATATATTTGTTTAATAAGAACAATTTAAATTTATCCTAAATATCTATTTCTACACACACACACATACTTGTTTTTATAAATATAGTGGTAAATAAATATATAAATATTGATATATAAATATATATGTATATATATTTATATTAAAAATGTAGTTAAAAATTAATATTTAATATAACTTTATATTAATTAAAATTAAATAATCTAGGTATATATATATTAATATTTTCATGTAAATATAAGTATTTGATATATAAAATTATAATTTATATAAATATATATCAATTTAATTATAGAAATTATATATATAAATTTAATAGTAAATATTTTTACGATAAATTAATTTAAATATTTTAGATATATATATAAATATTAAAATATAAAAACAAAAATAAATTATAAAATCCAATGTATCTAATAATATTTTTCAATAATATTTTTTCGGTATTAATATAAAAAATAAAAAAATAATTAAAATATATATTTTTTAAAAATTAAATGTTAAAGAGTTTCAAAACATCTAATAATCTTTCTTACTTTGGATGTGCATCAAATTCTTCGGTGATTGTCAAAAAATAATCAAAAATAGATAAAGGTAAAACCCAAAAACCCATATTAAATTGTTTTCCATGAAATGATATGTGAAATTATATAATGAAATGATGATATTTTGAGATGAGTGTAAGTGTTATTTATAGGAATGAAATAGTGTTTTTAATGTTCAGGGTTTTATTGTAATGGACCACATGGTAACTTTAAAATAGAAATTTGGGTTAACGTAGTGTGTTGTATTTTTTCATGGTATAATAGAGGTAATTTTTTTTGAATAAATAAAAAATGTTGGGTAAAACAACAATTGTGAAACATATAATCCATTTTAAAAAGTGGTTGAATATTTTGATGAATTATTTGTTGTTTCCTTCATGATTTTTTTGGCATGGTCTGTCATGAGATCCAAATTTGTGGTCATTTTTTCGTGAAAAGTGGAAAAAATAATTATAGATTGAACATTACCTAGAGAAACCTAAACACAGATTACATAACTATTAAACGATTATAGTTTTCATGGATACAACTCGGTGTGGTGCTCCATGAACATAAAATTTTTATGATATAAAAATATTTATGTGATACAAAATGTAAAATGAAACAAATGAGCATAGTCGATGAGAGTTCATTGGAAAATGGATCTCCCATAGGTGTTACAGATGTTGTGGAGTCAAATTTTTGATATTTATATATATTTCAAAATTCTACATCACTCCCCTCATAAATTATTTATAAAATAAAATTATTGGAAATTTTTTATGGAAATTTTGATAAATTTATGTGTGATATATTTGGTGAATTTGAGTCAGAGATTCATTTAGATTGATATGAAAATATAAATGTATTTAATAGGGTATTTTTCTGTGTAAAAGGATTTCATTTATTTTCCACTATGTATTCTCATCATTCAATTGATATTAACCATTCATCACACATCTACTCTTTAACTTTACTGCAGTTCCTACCATAGGATTTTGTTGTATGTTTGTATCCTCACCCATAACAAGAATCCAGGAGTAATTCTACTCGTAAAATGCTATATAATAAAGAGAGATTTATTTACTAAATTTATTTTTTAATATTAATAATTTTTTGGTTTTTTAATTACCATGTAATTATTTAATCTTTCAACATCATTTTTCATGAATGATCATTGCAAGTGGGTGATTAATTACTTTTTAATATATAATGTAATTATTTAATTTATTCAATACCATTGTAATAGATAGGATAATAATTTAAAATAATGATCTAAAATAACATAATTTATAAAAAATCAATGTAATTTACCATAATAAAGTTTTTTTATCCTCATAAATTTCATACAATGAAAAATAATTCACATAAATATAATTCCAAAAATAAATTGGCTACTTACTCATTCAATTTTGTTCCCTACATCAAGAAACTATATTTACTAATTTTAGTATGCCTTCAATGATTAAAATCCTATTTTCAAGTTAGTTTTAATGTTTTCCAATAATTCCAATAATTTTAGTTGATTTTAAAGATATGGTTTTCATGCTAAGTACATTTATTTGTGGGTCTAACCTCAAACAAGAGATACAATATTCATTTTTAGTTTTGGTTTTATAGAAGAGTGATTAAAAAATATTATTTCATACAATATAGTAATTAATTATCTATATTAGGAATTAATTTTTTTTTGGTTTTATTGATTCCAAAATGGATTTCCATAGTATTTTTGGATTTGATAGATCTGAAAAATAATTTTTTTCATATATTTATTTTATCAAATGTTATTTTAGTTTTTTATATCAATTTTGTGTGAATTTGTATTTCTAGTTCTAGTGGAAGGTCTTGATTTTATCAATAATGAAGAATTATACTTTTCCCAACAAAGTTTGGATATTTTTAAACAATGAAGACACTAAAAGAGAAGATACAAATTCATTAATGTATCCCACAACCATTACCCAATGAGAAAATGGTGCTTAAATATGTATTGGATTATTTATTAAAATATGAATTAAAATAATTTGAGATAATATAAATGGAGGCATTAAAATCAATTGAAATAGAAATGTGGAAGCTAAATTTGAGGATAATGTAATGAGAAATATAATGGTGACATTGAGATTTAAGTAAAATTTTAGTCAATTAATAATGGTGTAGCTAAATATATGATTGAAATTATAGAGGAAGACAGTCTAATATTTTTTTTAAAATTATGATCATAATGAAGAGTATGAAGATGAATTAATGGAAGAATTTGATAGTGAAGGTTCAATGAATCATTCTTAAATAGTTAATTACATTTAATAATTTGACTAATATTAATATAAATAATTATTAAAGGATAAATATTGATAGTCTTCGGGAGTATATGATTTATTTATTTAATATTTAAGACTTTTCATAAATTATTTATGCCAAATAGTTTTAAAGATAATTTTATTTAAAATAAGGAGAACAATCACTCAAGATGATAAAATATTTCAATCATGATTATATTATGATTGGGTAAACATAGAACATTCTCCTGTTATATGAATACCATAGTGAGGTAATTATTATCTCTAAATTTTTTTAAAAAAAACTAAGTGAGTGAACATTATTTTTTATTAATTTTTAGGGATTTAAATTTATAAATCTATATTAAGATATCTTTTTGGGAGTTGATTTTGTCACCATTATATTTTTTAGAATTAATTAGAATAATCATGTAGTATCACAAGTTTCTTCTGATTTTATATGTCCATAGTGTTAGATGAAAGAGAAATAAACTAGCATACAATATGATACAAGAAACTGAATGTGATGAAAATAAATATATTTAATGGATAAGTGAGTATTGTTTTATATTATTTATATTTTTTTAAAAACCTAAATTTTTCATATTTTTCATAGAGAATTGCATTCAACACTTATATTTATTGATATATTGTTTTTACACGATAAAATATTTTTTTATTGATAATATCATTATTTATTTAGAAGTCATATTTGATATAATTAAAATAGTAAGATGAGGGTTGGATGATTAATTATAAGTGAGAGAACATTAATTTGTTGATTTAAAATTAGAGGACATTATGTATTTTATATTGATGAAATTACTCAGACATTTTTGTGATTTTATTTCTTACATTTATATAAATAATTTTTTTATTATTCATTCCATCGGTGATTAACCAATAATATTTTTCATGTTATTGAATATTATTATAAAAAATTTATTTATTCTTTATAATGCATAATATAATGATTGATTCTTGATATATGCATCACTATTACAACATTATTGATTAATATTCTAAGAAATGAATACATTGACCAACATTAATATTAATGAGTCCATGAGTTGAATATTTTTTTATAACATATACCAATGAGACTTACTCTACATTTAATCACTTTATATTCCTTATAGAACATAAATTAACTTATTTTAAGCCCTAATAAATTTGAAATTTTTCCTTCTCAACTTACAGTTGGTAAAATTTCTATAGTTACAACAAAATAAGTGTAATGGAAGAAGGATTTAAGGAATTTAAAATGCATTATATGTATTATAGGTTAGAATGTATGTTATAAATAATGTTTTATGAAGAAATTTGTATAGATTATCTATCTTAATACATTAATGGATACCTTCTAAAAGAAAAAAATGATGAAAAAAATGAAAACAATAAAAAAATATTGTTTTAAAGGGGGTGGATATTTTACTATTCTCGTTGACATTATTTGTGATAATATTTTCTAAGGATAAATAGTTTCTTGTTTTTATCAGTTTTAGGTATATATTTTAATGCATAGCTTTTTATTTATCTTGGTACTGTATATCAGTTATTTTAATTTGGATGATAACCTAATTTTCAAGATTTAATTTTGAATTTATCACATAAATATCAACCCAAAATTAACTATAGAGATGTTGTAACCCTGATAAATGTTTTTAAATAATTCGGTGAATTCAGTTATATGCGGGAGTAAAATGTGTTTCCAGTCTATGGATTGGTTTCATGTACTTGATATTTTTAATAACATTAATTATGTTATCCTCAGTGAAGAGATAAACAAATTTCATAAATAGGTATGTTACATCTTTCCCTGAATCCCATTAATAATTTGAAATATTGGAATAATAGTTATGAAGTGTATCTCAAATTACAGAGGAAATATAATATATATGGTTAAGCGGTTTTCTTATAAATATATTAGTTGAAGATAAGTTTTTATGGAATATTATGAAGTTTATTATTTATATAATTTTTTTATTGACTATGATTGTCAGATCTTGTGAATGATTTATTTTCTTTTTTAGGTTATGGAGATCAATTCTTGATGTCAAAAAATGTTTATGTGTGGCTGGAGTTTACAGCTAAAATTCAAGCACACTATCTATGTAATAATTTAATTGAATAAAATGTTATTATTGTATATGTTTTTTTATTATTAAAATGAAAGGAATTTAAAAAATTTGTATATTGGAATATTTATTATGAAGGATAAGATTATATGAAATAAATAAATAGTAAACTAATGAAAAAAACCAGGTCAAGGAAATCACAAAATAACAGCTAGCATATGGGTAATGATGGAGAATATGCAAATCATAGGGTGTAATTACTATAATAGAAACATCCTAAAACATTAATAATATAACAACATAGAGATTTAGTAATAAAATTCACCCTCTAAATATATAAGTGAAATATAAAACATAATAACCACAAGTTGAATATTAAAAAAATTGTTTATTTTAAAATTACATTTTAAAAAATATATAAATCCATTAAAATTTAATGTATTATAATGGAATAGTAAACTCAAAGATATCAAAAACTAGAATTAGGAAATTTGGATCACACTTGTCTCCTAAAATAATCACACTCCAAAACAACAATGAAAAAAATCGAGAACATGAATAATGTGATTTGAGTTATTAAGAATGAACAATATAACCTGTGAGAAATTGAAGTGAATTATGAAAGATGTATATATGAGTTATTTATAAGAATTAGGAAATGAGTATGATGGTTAGAATATATATATATGTGTGTGTGTGTGAGTGCCTATTATGAATAGTAATCATACTATTGAGAATAGTAATATAACTATTAGGAAAAGTAACCTCTCCATTCAAATAGTTACATGACTTGTAGAATATTAAAATGATATATTGGGTATCGTAATAAATAAAAATATGTGAAATTATATAATTATATAATTATATAGAAGTGTTAAATATGAGAAAATATATAAATGAAATAATTAAATCATAATTATATTTTTGGAAAACTATATATGATTTATTATTATTAAAATAATTATATATAAATAATTTATAAGTTTTAAATAAAATATCAATTTGATATTTTTTCATAAATTATATAAAGTAATTTTATGAAGCCATAAGAAATTTTTTCAAATGTGATAATTGTGATCAAGTCATAAAATTATTTTTCTATGGAATAATGTTTTTATTTAAATTTTGAAAATGACCACATATAGAAAATTATTTGGATAAAGTATAATAAATTTTTATAATTAACACATTTAATCTATCATAAACTAATTTATTGATATTGTTTTGATAAATATTAATTTTTGGTTAATACAGAAGTTCGACAGAATATAGTATTTTACAGTATAAGTTAAATAAACGATTAAATACCTAGGGTATATTGCAATAAGATATTTAAACATCATAAAATGCACCAATTACCATATATATTCTATATAATAATCAGTAATGTTAGTGTAGAGAAAATAATAATAAACTAATAAATTTATTATTGATACACATCTCTCTTTCTCGTATAAATACTATCCTTCACCACCACTCTTATCATGGAACTATATTGTCCTTAACTTTCGAAATATTTTCCCAAATCACTCTTGTAGAATATGTAACACATAAATGGAGTTATAGTAATATAATAATTCAAAACTAAGGAATCTTATGGTGTATCCTAATAATGAATATCTAAAGGATGAGGTATCATTATCAAGACAACACTTTAAATTCTTTCATTATTCTACAACTTAAATATTTATTCAATCAATTTAAAATAAAGAGTTTTATATGAAAAATATATTCAATTTTATTTATCTTAATGGAGTATCCAAAATAAAATCTTCTATTATTTTACTCTAAAAGAAATACATTATTCATATTATGGTTACATCACAACGTCTACGATAAAATCATTCCATTATCCATAACCAACTTTCATGTATAGTTTATAAAAATGATTAAATGAATACATATCTTACTAATGAAAGTAATAAAAATTTTAAAACATTTTTTACTTATATAAATGATATTATAGACAATTTTCCATTGAAATTGCAATCATAAAAGGTATTTAATTGGGGAATATTTCATAATTTGAAACTATTTTAGATAATCTAGTTAATAGAAATAATCTTCTGATAATGGGATGGTAAAGACTCAATATCTATAACATTAATGATTTTAAAACCAATGTAATATTAATAATAATTCAATTTTATTAATATTCATTATTAGGTTTTCCGTATTCACATTCTTTACAACAGTGTTTTCTGATTTTTCATATCAAAAATAAAAATGTTTTATTCTTACTAAAGTGATATTCATGTGTTATAGGGTTTTATTTAAATGATATGTTTCTAAATGTTATAAATTTATGTTGGTAAATTTGAATTATTTTTTAATTTTATCATTCCAAATAAATAATGTGGAAAAATGTTGGATATTTTGTATAAAAAAGATTTGTTTTAGGTAAATAGTGAAAATTCATTTATTTCATTAACACTCTTAATTTTTTCAAATTAATTTCAAAGTATTATAATATTATTGATAAATTTAAAAAAAATGAAAATTTTACTAATAATAATATAAATAATTCAAAGGGAATCAATATTACAATGGATTTTTGTGTAAATTCATTTTTAGTCCTCAAAGTGATTTTTTTAGAAGAAATTGTTTTCATTCCATTTTTCATTTTTATATTAAATAAAATTTTTCCACTTCTAAAAATTGAATCCTTAAAATTTTATTTCATATTTGGAATTAGGATATTTAAATATATTAATTATTTCAATTTTAATTTTTTTCAAAATGATTAGCAACGACGGAATAAATTTATGACTATGGTAAAGGGAAAATGGATTAATTAAGGTTAAAAATAGTGATTAGATCACAAAATATCATCTTAAAACTTATTTGACATAATTATTTAGTCCTTTATCATAATATATTATAATTTTTATATATTTATTTGACCTTACCATTAATAAAATGATGTATTAGTTTAAAACATTGATAACATAAAAGAGTTACACACCCTCACATATAAAAATGCTCCCCCTCATATCTTAATGAAATAAATTAATCATTTTAACTCAAAACATACCTAAAACAATAACGTAAAAAATTACCTACCCATGTCCTAGATGTACCGTTTTTACCAAGATAAGAACCTAGAAGGCTTAACATGAATGTCAATGGTGGTCTTCTAAATAATTGGTATAAATATTAAATGATTATTTTCATGTTTATTTAATCTTCCACCCCTTTAAAAATTATATAAAAAAAGATGATATGGTTACATAAGTATCTTAAAGATACATAAATGTTAGTATGTTGATTTAAACATAATTTTTCAATTTCTTTTACATCATATGGGAGATAAAATCATCACTCTTGTGAACGTGTTGCCCACCACATCCACAAAGTGATGCATTTAATTTTTCATCACCACCTCAGAAGGTTAATCATCACATTTTATTAAATTAATATATATATTTATAATATTCATTATTTAATTATTATTCTAGGGAGTTAATATATTTCTTACCATCTTATACATCAATCTGTTGGGAAATTAAAATGGAACTCATGTGTACGTGTAGTCTTCAACCTCTATATATAGATACGATTCGTTTTAAATCTACATAGTTAATGTATAGTTACAAAATATAATTTAATATATAAAAATGATAATTTTTTAATTATTTAAAATATTTGGACGACATAAAAATAACTCTTTTTACCTTGGTCTTCCAACTGATGTTGTTTTTGTTTTACAAATCAAAACTCTTGAAAACATTAAACATGAATATAAATGACATTTTAACTATATAAGATATGGTAATAAATTACATAAAATTTATAATAATAAGGTAATATACATGAAAAAAATTATGAGATGAAATTGTTACTATAAGTTTATTATATTGGATTTAATTGATGTATGTGGTGAGTCGGACCTGAGGTAAGGGAATTATTATTTAAAACTGTATATTATTGTATTACATTCAAATATTTTTATATAAATAAAATGTTCTTTAAAATTTTTAAATAATTTTAATTTGTATACATAAAAGATTATTAATAATAAATTTAAACTAAATTTCACTTTCTCTATGAATGTCTGAAAATTTATATTTTCAACATTTACCTTAGGGGTAAATTTTTACTCTTTTTACAAAAGTGAAAAAGAATGTTTTTAATATATATGAAATGAGAGGAAAATACTCTATTAGAACCATTTTTCATTAGTAATATTCCTAAAATGTTTTTTTTTCACAAGGATTTTATTTCTTTTTTATTTCTATGAATTTTTTTTATTTTATGATCATTCATAGGAAAAATTATATTTATCCTTATTTTTCTGTGAAACCAAATAATGGTTCTTTTTTTAATTAAACATAATGATTCACTAGATTTTATAAAGGATATGAAATATTTTATATGTATCATGTATTCAATAGTCCTTGTAATGTTTTCATGATAAAGGGTGAGCCCGATATATCTCTCTAAATCATTATGCAATGATTATATTCTATAGGAAATAAATGTTCAAATTAACCATGTTGTTCATTCCATTTATAATGTTGCATTGATGAATAATTGTCAAAGAAAAATTAAGATAATTTCCCAAGGTACCTATAAGAAAATTATATTTATGAAAATCCATTTTATTGGATTTATTCTAATATCCTATGTTATTCTACTGAGATTATATTACAGGAATGTTTATACCACATTAAAGGGTGAAGAGTATATGGTCGGTAAATGTTTATCATGAGTAACGATGTGATAGAAGAAACCTGTGTGATTATTATTATTCATTTATTATTTATTATGATATTTTATCAAAATATTTTGAATATTAATTTTATTTCATGAGTAAATAAATGAATATTTTAGGTCATTTAATATTATGTAAAATAGAAATATTTATGGTAGTATTTCAAGCTATTCAAGATGGATTAACTACGTTCACTATTTTCATATCCCTTGCTGATATTTTTGTACTCATCCCATATTTTCAAAAACATTAGTAGCTCTTAAGGATGCACAATTACTGTTAAAAGGGTTATATTTTTATAATTAAGATACATTACTAAATAAATTAATTAGGTTCGAAAAAAAGAGTTTAATTTTATGAACCATATATTTATAGAAAAACTAAATGTTGAGTGGAAGAGTCCTTATTGTGTTTACAGGACAAATATGTATGTTGTTTTCATAAATTTATAAATTAATAAATTTAAAATATCATGAGAATATAATAAAATTCAATCCTCACTATTAAATTAATAATAATGGGATGTTTAAGAAATGGTACCTTATTATTGATATCTTATAAAGGTTTAGATAAAATTAGTGGTTTGGATGTTATTATGTAAATACGTATATGGGATGTTAATTTATGTAATATATTTTATAAGGATTAAACATTTAGGGTTTACATGTTTATTTATATAGTCTACTACTATTTCAAAATAGTCTTCCATTAAGGCAACAATGTGAATGAAATGACAATGATTCAGCTGAATTAGTAACCTGATACCATTCCTTAAAAAAATCTATAAAACCTTTCTTGTATATCTCACATGATATAATCATCGTCATAACATATTTAATGGAAACATAATAATGGATTTAAATAAAAAACACAATAATGTATAATGTAACAAAATTCATAATAGTTATATCATCAATAAGTAGAAAATCATGATCAAAGTGAAATATTTTCATTAGAAGTGAATAATATAGTAAGGGTTAACCATAAGCCTGAAATATGTGTTCAACATCTCAAAAAATAACAATTTTAGAATAATAAGATAAAATAAAACATGAAGTATACAACATTAGCCATGTATGTTTTTAATGAAAGTGGCATAATCATTAATATAGGATTTTTTATATTTTCAAAGATGGATATCTCCCTAACCATTCACTAATAAAATTATGAGTATATTTAAACACCATGTTAGTCACTCATTTTGATCATAGATACGCACTTATCTATTCATGCATATAATTTTTAGTATTACACAATTATATCAGACACTTACTTTGTGAACCAAGAGACTTGATAATCTATTCACACATAAAATTATGAGCAGAGGCTAATTTCGTCACACTTACCCTTTATGGGACCTCACTACTAACAGTATTATTAACATAAAATTTCTATCTATTGAGATATATTGCTTTACCCAATTCATTAGAGAGAGATATTAGTCGCACCTAACTAATAATCTATATATTATTGTCCCAAATGAAAATAAATAATTCATCATCTCATAAATAATCTTGGTAAAAACAATTGGATTCATAAAAAATCACATAAAAAACTTAAGATAACATAGGATATTAAAACTCTCATTTTTAAAAATTAATTAGATCATAATAACATATATATGGGGATCCAGACATCAAATTATAAATAATAAACAATTAAGGATACCTATTTGTAAAAATATAAAATTTAATAAAAAACTATTAAAAAATTATAGTGTAAATAAATTTTAAATAAATAAAGGGAAAGAGAATAATTTTGATGACCTTAAGATAAATTTTCCAAAATAAAATTACCATGAAAATATATAATTGTTATCAATAAAATAATTTTTAATGCTTGGATTAATTTTACTTATAAAATTATATATATTAAAGGAGACTTGAAAATTGAAATAATGATAATAAAAGGAAGTGAAAATACATTAAAATAGTTTAATTTTAAAAACAATTATTAATTTAAAACAAAAAAAACGTTATAATATTTCAAAAAATGGAATAAAAAATACCTTGAAAAATATCACTCTTAAAATAATATTTAATAATAGAGAATTTAAAAGGTCACATAGTTTTAAAAATGGGATGCAAAAAATACTTATAAAATTTTAATTTTAAAAAAATATTTAATAATTTAACCTTCATATGATATGAATGTTATCCACAAATCATGAGTGAATGATAAAAAATTATTTTTGAAAATCTGAGCATTTTAAAATAACCATTTAGAAAAAAACATCATTAAATGAGAGAGAAAATATTTCATTAAAATTAAACAAATGGAAGAAAATGATCATTTTAGATAAAATTAATTTATGTTTTCACTAGGGTAATGATAATATTTATTACATTTAAAAATATAGATATATAAGGAAAACACATTAAAACTATTGGGAACTATTCTTAACATTATTTCTTTTGGGGAAACATTAAAATAATCGAGGGATATTAATTTGTTATAAGACATGATTTCCCTATAAAATTATATGGAAGAGATCAAAAACTCATTATATATTATAATATAAAAATCATGAGTAAAAATAGATGAAGAAGAGTGAAAATGACCTTAGAATATTATTTTACAAAGAAAACCCCACTAAATCATTTATAGCATTTGAATCAGAACCCAATTAGGGTCTTAAATTTTAAATGAAACATTATAAATAATAAATTATTATATTATAATTTATAAATATTAAAATAGTAATGCATTTACACCCTTTAAAATGAATCATGATGGGTATATTATTAATTTCTCAATGAATTTAAATTTGATATAAATTAACACTTACATATTAAGAAATGTTCTAATGAAAACCTCTTGAAGTAATATTTATTTACTTTTGAATTAAAATAACATCAATAAGATTTATTAATTATATTTAATATCCAAATGATACTATATACACCATTTAAATGAAATTAGTTATATAAAATAACATTTATCTCAATGAAAGAAGTTTTGAGATCAACCCCTTACCTTGTTTCCTTAAATAGTTGATGAAACGCTAAAACATATCGAACAATCAATACTACCTTAATAATATATTCATAAACTTAATAATATATGTTACACTTATATCCCTCATTTATAGTTAAATTTTTGTTTTATTTTTTATTTTTAGATTATTACACCAATCAGGTGATAATAACTTTAACCATTTTTTCATGTTTCATAATGTAGATGTCACTATCCATCCTTTAAAAGCAATTTAATATTTAATATATAATTTAATATACTAATATATATATATATATATATATCTTATATTTATTTATAAATTAATTATATCATTACATATGTGTTCTAGTTATGCTTTGTAAAAATGAAATTGTTGTTTGATGATTTAGATGGTTTCAAAAAATGTGAAAAGATTCTCTAAGAAAGAATAAAAACATAGCTTAATAATTTAAGGTCTATATAACAATAATTATATTTTTTTTGTAATATAAAAATTTTATTTTTTATATTCCCATGGTTATTCATACTTATATTTCAAAGATTCTTTCATGTTGGTGGTTAAAACTACCGAAAATTGATTTCATTTTAACTCGATTGGTGAGTATGGTTAAGGAGATACTTATATGGAAATAATATTATTATAATATTATAATAATGATAATGTTTTATTTATTATAATTTTGAAACATATTTGAATTTTTTTTATAAATATAATGAATAACTACAAGATAATTGAATGGATGATGCTTCGTGGAAGTGGTAGTTTACATACAATGATGATTGGTGATGCATCATTTTATAAGTGGTTGGATATGAATAACCAATGTTTTTACCAAAAATATAACAATATATAATTATGATAACGATACTAAAATCAACATATTATTATGTAAATGATATATTTATAAGAGTAATATTACGAAGGAAAATATAAAAAAATACTACTTATATTGGAGACTTGATCTTTCACTAAAATTCCTCTTGAAATTGAAGGGATTAGGTAACTATGAATGACTGAGGGATTAATTTAGTGTTATAAGGTTATAGGGAGTGTGATATATATTATTTTTTAGGAGAATTCAAAATTATTTTTTAGCATTGAAACTATGGTTGTATAATCTTTTAATAACAGAATTAAATATCACTTTTTGAAATAGTTTCCAATTTTGAATAATGTCTTTACTATATTTATTTTTAAATTTATTAGAAGAGGAAATAAGTTGATTTTTGGACAAGATAAAGTCCAAAAAAGCACAAAAATTATTTTGAAATCATTTTTTTAATCGTTTTTCTATATACCATTAGAAAAATACTTTTTACCAATTATAATTTTTATTTGGGTAACTATTTTTTATGGTTTGTAATTAAATTATATTAAAAAAATTAAATTGGTTTTATTAAATAATTTTAAATAAATAATTTTAAATTTTAAAATATTTTTATTTTATCAAATTTATAAATATGCCTAAATTAAAATTTAAAATAAACACACTTAATTATGTAAAAACTGTTTCTAGAAACCTATTGTTTTTATATTGAATGTTTTATTTATGATAAAAATATATTTATTACTCATTTAAATTAATTAAATTTATGAAATTAAATTATATTAAAGGTATTAGTAATTAAATGAAATCCATAAATGAATCTCACTTAGAATATACATCATTCACAGAGTAGAATGAATTTATTTTTATTACAATAACATTTTTATTTAGTTTTAAAAAACATTGACATGGTATTCATAAGACAAAATAATATATTAAAATTCGTAATGTTACTCAAAAAATAAATTTTATATTACTTAAATGATATTGTAAAATTATAGTATTATCTAAATATTAATAATATCATAAAATTTATAATTTTCAAAAAAACATTAATTTCTAATAAAAATCAACAATTTCAATAAAAATATAAAAATACACATTATGTGAATTATAATCAAAGTAGTTAAAAATTATATTTATTTTTTAAAATAAAAATATAAATTTTTTTATTTTTTAATTTTTTAAATAAGGTATAATATTAACAAAATTTTACTTATTATAAATTTTTTAAATATTTACTCGTTTTAATTATTTATCTGCTAAAGGTAATATCTGTTAAGGTCAAAAAAATATTGTTTTTATTAGATAACCAAAAGGCCTAGGAGTGAATCAGAGATCCACCCCTACCAAATTTTATTAAATAAAATAAAGTTCAAAGACAAGCATCAAAAGGGGGGTTTGCAAAGACGGGAGAACAACTTCCCACCCGCATCATCCTCAACAAAGCGCACACAACACTCGGGAGAAACAAAGGACCATTCCGAGCATGACTCCTCAATGGCCTTCTTTGATAAAGCATCAGCGACCTGATTGGCCTCCCTGTAAGCATGAGTCACATCAATGACAATGAAGTCAAGAAGACATAGACATTAAATCCAATGAGGCATTAAAACCCAAGGAACATTCCTGGATCGCTTCTTGAGAATGTCCACAGCCACCATAGAGTCTGATTCCAGCCATAGAAATCTCCAGCCAAAATGGGAAGTATAATTAATGGCTTTGATCATCGCCCATAACTCAGCTTCAATGGAAGAGCCCTGCCCAATATAATGATAAAATAAGCCTTTGACAAAGCCCCGATAAGTATGAAAGACGCCACCACAACCCGAAGGTCCTGGTGACCCAGCCGCCGCACCATCAACATTGATTTTCTGCCAGGAAGGAATAGGAGGAATCCATCGGATATATTTTAGAACTAATGGTTTCCTAGGTCTGCCGCTCACACCAAAGTTCCTCAAGACAATAAAGTCATTCAAACCATTTTGCATGCACCCAGTTTGTATCTTAGAAGTAGTACAAATAGCCCTTTGAATAGCTCTAACACCAGAAAAAAAGTGGGCGTGGTATCCTCAATGAGTTGAGCATTACGAGCCCTCCAGATAAACTCAAGAAAAGAGGAAACTGCAACCATAATAATATTTCTAACCTGATCACTGCATCTGGCTGAAGCAGCAGACTAGAAAAGATTATCTAGTGAGATGACATTCAAACAACAAACAGTCATATATTGAATATATTTCCAAAGCCTGTAAGTAAATGAGCATGAGAAAAAAATATGGTCAAGAGATTCCACAGCCGCTCGGCAGACAGGACAAGCCGAGACAATGTGGAAACCATCTATTTGAAGGGAAGATATCCGCTTTAATTACAAAATCAAATAAATTTTTAGGGTAAGATATTATTTTATGAATAATTTTGTTTTACATTAAAATAGTTTCCATACAAATATAAGTTTTCCATAAAATAAAAATCACTTTCTATTGTGACATGAGTTTCTTAGAAAAAACCAAGATACAATAGTGTATATAGAACTAGAATTCATCGACTAAATTTAGTCGGAGTGTAAGTGAAACCAGATTACCTCTATCCAATTAATCAATAGTCACCTGATAGAGTTTTCGACATTTCCTTTATCTAGGAATTTGGTTATTTCAATTTTCATCTTAATCCCTTGTATTAGTTCATTGGTTCATATAGTGACCAAATTCTTCACACATGAAACCTAAAACCAATAGTGGATCAATAGGAAGAACATTATTTTCTCCATAATGTAAACTAAAACATTTTTTAACATCAATATATTGTTTCTCAATATCACTGTTACCACTGATAAAACATCATCTAGTTCAATTAAAACATTCATCTTGGTGTATCCCACAATATTGACATAAATAAAGTTGAATCTTTATTCCTTTATCTTATTCATGACATGATCTCCAATTAAAGTGAATCCTTATTAAAATTAGTGATTTGGGATTCTCATAAAATATCATGTTTTTATTCAAAATGTGTGATAGATGTGTGAGTATAATAACAATATTTGGAACTTAATATTCTATCCCACTTGGTCTCATATTAGGATGATTACAGTATTTTTTATCATATCCATTATTAACAGGGATCCGCCAAGATCAAGCCATTCTTAAACCACAATTTTTAAATTTATGAATAAAAAATATTAAAATAGATAAATTAACATAATCATAAAGTGAATTAAAACTTAAAACATATTTATCATTCACATTATCATATTGGTGTATGATTCCTTTAGTTCAACTTATATAAATCATAGATTCTCCTAAGTTACATTAATTAATCTTATCTTTTTATTCTCATCCTAATACTTCAAATTTACTTGTAATTCAATCCATAATATTGGGATGTATGGATAAAATGATCAAAAAATGTATATCCCACATGAGTGCAAAACCAAGCATGCAGGAATAGAAATTTCACTATGCACTTTAATAGTGGTTGGGATATACTCAACCCACTATTTTCAGTTTATTATCACTATATTAATCATTAAAAACTATATCTACTTTTATTATTCTAGAATTGATGCATTGATAGGAAAAAAATTTATTTAAAACGATATTAATATTTATAAATATCATCCTATTAATAAATTCATCTATAATGTTTTCTCAAGGGTTGTGTATTCCTAAAAAAAAGATAAAAAACTAATCTAAAAAACAAAATTGTACTCTGATACCAACTAAATTGAACCAATCTAAACATGTATTAAATAGTAAATCAGGTTTTGTAATATTAGTAATACATCTCAAAAATATTGACACAACCCAATGTCTAAAGGATTAGTGCCTTAATATTATGGACATAAACATTATATTTTACAATAATTGTGAACATTTCACCATAATTATTCTCTTATATAACATTTCATATATATCTCACATTGTATAATCATTTTCATATCTTGTGGAATTGAAACCTAAAAAAGGGGTCAAATAAATGACCAGTAAGGCATAACATAAAAATTTTATAATGGTTAGATTATAAATATTTTTAAAATCATGATTAAGGACAAAAATAACATTTTTACGAACATTAGAAAATAATTTTTAATAAAGAGAATAAAATATGGGAATAACATCACCAACAATAATAATTTTATCATGTCTTTAAAAAATATAACATAAATCTTATAATAGGAGTCATGAATGAAGGAATGAAAGCGAAACAATCATAAACATACTGTTTATTATTTTTTTGGATCCTAGATACCCCAACCCATTCACTATTAAAAAAATGTGTATATCTACCCACCATCACACTCACCCTTTATGAACCTATAATCTTTATAAACTTTTAACCTGTGAAATGAGGATTAGATAATAATGTCATCACACTCAAACATTTTGATCCTAGTGATTTTCCAATATTCTCACTCATAAATGTATGAGTATAACTTAATTCCAGCACACTCACCCTATTTGAACATAGCTTATCACTAACCTAATTACATATCATTTGTATCTCATAAGATATAAGCATTTACACAATGAATTGGTGGGAGATATAGGTACCACCTACCTTATAATTTATACATTTCTGTGTCACTTGATAGTCAAATATTCATAATCTCATAAAGAAGACATGGGAAATGAATGGGTATCTTAAAAACATTCAAAAAATATAATATAACATATACTTAAGAGTTAATAACATATAATAAATCTAATTTATTTAGAGGAATAATGTCATAATAAAACATAAAATGTAAAGTAAACATCACTATATAGAAGATAAACCATAGAGGGTACATAAATGGGGAAGTATAAAAGTTTTTGATTTTAAAAATTATTATAGTAAAAATTATTTTAAAAACAATTATTGAAGGGATATTAAATAATTTTGGAATAATTAATATAATTAAATTTAAAAAATACATCCTTTAAATTGAATATTTTTTATAAATAAGGGATTTCAGAATACTTTATAAACTCTTTTTATTAAAATAATATTTAATAATGGATACTTGAAAAATATACATAGTCTTCAAAAAATGGAAACAAAATTAAATTAGAAACAACTAATTATAAAATAATATTTAATAACGTAGAATTGAAATATTCAATAAATTTCCAAAAGTGTAAGTGAAAAATAATTTGAAAACTTTTACTTGTAAAATAATATTTTATAATAAAGAATTTGGAATAGCATAATGTTTTCAAAATGGAAATTGAAAAAACATTAAAGCATTTTACCTTTAAAATAATTATTAATAATAAAACCTGGAATAATAATAATAAATTAAAAAAATTTGGAGTGGATGACAAAAAATCAATTTTAATAATGGGAAAACCTCTTTATTATTTTGAAATAACCTCGATTTAAAAAATGACATTAAAAATGATAATGAAAAATTATATTTGAAATGAAATAAGTGTAATAAAATTTACATTGGAGTCAAAATAGTTATAGTTTTCAATCAGAAATGAAGAACATTATTTTGAAGTAAAAATATAGAAATGGAAGAAAAATAGATTAAAAGTAATAAGAATTATTTATAAAATATTCATTTTAACAAGATATTTATATCATTAAGAGGAATAAATACTTTTGAAACATGATTTACCCATAATTTAAGGATTCATAGATCATAAAATCATCATATTCTAGAATCTATCATTATTGAAAGACAATAGATGAAGAAAAGTGATTTTGGATAGTGTAAATAATTTGTGTCAAAGACACCCCTTATATCATCTGTATCAATTACATCAACACCCCATGAGAGGGAATACATTAATATAGAACATTTAATATCACTAAATATAAGTAGATCATGATACATAATTAAAAGATGGAAAAAATAAAATCATTGAAAAGGAAACATGGTGTGCAACTTAAACATGTCTTAAGGGATTAAAATTTGGGGGAAAGAATCCCTTACAGGACAGTAAAATTTATAATAAAAACTCTTGAAATATATATATCTTGAATTGGAATTTAAAAACCCATTAATAAAAATAAATGATATTAATTATATTATTTTCTTTATATATACCATTTTAGAAAAGTTAGGTACTTAAATGAACATGTGTCTCGAAGGGAGAAGTTTTGAGATCAAACCCTTACTACTATTCCTCCATTTATTTATGACACTATAAAATCCTATAAAACAAAAAAAAATTATCATTGAAGGACCCAAGAACACCCTAAGAAGAGAGAGGGGAATTAGAGTGTTATCATTTTCTTCTAAATTTATGGATCTTCTTCCAAGGTGGGTAGTAGGCTATTAAACATTTCTGATTGGAAAGAGCATAAAACAATTATCACATTCATAGATGAAAACACAACAACATCACAAGTTTCATGACTAAAGGCTAGTCCAAAGAGTATACACTGATAGTATGTCGGTCATACCTAAATCCACAAATCATCACTATTTATGGAATATAGAAATTTAGACACAATCACTATATTCTAGGAAAATTACATTTATATGATTATAGGGAGAGAATACTATATCCATCATAAATTTATCATTGACTCCCCCTTTCTTAATTAATTTGGATAAGTCTTACAAAGATTATCAACGTGAATGTCTTTTTAGTACATTGGAATTGAATTTATTATCCTAAACATGCACGATATGCTTCTTGCACAATAGTTCTGAGACGATGAACATTGAAATCCATATTCTCTAAAACCCCTATATTCAAAAAATACTTTCATGAGTCTCACTACATTCAGAAAGAAAACTACAATCATGGGGATCACTAATTCATTGCAGAATACTTAGTCATCGTGAGGCACCCATTACTTTTAAGCATTAAAATCAGTCACGACATAACTAGTGTTCGATGAAGCTCAAGATTTTATAGAAATCTAGATTCACTGACCTTTATTTCCTTCATTAAATTAGAGTGATTCATTATTTTCTCTGAGATACTTTGTGTGTAATGAAGTGGTGGTAGCCTTATATTAATACGGTCAATAGTTTCTGATGCACCACGACCTCTATTTCCTTTTTTATGATATTGAAAATAATTTTCATGGAACTCCACCATTGCCAAATATACCTTGAGATTTTTCATTGTCATTAATATATACATCAAATAATCATGAAGTTTCAATGCTCTAATTCTCATAATCATAGTTAAAACCATCAATGTCACGATGCATCACATCTAAAGCATTGAAAATCCCAGTCTTCATGAAGATAGTGAATTTAACAAATTCACAATGAGTTTATTTTAGAAAAATACCTTCCATGATGCATGAAACTTTCCCTGAATTTTTATACCAAATATGTATCCAACACTTAGAAATGACTCCACCTTATACACTATTGTTATTATGAATTGTAAGACAAATTGTTGTGCAAACTCCTTGATCAACCATGTGTGGATTGACAACAAACACGAACCATGTTCAATTTCTAGAAAAACAAATCTATGGTTCCAACCATCATATATTTAATAACCTTATTAATATATGTTATCTTTTATATCCATCATTTGTAATTATTTATTATGGATACATTGGTCAGTTACATCATATTTCTCCCATTTTTTGTTAATAACATTAACATTTTTACATGTTTTATATTGTTAATGATCTTTCCCAAATTTTGAAACCAATTTAATAATTAATATTCCATTTAATATATATTAATATATATATTTTATTTATTTATAAATATCTTATATAATTTCATGTATATTTTAGTTAAGCCTTTTAAAAATTGAATTCGAGATGGATTATTTGGTGGATTTTGGAAAAAGAAAAAGAAGGTTTAGTTATAAAGTAAAAAAACATATAATAATTATAAACCCATATACAAGGAATTATTTAATTATTATATAATAATATTAGTTGTTTTCATGTTCCCATGGTTATCCAAAATCTTATATTAACGTATTGTTCATGTAGGTGGTTAAACTGACCTAAACTTGAACTCTGTTTAACTCGATTTATAAATATAGTAAATATGGTGTTTCTTTTGACATAATATCATTATATAAGTATAATAATTATATATGTTTTATTTTCTTATTATTTTTAACCATATTTGATGTTTTTTGGATAAATAATGAAAAACTATAATAAAAATGAAATAATGATTCTTAATGGAGACGGTAGTTTGCAGCCACACATGATTGACGTTCTTTTATTTTTCTTTGTGGTTGGAAATGAATAGGTATGAATTGTACCACAAATATAAAATAATATCATTAGAATAATTTAACTTAAATTCTCATATTATTATGGTAATGAGTTAATTTTAAAAGTAATATTAAGATGAAAAATATAAGTATGTGGTAAAACTTATGTTAGAGATTTGATAATTCTGTGGATGTACCCATGAAATTAAAGGGATTTGGATAACTATGAGGGACTAGGGTATTGTGTTTATGGAGTGAGATCGGGGAAGATTATTGATTTATATTTTAAAATTGGTATTTGAATAATAAGTTTATGTTTCAAATTGTAGAAGTTATATCCTTTTATAAAATAAGAAATTTTCACTTTTGGAACCACAAAACTATTCCAATAATATTATCACAATATTACAGGTTTAATACCAAAAAAATTGGATAAATGGGTTTTTTGATACAGAATAAATTATAAAATAATCAAAAAATCAATTTAAAAACTTTTTTACTTGTTTTTGCTTATTTCCCCTAATTGAAAGACTTTCTCGAATTTAATATTTTTCTAACATAAATATTTTTTAACCATAGAAATTAAATTTCATATATAAAATTAAAACAAAAATTATTACCAAAATTTATATTTCTTATTTTAATTTTTTTTCTCATGTCTAATTTCAAAACGTTTTAATATTTAATTTTAAATCAAACATAATTAATCGCGTAAAAATTATTTTTAGTAGAATGGAGTTTTTCATCACTAAATAAATATATAAGGTAAAATTTTCAATATTGTTAACCTAAATGGAATAGTTTCTTTATAAATTATTTTAATAAAATAAGGATTTAATGAAAATCTATAACATAATTTAACCTTGAATTTTTTTAAAAAAATATATAAAATAAAAAAAAATTACAAACATTCGTATTTAGTTCAAAAAATGTTTGACATGATATTTTTAATCTAAAATAATATATTAAAATACATAAAGTTATTTTATAAATAAATATTTAATTATGATAATTTTTTTTAATTCTATGATACTCTTAAATTTTGATCCAATAAAAAAATTATAATTTTCACAAAACCAAAAATTTTTTATAAAAAACTATCTTTTTCAACAAAAAAACTTACTAAGAAAATATTTATGAGGGGACTTCAAAAATGAATTTTCATTTTTAAAATTTTTAATTTTTAATTTTTTAAATTATTTCTTTTAAAGAAGCTAAAATATAAAGGATTAAGCCTTTTTTTTCTTTTTCAATATTAACCTATATTAATTATTTATCTGGTAAATGTAAGACCTCTTAATGGTATGCATTTTTACTTTTTATTATATATTTATTAATAATTTCATATTAATATGTTGTGGTTTTAATATGCTTTTTGTATAATATGACACATGCTATAGAACATAGTATTTATTTTAAAGGATCTATACATTTATGTTGTTATTGTACCCATTCTAGAGAATATTAGAACTCTATATGGAGGAACATTTAAATAATATTCAATTCCATAAAACAAAACCCTAAAACATTTTGTAGAACCTCATATCTAGGTTTATTCAATAGATGGTTCTATTATCATGAAGAAATTTTTTTGGTTTTGGTTTTTTTATGTACATTAAATTGAAAATTTTTATATATATCATTTAAATGGTCAACTCGATTAGTGGTGGTGTCTGATTAAAAATAAAAATGATGAAATGTTATATTTATTAAATAAAGTGGATAGTATATAAAAATATATTCCATGATAAATATTTTCCCATGGTATAGAAATTAATTTTTCTAAACTGAATAAAAAGGAGGACGACTATGTTGCTTTATATGAATCTAATTGTACTAGTTTGGTCAAGTCTCCACCAAATTTCATTTTGGACCATGAAAATATTATTGACTGATTACAATTGATAATGAAACTATTTTTCTAATTATATTTTTCCTATTATGAATTTAAAATCTATGTGATTTTTTAGACTGTTCTTGGAAGGTTGATATGGAGATTTTCATTTTACACAAAAACAGAGATACGATTTTGTTGCAGTGGAAAGAAAAGAAAATTCATTCATTAATGAAATCAAATGGTATGAGTCCAGAATTTATCACTTTTGATAAATGTGGGAATAGGAATCCTTGAGAGTGTATTATATCGTAGGTAATGTTTTATCAATTTCATGTTTGAGAAAATTTGTATTGTGATTGTAAATAATAGAATCACAATAATAGTCAGACGAAAAATGATAAGTAATTTGTGAGATGATTTAAATTAAATAAAGGGATAAGTTATGATGATATGTTTCTAAATAAAATACAAATTTATAGAAATAATTAAGACCATAATCAAAATTATATTCCTATGTCATTCATGACTACCTTATAAAATTTTGGATAGCCAAATGGAGTGGTGACATGTACATTAGTTCTTTACTCTTATTTTTCAAAAAACTTTTTTTTACTTGATTCATGCACATTCATATAATTCTATGTAATTTATAGGTAAAATGGTAATATTCAATCAATAAATATAGAAATAATTTTTTCTAAAAAACTCATGGAGGTAGTTTTAAGGAAACAAATATTAATTTGATTCTTCCTATGATTCAATATGGAAGGGTTTTTCCTATAAAAAATATTTTTATTCGAATAGTAGTGTTTGAAGATATTCAAGGAACATATTGGATTTTATTTTTCTTGGTAAGATATATTATAGTAATTAATAAATTATTTTCAACATTCAATGTTGGTTTAAATTTTTTATATAATACTGAGTTCTAACCTATGGTAATATATCTAGAATCTGGGAAACTAATTATATATGGAAGTTCAATTATTCATTTATATATTTTTGAAAACATTGATTTTATTTTGATTAGGCATGTGTCAGTATTAAATGAATATGTGAGTGTATTTCAAGATTATTTTCCTAGTGTCCTTTTGGTTTAGTAGTATGAAATCATTATTAACATATTTCCAAAATATATGGTAATTTTAAAAACCCTTTATCATGTGGATCTGTTAGAGTTATTGGAATTAATAAATGAGTTTAAATAGTTTCTTAAAAATGTTTATATTCCTCATAGCACTTCAAAATTTGGAAACAGTATTATGTTTGATAAAAATTAGGATATTTTTATGGGTATTTTTATTGATTATAGATAACCCAAAAACATTGGTGTTAAGAATAATTATCCATTTCATTATATAAATGATGTTTTTCAATTTACAAGGTGAAATATATTCTTAAAAGATCAATCTCAGTTCTAGATATCATCAACTGAAATTGAATAAGGAAACCATTCTGAAAAAAATGTTTCTTTTTGTTAGGTCCACTAGGCTGGATACCCTGAGAGGGGGGTGAATCAGGGTATGACTAATTCAAAATTAATGTCCGTTCTGATCTTGTTTCACTGTTAAGCAAAACACTCTTCTCTCTTTTTCCTGCTGCATGATATAAACAGAATGTAAAGCAAGCACATGACACATCAATTTTACTTGGTTCACCGCTAAGGGCTACGTCCAAGGAGCATACGCCGACAGGTTGTCGGTCGTACCAAATTCCACTAATCTTCACTAGCTGTGGATTACAATGTTCGGGCTAGATCACTTCTATGCCCAGGCTCACTGCCTTTACAATGTTTAGGGTCAGCTCACTGCTTTCCCAAGGGTCACTCCCTGTTTCTCTCTCTCTGGCTCACTGCCGGTGGAGAGGATCACCTTCTTCCTCTTCCTGAGCTCACTGCTCTTGGATGGAATCCACTCACAGTTTATAGACCTGTAGGTCTCTTCATTTTCCTGAAAGAACGCATCTTCTCTTGTATGTAGATGCTCTGATGAAGTTTAACTTTCACCCGTTGATGAATATCTCTTTGCACCGAAGGTATCGGTCAAACTTCCAGCTTCCACACAGTCTGAAAATCACTGCGGGAACAAAACCTTACTTGGCGCGCAATTCAACCTCGGCGCGCAAGTATCGGCGCGCAAGTCACAACGGGCGCGCAAGTCTTCCTCTGACACTTGCGCGACACAAGCTTCCTCAACTCTAACCTTGCGCGACTCTCTTCCCTTTACGCCCAAACCACTATTGGTGCACAACTGCTAACCGGCGCGCAACTTCTAACACTGGTGCACAACTTCAACCACTGGCGCGCAAGTCCCACATGCGCGACCACACACACCACTTGCGCGACCACCACACCTGCGCGACGGGAGCTCTCGTCTTGAACTCCGGTGAGAAATGAGGAGGGGTGGTCCGGTATTTATAGGCAATCTGACCACCCTGCGCGACGGCGCGCAAGTCACCTGCGCGACCCAATTTCGGCGCGCAAGTCTCCTCTCCTTTAGACACTTGCGCGACCAACTCCCAAACTTGCGCGAACCTATTTCCTTAGCCATATTTTGATCTTCTGATCTTGAAAAACATGTGGCGCGCAAGTTTCCTATACTCCAAGTCCACGGCGTGCAAGTCCCTTTGCCAAAAACACTTTTCTTCATTTGCCGATTTTCAGGCCCAAAAATTTGGCAAACACTGGAAAACGGCGCCACCTTATATCTGTTCTTTTGTACCGCCTCCAGATCATCCAATCCTTTTATCGACGTTCTTGAATCAAACATGGATCGTTGACCTCAGCTCTTGAACTCGACATTCCATCATGAAATCCTCTTTGTCAACAATCACAACTTAGATGTCCACTTTGTCAACAAACACAATCACCTCAAAAAGGCTTCAATGATACCTTGAGGGATTTTTGCCCAACAATCTCCCCCTTTGGGTTTGTTGACAACTCTTCCAAACAAAGATACGTCATTGATTCTTCAACCTCCATTCGCCTCATTGCGATTCTGATAGCGACCAAGGATTTACTCAACACAGACTCTAAGCCCACATGAGCAATGCTCGGCGTGAGAAACAAGAGTAAATGAAAAGTTCATCAATGAATCACTTTGTCTCTGACATCCACTGTTGACACCAAACACTGTCCAACACCACTCTTCTGCTTTTATCACGATCCTCAGCTGTCGTGATATCTATTCTTTGATCGATCACTTCTAGCATCGTCAGATTTAATACGCTCCCCCTTTCTGCTCACAGCTTCAACACCTCTTTAGCCATATTTCCTGTGTTGTCCAAGCTAAGCTCTGGCTAAGCACGTTCAACTAGCTTCAACTCCCCCTATCTGGCTGCTCCACCTGTCAGCGTCTCCCCATATCATTTATGATTTATCAAATCTCCGCACTGGCTCCCCCTTGAACAACCACTATTTTCTCCCCCTTTGTCAACGAACCCAAAGGTCACGCCTTTGTAGTCTCGGGGAGAGGGGGGGTCCCGCGTCCACACTATTTCAAGTGCGGGGAATCGACTGAACTCCCAGAGCTAGTCGATGCCTCTCAAAAGCTTCCTTGGGTAAGGCCTTTATCAGAATGTCTGCAACCTGTAGCTCTGTAGGCACATACTCCAACTTCACGATGCCCTGCTCAACCTTCTCCTTGATGAAATGATACTTGATCTCAATGTGCTTTGTCCTGGAATGATGGACAGGATTTTTGCTAAGATTTATAGCACTTGAGTTGTCACACTGGATTCCGATCGGAGACTTTACTTCAACTCCCATATCCTCAAGCTGCTGCTTCATCCACAATAACTGTGTGCATGCTTGAGTGGCCGCTATATACTCAGCTTCTGCGGTGCTCAATGAAATGCAATCTTGTTTCTTGCTTAGCCAAGAAATACACAATCCACCAAGATAGAATGCACCACCTGACGTTGATTTTCTATCATCTGCTGAACCGGCCCAGTCTGCATCAGTATATCCCAACAACTCTGTCTGAGATTTGTCGTTGTATGTCAAACCGAAGTCCACCGTGCCCTTGATATACCGAAGTATTCTTTTCACTGCAAGCATGTGACTTTCCTTGGGATTACATTGATATCTCGCTGCTTGGCATGTGGCGAAAACAATATCCGGCCTTGTTGCGGTTAAGTACAACAGACTTCCAATGATTTGCCTGTATTCTGTGATATTAACTGCCTTGCCATCCTCATCTTTTGATAATTTCATCCGGGTAGCAACCGGAGTCTTCATTTCCTTGGAATTATCCATTCCAAACCTTCTTAGAACTTCCTTGGCATATTTGGATTGAGAAATGAAAGTTCCATTCCTTCCTTGTGTCACCTGTAGACCAAGGAAAAACGTTAGCTCTCCAATCATTGACATTTCAAACTCATTTTTCATGAATTCAGAAAATTGTCTGCACTGAGCTTCATCTGATCCGCCAAAAATTATGTCATCGACATACACTAGCACCATCATCCTTTGATTACTGTCATTGCTGAAATAGAGATTGTAATCAACTCCTCCACGCTGAAAACCAAGCTTCTTCAAGTACTGATCAAGCCTTGAGTACCATGCCCTTGGTGCTTGTTTCAACCCATACAATGCCTTCTTCAGCCTGCAAACTTTGTTCTCATCCTCATGAATGAGAAAACCATCTGGCTGCTCAATATACACCTCCTCTTCCAGAACCCCATTCAAGAATGCGGATTTGACATCCATCTGGAACACTTTGAACTTCCTTTGCACTGCGATGGCTAGGAATAATCTTATTATCTCCAGCCTTGCAACCGGTGCAAATGTCTCATCGACATCAATTCCCTCAATTTGGGAGTACCCCTTGCACACTAGACGTGCTTTGTTCCGAATCACTGTGCCATCTTCATTCATCTTGTTGCGATAGACCCATTTGGTCCCAATGACATTCTTGTCCGCTGGCCTCGAAACAATCTCCCATGTCTGGTTCTTCTCAATCTGATCAAGCTCTTCATTCATGGCCTGAACCCAGTTTTCATCTTCAGCTGCATCAGTAAAACATTTCGGCTCCACTTGAGACAAAAACGATGCTTGTTGCGATGATTTCATTCTTCGAGTCTGAACTGGAGCTGTTTGATCACCAATGATATTATGCCTATCAATTTCAGCTCGACTTTTTGGATTTCTCACAGACACCGACTTGACACTTTCCTCTTCATTGTCAGTATCTTCTTCTGAGTCAGCTTCTGCCACTTCTGCTCCCCCTGGGTTGCTTACCTCATCATCACTTTCATCCAGGAACTGTTCACTGGATCGTTGAGTATTCTGCTCATTTTCAACTATAGTGACATCATTGCTTTCAATGATTTTTCCCAGCCTTTTGTTGAAACATTTATACGCTTTGCTTTTCCCGGAATAGCCAAGGAATATCCCTTCATCTCCTCGTGCCTCAAACTTCCTATGATGTTCTTTGTTGAGAATGAAACACTTACTTCCAAAGATTCGAAAGTACTTCAACGTTGGCTTCTTTCCGTACCACAGTTCATATGGAGTCTTCCCTTGCTTCGGACATAACAGGGACCTGTTTGAAACATAGACCGATGTCAGAACTGCTTCCTTCCAAAATTTCTCTGGCAGGTCCTTATCAATAAGCATTGTTCTGGCCATGTTGTTGATGATCTGATTTCTCCTTTCAACTACTCCATTCTGTTGGGGAGTTCTTGCTGATGAAACTTGATGCCTTATCCCATGTTTCTCGAGATAGTTTTCAACCTGACTGTTTGTAAATTCCGTACCGTTATCAGTACGAAACTTCAGAATTTTCTGCCCAAGCATCTTTTCTGATTCCCTCCTGTACTGCTTTATGCAACTGAATACCTCTGTCTTATGGGTTATGATGAATACCCAGGCCATTCTTCTATAGTCATCAATGAAAATAACATAGTACCTTTGCCCATTTATAGCTCGTGGTGAGATAGGTCCACATACATCAGCATGCACCAATTCAAGCACTCTAGTTGATTTCTGTTCCTTTGGCCTGTATGTCTTTCTGATGATTTTCCCTTGTTGACAAGCATCACACGTATGAGTGCGATCACGTGATAGTTTGGGAAGGTCTCTAGCAGCATCACATTTAACGAGATCCTCCATAGATGGTTGGCATAGATGACCAAGTCGCTTATGCCACAGCTGGTTTTCTTCCTCTCTGGATAAAAGACAAGTATCTTCTTCCCCACTTACAAGATAGAGATTTCCCTTTGACCTTTTTCCCTGCAGAACAGATGCTCCATCTTTTCCTTTCACAACACACATCCTCTTGGTAAATTGGATAGAGTGCCCAGAGTCACATAGTTGACTGACACTGAGTAGATTATGACTGAGACCCTCTACTACCAAGACATCAGCACGTCTCATCTCTTTGCCCCCAAACTTGGCTTTCCCTGAGCCAACAATCTTCAGGCCTTCATCATTTCCAAATTTGACAACTCCTTCTTTGTCATATTTGATTCCTGTAACAAGATCCTTATTACCCGTCATGTGGGATGTGCAACCACTATCAAGGATCCAAACACCAGATCGATCTGATGCTTTAAGGGCAATCTCCGCCACCACAGCCTTCTCATTTTTCTTCTTCTTGGTCCATACTTTTTCTTTCACACTCGGCATGGATTGAGGCTTCTGTTCTTTCTCAGAGTATGATGGACCACCCTCATCTTGCAGAGCTCCAAATCTGTTCTGAACTTTTAACTCACTTGTTGGTTTATTGATCTGCTGCTTGCGAACATTTTGATTATTCTTTGACACATTTCTCTGAATGATTGATGTGCAATACCTAGCCATGTGTCCAAATCCTCCGCACCAAAAACAGTGTCCTTCAAAATGTGTTCTGGAAAACCGTTCTCTGTTTGGCTGCCATCTCTGCTCATGTTCCCTTCTGTATCTCTTGGCTATGGAACACACAAACTGTGAATGTCCCATTTTCCCACAGCAATAACACCTGATATAGGATGCATTCCCTCGTGATATTTCAGCACTGTGATTTCCCCTTTGGGATCTCTGAATATTCTGATTCTATTTTGTTCCCAAATCAACCTTCACTTTCGGGATGAGTGCTTGCGGTCTGACTGCAATTGTCGCCAGTTTTTGTTCTTGACTAAGCCCAGAAACGACCTTAACATCTGAGCTCAATTGCTGTTTCTTTCCTACTGAACTGCTAGGCTCCGCTTTCATCTTCTCTGTCTTCTGAATAGCCTGCTTTTCAGATATCACATTGGGGGTCAAGAGTTTATCTTGATCCTTGAGTTTTTGTCGCAGACTGACCACTTCTTCTTCAAGCTCTTTGATACATCTAACCTGCTCCTTTCCTGTGTTTGTCAGACAATCAATTTCCTTCTTTTGTTCCTCAATTTTAAGCTTATACTCAACAATATTTTCTGAGCTCTCTGGTGTTGAGGATTTTAGTCTTTCAATTTCTTCTAACAGCTCATACTTTTCTTCACCCTGTTGTTGCATGTAGAGTTTGGCATCACGAACCACTTTATTGGCTTTCTTCGTTTTGGCTCTCCAAACATCTATCTCCTCAAGAGCTGCTTCCAATTCGGCTTCCATATCAATTCTCCCTTCAATTTCTTCTTCTTCTTTAGCATCAGATTCTTCTCCCTTTTGAGAACTACCAACAATTGCCACCAAGGAATTTACCCCACGATCTCTGCAATTTTCTATTTCCTCAACTTCTTCATCCTCAGACTCATCTGAACTTTCAAAATCTTGTGAGAGAAGATTCTTTTTCTTGAAGAAATTTCTCTTGAATTGTTTCTTCCCTTTCACAAAAGCTGAAGACTTCTTTTTGGGAGTTTCAGCGTCATCATCATCATCATCATCATCTTGAAACTTTTTGGGGCATCTTGCCGCAAGATGACCAACCTTTCCACATCTAAAGCATGCTAGTGGAAGTTTACCTTTAAACTTTCCTCTTCCTCTTTGTAGATTCGAAGAAAGGAATGACATCACCTCATCTGTCTCTTCTTATTCATTAGAATCTTCAATGGTGAGCTTCTTCATGGCCTTAAATGCCACCTCTTTAGACTTCCCCTTTTCCACAGCCTCATTATCATCGTTCCTCATTTCATATGCAACCAAGGTACTGTGCAAATTGTCCAATGTCAGCTCTTTTGGATCTTTATCTTCTAGTACTGAAACTTTCGGATTGAACCGAGGTGGAAGTTTCCTCAAGATGCGCTTTACAATCTTTATGTCTTCAATGACTTCTCCAAGACCTCGCATATCTTCCACAACAATGTTTACTCTATCAAAGAATGCGTCAACAGACTCATTCGGGTTCATTTTCAGATCTTCATATTTGTTCCACAACACCTGCAGCTTTGCCTCTCTGACTTTTGTGTCCCCTTCATATATATTCAAAAGCTTTTCCCACATGGAATGTGACGTCTTGCATGACATCACCTTTGTGTAGATGGGATTGGAAAGGGCTCCCCCTAAGGCATTGATTGCTTTGGAATCAGCATCCAACTCTCTATTCTCAGCTTCTGATAAGGCACCACTATTAATATCAGCTGTGATACCATGCATAGCTGCTGAAAACACATCCATTCCCAAGGATAGGAAATAGTGTTGCATCCGATTCTTCCATATCTGAAAATTATATCCGTCGAAGATCGGAATCCCTTTATGATTGGTTACCTCCATTGAGAGAAGAACAACTTTCAACCTTTCCCTCTGATACCACTTGTTAGGTCCACTAGGCTGGATACCCTGAGAGGGGGGGTGAATCAGGGTATGACTAATTCAAAATTAATGCCCGTTCTGATCTTGTTTCACTGTTAAGAAAAACACTCTTCACTCTTTTTCCTGCTGCATGATATAAACAGAATGTAAAGCAAGCACAGGACACATCAATTTTACTTGGTTCACCGCTAAGGGCTACGTCCAAGGAGCATACGCCGACCGGTTGTCGGTCGTACCAAATTCCACTAATCTTCACTAGCTGTGGATTACAATGTTCGGGCTAGATCACTTCTATGCCCAGGCTCACTGCCTTTACAATGTTTAGGGTCATCTCACTGCTTTCCCAAGGGTCACTCCCTGTTTCTCTCTCTCTGGCTCACTGCCGGTGGAGAGGATCACCTTCTTCCTCTTCCTGAGCTCACTGCTCTTGGATGGAATCCACTCACAGTTTATAGACCTGTAGGTCTCTTCATTTTCCTGAAAGAACGCATCTTCTCTTGTATGTAGATGCTCTGATGAAGTTTAACTTTCACCCGTTGATGAATATCTCTTTGCACCGAAGGTATCGGTCAAACTTCCAGCTTCCACACAGTCTGAAAATCACTGCGGGAACAAAACCTTACTTGGCGCGCAAGTCAACCTCGGCGCGCAAGTATCGGCGCGCAAGTCACAACGGGCGCGCAAGTCTTCCTCTGACACTTGCGCGACACAAGCTTCCTCAACTCTAAACTTGCGTGACTCTCTTCCCTTTACGCCCAAACCACCATTGGTGCGCAACTGCTAACCGGCGCGCAACTTCTAACACCGGCGCACAACTTCAACCACTGGCGCGCAAGTCCCACCTGCGCGACCACACACACCACTTGCACAACCACCACACCTGCGCGACGGGAGCTCTCGTCTTGAACTCCGGTGAGAAATGAGGAGGGGTGGTCCTGTATTTATAGGCAATCTGACCACCCTGCGCGACGGCGCGCAAGTCACCTGCGCGACCCAATTTCGGCGCGCAAGTCTCCTCTCCTTTAGACACTTGCGCGACCAACTCCCAAACTTGCGCGAACCTATTTCCTTAGCCATATTTTGATCTTCTGATCTTGAAAAACATGTGGCGCGCAAGTTTCCTATACTCCAAGTCCACGGCGCGCAAGTCCCTTTGCCAAAAACACTTTTCTTCATTTGCCGATTTTCAGGCCCAAAAATTTGGCAAACACTGGAAAACGGCGCCACCTTGTATCTGTTCTTTTGTACCGCCTCCAGATCATCCATTCCTTTTATCGACGTTCTTGAATCAAACATGGATCGTTGACCTCAGCTCTTGAACTCGACATTCCATCATGAAATCCTCTTTGTCAACAATCACAACTTAGAAGTCCACTTTGTCAACAAACACAATCACCTCAAAAAGGCTTCAATGATACCTTGAGGGATTTTTGCCCAACACTTTTATAGTATGGGCTTTATGATTTTTTGGTAATTCCAATTAGGTTGACTAACAAACTCATTGTTTTCAAGGATATAATTAAAATAGTCTTCAATTAGTATTTTAACAAACAAATTTTTTGTTTTTTTGTTAATAACATTATAGATTATTATAAAATTTATTGGCTAGATGAGAAACCTCTAATTAATTTTCTAAAATATTTAAAATAATATAATGTATATAAAAAAATTATAACTGTGAATTTTGATTAAATTAAAATTCTTACAATGGAAATATTATTTATAACATTCAAATCACTATTGATTCTTCTGAAATAAAGGTGATGGATAAGGGGTAAGGAGTTCAAAATGTCACCCAGATTGAAATTTTTCTTGAATTAGAGGGTTACTACAAATAGTTTGTAATCCATTTATTAGTAATATATCCCCATAACCATGATAACATGAAATTGATATACATGGATATGAATAATAGAACATGATGAATATTTTCATGAATTTAAAATATCATTGGTTAATTTTATAATGGTGGACGTTCAATCTAGAAAAAGTGAGTTTTTTTATAGTGATGCTTTATATAAGGGACTTGATCATTTGTTTTAGAATAAACAATGGGTAATTTCATGTTCATCATCACGATCAAAAATTCATGAGAAGAATTACTATAAAAAATAATTTAATTTAAAATCTGAAAATGTTTCATCAAAACTCTGTAGAAAAATTTTATATCTAGTAATATATGAAATATACACTAATGATAAAATATTTAAATATATATTGCGTTAAAAAGTGTTGAAAATGAGGCATAGAATATTCTTTTAACAGATAAAGGATTATGATCACATGATTCAGTATCATCTCATTAAATTGAACAATATAGTTTATTCTTTTTAATGAAAATATACTAAATTATTATTTATGATATGTTTAGATAATTATTATTTGGTTAATTATTATGGAATCTATTCCTAGAAATTATGCATATAAGAACTCCTGCTTTTTAGGATTAGGTGTGAGGGCTATCATCATTATTATAAAGTAATTATTAATTTTTAAATGGAAGATCAAATATTGTAAAAGGATTTTTGATTGTTAGTAAATGTATGTTTTCTGGATTTTATACTGTAAAATAAGTTGTTCTACGTTTTATAAAGAGTTTAATTTTTCTAAGTAATTTCGGGTTGAAGAAGTAATTATTAGATGCTTCATAAATTTCCATTATTTATATTCATCATGGATAAAATAAGATAGACATAGACGTATGAGAATATTATTTGTTGGGAGTAATACTAAATGAAATTAATTATTTTACCCTAAAATTTTTTGAGTTTTAAATTGGATGAAGATGATAAAATACTACCGAAGGAGACTCTTAAATCTTATATATTTCTTGAATGGAAACCAGATATGGAATCCATGGATTGAATGGTGGGATTAAATATAACTATTGAGGTAATATTGTGGTATGTATTATTGTTAATAGACTATGTAAATATGAAAATTTTAATCTTATTAAATATATTATATATTTGGATCATATTTCTAGACTCTTACTAAATGTTATATTCAAATTACATGGATTCCGAATCTCTTTTTTCTCTGATCATGACACCATATTTACATGTATTTTTTAAAAATGACGTCAAATGTCAATGATTACAAAATGGAATTTCAATGTATCTTTTTATCCTAAATTTGATGGATAATCAGTGTTAAACATTTATACATTAGATTATATGCCTTCGTTATTCAAAATGAATTATAAGGGAATAGAGGATAATTATATCTCAATGATGTAAATTCCACATAATAATAGTTTTTATTTTAGTATACATATGAAATAATTTGAGGTATTATATGGGATGTTGTGTTGGAATCCAACATGTTGGGATGATGTTGATGAAATAACGTATTTTGGGACTAGTTATATTAAAACTAATGGTATAGAAGGTAAATATGACTACATATCCCATGTGGGAATCTCTTATTATGTAGAAACATTTTACAAAAAATAAGATGAAAGACCATTTGTTTGAGCTAGTTGACCAAGCATTTCATAAATTATCTCATTGTAAAGGTGCAATGTGATTAGGTTAAAATGGAATGTTAATCTCATAAATATTACTCAATATTTAATTCTATAAAGGTTGGTATTTTTTCTATCCAATTAAATTTTTATGATTTTATCATGTACATGATTTGTTTCATGTTGTATTATTATTGAAATATTTACCTTATGAATTTTATGTTTTGATACCTGATGTGGTTAAATTAGAGGAAAAGTTTACTTATGAGGAAAATCCAATGTATATTCTAGATGAAAAAAATTAGGTTTTATATAATACGTAAATAAACCTTGTTAAATTTTTGTGGGAGAACCATGTGATTGTGTAGACAAAATGGGACTGTAAAATGTATTTAAGGGAAAAGTTTCATACATAATTAAGTGTAGAATAAAATTGTTAGGGAATAATATCAATAATGATCGAAAAATATGAAAACCAATTTATAGTTAATAGTATCTAATTTTTGTTAATATTCCTGATTATGTATTATAGATTCACATTCATTAATTTCATTTTATAAGTTTTTTCAAAGGGAAAATAAAAAAGTTTCACTCTAACTCAAGTGTTTTCCATGTATTTTATCATTTTATATAAATATAAATTTTTTAAATTATATAAATTTAATATTATAAAAATCATTTTATTTTTTATTTGAGAATATAAAATATCTATTATGGTGAATTTTTTGGATTTCGAAGAAAAGATTGATTTTTGAGTGATGGTGAAAAATACTGATTTTTATAAAAACAATCATTTCATTTCAATTATTTGTTGTGACCTATTCAGTATTTTATTGGTTTGAAAGTAAAAGTAGCCCCATTTTTAAGAAAATAATCTAATTATTACGAAATTAATATATATTGTAAATGATTTTGGTATAAAGTCATTTTTTAGTCTAAAACACTTTTTTCATAAAAAATTATGTTTGTTATTGTGTTTTATGTGCTTATATTAAAAATAATTTCATACACTTCTTAAAATTAAATATTTAAAATGATGTAATATTTGGAATCATGTCATTAAAATTAAATAATGTGGTCAATTAATGATTCTGTCAAAAGGAATTTTAAACATGAATAAAAGTTATCACCATGATAAAGGGTAAAATGAATTAGTTATGGTATAAGATATAGTATCAAAAAATATATATTTAAATCTCACTGGATGATAGTATGTAAACCCTTATAATGTTATATTTTAATATAGATATATTTAGTACCATTTCCATGAATAATAATTTAAATTATTTTAAAAAATTAAACATTTATATGACATTTACTCCCGACACTTATAAAAGTGAACCATGTGTCAACTATTATTTATATACATTGAGACATTTAGATTGACTAACACAATAGAATATATTTTTTTAACCCATGATTCCACCTGAATTTTCCCTTTAAAAGCACTACATAATGTTCTCAGTCGATAAGGGATGGAAATAGCACCAGTGCATCATGCAAGAAATTTTGGACTGATTTCACCATTTTTTAGACATATGATAATATAAAATAAACAATCAATAAAAACAAATATCAAAGATATATCATTTTTCAAACAACCATACCAAAATGATAGAATCCTATAAGTTGAAAATAAGTTTTAAAAGAACATTGGAAAGATAATAAATATAGATCATGAAGTAACAAATATGTTTATCTCCTCAAGAGAATAATTCACAACCATACAAAACCATCTAAAAGGAAACAAGAAAAATAAGTTTCATCTTCAACATGAAGATCTTCCCTTTACTTTTACATTACAAAACTCATGGTACAAATTCCCAAAGGAAAAAAGGAGGTCTTGAGAAATAAATCTCAATAAGATGCCATAATGAATTTTTAAAATGTTAATCTACATGTATTTATTTTTTATTGTATAAATTTTTTTCTAGAATCTCAAAGTAGTCATCTTCCATATAAAAAATTAGATCGATTTACTTTTTAAAAAACAATCCATCTTATATAAGTGTAACAATATAAGACAGAAAATAAACATGAGGTATAATTGGTGGAAACAAATTGTTCTCCAGAATATCATTATAAAGTGTTAAAAAAAGAATATTAATATATATGAACATAACGTACCAATAATGAACCAATGGAAATCTTTGACATGATAGTTTACAAAATCAAGAAACACATGAGACACTATCTGGAATAAGTTAATCCTAATTTATAACAAACTTTATCCCTTATAAATGTTACCCCTAAAATCCATGGAATCAGGGTAATGTCCCATCATTATTACTAACTCCGCCTAGTATAATTTATTTCTACTTTTCCCCTATATTACATAGTCTAATAATGAGCTATTGAATCATAATTATATTATAGTAGATAATGTTTCATAAACATTTTTAAGGGGAAATTCACTTAAAATCCAATGCCACATTTAACATAAACAAATTATAGGGATTCAAAACTACTAACATTTATAAATACCCACATTAATTTGAAATTCATATTTGAGTAATTTTATACAACAATTAAACTTTATAAATCTAGTTTTTATGAAAATACTCTTTTGAAACATTATCTCTTCAAAAAAAATATCAATGAAAATTTAAATACACAATTTAGTAAATTAACCTAGAGGGAAAAATCTCAAGAAATATAATACCTTCAAGTAATGGACCATAGGAAAAAGGAACATACCTCAGGAAGGACGAGAATAATGTTTCCTTCGTGACTAGTGATGAGATTGAAGGAGATCAGATCATAGGGAACCTTGATCTAATGAAAAAAAATCTAGGTAAATTAAATATCTCGTTACATAAACCAAATTAAAATAATAAAAATGGGAATGAATAGAGGAAAATATGTTATAAGGTTCACACCTACCGAATTACACTAAAATGATAGCCAAGCTTCCACCTCGTGTGAAAAAACACTAACAAAATGAAGTATATAGATAAAATCATCACCAAGGAGGTCTTAAACCAAGTGAAAATTAAATATTTTCATGGGGGTTATATTAGAGTACATATAAAAAAATTTAAATAAAAAAACATATCCCTATACTAAATATCCCACCTAGAAGCATCACCATCCAACAACTAGGTTCCACTAGCTGGCTGTGGAACCTACAAACATAATGGTCTTTTGATATCTTCTATTTTCTTTCTTGTTCCATCCACTAATTAGATAATGGCCTTTTATTTCCCAAAAATTCTAGAAAACCATATCTTAGGTTACCTATGACCCAAATTTAAAATCTATGAGGTAGAAAAGGATATATTTCCTCATTTTTATATAATAGGGTATGATAATTAACCCAACCATAAAATATTTCGATACCCATAAATTTTCAAATATCATGTACATATGAAGAGATAAGTCCATCGATTCATTATCAAGGACTCACGCTCACCTTTATCATTATTGTCCCAATGCACTGCCTTCTATGTCAAACTAATTTTTTTCATGTTTACACAAATCAGATTATCCTATCAAGTTAATATTCAAATAAGAATTTCAACCACTGAGGATTCATGTTCAATCTCAATATTCCCTACTTGCCATATGGGACAGATCAAGCTGATACATCATTTTTTGGAAACATAGAACACATTATGTGTATAAATAACACTAGAAGGTAAGCCTAATAAATAATCCTTCTTCATGAGCCGCTCGACAATTTAAAATTGGATCACATAACATGGGTATAGATTGCATTTTTTTCCCAAAGATATGAGTCCCAACTAAGGTGAAACAATAATAAAAATCTAATTACATACCTCAAATTTCAGTAAATTATGTTGATGATCAACATATTATTTTTATGACTCTGAGATATCTCAAACATATTTCCATTAAATTTCATGATATTTTTCATATATAGAATGATGATAGTTCTTACCATGGACCGTTCTTTAATAACTATACATTAATAATGTGATCTATATGAACTCCCACACAACAGCTTAAATGGGGCCTTCTAAATTTATTCATGATAACTAGTTTTGAAGTAATTTTCTAATAAGGCAATAAATTTCTCCCAATATCTACTAATTTCAATAATGCATTCCCAAATCAGGTATTCATAAATTTATATGGCTCCCTTAGTCAGTTCATCTCACTAGTGATGATAAGTTGTGATCAACTTCAACTAAGAACCAATATTTATCTATAATCAAATGTAGAAGTCAGATTTAAATAAATGATCTTTATTATAGGGGATAGTCAATATAACACAATTATTCCTAACATTATCTGGAATATAAAATTTCCCAAGGTCTACTATAATTATTGACCCCTTTAGAGATATGAAATGTGATGTTTTCGCAAGTTCATCAACAATAACCCAAATCACATTATTAACACTATATTATGAGGTATTCTAATCCTTAATTCCATGGATATCTCTGACCATTTTTATACTACAATGGGTTACGTTTCATTAAACTAATAGTCATTTTTTGTTTTGCATTAATTTCTTTTACATACGATTCCTCGATGCACACAACTCATAATCAATCGTCTCATTCCTGATATCTATTAGTAAGGTCTCATGTAATGTTATGTCTTGGTATATATATGATGAATAGGAAAAATGGATTGATGTATATTATTCATTAACTCATACCTCATGAATATCAAAACAATCATCTTAACTCGAAAACACAAAACTCTATAGTGAGATTGAGATCACTTACACGAGGTGTCCCCAATATAACGATTTTATCAAAGCACTGACAATTTTCATGAAAAACCTGTCCAAGATGAATATGAACACTTATAAATGATATTTATTGAGGAAAATCTAAGAATACATGTATATCATATGTCTCTTCATCTATGATCATATATATAAACAATCTCATTAGGCACCACTCTTCCTCTAATTTATTTATGTCCCAAGTCTATAATTTCATACTCAAACTATCTATGACCACATTCCGTTTTCTGGGGGTATGATCACAATCAAAATCAAATGTATGAAGGTATTCCACATTAAACCCTTATGTATAGTGGACATCCCATTGAGTAAAGATATTATTCAGACTCTTATTGTTTGAATACACATTAACATTCTACCTAAAATGTTAGTTATTACTAGTATTAAACACATTCATTACGATCACCAACTCAAGATAATTCATGAGATAGTTCTTATTATCAGGGTTTAACAAGTCAAATCCATGTAATACTACACGTCCTCCCTACATCAAAAAAAACCCAAACCCATATTTGATGTGATAGAAAAAATAATATCTACAAAAAATATCATAGTGAATCAAGAAAGGATTAGAATGAAATATTATATTTATATCCACTTAATATATCTAGAACTAATATCTCAAAACATACTTTACATCATTATGCGTCAACTGTGTCATAGAGGATTCAAGGTGGGAGATGTGCTAAATGAAGTACTTATAATAACTTGTGAACCCTAAAAACAAGTGATCTCAAAAACATATCATGTATGCTCCTAATACATAACCACACGAATCTTCTCAATATCCATTGATACACCATAATTATAAATTTTAAGAACAAAAAAATCTACTTCTTAAATTCAGAATATATATTTGGAGAGCATCCCATATAGATAATTCTCTCTCATGATTACAAGGATGATTTTTATATGATAAGTATGATCCTACTGTGATCTGGAATAAAAAATGATTTAAAAAATAAAACCATAAATTAATCCTATAATCATTGGAGGATTCAAGTCATTAATTCCATAATCATCAGAAGTGAATTAGTAAGGACAAACAACATAATTAGATACACATTATTTCCACACCTACTTATGAATTTTGTATAAGGTATATCTTACCATCGTACAATAAGATAATGTTACCCCGGTCTAATACCATATTTTGAAAACCATTAAGATCCTTTGATCTGATAGAAATGATCATTATTCCTAGGTATGTGATATTTTTTATTCTATGTCACATAGATGACTTTCTAGGAATAAAAAATTCAAATAATCTCATCTTCCATATTTATAGAGAGAAATAGGGATGACTAATGTGAAATTACCGAATGAATAAATCCCTTAGTACCATGATCCTAAATCTAAAACCTTACATTTATTCAATTCAGTGGGAGAAGTTATGTATGAAGGTAAAATAATTTGGTTTCATATCTATGAGGATATCTATAGAGAGCATAACATCTATTTAAGGTGGTAACCAAGAGAAATTGCCTGAAACAACACTGAGATACTTACAATCCACTATTGGGGGAGGAATTCTATAACATCGGTAAATAATATTAAGAAAAATTTCTAAAAACTAGTTGGAGACCATATCAAAAATATGAGTAATGGGAAATTATATTCCCAATCAAAAATTACACTATCCAATAAAGAAATGGTTGAATACAATAGGGGAATTAAATTTTACCCAATGATTGTCAAAAATGATCTAATATGTACAGATAATCATATATTCTAATCCAATGATAATATCAATCTTTCAAATATCTAGAATATAAAATCCAATATGGTTTCATGTTTAAAAACCTTCAATTGACAATCATGAAACATAAAAATGTACTCAAAATTCTTTCACAATGGAGTGGAAGGAGTCATCAAGGAAGGGAAAAGATCTTAATTGAAGCCCAACATGTTGATCATATTATACAAGAAAATGGAATAATTTTTACCAATATAAAAAATCTATAACTATATATGATGAAATAAAAACCAATACTCTAATGGAAGCTCATACAGACATCAAATCTTTTTGTACACACTCTGCTATTAATAGATCTCCAAGCTCTCCTATTCTCTGATTTACAAGCTAATAATCACCCTTGGAATGAGGTTGAGATCCCAACACAATTGTATAATTTGGTAAAATATTAGAGCCCTTTTTGAATTTGGATATATCTCTGTATACATAGGATTTTGTTTCATAGAAAATATGAAGGTCATCCAACTGGCCATATGAGTTACACACCTTGGGTGATTCTTTATAATCAAGATTTTGTTTCCCCTTTTTTACAAATCCTTATCAAACCACATAAATCTGTACACATGTCCTCTATGAACTCCTTTCACCACATCAATGATGTTAATCATGATACATTTTCCATCCAAAATGAAGAAAAACTAGACACCTCATACTATTACTAATGCTTCAATATGACCTCTCTTTCTATCCTTGTTCAAGTCATATATATATTCCTTGTAAAAGATCATTATGAAAGGTGGGTATGAATATATGAAACAATATAGAGTAAATATCAGGCCTCAAAACCATCTTGAACCTATAGTCCTAGAGATATCCATTTGAAATAATTTATAAATATAGGATCAGTGACTTGGAAAACTGAGTTTCATAATCTATGATATAACTATATCTCTTATCCAAAGTAATAAACTTCTACATGTTCAATCAACTCATTGCCTTAGGATAGTGCTACTGATTTATGGATTTCCTGAATATATTCTAGTTGATATCTTTGTGAAACTTGTCTCATAAAATGAACTCCAACGTCATCCCTCATGGCCCTTCAGGAATTTAAGTTACAAATATAAATCTTGATTATTCCTTAGTTTTCATTTAGTATAATACCTCTTCAATCCTATCGATCCATTATTCTTCGTCCTAGGGACCCTTTTCACCATGAATGATCACTAGATGATTCGTAGTATATTCTAAATCATGTACGACCTTCATTTCTAGTTCAAAATTGGTGACATGATTCATGTATTTGATCATTCATACTATAGTTACCACCAAAACAACATCATGTGAAAATTACCCAATGTGTATTTCTCTACATCATCATATCAGGTATTATATGTTTATCTCACTAGTAGATCCATGTTGACGCTCCTTTCGTCACAGAATCTAAAGATCGGAAAAGGGAATATCTGAGCTCAAAGTGATTCAGCCTTTGAAGAAAACATCAAAAATCAACAAAGGAAGGAAGAATGGATCAACAGCAAACTCACCGCGCAAGTTATCTAACTGGCGCGCAAGTGTACTTGTGCGGCCACCTTGGTCGCGCAGGTGACTTGCGCGACCTAATTGGTAACCGCCCGGTAACCGCCCGGGGTCTTCTTTTGCCTATAAATAGACCCTGTGGGCCCCCCATTCGGAATGGATATTTTTTCAGAAACTCGGATTGAAGCGCCCGACGCCCAAGTCTCTTCTCAAAGCTTCCGGAACACTTCTAAGGTAATTTCTTACCTAGAACGGAAGATCTAAAGAGAAGAAGGAAGGCCTAAGTGTTGAAATTTATCAAACACTTGCGCGCCGACTTATTTCCTTCAATATAACTTGCGCGTCCCTTTTCTGGAAAAACCTCGAGAACATTCTAAAGGGTTTAAAATAGAGTCGCTCAAGTATTTCATTTCTGGTTGAAAGTCGCGCAAGTAAAATATGTGTCGCGCTGGTATACCTGCGCGACCAACACTTGCGCGCCCACGGAAGACTTGCGCGCCTTGCAAGACATGCGCGCCCCTATCTTTTTGGGTGCCCATCTTGCCCATTTTTACCCCTCTTAAGCCATTTCACCTTTACTTTTCAAGATTCAGTCTTCAAGACACTCTTCAAAGCCATTTATGGCATGATTTCTTGATTTGACTTTCTTATCTGAAAGGAATTCTGTGGAATCTCTCTCAAAGTCTAGTGATTTAAATATCCTTATGTCACTAAAATATGGAGAGTTCATTCATTCAACCTCATCCTTTAAGATGAGAGAATCTTAACCTGGGTCTCCTTTTCAGGAATAATCCCCAGTGATAAAACCTTTAATCTGGGCATCCTCTTTAGGAATAAGCCCCAAACCTTAATCCCTAACCTGGGTCTCCTTTTTAGGAATAAGACTCAGTCATAACCTTGGGACTCCTTTTCAAGAATAAGCCCCAAGTCCCCTTAAATTTCTCTTAACCAGTCATAATTTACCTTTGATTTGGGTTTCCTTTTCAGGAGTAAAACCCAATCATAAGTCCCCTCCTAACTTGGGCATCCTCCTTAGGAGTAAGCCCCAAGATTAGAGTATTCAAATCTCCATGAAGCACATATAACTTTATGGACCCTGTTCATGGATTTTCTCCCTAAAAGTAAATCCTAAACCTTCATCTATCTGGGCAGTCATCCATACATAAGCCCCAAACAAATTCTTATGATTCCATCTTTCATGGCACAATTGTCTAAATTTTTACCAATACCTCTTGTTTCTCACACCGAGCATGACTCATGTGAGCTTAGAGTGTAAAAGTAATCATGACATTCATCTTTGAGCCATCAATCATAAACATCATACTCCATAACTCGAACTACGTGGCTTCTGATTCCTTTTCCAAAACAAAGGATACGTAGGTAGCCCATTTATGGGTTTGATCCCAACTTTGAAATAATCCCTGTCCTTCTGAATGACGATAAACTTCAAGTGCCCCACTGAGTGGCTTTAAAACTAGCCTGGTCATCATAATGACCAAGAGACTTTTATATAAATGTTTTTAAGGATACCATTGACCAAGAATCTCTAAACAGATATAGATGATTCTCTATTGATGAATAACCTCGAATACATATAAAAGATTCTCTAAATTTCTTTCATATTTAATCATTGATTGTTAAAACTAAAGGAAAGCACATTTTTATACTTGGTAATGTAATAAGGATTCACGAACATAACTTAAATCTATAAAGAGAGTCCCGGAGTAGACAATAATTCCCCTAAAAAAGGTGTGATGAGTCTGACCTCCCATCCTCCCGACCAATGCAAATTCCTAAGCCTCATTAGTCCACAAGTTAATGAGCGCCTGCCTTTGGAAAGTAGGTCCAAATGGATGTGGAATCATTGGATGTTTCCGGTTCTACGAACAAACCCATTAGAAACCGATCGGAATGTTTGAATCTCCCGTCCAGGAGGTCATCCCCGGATTCGGTGCGAAACAAAAATGGTGAACCCGACGTGAATCCTTAACCAAGTTAAAGTGATGTTCTTCTTATTTGTTAGGCCCCTTGGGCAAAGAAAGCAATCATTGACATGTGCTCATCCAAAAGATGCAGTGGCTGGATTCATCTTGATTATGTCTGTTACATGGAACATGCACTCTTTTCTCAAGATCTTCTGCAAAATGGATTTCCTTAAATTCACCTCTGTGAATACTGCTGCTGTGAACACCTCTACTGTGAGGTCTGCTGCTGTGAAAACCAATGCTGCTCCTCCTGCTGGAACGTCATCCGCTCTGAGGATGACATCACCAACTCAGCGTCTTCAATGCTGGGTTTCTAATGCACTGGTTAAGGAGTACCGTCGCAACGGTACTATCCCAACTCTGGAGGCCGCTCGTCAAGCCCTCCAAGTTAACAACTCTACCTGGTCGTCCGGACAACGGCGGCCAGCAATCAAGAAGCAGGAGGTGCTGACTACCGTCTCCAACCGTTTCGGGTCATTATCCCCGGAACGCAATTTCCATTCACTCCCTTACTCTGAGGAAGTGAATGAGCAGGTCCCGCAGGACCTTAATTCAAAAAGACAGGAGTCCTTCCCAAGGGCTCCCATCAACAATCACCGCCAGACTCGTGCGGTAGTGCACCCTCAACATGATGAGGGTACCGACTCCAGGCATTCAACTCAGGTTCCTCGAACCCGAGCAGGAAAGATGAACCACCAGAGACGGAATCCGGTTAACAATAGGCGGGTTTTCATCCCTGCCATCTCCGGAGAAGTCCACCAATCTAACTTGGTGACAAACAACGAGCAAGCATACAAACCTGTTCGTTTTAATTCCACTGTCCAGCAGACTCGTCTTACAGCATCAAGCCTATCCCGCCAGGCAATTCCGGTAGAGTACCATAGGCAGGAACATACACCTACTTATACATCACCAGTTAGTCAGCAGGCTCGTCTGACTACATATGATGGATCTCGTCAACTGTGTTTGGCGAAGTGTAATCAGCAGGCACATACACCTGCTAATACTAATCAGGCCAACCAACAGTATCGCTTGGTAGCGCCCGGAGAAGTCAGTCGGAAAGTCCCGACGACAAACAGGAGGCAGACTCAACTCTATGCCTCCACACTTGAGTACTGTCAGGATTCACTGACAAGAAAAGGAGGACAGGAGCAGGCACATACACCTACTCCAAACCCGGAATGGACGTATATCCCCGTTCCGGCAGCTGAAGTCACCAAACATATTTTGTCAATGGTGAAAGAGTAGAAGCAAATTCCTGCTCATATTCTGGATGCTTGCCAGGATATCATAACAGCTTCAGCATCATCTCAGGGACAGACACATAAATCTATCCCTAGCAATGGAGTGACACATCAACGATTCACTCCGGAACAGACACACACATCTGTTCCAGTCCAAGAGGGTTATGGGGCATACTCCCCCATATCATACGGACAACCAAGTCAGGCACATACACCTGATTTGAGTGGAGATCGTCAGCCTAACCTGACCATCTTTCCTGATCAGGCACATACACCTGCTCAGCGCCATCACTTTCGTCATCAAGTGGTTTCTAAAGCGAGTAAGAAGGCATCTAAGAAAAAGATCCGCCCAGCACAGTCAGGAGATCAAAGGCCAATCTGCAACAAGGCCTTGCTCGATGCTGGAGTTCCTGAAGCCCTCAGACATTTATCTGTCAGAATTCAAGATTCTACTCCCTCAGTTCCCAATAACGGGAACATTAATTCTGAAGTTCTTCAACAGACACTTCCTCATGAGGACTTGCTTCATGAAAATTCGGTCAATCTTGAAGTTTCTTCTTCAGATGAGAGCCATAGGAACCCCTTGTGTGGTCAGAAGGCCAAGGAGCAAGAGATCTCATCTTTTGTTGTAACCCATCATGACGGTCTTCCTCATGGTGATGAACTTCGCTGCGAAAGTCCTCTCCGCAGTAGTGATTCACGTTGTCTCGAAAATTCTTCAGAAGGCAATGTAGTGACGAGAAAGCCCTCCTATCTTGAGGCACTTGCAAACGTAAAACCAGTCATGTCTGATGATTTACTATCGGCAGGTGAAACTCTTTCTCCATCATAAGATAGCCTGGGGTTCAGGTTATTCTCCGAACCATCCCTGGGTCATTCATCTTCCAGCATGAATAGTGATTTCTCTACCAATCTTGTTGAATCTGATGAAGCAACAAGGAAACACCAACTCTGGTCCAAACAGGTAGAAGAATCTTCATTTAATGATAAAGAGGAAATGCTGAACATGAGGAAAAAACCGGCAAAAGGTGAAGTACCAGCCATGTTTTGGCCTTTGGCTGACTCCCAGTACGACATTCCAAAGATGTTGACGGATGATGGAATCCATGATATTCATCTCAACATATGGGAAACTCTTTGTCAATTAAAGAAGAAGGTATTATCTTACGATGAATATGAAAATCATCATAAGATAATAGAAGGGTTGCAACGCCAGATTGATTTGGCATCTCTATCATTCTCTCGGTATCCGAAGGCTGAAAAGCAACAGAGAACCCTTCAACATTCATGCCTTGGCTCACTAAGAAGATTGCGTCAGTTGATTTCCAATGCTCCATCTGATGTTCATATCAGAGGATGGGGTGTTCACGGAGCACTACATTTCACAGTGCTTTCCGGTCAGCAAAGCCCGCCGAAAATGGTCCCATGCAATGTTATTGCCCATGGCCGGCCACAGTCAATGGGCTTTGTTCATAATCAAAAGCTTGCTCAAGAACAGGCTTCAACTAGTTCCTCTCAAAATCAATTATATAGAGAACAAGTTGTTGAATTGCTCCTACATCAAGCAGGCGAGAATATTTCACAAGCCTCTCGTCTGGAGCAAACACGTCATCAAATGACAGAAGTTTCGGAAATCATCCAACGGTCTGTTGAACCAGGTGATAAAAGTGGATACTGGTTAATGAATCCAGCTAATTTCCGAACTAAGATTCGCAAGATCAAGAGAGATTTTAAGAAGATCTCAGACATAGCATGTCAAGAGACACCCCAGCTTGTCAGACTGGGGACTTCTCTAAACCAACCCTCAGAGTCAACAAATGGGATTCGAGGAGTTGAGCGGAAGCAGCAGGAACATCCCCAGTCCACTGGACTGGGGACTTTTTCAAATCCTCAATCCCTCCCTCAGAGAAAGTCAGTATTCTCTCGATTAGGGAATAAGCCTCAAGAGGAACGAAGAGCCAAACTGTCAGGAGATTCTCTCCAAGTGACGGTTCTCCAAGAAATTCCTGAGGGATCAAGTCAACGGAATGCCATGTCTCATCATGGACATAGAAGGAGACAATATCACAGAAATGTTGATAGAAAGGATTTCATACAATATGCATCCATTAATGTCATCAATGTCGTTGCTGCTGATTCACCAAATGAGGCTCAATCAGAGGGATCAGACAAAGGGGTTCCTGCTCAAGAAGTTGCGCACACAGACCTAAATGAAGAAGGTGTGCGCACACGTAATCAAAGGCTTACCCAAAATCTGGGTATTCCTTCAAGTAACCCACTTCCCCCTCTCCGAAAAGCATCCAATAAGGGGAAAGGAAAGAATCAGGTTACTTCTCACCCTTCCTCTGAAGGAGGTCAATCGCTCTCATTAGACCAATGGTTTGCACAACAGGAGGAAGAAATGAAAGAGTTAAGAAGGTTGAATGCAGAACTACTTCAGAGTAGTCTTCTTCTTAAGAATGCTGAAGTCCGACAGCCGAAGGAATTTGTTGTAACTACTGAGATGGATCAAGAATATCCTCCTTTATCAGTACACCCACAGAGGTCTAATCCTATGGGTCAAACGCAACAACGGTTGGCAGCACTACCATCAGTTGCAGCACCAACCACCATGTCTGTCCAAGCTCCATTCATTGCACCTACCCAAAACCAAGTTCAACCTGACATTTCTCAAAAGTTAATAACTACTATTGAGTCATTAACAGCTCGGTTAGAAACTATGGAAGGGAAACGGGTGCAAGTTCAACCTGAAAAGAAAGTTTACCCTGAATGGGTAGATTCAATTTCTCCTCCATCCAGTTTTGGAAACCCTATTTTCCCTACATTCAATGGATCAGGCAACCCTGAACAACATTTGACGCATTACGTGTCTTGTTGTGATCCTATGATGGGAACTCCAGAGCAGCAAGAAGCAGTGAAACTCAGATGCTTCGTGCGAACCTTGCAAGGACCAGCTTTTGTCTGGTATACAAGCTTGCAATCCCGGTCAGTCATCGGATGGGAGGATCTTCGTCAAAAATTCCTTCTTCAGTTTAGCTCAACTTTGCCAAAAAACGACAGTTTTTGATCTTACAAACTGCAAGCAAAGGGAAAATGAAAGAGTCTCTGATTTCATTGCTCGTTGGAAGGGATTAACGTATTCCTTGAGTTTAGCACTCCCTCAGGAGGAATTATTGCCAATCTGTGTGGAAAATTTGTGTGACGAATTACGCACGCCATTGATCCCTGTGAAATACACAGGAGGGTTTCGAGACCTTACTTCAATCGCTCAATAAATTGAAGATTCCTTTATAGAGGCTAAGGTTAAATCTCGTGTAATTCCATCAGCTCCAGGAAGATGAATGGGTAAAGCAGAAACTGCTACAGTTATGCTTAAACAGGCACCTGTACCTATTTCTACTTCAAAACCTTCATCTTCTCGAAGGGCTCCACCTCCTGAACGCGAACAACAAAGGCTGTTTCGTCCAAATGATCAAAAAGATCAACGACGAAAACAATTTGAGGATATGAAGAGTAAAACATACTCTTTCCAAAGTGAGCAAGTTCCTGGTTACTTCATTTCAGCTTTGGAAAATAATTTGGTTCAATTACCAATGCCAAAGAGGCCAAACAAGGAAGGAGATGAAGACCGTCCCAATTATTGTCCCTTTCATCAAATGTTGGGGCATCCCATCCAGGAGTGTTTTGTCTTTAAAGACCTCCTGCAAAAGATGGTCGACTTGGGACATGTCAAATTGAAGGGTTCTTCAGCTCATGTAGCGTGTATTACCGCTACAGATCCAGAGGAAGGAGGCGAGTGGCAGGAAGTCAAAAGCAAAACTGCGAAAAAATATGATGATTGGATGGTCAGAAAGACAATAAATCGGACCCATTCCATTTTGCGAACACAATTGAAGAAGCCAATTGTGTCTCCTACAAAAGCGGCAGTAAAGCCTCCATAAAAAGAAAAATCCTCAAAAAGGCAGCGCAATTCAAAGAAGAAAGAGGAATCAGGAGAAGATGAGTATGTAGCAAAGCCTAAATTGTCTTTGACTCTGGCAGATTTCATGCCATCTACTTCGAAGCCACGGGCACCATCCCACCAAACGGCACAGCCTAAACAGGCTAACCAGGCAGAGTCTTTATCAGACGAAGAGTTAATCTTTGGTTCTGTTAATATGATTCAATTAACAGATTCATATTCCAGTCTTGATGAGCCTGAATTCCCTGTATCAAATAAGGGAACCCGAGGAAGTTCTAGAGGTTCAGGATATAGGGGAAGACGTGGATATTTCCGAAGCCACTACTCTAATTCTACCCCTGCTATCACTGTATATGCAGCAGAAACTCGTGGTAGAGCCCTTCAGCGAGCTCAAAAAGAACAAGCAAGTTCTTCTGCCAATGGCCAACTCAGTTTCGGCACAGTTATTTTGGAAGACCGATTAAAAGTTCCATCTTCTTTATCTCAGCAAGTAAATGGATCTAATCAGTCTAATTTTCCAAAACCAAGGATGTTTCCAACTTCAATACAAGATGCATCAGCTTCCAAAGCATATGCTTCCAAGGTACCTGCTAAACCGCATATTCAAATTGGTAAACGCAGACCTCTAGATCAAAAGTATGATATATTGAAACACTTGGCCCAAGTACCAGCCAAGTTATCAATTTTGGATGCTTTGAATCTGTCAAGAGATCTTCGGGAAGCACTCATCGATGCTTTGTCAAGTCCTCAGGAGTTTGAAGTTGAAATTGCTGCAGCTGAAATCTATCACATAGAGAATAATCCTACAGAATGCCATGCAGTGATATATTTTACTGATAAAGATGAAGATGATGTTCTGCATGGGCACATAAAACCTTTGTACTTATCTAGCAAAGTCAACGGTATAGATGTTCGAAGAGCTTTCATTGACAATGGTTCAAGAGTCAACCTCATGCCCATTCGCACACTTCATCGATTGGGCCTCACGGAATCTGATTTATCTCCTTCTACCATGATTTTGCAAGGATATGATAAAAATGAACAAGAACCACTGGGAGAAGTTACGCTCAGAACTCAGTTTGGAGATCTTGTTTCCAATTCAGATTTCATGATTGTTGATCAAGACTCAGCTTTCAATATCTTGATTGGAAGACCCTGACTACATCAGCATGCAGCTATTCCGTCATCATACCATCAATGTCTCAAATACTGTTTCGATGGTCAAGTTGGAACATTGTATGGTGATAAGGCCCCGTTCAAGACATGTGAGTCTCAATACATTGAGGCGGAATTTTATCACATGAAGGGAAGAGAAAAATCTACAATGAAGGAAATTACCAAAGTTAATGCTCCATATGGTTTGGAAAAAATTCCAATAAATCCATTTTCACATGTGAGTACAGATTATGTGTTACCTATCAGTCAAATTGACAAAATAGGCCCAAATCAAAATACTCTTATGGAAAGATCCATAATGTCAATTACGGCAATCGAGTCAGACAACATGGGAGAAATTGGTAACTTACCAAGCAGTGATGAAAGCATAAGTGGTGACATTTTCATTTCGTCTGCTGAAATCCAACAAGTCTATACTTCGTTAATCAGGCCAGAAGAAGTTATAGCAACACCAGAGGTGAATATTGATGTCGATTCTCAATCCATCATCTCCTCTTTATTTCCCAAAGAAGACCATTTATCATCAATAGGGTCGGAAATGGAAGCTTCTTCTTCAAAATGTGAAAATTTTGACATCTCTTATGATCATGAGAATTTCGTTTTTTCATCTACTTTGCAAGTAGAAACGGAAGAAATAACACATGATGAAGAGGAAGAGGAAGATCTTAGAGATGCTCCTCTAGCATTTGAAGAGGGTATCTCTACCACTGTGGATGAACTCAGAGAAGTAAATCTGGGTACAGAGAAAGATCCACGCCCCACTTTAATTAGTGCGGACTGGACCCTTGAAGGGAAAGAGATGTATATTTCTTTTCGAAAGAAAAATAAAGATATTTTTGCTTGGAATTATACAGAGATGCCTGGACTTGATCCTGATGTTGCCACCCATCATTTGGGTTTGCCAAAAGAACATCGAGGATTCAAGCAAGCCGCGAGAAGAACACACACAACCTATGCTGCCAAAATCGAGGCTGAAGTGGATAAGATTATCAAAGCTAACTTCGTCAGAGAAGTTCAATATCCCAAGTGGTTGGCTAATATTGTCCCTGTAAAGAAGAAGAACAGACAAATTAGGGTTTGCATCGATTTCAGAGATCTTAATCGGTATTGTCCTAAAGATGATTTCCCAGTTCCGATTACAGAACTCTTAATTGATGCGACGGATGACTATGAAGTACTTTCATTCATGGATGGATATTCTAGATATAATCAGATCCGAATGGCCCCAGAAGATGAGGAATATAAAGCCTTCAGAGCTCCTCAAGGTGTGTTTTGTTATCGGGTGATGCCCTTTGGTTTAAAGAATGCAGGTGCAACATATCAACGCGCCATGCATCGTATCTTCAAACCTTTTCTAGGGAAGTTTGTTGAATGCTATGTAGATGATTTGGTGGTTAAATCCAAACAACTTTTTGATCACTTGGCTGATTTGGAAGTCGTATTCCACAAGCTTCGACAACATAATTTGAAGATGAACCCCTTAAAATGTGCTTTTGGGGTAACCTCAAGAAAATTCCTCGGCTTTGTTGTACGACATCGTGGTATTGAAGTCGATCCTGAGAAGACCAAATCAATCCTTGGTATGTCACCTCCTCAGAATTTGAAAGAATTAAGAGGACTTCAAGGAAACTTAGCCTATATTCGGCGTTTCATCGCCAATTTGGCAGGCAAAAGTTTACCCTTTACCAAATTATTGAAGAAAGGAGTCACTTACCAGTGGACTGAAGAATGTCAAGAAGCATTTGATGTTCTCAAGAAATACCTCTTGAGTCCACCAGTACTTATGCCACCTGTTGAGGGTAGACCTCTTATCCTCTACGTGACAGCTTTAGAGCGATCATTGGGTGCCTTTCTCGCTCAAAAGAATGATGCTGGGAATGAAAATAGTCTCTACTATCTCAGTAGAACTATGCTTGAAGCAGAAACCCAGTATTCAAGTATTGAAAAGTGCTGCCTAGCATTAATCTTTGCAGTTCAGAAACTGAGACACTACCTGCAACATCATGAGGTCCAATTGGTATCTCTTAATAATCCGCTCAAATTCATCCTTAGTCGTCCAATGCTTACAGGACGTCTGGCAAGATGGGCGGTTATTCTACAGCCGTTCGACATTCAGTATGTGTCTCAAAAGGCAATTAAGGGCCAAGCTCTGGCTGATTTCCAGGCTGAACATCCTTCAGTGGAAGACACGTATTCAGATATCGAACTCCCTGATGAGGAAGTTTTCTCTATTCAAGAGAGTCCTCAAACATGGGAAATGTATTTTGATGGTGCTTCTAGAAGTCCAACAGGGAAGAAAATGGAAAATCCTAAATTCAAAAAAGTTGGTTTAGGAATTGTGCTCATTTCTCCAGATAAGGCAGTGTTACCTTATTCCTTTTTGTTGTGGGAATTTGGTACCAATAATGAAGCTGAATACCAAGCTCTCATTACAGGATTGGAGTTAGCGCTTCAAGCACAATTGAATCACTTAAAGGTGAAAGGTGATTCAGGCCTGGTAATCAAACAAGTCAATGGGGATTATGCCATCAGAAAAGAAGAATTAATCCCTTTGAATGATTACGTCAGAGAGTTAATGTCAGAATTCCCTTCAGAACGGACATTTTCTTATGTCCCGAGATCACAAAATGCTCAAGATGATGCACTGGCTAATATAGCCACAGCTTTAGCAGATCCAAATCGGGATGAGACAACCATCTGTATTACCCACCGTCGTGCAATTTCACCTTATATTCAAGTCAGAACAGAGGAAATTAATGAAATTAGTCCCATTCCTGAACCGTATGGTCATACTACATGATGGATGTCACCTATCAAGGAATACCTTCAAAATGGTACACTTCCACCTGATAGAGCCGAAAAAGAACAAATTCGGCGACGTGTGGTCAATTTTATTCTTTATGATGGTCCAAACCACCTCGAGAAAATTCTCTACAAACGAGGTTTTGATGGAGTTCTCTTCAGATGTATTGATGGTGAAGAGACAATGGCTGTCATAAAAGAAGTGCATGCAGGAGTCTGTGGTTCCCACCAGTCTGGACATAGACTATCTGATCAAATTTGAAGGCTTGGATACTTCTGGCCTTCAATGATACAAGATTGTGTTAATTTCACAAAGAAGTGTCATTCATGCCAAGTATATTCCAACTTCATTCGTCAACCTCCAGAGTTGCTTCATATAGCTAAATACTCATGGCCTTTTTCCACATGGGGAATGGATGTGGTGGGACCTTACCCTTCAGCTACGGCCAAGCAGTTTAAGTACATTCTTACTTCTACTGATTTCTTTTCCAAATGGGCAGAGGAAGTACCTCTCAAAGAAGTCAATTCTAAATGCATTATTAGCTTCATCAAGTCTAACATCATTACTAGATTTGGTGTCCCTCATACCATATTGACAGACAACGGCACCAATTTCTATTCTTCTGAGGTAAAGAAATTGTATCAAGAATAAAACATTAAGTCCAACCATTCATCTCGATATCATGCAGCGGCTAATGGCCAGATAGAGGCCTTCAACAAGACTCTTTCAAATATACTGCAATAGATGGTGGATAAAGATAAGAGGTCATGGCCTGATAAACTCTTTCATGCTTTATGGGATTATCGTACTACCACTCGCAATGCAACGCGGTCTACTCCATATTCATTGGTATATGGAACAGAAGCAGTCTTGCCAATTGAAGTTCAATTGCCCTCACTCAGAATGGCCATTTGTGATCAGTTATCAGCAGATGAGCAATCCCAAAAGCGGTTGAATGAATTGGAACAGTTATATGAGAAAAGATTGTGCACTTTGCACCACTTGGAAATCTATCATAATCGGATAGCACGAGCTTTTAACAAAAAAGTTCGTCTTCGTTCATTCATTCAGGGATGATTGGTATTGATTCTCAGAGCACCAATGATACCAGGAAAGAAGCCTCCCATGCTTGAACCAAAATGGGAAGGACCTTATTCAATACATAAGGTCTACTCCAATGGAGCGTATTCTCTGATCTCAATGGATGGAGAACACATCACGACTCCAACTAATGCCAGATTTCTGAAGAAGTATTTTGAATAAACACAAAATATTGTTCCCAGATCCAAAACAATCACATTAGATCATACTTATGTCCAGCAAGACGTTAAACTATGATGTCCTATCTACATGACATTAAACTGTACAGAAGATCCTATATTTTATCCGAGATGACATTAAACTATATTGTGTCCTAGCAACATGACATTAAACTGTGTGGCACTTTCAACGTCCAGTATGACGATAAACTGTAAAAAGTCACCAGAACTGATATCCTCATATTGGTTCACCTTAGTCCTTGCTATATGACGTTAAACTATACAGCAATGGTCCAGTATGACTTTAAACTGCAACTTCGTCCCACACGACATTAAACTGTGAAAAAGATCCCTAAACCGTCCAGCATGACCTTAAACTACATCATCCTTGGTCCATGTATATGACCATAAACTATTTGCATATCCCTTATGTCCAGCAAGACGTTAAACTGGGACGTCCTAAATTACATGACGCTAAACTGTATAAAAGTCCCTCACGTTCGAAAAGACGTTAAATTATATAATCATCAAAATTCCAACATGACATTAAACTGCACCATCCACGGTCCATGCATATGACCTTAAACTATTCACACTTTCGTCCAACATGACATAAATGGTGTGTTATTTTGTCCTTACGGCATGACATTAAACTGCACAGTCCCCCTTTCGTCCAATATGACGTTAAACTATTTTATCCCCATCGTCCTAACTACATGACGCTAAACTGTACAGAAAATCCTTGATAAGTCCTACATGACATTAAAATGTATTTTTTCCCTGCTACATGACACTAAACTGTGCAGCACCAATAGTCCTAACTGTAAGACTTTAAACTACATAGTCCCTTTTTTATGTCCTACATGACATTAAACTGTGCATCGTTAAGGTTGTTATTACATCTTGTTTCCCACACCGAGTATGACTCACGTGAGCTTAGAGCAAACATCAACCATAACATTCCCTTTGGGCCACTAACCATGTGTAAGTCCCAACAATATTTTTTTTATTAGATCATTGTCCACTAGAACAACTTGATCATTAATTCATTCTTTAATTGAACTACACATACTTTGATCCTTTCCCTCCAGGCTGGGTATGTAGGAAACCTCCCAGGTTTCAAGCCCAAAAAACAATCTCTTCACATCGGTTCACCACCACCTCATATGATGTTGATTTGTGAAACCGCCCCTAGAATCAATATATTTACATTGATTCACTTTCGTCCTTGTTATATGACGTTAAACTATACAACACTTTTGTCCGGTACGACAATAAACTACAATATTATTTTATTTCCTCATTTGAGAAGGAACCATTATTGACATTGATTTTTTTAAAAAACCATGTTTCATTTTCAAAAGACTACGTGCATACATGGTAATGCCTAAACTTTTTATCTCAGGTTAAACCATCATTGCAATAAAGTCCCCTTTCATCCTTCACATGTACGAACCAAATTTGTACAAAGGGTAGTTCTAGAACTACGTGGACTTGATTCCCATCCTTATGGGATACGTAGGAACATTCGAGTGTCCCTCGAATCCAGTCCCAAGTCTTTTGGGCCTAACCCCAAATTTCACTTTCAGTCCCTTGGCTGAAAAATCCTCATGAAAACACACACTGTGTATTCATTATTATGGTCTGAATTCTATGACCCTAAACTAAGATCACTCATACTTTCGTCCTACACGACGTTAAACTGCATTTCAAGAACTACGTATGGCTTGATTCTCATTCTAATGAGATACGTAGTGAAGTCCAAGTTTCAATTAAGGACCCAGCCACAACATGATTATGGTTTTCATTGACCTATTTATCTCTATATACATTGAACAATACCCATCTTTATGTGTTATAATCCTAAACTTAAATATTTTCAGATCTTCATAACCCTTTTCATGACTTCTAGTCACAAAAATGTCAAACTTCTGAGAATTCTTTTGCCTGACTATGCAACACGTTCCCATAGGTGGCCTTGCATAAACAGTCCACATAACAGACTTGTCATCCAAAAGATGCTATTCATTTGACCATGCAGCCAATGCCCATAGGTGGCCCTGCATATTTCAACCCCCTAACGGGTTTTGTTAAATAATAGTAACTTCATTCTTGGGAAGAATGCCTCTTTTGTCCTTATTTGTCTTAAACGACAATATGTAGGGATCCGAAAAAAATAGCCATCCTTAACATATTTGTCCCATATCTTTTTTCATGATCTGAAAGTATTCAAGTCTATGGTTTATTCTTCTTCCCTACGTTTGGGTCAGACCTTCGTAGGAGTGATATTCATCCAGTTTTTCGATATTCTTGTTTGGAAATATCTTCTCCATATTCATGTACCTCTTTCCATAAAACAAACTCTATACTTTAGAAAATTTGAATCTCCATAAACTTTCACTGGCTTTTAGCACTAGGAAAGTAAATTTCTGGGAGTTCTTTTGCCTGACTATGCAGCACGTGCCCATAGGTGGCCTTGCATAAACAGTCCACATAATAGACTTGTCAGCCAAAAGATGCTATTTATTTGACCATGCAGCCAATGCCCATAGGTGACCCTGCATATTTCAACCCCCTAACGGGTTTTGTTAAATAATAGTAACTTCATTCTTGGAAACTACTTCTTCTAATTCCTTTTAGCTCTTTTTTCATATCATTCCTCAGATTCAAATATTCATAAGCCATAGTTTACATTTTTTCCCTCATACGAGTATGGTAATATGTTTTCAGATAAATTTTCAAGGAATTGAATCCATTTTTAATCCATTTCGGTCAAAGCTATTTTGACCTTAAACATTATCCCCTTTATGTCTGGCGTGCATGACTTTAAACTGCCCACACAAAAGACAAAGGAACTCTGAATAAAATTCAAGTTCCAGCTCACTAAATATACATTTTTGTATGATTTAGGTAATATTGAGCAGTTAAAAGATTCAAAGTTTGTAGGGTTATTTGTAATAATCCTAGTTAAAATCAAACTATGATTACTAATCCCATTGGCTTAAGTAAAATTGAAGCAGGTAATGGAAGAATGCAGGTACAAATGATTGAAGACAAAAGTGTTTTTTTCATTGATACACAAGAGTTAGAAGGACATCCACAGACTGGAGTCTCTTCTCTCTTTCAAGAATTACAGAAGATTGTCAACATAAGTCTTCATTTGATGTATAGCATCCTGAGCCTTATCAGCAGTTACCTGAAGCTCGTGCACTTGACCAGCTTCACTCTTTTCAGCTTGCTGAAGTGCCTTCTTAGCATCTGCAATGGCTTTCATTCCATTCATATGAGTTTCATCCAATGATTTATTAAGCTGATCAAGTTCCCCAGTAACAGCATCTAACTGTTGCTGGAGTTGCACCTGCTGGACGACCTTTTATTTGATTTTTTGCTTCAGATCCTTCATCTTGACAGCATAATCAGCTTCAGCCTGGGATATCGCAGCCTCAAATTCACCTATGTTGACTGACAATTTCACTCTTGTCAAATCTTCGCGACTTGTCTGCACTTGCTCCCTCCTGAAAATGATCTGTTTCACCGCAGCATGGATCTTTTCATACCCAAAACCACCAAGTCCCAGTATAACAAATTGGGATGACAATCGAGAGATTTTTGATGGTAGCTCTTCTAAAGGCACCCCAGATATGATGTTCCATATGTTATTCCATGCCTTACGTCGTGAAAAGCTGAATGCTTTAAGCATATCTGGTTCTGATTCAATATCATCGTCAGAAGGGGGTATGTAATCTGGAATTAGCGCGCTTAGGGAGGTGCCTTGTCCTGCTCTTTCCCCCCTGACTTGTGCTTCTTCACTTTCAATTCCCGTTGGGGCAGAGGCTGAGGGCTCATCTTCGGATCTAGTCATTGCAGTTGATGGTCCTGCATGATTAATTGAAAGGTTTAGTCAGCTTCAAAGGATAACAAAAGAATAGATTGTCTCGCGAATAAAGTACAATCACAAATATTGTTATCCCTTACCCAATGGTGGTTCAACAACCTGAGAAGACTTTTCCCCATGTTTCCCAGTTTCAACAGGATTTTCAAGATGGGTCTCAGGAGAGTTTATTGGATTTAGCTCTACTTGAGCTAATGTTTCTACAATTATAGGGTTGACATCAGTGTCCACACCCACTTCGGGCATTGGCAGTTCAGCGGCTTCTACGGAAGAAACTGCATATTATTTTCCATCATGGTTAGAAGTATATTTTTTTAAAAAAAATTTGGGCGAAGGGTAGCACTCACGCCCAAGGTCTTCTAAATCATATGACAACTTAGCATGATCATAAAATTCTTCAAAAGTCATTCCGTGATTCATCATTTCATCCAATGATACTTCAGAATCTTGGTTAGTCTCACCAGTGGGAGCATTTGCTACGTCTTCTTTCCGACTTATGTCCTGCAACCCCTGACCCTGGACAGCATCTTCAGTAGTAGGAGGGATACTGGGAATGGATGGTAGCTCTTCTCCAGGAGCAACCAAGTCAGCCTGGGTCTGTGATTGTTCTACAACACCTTCCACGACCTTTGAAGGAGGGTCAGTCCCTTCCCTCAAGGGGGAAATTGAAGAAGCCCCTGCAATCCTCAGAAATATGAGTAACAATATGATTATGGGTATAAACTCATGATTGTTCGAAGGACTTACCACTGCTAATGAAACGTTTATCTGTGGATTTCCTCCTTCATTGCCTTGGCTTCTTTTGTTTTTTCAGAGTATCAGTAGTCTCCCTTATTGGCACTTGGATTGGCGAATGAAAGGATATGGCCAGTGCCTCATTCATGGCCTGCTGGCCTGGAGATATCTCGCCTGGTTCGCGAGGAGAATCAGCAGCAACCCCGATAACAGTACCACCAGTGCTATATTGTGGCGAAGGAACCCCGGTTCCTTTCTTTGCAAACTGCAAGATGAAGAAAATAACTTCCTTAAGTAACAAAGCTTCAACTAAAATCAAGTTGCAAAGAAAATAAGGAAAGAAAACGTACATCTTCAGGAGCCACGTACTCTTGCCATTCCTCATCTCCAGAACCACCAGCCCCCTCAGTGGTGCCACGATCAATCATTTCCTTCACCCGCCTGGTGATAGGAACCGAATTATCAGTGGCATATATGAGCATTTTCCAGCTCTCTGATGTATGCTCGCACTTCATTGGGGTTATCTCCGTATTGAAGGTTTTTAGAAGCTACAAGATTTCCTATTCCAGGAAGTTGTAGGCCCTCACACAAATCCAGCCAGGCGGTCTCAGTATCACAGTATATGCTCTGCCATAACTGAACAGCCTCTGGTCTTAGATATAAAGGCTGTGAGGAAGGTCCTACAATTTTTGATTTTAATCTCTTCCCAAATCCAGCAACTACAAATAGAGAATAATAATGTAAGACTTATTACTTTATAAAGTAGTAGTGATTGAAATTTCTACAATGAAATAACTCACCAGGAGTTGATGGAGTGGGTCTTTTAACTCTGGCTGGAGGATTATATCGGGCACGAAACCGCTTTGCTGCCGGTTGTGCCTCATCATCCCCTTCGTGATAATCCGATGAATCAGTTCTAGAAGAGGAGTCTGTTGAACCTATTTCAAGTGGAGAAGCATCACCTTCATGAGGAAGGGTTTCTTTTTCTACAGTCCTCTTCCTCTTTCCCACTTGATATACTGGGTGATTCAATATCCCTTTAGGGTATGATGCTATCCAGTGTTCGACATAAAATGTAGTCAGATAATGTGCCGCTTTTTCAACTGGTAGATCAAATACTGCCCCAGTCTTCTCTCTTGATGTCAGCAACCATATTTGTCGAGCAACCATCGGATGTTGCTCTAACCTGACATGTACTGGAGGGGATACAACAATCTGTTGCAAGCATTTGAATTGGCGTGCAAATCTATATGGAGCATAGGCCTCACATATGATTTCTCCATCAATCCTGGCTACTAACACGCCATCCCTGCAAGCTATCATGTATGCCCTCAAATCCAAGTGGGTTGTCCCATCATCAACAAACCGCCCGGATGGCGGACTTCCATAAGGAAAAAGTTGAATTCCTTATACATGCTTAGTCTTACTTTCATATCATAACCATTAACATCTAATGGAGAAATTCCAGAGAATTCTTTCACTGACGGTCTGAAAGAGCTTCCAGGGATTTGTAATCCATTCTGTACATTGTAAGTCCTGAAGTGAGTGTCGATCCATCCCCACAAAACCTGGAATGGTCCCACTATTCTTATAGAAGATTTACCTTGGAAGACGTGATGTAAACTCCTGTGAATCTTTGCTAAAATGGGGGTAGCTAACCCAACCATTTTTCCCTCAGCCAACTTGGCCGCAATGACGAAGGTCCCTGGCCTAACGCCTCCCTTCGAATCCCTGACCGGCAAGAGATAAACACTGAGCCACATTGCAAAGAAACCCGCCAGACGAGTTTTCTTTGGAATTCTTTGATTCACTTCATATCCCCATTTTTCAAACTCTCCTGCTTCTAGAGTTGGCCAGAATGTGCCAGGAGCTCCTCTCTTCTCAGGTTTTGGACAAGTGGTAGGACGTCTGGGCCGAGTATCCTTGGATTTCTTTTTCTTGGATCCTTTTTCTTTTGGCTCCATCCCTTTCTTCTCAGAAAGAAACACATTCATCCATTCTTCCGGATGGATATCTTTTCTAAAATGAGTTAATGAGGTCTCTGAACTCTTGAGCCTATGAAAGATTTTAAATAATTCTCGAACCAAAGTAGGAGTCTTCTCTGGATCATTCCAAATCACCTTGGGAGGAATGAATTCATCATACATATCGCCCAAGATTGGAGCTCCTGAAATATTGTGGACATACCAGAAACTGATACCTACTTCTCCATGAGTCAAATGGAAAGAATTAGTCGCTGGGCTCTAGTGGCTGAGTATCTCTGGCACGAAGTTATCATGTCTGTAAATATATGTTTGCCCAACCCAAACAGCCTCATATATTGCAGCTCTCTTCAGATCCTCAATAAACTCTGCGCAAGTCTGTTGCACCTAGTATGCCCACATCCAAGTTGGCTTCACACCTCCCCCAGGACGGAAATCCCAACTTTTCTTCCAGCCTTTGTATTGATCCATCTGAGCATTTCGGATGATTGAAGGATGACAATGTGGTTGAAGCTCAGGTGTATGTTTTTTCAGATCTGGTGTGCAAGGGCTATGATGCATCACATAAGCCTTCTCCACTGTTCCAGCAGTTTGAAATACTACTCCACCTGAGATATTTGCTGAAGAAAAATTGGTATAATTCTGAAACCACGAAAATGGAAGATAATTATTTACTTCTGGAATAATGACTTCTTCCAGATGACCATGACCATACAAAGGTAGATAAGTGCAGTGAGGAAAGTTGCGATGATATTTCTTCAGATACTTAGCCAAATCTGGAAGAGTACTATCTTTGACAGTATAGTAATCAGGGCCAATGATATCCATCATATCATCTATCCGCTTGCTAGCCAGTTCATCAATTAATCCAGGTCTAAGAGCCAATGAATCTGCACAGGAGTTGAATAAATTAAACTCTTAAATGGGTTTTATTTTTTTCATAATATTTGTGAAAGAATTTGGAAAAAATGGATAAGGAATTAAGGCGTGCATGTATGGAGATGTCGCGCAAGTATGGAGATGTCACGCAAGTAATACATGTGTCGTGCACGTTTTTTTCGCGCAAGTATTACCGCGCAAGACCTATTACCTTGAGAGTAGCGCGGCAGCGAGGAAACAGTGAAAACAAGAGACTTGCGCGGCGAGGAAGACTTGCGCGGCGAGAGCTCGAGAAATCCGGAAATCCAGATACTTGTACGGAGGTGAGGCTGTGTATTTATAGGCCAGGAAGCCTACCTGCGCGCCACACCTAGAACGCTTAAGGCCTGCGCGACGCAGACTTGCGCGCCGCCCTCTGCCTACTGAAATACTTGCGCGCCCTCCCTTTTCCTTTGAAGGGATTCGATTTCCTCAGAGTCAAATCCTCATTTTTTTTCCGGATCCAACTCTGAGGGGGGACTTTTGTTGACGCTCCTTTCGTCACAGAATCTAAAGATCGGAAAATGGAATATCTGAGCTCAAAGTGATTCAGTCTTTGAAGAAAACATCAAAAATCAACAAAGGAAGGAAGAATGGATCAACAGCAAACTCACCGCGCAAGTTATTTAACTGGCGCGCATGTGTACTTGCGCGGCCACCTTGGTCGCGCTGGTGACTTGCGCGACCTAATTGGTAACCGCCCGGTAACCGCCCGGGGTCTTCTTTTGCCTATAAATAGACCCTGTGGGCCCCCCATTCGGAAAGGATCTTTTTCCAGAAACTCGGATTGAAGCTCCCGACGCCCAAGTCTCTTCTCAAAGCTTCCGGAACACTTCTAAGGTAATTTCATACCTAGAACGGAAGATCTAAAGAGAAGAAGGAAGGCCTAAGTGTTGAAATTTATCAAACACTTGTGCGCCGACTTATTTCCTTCAATATAACTTGTGCATCCCTTTTCTAGAAAATCCTCGAGAACATTCTAAAGGGTTTAAAAAAGAGTCGCTCAAGTATTTCATTTCTGGTTGAAAGTCACGCAAGTACACTATGTGTCGCGCAGGTATACCTGCGCGACCAACACTTGCGCGTCCACGGAAGACTTGCGTGCCTTGCAAGACTTGCGCGCCCCTATCTTTTTGGGTGCCCATCTTGCCCATTTTTACCCCTCTTAAGCCATTTCACCTTTCCTTTTCAAGATTCAGTCTTCAAGACACTCTTCAAAGCCATTTATGGCATGATTTCTTGATTTGACTTTCTTATCTGAAAGGAATTCTGTGGAATCTCTCTCAAAGTCTAGTGATTTAAATATCCTTATGTCACTAAAATACGGAGAGTTCATTCATTCAACCTCATCCTTTAAGATGAGAGAATCTTAACCTGGGTCTCCTTTTCAGGAATAATCCCCAGTGATAAAACCTTTAATCTGGGCATCCTCCTTAGGAATAATCCCCAAACATAATCCCTAACCTGGGTCTCGTTTTTAGGAATAAGACTCAGTCATAACCTTGGGTCTCCTTTTCAGGAATAAGCCCCAAGTCCCCTTAAATTTCTCTTAACCAGTCATAATTTACCTTTGATTTTGGTTTCCTTTCCAGGAGTAAAACCCAATCATAAGTCCCCTCCTAACTTGGGCATCCTCCTTAGGAGTAAGCCCCAAGATTAGAGTATTCAAATCTCCATGAAGCACATATAACTTTATGGACCCTGTTCATGGATTTTCTCCCTAAAAGTAAATCCTAAACCTTCATCTATCTGGGAAGTCATCCATACATAAGCCCCAAACAAATTCTTATGATTTCATCTATCATGGCACAATTGTCTAAATTTTTACCAATACCTCTTGTTTCTCACACCGAGCATGACTCACGTGAGCTTAGAGTGTAAAAGTAATTATGACATTCATCTTTGAGCCATCAATCATAAACATCATACTCCATAACTCGAACTACGTGGGTTCTGATTCCTTTTCCAAAACAAAGGATACGTAGGTAGCCCATTTATGGGTTCGATCCCAACTTTGAAATTATCCTTGTCCTTCTGAATGATGATAAACTTCAAGTGCCCCACTGAGTGGCTTTAAAACCAGCCTGGTCATCATAATGACCAAGAGACTTTTATATAAATGTTTTGAAGGATACCATTGACCAAGAATCTCTAAACAGATATAGATGATTCTCTATTGATGAAGAACCTCGAATACATATAAAAGATTCTCTAAATTTCTTGAATATTTAATCATTGATTGTTAAAACTAAAGGAAAGCACATTTTTATACTTGGTAATGTAATAAGGATTCATGAACATAACTTAAATCTATAAAGAGAGTCCCGGAGTAGACAATAATTCCCCTCAAAAATGTGTGATGAGTCCGACCTCCCATCCTCTCGACCAATGCAAATTCCTAAGCCTCATTAGTCCACAAGTTAATGAGCGCCTGCCTTTGGAAAGTAGGTCCAAATGGATGTGGAATCATTGGATGTTTCTGGTTCTACGAACAAACCCGTTAGAAACCGATCGGAACGTTTGAATCTCCCGTCCAGGAGGTCATCCCTGGATTTCGTGAGAAACAATCCATGATCTAGGAAATACGTTGATTGAGACTAGTTATGAAAATTTCATTCATTTATCATAAAATAAATTTAATTAACTGAATCTATGAGGAAAAAACTATATATTAGTAAGCATAACAACCATGGACATCTTATGGTATATTGATGCTTTTCATAAAAGTGAATGGGACATTCGCACACTACCTCTTGAGTTATAATTGTCCTATCTACAGTATGTCAACAACCCTAAGAAAATATGGTGTCGCATAAGGAAGAGAACATTTTATACTATATCCCATGTATTTGATACCAATTTGTAACAAACCAAGATAGGTCAACCCATGATGTCACCCAAATCATCTAGGTACAAATCCCAAAGAGCATTCCCAATCACTATGGTATGGTAACAAGAACAAGGGTATCATAAAAGAACAATGTGAAGGATTTAACCATCCAATAAATATATGATTAGATAAAACAATCAGATCACCATAATAGATATCAAAGATATGTCCTATTTTAAACAAACCAACCAAAGGGATAAAATCCAATAAAGGGTAACTAGGTCAGAATGAACACATAATATACCAAAATCTTGTAACCCAAAGAAACACATGGTTCTACCTCCTCGATACTAGAAGTCACCACCATCCTAACCCACCAAAAACGAAACAAGATCAATGTGGATTTTCATATTCAGGAAATTACTTACATTATTAGTATCTTTTAAAACTGATGATATAAATACCTAAAATAAAATGTAGGGTGTGGGCACTAAATATTAGTAGGGTACTAGTGAAAATATATAAAATTTATATCTATGAGTATTAATAAGTTTATGTATGTAAATAGTCTACATTTATTTCATATAGATCCGTTTCATTAAAACCACATTCATTTATACTTCATTTTTGATGCATTTTGTCTATAATATCATGTGTATGAATCCAGTTTTTAAGAAAACCCCTCTCAAAAACCTATGTTTCTAATATATATTAAATCTAATTTAATAAATAAAAAATGGATATAATCAAAATAAAAATTAGATATCTAAGGTATAAAACAATGTATATAGGTACTAACCTTATGAGTGATGAAAGTCATGTTTCTTTCATAACCGATGATGAGAGGGACTGAGATCAGATCATTGAGAACATATATCGAATTAAAACAATTACATTCTCTATGTCCATAATTTATTAAATAGACTACCATCAACAGTAATTAAACACTTGGATAATAAGGAAATAAATGAGGTCAAAAGGATCTCACTTACAATATTACACATAATCGAAAACCAAGCTTCCAACTGTCAAGATGAACTAATAATGAAATGAATGAGAAGTAGAAAATCAGCACAAAATATTTCCTAGATTTTGAAACAATGAATTTGGTTCATATGGGTTGAATTAGAGGATATTTAAATGAAATTTCACGAAAAATGGAAATTTATCCCCATATTAAATCACATACATAGCATTTTCACCAACTATCCATTAGGTATCACGGGCTAGAAGGTGGGTATTGGAAGAATGATTGTACCAACATTACATTAATTGGTTAGTTGGTAGAACCTATAGAAAAAAATGAGTTCTACAAACCAACACCAAAATTCTAAAATCCTCAGGCTTCAACCAACTTCCCAAAAAACCATCATCCGAGTTAATATGAAAAAAAATTATAAAATACATGAAAAAATGATTCTCATACCTATTCCCACATACAAATTTCTGATAAAAAATATCTTCCAAAATAAATTATCAATTTCCTTACTCATATCCTAGAGTTATTACTTTGAGAAAACAACCAATCTAAAAAGCATAAGTTGTAATCCAAATGATGTTTTCCAAATAAATGTATAACACATAAAATAGTGTTTTCATGTTTGTTCCTTATTCCACCTTTTTAAAATATTATATAATCATGAGGATATGATAACATAAATTTCATTCATGTGTTAAAATTTTATTTCATTGATGTAAAAACCCTTTTTTTATCTCATTTTCTATCATCTGTGGAATGAAACCTTCCCAGGTGTGCGCATGTAGACTACCAACTCCATGAAGAGTTGTGATTCAATTTTCATCACAACCTCATGTGCATGATTATTATGTTGTTTTTAATGACTATATTTTATATTCTGTAAATAATTATCATTCTCTAAATATGATACATTACTTACCTTTTTACACTTCCATCTATTGGAAATTGAAAATTTCTTGTGCATATATGTGGACACACACTAACATGAAGCGAATAGATACATTTTTCTATTGACTATTCATGATTGGTTATAAAGTTGTATATATTGTATAAAAATGATAATCATGTCAGGATTAATTTCTAGTAGATGATGGAACAATAACCTCTTTGACCTTGTTCAACCAACCAATGTAGTTTTGGGATTATGAACCAAACATCTGACATACACATAAATTATTTTGAAACCATATAAAAAATGGGGAAAATATATATATACGACATGGGGAATATTTCAATCATAATGGAAATTTGTATATGTTTTTTCTGAGTTATTTTATATGGTAGAGGATGGCGGTTCCTTATGGTACCTACATGAATATAATTTATGTATCCCTTACTAAGATTTATGTGCTCATCCATTATTTACAAAAACAAATCTCACAGGTCGTAAGGATGATTGTGAATTATATAGAGATCCATATTAACATAATATGGAATAATCTTTCAATTACTGAATATTTTTTTAATTAATACTATGCTGAAATTTAAGAATCCTATTTTTTAGGGAAAATGGACATAGATTATAAGTGTCCACTTTGTTTGGTAAGGGGTCAATATGTAAGATTGTTCCCTAATTTTTTAAAAACACAACGCCTAAAATATTTTTGGAATTTAATAAAATCCAAAAACATATTCTAACTCATAATTATGGGTTGATTAATAACATTTAATTATACTAGTGATTTTGGAACTCTTTTAAAACACCTTAAACCTTGATAAACACATAAAATTAATTTTGGACAAGTTTAATGAACAAATCTATGTGTCCAACGTATACAAGATATATGTAATTAAGAATATAAAAATAATAAAAATATAGACATAAAAAATTAATTAAATGAAAAATGTTCTTAACAATGTAATTAATAAATTTAATTTTATTATTTATGGGTCTAAACACACTCAACAAACAAGTAAAGTAACAAAGTTAAAGGATATCCTTGGATATATATTTTCATTCCTATTATGACTTTCCATTTTTATTCTTATACTTTATTTCATTTGTATTACTTATATATGTTTCTTAAAAATATACCTAGAATAATTTTCCATTAAATTTTTTGGGTAATACTTGTTCTACATCATCTCTTCTTAATTCATTCCTTTAATAACACCATTTTAATACAAAACATATCTAATTACTATTTATTATTATATATCAATTATTCTATGGATTTTTATCCTTTTATAATTTCTCATAATATTAAAAAAAATAAAAAAACCCATTTGGGTTTATTTCTAGTTTTATGTAAATTAAATTTATCTTACCCACCATAATGATTTATTGTCAATTTTCATAAAAACCATATTAAACCGGTTCATTTTAAAACAAAATTTTCAACCTCTAATAATATAATCTATTTAAATAAACATAATTTTCATGACCTAATCTTATATATCTACTTAATAGTGTCCCATAATATGTTGATCTCTTCTTTAATAGGGATCAATTTTATATTCCTTTTGGTTATGCTCTAAAAATTATTTATGTAACCCATTTGAATTTGTGGGGTTTTTTTATTATCACATATGGATGATTACTATATATGTCACACATAGGAATATAAATTTTATGAAAGTGATATGTGGTCCCATAACTATTAATCCCCCCAATATAATGGATAATATTTTCAACTCATGAGATGCCATATATATCGCACAAGCAGTTAGCCTAACACATTATGTTATATTATCTAAGAAGTAAGACTAGATAATAATTGTGATGTCATGTTCTATATTATTTCTACATTACTATGTTGTTATAATATTATGATATCATATTCTTCATGCCATGATTTCATATGAGTATCTATGATCCTTATTTTTTTATACTATCTATTTTATTTGTATTATTTCCCATTATGCTTTATATATTATTACCTTATAAAGATTTATAACTCTCCCTTTTTGTATGTGTATTTCAATAGGAAATCCCATATAGTGAGATAAGATCAATTGTATTTATAGATAATAATATTAAATTTACATAATGATTAAGTAACTTTTTTTTGTTTTTTATTATGTTTTTAATCTACCAATCCACTAGATCTCTAGATTTATGAGTTGTAATTTATGGAAAATTATATTCAAAAAAATGAAATAATGTGTACGATATAAGAATGATTTAAAGTTGGTATCCATGCATGGCCTAGTTAATTTGGGGATTAGGATAAGAAACAAATAGTTAAATACACATTGATAAGACAATGTAAATGAAAATATCCAAAATAATAATGCAAAGTGTATTTAGTTTTAGGGAAATAAAATAATTTTCGGGATATTGAAAGTGGATATATTCTCTAGGAAAAATGTAGCATGTAGAAATAATCCTAATGGGTAATAACTAGAACTTTTATTGGTTCACAAAAAGTGTGCCTAACTTCACACTAGGTTTGACACTCCAAATGGATTTGATTTAACTGATACAATTTTCAGCACAATCAATTATAAAGAATTTGAATATCTATATATATGATTTCTAAATAAATAAATACTTATGTTAGAGAACATAAAATGAAAATGACTGTGGATATCCAAGATTGGGATATTTAAATTCATAATTGAGGAAGTATATTTCATATATGACTCATTCCTTATAAGGTCATGGTTTCACTTATTGATTATTATTCATTTCAATATTATAATGTTCTTCTAATTTTAGTTGATGATTAGAAATATGAAAAAATAGGGATAAGTAACATTAATATCCATTCATAGACATAAAATATATTATTTGACTAAATTTCTATGCATCAATTTTGTAACACAATATGATTTTAAATCATGATTTCTTGTAATATCTAATATATTCAATAAAATTACTCACACACAACAAAAAAAGAACAAGAAAATAGAAAATGGTATATGAAACTTAACAGGTATCCATTTAATTGGTTGGAAAAAATATAGCTCACTGAATTAGGAGAGATTTATAGAATGAAAAATAATGTTCACATTTAATACTAGTGTACTAATGAAGTTTTTATTCCAATGATGATGAAATAATATATTAATTTAATGCTTAAAATGTATTTTAAAAAAATTGTCATTGATGAATGTCATTTTTAGAAACTAAATATGTTATGTCCAAAATATAATTTTAATATGAATAAAACATTAATACAAATTTTGTTAGTAATTTATAGGAAATAAAAATATAAAAAGTTAATATTTTGAAATGTTATATTCCATTGAAAACCGTTGACTTTATAATTTTGTGTGTTAATTTAAATATTAAAATACCAAATATTAGAATTATAATTTTAGATTTAATTTAAATTTTAAATACATAAAAATCAAATTATTTTACTTTGTATTTTTTATCTTTTAATGAAATGATTTATTTTTAGGTGAATAATTAGAAAATACAATTTTTCCTTACATAATAATGATTATTATAATGCCCAACCATAACCACAAATCAAACCTAATTTTTAGTCATGATTTTACTTTCATTCATATTGAGTATATTTTCAGGTTTATTGACTTAGTGAATTAGGCCATAAATGTTACATAACAATGATAATTTGTAAAATTGTATACAACTAAAACAATATCCAATTATTCCACAATATAAAACTTATAATAATAAAATTGATTTATTTTCTTCATAAAATTATTCTTGAATTCTTCCTTTCTCTAACACATCCTTATTCCATGTGTCAAACATTTAAAAAGCATAAAATGAGAACAAAAATCTCAATAAGGGATATAAAGTATGAAATGAAACCATTAATCAATGAATATTTTAAAATCATGAAAATATTTTCACAAAAATCCTATTTTTCACCCTTAAAACATAAAATATATAACATACCTAATGAAATAATAAGATTATCGAAAAAAGTATTGGAAATCAAAAATCATAAAGGTAACTTGTCGAATCTATATCATACATACACTATATATTTCATAGGCACATAGGTACTAACTTTCAAAGTTATCTTTGGAATACCCATCATAGTATATTCGCTAAATATTGTAGGTGAAACCTCATCATCTAACTATGTCTCAATACCTAATGCATCAGACAGTTATTGTCGGCTCATATTCCCATAGTTGATCATGGAAACACCCATATCTATAAGTAATTCCCAAGATACATAATGTAATCAAAACACATAAAACATACATAATGTAAAATTAACTTTCCACATTTCAATCACTGGATATCATTTCATGATATTTAAATAATCAATCCCTTCTCAAAACCATTTTCAATACCAAAATACATGAAAATAAAAATGGTGTTTTTTTCTTTTAAAAAAATTATGCCTCATAGAGGAAGCCAAATATCAAATAATTGTCATGGTGGTGAAAAAGTGGATGTCACTGCCTTTGTTAAAACAATGATTCGTTTTTTAATTTAGTAAAAAACTTCACAAAAATTTGATTGATTTTATAAAAAATTGAATGAAATTAAAAATAGAATTAAAATTACATATTTAATACTTTTATATTTGTATAAATAAAGATGTAAATTAATATCATGAAGGAAAATATTTAGTAATTAAATATTTAAACATTCAAGGTGTCTTATACCACTTTGAACGTTTAAATATTAATCATCAAGAATTAATAATTTTAACCAATCATTAAATATCAATAGTTTTGAAAAAGTATGGATATTAAATTTCATGGTGTCTAAATATACACCTTATAAAATAATAAAGGTGCATATTATCAATAATTGCCTCAATGAAAGGATATTGAGAAGAAGTCCCTCACCTTGAGTCGGACTTGTCTCGTTCATTCTTTATCTTCCTGAAAAATAAAAATATGTAATTTTATAATTTATTAAGAACCATTTTCAATTTTATTATTCAATTTATATCAATCATTAACATGTAATAATAATTAGTTAATTATTTGAGTTCATGGAAGATGTTTTTTAATATTCGGTACTTCAGTCAAAATATGAATTTTTTATTATGTAAATTTTCCATGAGTTCATAATTAGAAAAACTATAGAATAATATTAATGAAATAATTATAATATTTATACATAAATTATACCTATAAATTAAACCATTAATTGTGGTTATGAAAACTATACAATGTTATAATCATTGAGACAGCAAGTCGTACGTACGCATGAGTGACGTTTTCCATTATTCATTAATCATTATGGAAATAATTCTAGTATTATTTTATCTTTTAAGAATGATAATAAAATAATTAATATCATATTAATAATTTAAATATACTTACATATATCATACAAGTGAAATAATGAATAAAAATTAGTCATATCTCTTCCTAATGTTTATTGTTCACACGTACGCACGAACGATGTTATCAATTTTATGCGCATAGAACGTAAAAACAGAATTGGTATATTGTTATATTATAATGATTAATATATCATTAATATAACATAAGAAAAATAATTCCATTATTATAACTAGTAATGAGATAGGGTTATGGAAAATGAATTAGATCAGTTTGTGGAGGTGATAGTTCACATGTACGCACGAACGATTATTTTTTCCCCATTTAATGGAAGTGGATATGGATTTAGGTTATGATATTAGAATAATAATATATTATTATATTTTGGAATCTGTATTTGTTATGTCATCATGGGTCAGGTATATTTGACAGAAATGAAAGAATAGATAATATAGAAATACTTATAAAAACATTTCCTTTCATTCGGATGACCATTGTTCATAAAAGATTAACACCTTTAGGAAGGGTTTAATACCTAACATAGGCCTCAGGAATGTGGGTTAGTATTATATAAATTGGAATAAGTAGATCTATAATGATAAACATGTTTTTAACGGTGATTAATAGATAAGAGTGTGTACATTTTTATAGGATAGGGGATGGGCATCCTTTCAAATACAAAAAATATTAAATTAATATAAATTAATTATTTTAATCAAATTGAATCCATCAAAATTTATGTAAAATATAATATTTTTAATGTTATAAATACTCTATTATAAAAAATTTTACACAAGTATTGATTTTAATTTGAGCCTTATCTTTTTGGTTTACCCTCAATTATTCTCCTATAATTTTAATTGCAGTAACGACATCTTAAATATTAAGAGGCTATAAATTTTACTTATATGGGGTTAATTTCTCAATCTTATACATTTTATGAAATTTTAGACCTTATAATAATCACATTTTTTTATTTTAAACGATTTTTATTATTTTAAAATAATTTAATAAATTACTATTTTTTAAAATATCAATTTTTTCAATTTTTAAATTATTTATTTTATTGAATTAATATAAAACCCAAATAGAGAGATAACAAAAAATCTAAATATTTAATATTTTTATAAAATGACATATTATGCTATAGAATTTGTGGATAACATTAAATATGTCAGATAATATTTATTTTAATATTTATAATATGATTTATTTGATTCATTCATTATATAGTCTATTATAGCTTCATCATTGTGTCATAATTAAATTTAAATATTTATTTCCTAAAAAATGTAAATAAATTACCATGATGTATGTAACATTATTATTTTTATAATGAGTATTTATAGTTAAATATGTCAATTATATCACCCATATTAAAATTAATTTAGTACGAAGATTCCTGATTATGATATTTTTTGATTTTCTTAAAAATAAATTTTACAAATGTTATAATCACACCCTAGTGGCTGCTAAAGACCATAGTTTAGAACAAAGGATTGTCTTGGTTTCCAATTATTCATCCAATAATATTATAACAAGTTTAATGGTAGTTTTATATTATTATAATATCAGTTTTACCCTTAATTACCTTATATAACCTTTAACCATGGAAAATAAAAATAATTACAAAAGTTTCTATTCATAATGCCCAAAAATAAACCAGTAGATAATAACATAATATGTAACATCTGATTTTATATATTAAAACCTTTTTTCTAAATTCAAAACATAGCAATTGTGGTAATTAATTAAAAAATAATCCCCACTGTCAAAACGAGAAAACAAGTTTTTAAAGGTAAAAATCATCAAAAGAGAGACATGTGTTTGTATCAAATTTTAATGTTAAAATACATAAAATGAAAAAAAATATTAAATTATAAAAACATAATTCAATTATACTTTAAAACCAATTATAAGGATAACCTTACTATGAAAATAAATACGACAAAAAGGCCGCTTTGAATTAAAATGCATAATTTTGTTTAATATTCATTACAATATGAATTTTATCAAAAAGATACCAAAAATTTAACTAAAGTATATTTTTATGTACATATTTTATTTAGGAATTTTATTTTATAAAATAAAATATATACTAGTTGAAAAGAAATATTTAAAAAGGATTCTCCATCAAAAGGTGATTAAACTACCGTTAAAATATATTATAGTATTTTAGGCTTAAAATTAGATTTATAATCATTGTATTCCTCTAAAAAAAATTAATAAAAGTAAACTAATTTAATAAACATGTGGAAACATAATATTGTTAGTTATTTTCATTCATTCCAATACAAAATCTAGAAGATGATAAACATTTAACATAATAATATTAATAATGCATTATTTTTCGGTATACCTAAATCTTGTAAGAAACATAATTTTTTAGAGAAACTCGTTGTTACATGATTGGTACACTATTAGAAATAGTGTACCTTATAATGTAAAATTATTATCTAATTTATATGTATTTAATATTTATTATTATTATTCTATATTTAACTTGGATTTTACATCCTTTCCCCCTTTTGGAAAATTTTCCCTCATAATTTTAAGTTTGGAATCAGTAAATATGGTTTCACTATCCAAAATTACTTCATTGAAATCATACATAAGAAAAAAGACTCAATAAAAATCCACATTAAATGAAATAAAGCCAAGTGAAAAGGTCAACTGTGATAATAAATACTAGGGTTCCATGTTGGAAAGCATTGATATCTAAGAGAAAATTATCCATCAATATCTGTTGGAGAGTGATAGAAAACTATTTTAGGAGAAATCATAGAATTAAAAAAAAAACATATATTTGAGATGGGTTAAATTGTATTTGATTTTTTTGTAGGGAATAAAAAACAATATTTATGAACATTTTCATTAATTTAAGAGATTCAGTTACTTCCTGGACTATGATCATAATGAAATATTGTTACTTGATAGGTAGAGTTTCATCCTTTAATCTATTTCCACTACAGACTCGTATTTTCTCTGTATGATGTGTATTCAAAATGAATAAACTTATATATAATCTCTTGACCCACATAATATTAACTATTTATTTCTCATGTCTTGAAACGTTAACCAAAACCAATATGGTTAAGATAAGATGAAACAATTGTCCAAAATAATATACCATGGGATGATGGAAAACAACATTTAATCTCTAAAATTAAACTGTAGTATCTAAAAATTATCATATACCATTAAAAAAATAATTATCCACAAAATCCATCAATAAATCCAAAATAAGTTTAAAACCCAAAAATAAGAAGAATTTGATTACATAATCTTCCATGAAAAGTGTTGTCATTTATCTCCAAATAACATCGATCACTATTAATGTCTCATTCCAAAAAGTAATTACTATAGTAACATGTAGTCCAAGATAGGTTAATCATTTACATAAATAACCTAAAATAACATAAGTCCATAATAAAAACATATATTCTTCAAAAATAAAATTCAACCATTACTACTCAAATAAAATCCCATATTAATTATTTTTTTATCATATAAGGTTTCTAAAATAGATAATTTCTTTCAAAATAAAATTATCACATAATCTTTAAATCATTTTCCAATACCGAAGATATCTATTTAATAAAACAGAATTTCCAAAATCAAATTCATCTTATTCCATAAAAGCATTAATCAAAATAGAAAAATTAATACTATCCAAGGATTTAACATATACTAGGGGTATGTGATAATTCCATGTCGCACTTTGGTTGTTGTTTTGATTCCCACAGCCCTGTTTGACTCTATGGGTTGTCACCCTTCCTATGCATAGTCCTTTTTTAAAACAATATAATTCTTAAAAAATTCCCCACATATTATAATGTCTTAAAAATAACCATTACATGTTTTAACCTGATTGTTTGTCTTATACCTTTTATTTGACTTCCAAAAAATAATAACCCATAAATACCTTGAAAATCAAGGATCATATAAACCCTATTGGGTTTTTATGAAATTATGATTATTTTCACAGAAGAAAATATAGTTTTTGATTGAATAATATTTTCACATAATAAACATTAGAGTTACACATAAAAAAGGTCTTCCAAATTAATCCAATCATCAAATGAGAATTAATACTTTTAAACCATTCATCATCTATAGATCTAACAAAACTCTTGAATTCCCAAAATGTTGTCATCTTAATCATTAAGCATTACTCATGATCCAAAAAATTGTTTTTTCCGTATAATGTTTTATATATATTTTTTAAAAAGACACAAATAATATCCTATGATTCAATAATATCAAAAAATGAGACAACAAAAAATCCCTACCATTGATTTGTCGTTTTCAGTTTCTGTATATTTAATTGGAATGAATTTAGGTATTGCTAAACATATATTTGTATGGTTAACCTGATCCCATTCCAAATCCTTGTTCCTAGAACATATATTTTCATAATGACCATATGCCCCACGTTTAAAACATTCAATTGGTAACTCAGAAAGAACATGTTTTCCTTTCTTAGATTTAACTAATCACATCCTTTTTCATTGTAAGGTCATTTCTTTATGACCTTTTATAACACATCTATAACATATTCATGTCCCTTTAAAAAAATTTCCTAGGTGTTTATTTCTAAAACCGAAACACATATGAAATTGAATGAACAAACCTTTATGATAATAATTACCTGATCATCCCTAGGGATTCAATTCTCTCATATATAATGTATTAGAAAATTCACTATGGATCAGGTGGTCTACAATGACTCTTGATAGTTGGTTTAGAATATCCATAAGAGTCCTCATTATAGATTCCACTGCATTCAGTTTCTTATTCATAGAATCGCCAAAATTTCTGTCACATCGATTGTTACTTTGGTTCCCACTGGATCCACCCATTTACTATATCCAAAACGGTTAGTGTGACTATATTAATAGAATATCCATATACTATCTTATGAGGAAGGTAAACACTAATATATACTTATTCATGTTATTCCAAACTTGTTCAATTTATCTAAAATAACTATATATTTTTCTATTATACTAACAACTTTATAATATAAAACATGTAACTTATGCTAAAAGAACAACCTATCCTCTAATGTTATCTAAAAAGACCATTGATACCAACTATAAGTCCCCATCCGTGAACATTACATAATCATGCGTTTTAGTCAAGATTTTAAATTCCTTCACATTAATGATCTTTTTAGGTTTATATTTTTAGAGAATTATTCCATAACTTTTACATAACAACACAAATTTGTAGAAAGTGGATACAACTAAAATATTGTCCATTTATTTGTAAAATTTATCTTTCAATAATAAACATTGTTTCTTTTCATGATTAAATTTCTCATGACATATTCCTTTCACTTACCCATTATTATACCCTATGGAAAACATTTAAAAAAAATTGTATGGCCTCAAAATGCCAGTAATGGATATAAAATAAGGAATTAAAATATTAATAAATGAATATTTAAATATCATGAAAATAGTTTCACAAAAAAAATATTTGACACCCATAATACATAAACTCTTAACAAACCTCTTGAAATCATAGGATTACTAAAAAAACATCATAGAAGTTATTAATATAAATGTTACTTATGTAATCCATATCATACTTACGTTGTAGAATTCATAGCTATATTGGGAGTAACCTTTATAATTACGTTTGGAATACCAATCATAGTATATTCTCTGAATATCGTAGGAAAAATATTATCTTTTAACTCCATATCATTACCCAATGCATTGGAGATCTATCATGGGCTCACCCACACTCGTTTTCTCATGTAAAAATCCATATATATATATATATATGAAATTCAAAATGACCATAACATAATAATAAAAATAAAAAAACTAAATGAAAATAACATTTCCACAATGAAATAAAAAGGCATCATTTCTAGATATTGACATAATCAATCCCTTATCAATTCATATTTTCAATACCAAAAAAATGAAATTGGGAAATGATATTTATTTTCATTTTATAAACATTATGTTTTTTAGTGGAATCCAAATATTAAATAATGCTCATAGCGGCGGAAAAGTCATTGGCACCGCATATGTTGAATAAATATTAATTTTCAACGATTAGTAAAATACTACATTGAAAAATATTTCTTTTAAATTGCATTGAATGAAATTTAGAATAGACATAAAATTCCCTATATAATCCTATTATATCGAAATAAGTAAATAAGTACATTAATGCCATAAAGGAAAATATTTAGTAATTCGATCCTTAAAGTTTATGGTGTCCCAAACTAATTTGAACATTTAAATATTAATATGGATGAATTAAAAAATTAACCGAAAAATTAAATAAAATTAGTATAGATAAATTGTGAAAATAAAATGTATTGGTGGTTTTATAAACACTTTATAAATGAATAAGCGTGAAAAATATCAAGATATGCCTCAATGAAAATAGTCTGAGATGAAGTCCCTTACCTAGAGTCCTCCTTGTCTCATTTATTAGTTCTCTTTATGAATAACAAATTTAGGTTCTTATTAATTGATTCAGAACCTTTTCAACCTTATTATTCCCTTTATATCACTTATTACTAGATAATAAAAATTATTTAATTATTTAGTTTTTGTTGGACTTTTTGTCGATATTCGGTACTTGAGTAAAAAACTGAGCTTGTTATGATGTAAATTGACCACGTGGTCATAAGTAAAACATCTTAAGAATTGTATTTATTAAATAATTTTTATATTTATATATAAATTATACCTTTAAATTTAACCATGAAGTGTGGTTATGAAAAATGAAAAACATTATAATCATTGAAAAAACAAGTTGTAGGTATGCCTGAGTAATGTTTTCAATATTTCATTGACTTTAATGGAGATAGTTTAAGTATTATATTATATTTATAGAATTATTATAGAATAGTTAACCTTTTATTAATCTTATAAAAATATTTATATATGTCACACATGTGATATAATGAATAAAAATGAGTCACATCACATCGTGGGAAGTGATAGTTCACATGTACGCATAAACGACGTTATCATTTTAATGCAGAGGAAAAGTAATAACAGAATTGATATATTATTATCTTATAATGATTAATATTTAATTTATATCACATATGAACCCTAATAAAATTATTATATCTAGTCATGAGATATTTTTATTGAAAATGAATTTGGTCGATTCATGGATGTGATAGTTCACAATTACACACGAAAAATTCATTACATTCCCATTTAATGGATGTTTGGATGTATTTAGGTGATTATATTAACATAATAACATATTAGTATATTTAGGAGATTGATGTTATTATTTCATCATGTCTGGGAAGGGTTTTATGCCTAAACTAGGCCTAAATAATGAGAGGAGGGATTCTAGGAAGGCGTTTGGGTATATATTTGCGGAAAATGGGTTTTGAAGTGTAATTAATAGAGACTGTGGGTACCTTTTTATATGAGAGGGGAGGGGAACACTTGGAAACTTTTAAAATATTAAATTAGTATAAATTAATTTTTTAATCACAACGGCTCCAAATTGGGATATGTCAAAAAAGACATGGATAGTTTGAAATTATCTCATTCAATTTTTTATACATGCATTTATTTTATTTTAATCATTGTCATTAAATTTTTCCCTTAATTATTCTCTTTTAATTTTAATTGTGTTTACAACATTTTTCATTTTAGAAGCCTATAAATTTTACCTATAAAGGGTAACAATTCAATTAGTAAACCCATAATGAACTATTATACATTATCATAGTCAATTTATAATTTTTAAAGATTTTTATAATTTTTAAATAATTTAATAAATTTAAATTTTAATAAAATGTCAATTAAATCAATTTTTACACTATTCAATTTTAGGAATTTAAAAAAATCCAAATAGAGAGTTAATATAGAAAAAAACAATGCCTTATAAAACATCATATTTTATTAGAATATTTATTTATTTCATACATTATGTCAAATAATATTTATTTTAAAAATTAAAATACCATTTATTTGATTATTTCATTAATAAGTCTATTGTTGAAGCATCATTGTGTCATAACTAAATTTAATTATTTATTTCATAGTGTTTTTAATAAATTAACATGATATAAGTACTATTTTTATATTTATAAAGACTATTAATAGTCACATATATCACATATATATGTAATATTAAAATATTATTAGTATGAAGAGATATGATTATGACATTTTTCCATTACATTAAATTAAATGTTATAAATGTCGAAATCATACCCTAGTTATTAAAAAGGACACCATTCAAACCCATGGATTGTCTTGATATTCCATAAAAAATTAAATAATATTACGACAAATTTTAGAGTAGTTTTATATTATTATAATATTATTTTTACCCTAATTTACTGGATTTACCCATTAATCATGGTAAAATTAAATAATCACTAAAGTAACTATTCATAATGTCAAAAATAATAGGGATTTATTTATATTATTTGGACCTAATTATTCTAAATATGGAATCCATTTATTCAAATTCATAACATATAATTGTCAGTAATTAATTTTAAATTAATCCATGTTGTCAAAATAAGAAAACGATTTTTTTAATGTAAACCCCATCAAAAGATTTATGTGTTTATATCAAATTAAAATGTAAAATTACATAAAATTACACAAAATTTGATTAAATGAGAAAAAAATAATACAATTACACATTGAAAACAAATAAAAGTATAACATTATTATATAAATAAATTTGCAAAAATCTAGTTTTGAATTAAAATGTCGTATTATTTACTACTCATTAAAATATGAATTTTATCAGACAAACCACAAAAATTTTAAAAAGTACATTTTGATGTATCACTTCTAAATAATTAGTTTTTTTGAAAAAATATGACATATAAAAGTGAAAAAAATATATTTAAAATGGTTCTTCATGAAAAGGTGATAAAAATACCTTTTATAAATATTATAGTATTTTATGATTATAATAATTTTTTTCATTTTAACCCTCTAAAATTTTTATAATAAACATGTGTATACAAAATATAGTTTGTTTTGTTCATTCTCGCCAATATAATGGAAATTTGATAACTATCAATTTATATAAAAAAATTAATATTGGATTATTCTCTCGTACATCTCTATCTTTTGTAGAAACATAAGATTTTAGAGAAACTCATTGTTGTGTGTCGGGTATGATATCTGAACTATAGTCCCTTTTAAGGTAAAATGATTATCTAATTTGTAGATATTAATATTCAATATTCTTATTCAATATTTACCTGGGGTGTGACATTTATTACATTATAATGATGTATGTATTACTTAAAAACATATAACAAGATTTTACAAATAAAACATTAATGAGTAATTGGATTCATTTGAAAATAATATATTTAATTAATAAGATCCATGACTAGATTTTTTGAAACCAAGGCAATATTTTACTCAAAAAACTATTTTTATTCACTTCCTTGAAAAATAAGTTTCCATTACTTATTTAAATAAATATAAAAAATGTATTTAATATTTTATATCATTATTTTAATATTATTTAATAAGTTAAATATCATATTAATTAATAAATTTATAATTACTAAGACAAATTTTATTGACAATGATAAGTGTGAAAATGTTATTTTGAATGAATGTTTTTATTAATGTTATGTTATTTTTATATAAAAAAATAATTGTTTTATATTAAATATTTAATTATATATATAAAAATTTATCACGAAGTATTTAATTTGAAATTATAGTTATTAATAATTAAAAATACTAAATTAGGAGAATAACAATTTTCAACATATTCTTTTTATTTATATTAAAAGTTCTATTTTTAAAGTTAATTACAATTATTTATAAATTGAACTAAATTACAAGGATATTAAATTTAGGTTCATAAAATGAAAACATGGTAATTCGGGTTGAATTATAGATTTTATAGTATATAAATTACATGGGTTCAAACAAAATACCATGGTAATATCAAAAATGATAAAATATAAAAACATAGTGGTAAAACAGGTGAAACATGTGTATAAAATATTTTAAAAATAATTTTTAAACAATTATCAAACATATCTCACCTAGATCATTATTTTTCCTTGGTTTTGGAGCAACTATCACTTGAATAGTTTCATACTATCATTCAAAATTCAAGTTGTATTTACAAAAATTCTATTTTCATAACTTATACATGTATCTCACCTCCACCCAATTTATCCACTAATTATAAAGCATTATATACAATAAACCTCTAATATTTCCTCTCATAAATACTCACTACACATATGATAAGAATGAGTCTTTAATAATAACCAATATGAGGAGGCTCATATTGTTACTCAAGATATAAAATTAAAAGAGAGAGGTAATGTTATCAACTAAGGGATTTTTATTCATTTGCTCATGTACCTCATCAAACGTAATTATTCCATGAAAGATAATTTACATACATATTTTTAATATTATTAATTTTTATTTTAATATAATAACATCTATTTTCAACCTCCTTCAAAAATAATATAGAAAATAAATATGTCTCTGTGCGTACATGAGAACTACCACATCCATGATCAGTATGTTTTATTTTTCATTACCGCCACACATAGAAAGTTATAAATGTTTATTTGATTAAAAATTAATCTTTGTAAAATTATAAATATTTTTAAATAATATCTTTTTTATGTTCTAACACCATCCCATTTTATGAAAAATGAAAGCATCATTTGTGTGTAAGTGCGGACCACCTTTTCTCTGGAATAACACATTTCAATTTTCAATATCGCCAAAAAGAGTTGACTGAAAAATTATATTATATTTATATAAATTAAATTTATTAGTCATTAAATAATATTAAAATATAATATTTCAGATTCTATAATAGATATTAATAAAAAATATTCATTAAAAACCAAACAACTTTAAATGAACATATAAATGAACCTTTGTAAATTTGAGTCCATTTTCAGGAAACATAATAATTTATATAAATTATGTTATAAAGGAATAATAAAATATATTTTACTCCAAAATTATTGATATAATGAGACTACTTTATGAAACGTTTGACCATGTACAACATACTAATGATTTGTCTACGAAATTGACCAACCACCTCAAGTAACCAATAGAAGTTAACACTATTTAATAAATAAATACAAAAAATAAATAAAAATGTATTTTAAAATTAAATATACCTGAAAAATATTCGAAATAAATTTTTAATAAGATTAATTTTCAATCATAGTAATGTAGGATCATGCATAGAGTGAGTCGGGATCTGAGGTACGGGTTTACCCATCTCAATTATTCTTCATTGAGATACAATATGTATTTAAAACCAATTTACATTATTCAGAAATATAATAACTCTAATTGTATTTTATAATTATTTATTATTTTATATAATGTATTTAAATATCTTTCTCATGTTCTAAATTAAATGGCTTTTTAGTTCAAAAGAGAACTATATGGTAAGGGTTTTTATCTCAATTTCAACACCTTGAGAAAAGTTTTATTTTATACACTAGGTTTCTTTTACATGGTTTATCTAATTTATATTTTTAATATTATAAATTTATTCCTTTTATATTTATGTTATTTAATTTTCAATTTCAATTTCATTCTTTCAAGATAGTTTGGTTCAGTTTGTGACCCAATTCATAATCATTTTTCATAACTCAATTTACCACCTCTTAGTTATAATCATTATACTAGTACCGAGATTCTTATAAGTAGAATTAATTTATCCTATGATTTTATTAGTTATTATTTTCACTTTTTTTTAGGTACTTTCATTATATCCTCTTAAACCCATTTTTGATGGATCATTTATTTTTAATATACTTATTCCATGAATGTACTCCTCACTACTACAATGTTGTCATTCAATTAATAATATTACATTCTATTTAATTAGGAATATCACTATTTCAATAAATTCACATTTTCAGCCACATTATTTCATTTAATGTTGACATACTGTTAACTCATGTATCTACTATTTTTCGATAGATAGATATTGACTAATTATCCATTATTATTTAAGAGGTCCATTCGGGAACACAATGATATATGTTGTTTAGAAATCCATCTTATTTCTCCAGATAGATTATGATTATTTGATTCCATTTATTAATTTAGTACATTATTGACATAACCATACACCCATTACATTGTAGGGTGTTAGTTTGATATATTAATGTATAGTGTGATATTTAATTTATTTATTGAGGAATTATTGATAGTTTGTGTACTTTTAATTTCTATATGTATATTTATTATGTACTATGGAATGTTGGTTTTGTATTTAAATGTTTATTCATTCATTAATATGATTTATTAATTGTAAATGATTAGTTATTTTTGGGGCCCAAAATAAACCCTTAAAGCATGAATATGTCTCATGAGACAAATTAGTTGGGGTATTGATTTTATAACTAACCAATTATTTATGATGAATTAAAATTGTGATTTGATAGTAGGTTTATGATTCCTTGGAATAAGGATTTGATAGAAATATTATTATTTCTATCATTTTGAATTATATCACTATGATACTAGCTATTTTTATCAAAGTGATTATTCATATTTTTATGTCATATATGTATTTATTTCAAGATAATTTTATACATTATATGGAATGACATGATTATTATTTACTTATTGATATATTTTTATGTCTTTTTTTAAATGATGACTTCGATTATACACTTTAACTAATAGAATGTTTCATCTCACAATTATTATGTTTCTATTTCCCAGTTTATAATGGAAATTATTGCACCATATAGAGTAGATGAAAATAACATGTGTGGATAATTTTTGGGAGATTTTTAATTATGATTATTGATTATGTAGTTTCTTCTAAATTTTAAAAAAATGGCATTAGTAGTGAAAGACATGGGTTTTATTTGTTTTCATTTTGTCATAATAATCTGAAACCCTAAACCAAAATGGTTTTGGGAATATTTGTAATGAAATATTTTATATGAATAATAAATCTATTGGATAGTTATTGTAACACCTGAGAATTTTATGTGAAATATTTTGATTTTATCTTATATAAATCATCAAAGAAATCTTTCACTACACACTACACTAGCTTGGCTTGCTTTACACGCAACCATGGCCTTCCTTGATAGCTTGCGTCGTACGCAATACTGAGTTTCACTAAACAATGATATGCTAATAAAATATTATTAAAACTATCCATTATGAATATTAATAACCACTTTTTGAAATTTTATAAATTTTATTTTTCAAAATGGACTTCATTTTTGGATTCGGAATATCGAAATTATCCTAGGGTAAAATTTTGGTATTTTTCTAAAAACTTTCAATTTTTGATGAATAGTGAAACCACTGAGTGGTAGTTAAAAAACTGAATTTTTCATAAAAATTAATTTTACCACTTCTGTGATTGGAATTTCAAAAATCTGAGAGACACGGTTGATGTCAGTAAGAAAAATGTGGTTCAATGAGATGAAAATATTTTTTGGTGAATAGTAACTTTTTACTTTTATTTACCACGGTTAAAAGTAAATAGGGTAATTAAGAGTAAAAATGATATTATTATTACCCTAACAAGTGTCCTAATTCAATTGGACAACTTTAATTCGACCAAAAACAACTTTTTTAATAAAATATGACAATTTAGGCCCACTTGGATTAGATTAGGACATTTATGATTAATTTATTTAAAGAAGGGTTAAAATAATTAAAATCAAAGTTTAATAAGTAAATAATTTTTAATACGGGGTTATAAAAATGTTAAATTCGACTATAAGTATTCATTAGAAATATAAAACTATTTCCTACATAATGGAATTTTATTTGTAATTTTTAGACCTTAAATAATTTAATTTATTTATGACACAAAATGATGCAGTAATTATCTCATTAAAAATATATTGACATAATTGATGTTATAAAAACCAAAATAAATGTAATTTGAGACTTTTTATGAATTACACTAATTTTTTAGATTGATATGAAATGTTAGTAGTGATTTAATTAACATGGTTTGAACTAATCATTCTTGTATGATTTTCACAAAAATCAATTACTAAATAGTGTTAAAATTGACATAAAATAGTTTTTAAAACAAATATTATATTATTAATTGTTATTTTATTCCTAAAAATCTAAGGTTCGGCCAATGACTTATATAGGGTTATATATATTAATAATAAAAAACGTGGGATTCGTTTGGCTTGATATAGTAAGTTTATTAACCTTATAGTGTAAGAAAACTAGAAGACATGGTGAAAGTTAAATTATCTAACTTAAAGTTAAATCTAAATGATAAGGTTAAAATTGATACCTAAACTTGTCTAAATTCTATTGGATGAGGGGATTCTGATCGCTACACACCTTATCTTCTAAATAAATCAATTTTGAGCTATTTAAAACCGAACATGACTTTATAATAAAATAATAATTTTTAGTTTCTCCAAAGGAGCCCCTCTCCTCCCCTATAAAAGGGCACCTCCTCCCCCTCTTCCTCACACCACTTTGAGCCTTCAAGCTCGGCCAACCCCTACCAATTACTTCTCTCCACTTCCCTAGAAACATCCTAGAGGTTCTGGTCTTGTTCAAAGACATATTTTAGTGCCCTAAAAGGAGGTCTCAAAGAAGCACTTCAAAGAAGAGGTAATGTCTGTTACCGATTCTTTCATCATTATTTCTTCTTCACATTCTTCTTCTTTAATTGTTTCATTATGAAGTAATAACATCAGTATCACTCATATACAGATCTATTATTATAAGTATGAAACAACCCTATTTCACAATTTATCCATCCTACGAAAAATGAAATCACCGCGCGTGCGTACGTACGGAATACCGTCTCAACGCCGTGGTGTAATCAGGTTTTCCACCACCACCATACATGGTTGGGTATAATGGTGTAAATAAATAACTATATAAATTGATATTGATTCTGAAATAGTATACATACACTCCAATACAATTCCACGATCATAGGAACGATATCATCACTCGTGCGTACGTACGGAATACCGTCTCCACGATGTGATGCGATTCGTTCTATATTATCTTCATTTCATAATGATTATATAAATGAATTGAATGAATGAATATGATATATATTACACTAATACAATTCTGGAAATGAGGTATCTATAACCTAAAGAGAAGAATAAAAATTTATTCTATAAAACACGCATAAGAACAAAAAGTAATAAACACCTGAATAACAAGTAGTAATGAAATATTACTAATAAAGAGCTAAGAATATGACCATATATGATATCATAACAATAAGTATGATTCTGGAATAAGTCAATAACATTATTTAAATCATTATAGAGGAGGTTCGGACACTTACGAAGCAAATCGGACCTAAGGTAAGGGAAATATCACAATCTAATTTTTATCCGATATTGTTTATACTTTGGTATTTACTGGGGTGTATTTTATCATCCACATCCATGTTTCCTCAATATGAAATATTATTTCCATACACCTACAATTGTTTAAATCCAATTTTACCCTTTGGTGAGTTTTTAGTAAAGGATATGAAGGAATATTTTGTCGTTTTTCGTACGAGGTACTTTTTGACTTTTTCGACAAAAGTACGAAGAATGTTTTTTTAACTTATACGGCATGAATGGATTTTTAAAACATTATTTCCAAGAAGCTTCCTTTACAAGTTTTCATGTTTATTTTTAATAAACTTCTTTTAGTTTAAAATTGTATGACATGTTAAGAAAGGAAAATGGTTTTTAATGTAGAAAGGATATTTTCTTTAAGAATAGAGTTTAAGAGTTTTATCAAAATTATTTTCCATATAAGATAATAAAGAGTTCTATTTCTATCCCTATTATTACATGGATTTGATTATGTTGTGATAGAAATATTTTTATTAATTCCTTTACCTTATATGAATTGTTTTATGATGTCATGATGCTTAAGATTCCCATTTTTATTACATAGGTTATGATATGATGTATGGTTTATGATTTTGTGGAACACATAAGAATGGTATCATTATGAGATGGTTGGGACCTATATCTCTCTCAAATTCATTAGGTAATGATTTTATATCTCATGAGATAGACATGGTTGGAATGGTAGTTTATAACGGATCCGTGAAACAGGACTGAAATGAGGAGTGAACTTGGTTCAGAAAGGGACACTGTCCACTAAGATAGTCATGGCAATGATTCTTGACTAATAAGAAATGATTCTCTATGATTATGTGTGTATACCAAAAAGTTTCATGTTTTAAGTTATGATTATTGGGATTACATTTCACTACTATGATTTATCCAATGTTATGAAATTATGATCTCTTTTGCAGGTTAAGATTTCCAAAAGATATGTTCTTATGAATATAACGTGATTGATATTTCTTTTGTTTCCCCTTACTGAACATTTGAGCTCACCCTTTTGTATTTTTTCTTTCCCCAGTTCAGGAAGAAGGTTATTAAGTAATATTTTCCAAAAGGGACTATAGATATGATGAAATAAATGGGATATAGTGTAGACACTTTGTGAACCAGTTTTTTATGTTTCCCAGTTTCTAAAGACACTATACTTATACGGTCCTTTCGTGGTTTTGTTATATGTTGTAATAATTATGCTTCAATTCTGATGTAATAACAATGTATGTAATGTATGGGTCGTTATAGTTGGTATCAGAGGAAAGGTATAGTCAACCTTTGGAAACTAGGATGTGAAACCCTTAGTAAGAATCCTAAGGATATGTCTAAGCATAGAACACAATCATAGTGTTTTAGAAAGGACCATTAATAACCTAGGATAAGACCTTAAGTGTGAAATTTTATTCTGGATTGTGTGGTTTTCCTATTATAATTAGTGTTGCTCGCACTATTCATCTTGGTTTTAGTCAATGGCTGGAACCCGAAGGAACCGTGTTAATGCAGAATGTGACGGGAAATGCAATGATTGTCCCCCTGAGCAACCAAAAGTTATGGGAGTTGGAATAAAAAATCTTGTAGCCATGCTCACACAACTTTCTCAAGCTATGAATCATGCAGGACTTCAAAAAGAGCAAAGGAGGGAGAAACATTCTGTTGAATCCTTCATGATGCAGCGTCCACCTTCTTCTAGTGGGTCTACTGATCCATTAGTTATTGAACAATGGATTAGTACCACTGAAAAGATATTTTCAGTTCTTCAATGTTCTGAGCATGATAAAGTCATCATAGCAGTGTATCATTTGGAAGGTGATGTTGATCAATGGTGGAATCTTATTAAGAATACGAGGAAAAGGGATGAAATTGAGTCCATGGAATGGGACGAGTTCAAGAACTTATTTTTCAATAAGTACTTCCCTCGTATTCTCCGAACAAAGATGGAGAAAGAGTTTCTTGAACTGAAGCAAAAGGATGATGAATCTGTTGGTACCTATGAAGCAAATTTTACAAGACTTTCAAGGTACGCTTGTGGTATTATTATCCAACTTGAGAGTAAGATCGATCGATTCTTTAGTGGCTTAAAACCAAGTCTTCAAAGGGCCTTATCCATAAGGGACTTCAATAGCTACGAGGAAATCGTTCGATGTGCTCTCAAAGTTGAGATAGAGATTGGAGTAACCCATCAGTCATATGGATTTTATAAGAAGTGGAAAATGGAATTCAAAGGAAAATCTAAAGATCACACTTAAAATAATATGAGCTTTCCCTTATGCTCAAAGTGTGGAAAGAAACCCGGAGGGAGTTGTCTTAAAGGGACAAGTAAATGATTCAAATGTGGAAAGGAAGGTCATCGGGCATTTGAATTCCGCGATGATGGGAAGAAGATGTCTAATGATGCAAACAAAGGAAGGGATACACAGAATGAACCTACTACACTTCAATGTTTCAAGTGCAAGGAGATGGGACATTATGCCAATAAATGCCCTAATCCAAGGTTTGATGATGATGGTCGACGTCAACAAACTCTTAAGGCTAAAGACAAGGGAAAGTCACATGCAATTTCTATCAGCAATATGGAGTACGATAATAATGTGGTGAAAGGTACACTTACCATCCACTCTAAAGTAGAAAATGTTTTATTGGATTCTGGATCCACCCACTCCTTTATTTCGGATGAATTTTCTAAGGGTATCACTGTATTACCTCAACAGTTAGATGTTGAGTTAGCTGTGACAACACCTAGTGGCACAATAGTCGCATCAAAAGTTTATAATTATTCTCTGATTGAAGTTTATGGGAAAGTGCTTCCTGCAAATCTTGTGATCCTTCCTATAGTGGAATTTGATGTGATTCTTGGCATGGATTGACTTTCTTTATATGGATATCATATCAATTTCCAAAGAAGGGAAGTCACATTTCATATTCCAGATCAATCTATGATTGTCTATCGATGCAAGGATGAACATAACCTTCCATTGGAAATTTCATCCATTTTATGGGTATTGATTCCACTAAATGAAGGTTATTTATCTCAAATGGTTGGTGAGAAACTCACAATTAAGAATATTCCCATTGTACGGGAGTTTGATGATGTCTTTCCGGAGGAATTACCGGGTCTTCCACCGAATCGTGAAGTTGAGTTTTTAATAGAACTCGTACCGGGTGCTTTTCCTATTTCAAAGACACCTTATAGAATGGCCCCAATTGAGTTGCATGAATTGAAGAAGCAACTCCAAGAGAATCTTGATAAGGGGTTCATACGCCCCAGTGCGTCACCTTGGGGAGCACCTGTTCTGTTTGTTAAGAAGAAAGATGGATCAATGAGACTCTGCATTGATTATCGAGAACTTAACAAGATCACTATCTAGAACAAATATCCTCTCTCGCGCATTGATGACCAATTTGACCAACTACGCAGAGCTCAATACTTTTCCAAGATTTATCTTCATTCAGGGTATCATCAATTAAGGGTCAAAAGGGAGGATATACCAAAGACGGCTTTCCGTACAAGGTATGGACACTATGAATTTATAGTGATGACATTTGGTCTTACTAATGCCCCTGCTATCTTCATGGATATAATGAATAGAGTCTTTAGAGACTATCTTGATCAGTTTTTGGTAGTCTTTATAGATGATATTCTTGTCTATTAAAAGAGAAAGGAAGAACATGAAGATCACTTGAGAATTATATTGAAGACCCTGAGAAAGGAGAAGCTTTATGCCAAATTTACCAAGTGTGAATTTTGGATTCAAAAAGTTGCATTTTTGGGTCACATAATCTCAAAAGAGGGGATATCTATGGATCCAGCAAAAACAGAGGTTATCAAAAGATGGTCGAGACCATCAAAAGTAACCGAGATCCGAAGTTTTCTTAGTTTGGCTGGATATTATCGATGTTTTGTGAAATATTTTTCACGATTATCTAATCCACTCACCAAGTTGATTCAGAAAGGAGTTAAGTTTGTTTGGATGGAGGAATGTGAAGAGAATTTCAAGGAGTTGAAAAGAAGGTTTTCCAGTGCACCTGTGCTCACACTGCCTTGTAGTGGAGAATGGTTTGTGATCTACAGTGATGCATCCAGGAAGGGATTGGGATGTGTTATTATGCAAAATGATATGGTGATATCTTATGCCTCACGACAGATGAAAATACATGATCAAAATTACCCAACTCATGATTTGGAGTTAGCTGCGGTAATATTTGCATTAAAGATTTGGAGGAATTACCTTTATGGTGAAAGGTGTGATATTTATATTGATCATAAAAGTTTAAAGTATATTTTCACACAAAAGGAGTTGAATATGCGCCAACGAAGATGGTTGGAGCTGATTAAGGATTATGACTGCTCAATCCATTACCACCACGGGAAAGCAAACAAGGTGGAAGATGCATTAAGTCAACAAGACCATGCCAGTTTATCCATGATGAGGATCACAAAAGATCCAATATTTACGGATTTACAAAGGATGGATCTTGGAATTATAATGGAAGGGGAATAATATTATCTTTCTCAAATGAATGTTCAACCATATATACATGTGAAGATTAAAGAGGCACAGAAAGAAGATGTCGAGTTACAAAAGAAGGTGAGAAATGTTCCTGAATTCAACCTTGATTGTGATGGGATAATAAAGTTCAGGAATCGGGTTTGTGTTCCTCCCATCCCCTAATTAAAGAAGGAGCTACTGGATGAGGCTCATAGTTCTTCATTCTCTATTCATCCTGGAAGCACGAAGATGTATAGGGACCTGAAAGAGTACTTCTGGTGGGATGGCATGAAAAGAGATGTTGCTTAATATGTCTCTCGATTCTTGGTTTGTCAACAAGTTAAAGCTGAGAGACAGAAGTCTAAGGGGATGTTACAACCATTACCCATACCCGAATGGAAATGGGAAAACATCACTATGGGATTTGTCACAGGACTTCCTAAAACATCCAAAGAAAATAATGCTATCTAGGTCATAGTTTATCGTCTTACAAAGTCTGCACACTTCATTGCTATTAGAGAGGATTTCTCTCTGTATTAGCTTGCCAAGATATATGTAAAGGAAGTGGTAAGATTGCATGGAGTACCACTTTCTATTATATCTGATCGAGATCCGAGATTTACCTCGAAGTTCTGGCGAAATCTTCAGCATACTCTGGATACAGAGTTGTGTTTCAGCACTGCTTATCATCCTCAGACAGATGGTCAGTCTGAGAGAACAATTCAAACTCTAGAAGATATGTTGAGAGCTTGCTCTATGGATTTAAAAGGTGGTTGGGATCAACACCTACCTTTGGTGGAATTTTTTTATAATAATAGCTTTCACTCCAGTATTCAGATGGATCCTTATGAAGCTCTCTATGGAATGAAATGCAGGACTCCAACTTGCTGGGATGAATTTGGGGAAAGAAAGCTATTAGGACCTGATTTCATTGATGAAATGGCAGAAAAGGTCAGATCTATTCAACAGCACATAAGAGCAGCTCGGATTCGACAGAAAGTTATGCTGACAACCGAAGAAAAGACCTAGAGTTTGAAGTGGGTGATAAACTATTCTTACGAATATCTCCCTGGAAGAGGGTTATGAGATTCGTAAAGAAGGGGAAGTTGAGCCCTAGATATATCGGTCCTTTCGAAATACTGGATCGTGTTGGGAAGGTAGCTTACTGATTGGCGCTTCCACCGAATCTCTCTCAAGTTCACGATGTGTTCCATGTATCACTCCGTAGAAAAGTACATACCTGATCCTTCAAATGTACTCAACTAAGAAGTTGTACCACTGGAAAAAGATATTTCTTTTGAAGAACAACCGATAGAGATTCTGGATCGTAGCGAAAAAGTCCTACGAAACAAGACCACTCGATTGGTGAAAGTTTTATGGAGGAACCCCCAATTAGAAGAATCTACATTGGAGCTTGAGGATATGATGAGGGAGAGGTATCCTCATCTATTTGTTACAAAGTGACGAATTTCGAGGGCAAAATTCATTTTAAGGGGGGTAGAATGTAACACCCGAGACTTTTATATGAAATCATTTGTTTTTATGTTATATATATCATCAAAGTAATCTTTCACAATACACAACACTAGCTTGGCTTGCTTTACACGCAACCGCGGCCTTCCTCGATAGCTTGGTTCGTACGCAATACCGAGTTTCACTAAACAATGATATGCTAATAAAATATTATTAAAACTAGCTGTTATGAATAGTAATAACAACTTATTGAAATTTAATAAATTTTATTTTTCAAAATGGACTTCATTTTTTGATTTGGAATATCGAAATTATCCTAGGGTGAAATTTTGGTATTTTTCTGAAAACTTTCAATTTTTGATGAATAGTGAAACCACTAAGTGGTGGTTAAAAAACTGAATTTTTCATAAAACATAATTTTACCGCTTCTGTGAGTGGAATTTCAAAATCCCGAGAGACACTGTTTATGTCAGTAAGTAAAATTTGGTTCAATGAGATGAAAATAATTTTTGATGAATAGTAACTTTTTACTTTTATTTACCACGGTTAAAAGTAAATAGGGTAATTAAGGGTACAAATGATATTATTATAACCCTAACTCATGTCCTAATTCTATTGGACAAGTTTAATTCGACCAAAAACAACCTTATTAATAAAATATGACCATTTAGGCCCACTTGGATTAGATTAGGACATTTATTATTAATTTATTTAAAGAAGGGTTAAAATAGTTAAAATCAATGTTTAATAAGTAACTTATTTTTAATATGGGGTTATACATAAGATAAATTCGACTATAAATATTCATTAGAAATCTAAAACAATTTCCCACATAATGGTATTTTATTTGTAATTTTTAGACATTAAATAATTTAATATATTTATGACACAATTATGATGCAGTAATTATCTTATTAATAAAATATTGACATAATTGATTTTATAAACACCAAAATAAATGTAATTTGAGACTTTTTATGAATTCCACTAATTTTCTAGATTAATTTGACATGTTAGTATTTATTTTATTAACTTTTTTTGAACTAATAATTCTGTTATGATTTTCAAAAAAAATCAATTACTAAATAGTGTCAAAATTGACATAAAATAGTTTTTAAAAAACAATATTATATTATTAATTGTTATTTTATTCCTAAAAATCTAAGGCTCGGAAAAATGACTTAGACAAGGTTATATATATTAATTATAAACAACTTGGGGTTCGTTTGTCTTGATATAGTAAGTTTATTAACCTTATAGTTTAAGAAAACAAGAAGACACAGTGAAAGTTAAATTATCTAACTTAAAGATAAATCTAAATGATAAGGTTAAAATTGATACCTAAACTTGTATAAATTATATTGGATGAGATTATTTTGACCCCTACCCACCTTATCTTATAAATAAATCAATTTGGATCTATTTAAAACCGAACATGACTTTATAATAAAATAATATTATTTAGTTTTTCCAAAGGAGCCCCTCTCCACCCCTATAAAAGGGCACCTCCTCCCCCTCTTCCTCACACCACTTTGAGCAATCATTCTCGTCCAACCCCATCCAATTTCATCTCTTCACTTCCCTAGACACATCCTAGAGGTTTTGGTCTTCTTCAAAGACCAATTTTAGTGCCCTAAAAGGAGGTCACAAAGAAGCACTTCAAAGAAGAGGTAATGTCTGTTACCGATTCTTTCATCCTTATTTCTTCTTCCACTTATTCTTATTTAGTTGTTTCATTATGAAGTAATAACATCAGTATAACTCATATAATGATATGTTATTATAATTATGAAACAACCATATTTCACCATCTATCCATCCTACGGAAAAAGAAATCACCGCGCGTGCGTACGTACGAAATACCGTCTCCACGCCGTGGTGTAATCTATTTTCCACCACCACCTTACTTAAATGGGTATAATGGTGTAAATAATGACTATATATTACTATTATAAAGTGATATTGATTATGAAATAGTATACATACACTCCAATACGATTCCACGATCATAGGAACGATATCATCACTCGTGCGTACGTACGGAGTACCGTCTCCACGATGTGATGCGACTCGTTCTACATGATCTTCATTTCATAATGATTATATAAATGAATTGATTGAATGAATATGATATATATTACACTAATACCATTCTGGAAATGAGGTATCTATAACCTAATGAGAAGAATAAGAATTTATTCGACAAAACACGCATAAGAACAAAAAGTAATAAACACCCGAATAACAAGTAGTAATGAAATATTACTAATAAGAAGCTACGAATATGACCATATATGATATAATAACAATAATTATGATTCTGTAATAAGTCAATAACATTATTTAAATCATTATACAGTAGGATCGGACACTTACGAAGCAAATCGGACCTAAGGTAAAGGAAATATCACAATCTCATTTTTATCTGAGATTGTTTATACTTTGGTATTTACTGGGGTGTATTTTATCATCCACATCCATGTTTCTTCAATATGTAATATTATTTCCATCAACCTAAAATTGTTTAAATCCAATTTTACCCTTCAGTGAGTCTTTAGTAAAGGATATGAAAGTAATCTTTTGTCGTTTTTCGTATGAGGTACTTTTTGACTTTTCCGACAAAAGTACGAAAAATGTTTTTTAACTTATACAGCATGAATGGATTTTTAAAACATTATTTACAAGAAGCTTCCTATACAAGTTTTCAAGTTTATTTTTAATAAACTTATTTTAGTTTAAAATTGTATGACATGTTATGAAAGGAAAATGGTTTTTAAAGTAAAAAAGGATATTTTCGTCAAGAATGGAGTTTAACTGTTTTATCAAAATTATTTTCCATATAAGATAATAAAGGGTTCTGTTTCTATCCCTATTATTACATGGATTTTATTATGTTGTGATAGAAATATTTTTATGAATTCCTTTACCTTATATTAATTGTTTAATGATGTCATGATGCTTAAGATTCCCATTTTTATTACATGGGTTATGCTATGATGTATGGTTTATGATTTTGTGGCACACATAAGAATGGTATCATTATGATATGGGTGGGACCTATATCTACCTCAAATGCATTGGGTAATGATTTTATATCTCATGTGATAGACATGGCTGGAACGGTAGGTTATACCGGTTCAGTGAAACAGGACTGAAACGAGGAGTGAACTCGGTTCAGAAAGGGACTTTGTCCACTAAGATAGTCTTGGCAATGATTCTTGACTAATATTAAATGATTCTCTATCATTATGTGTGTATGACACAAAGTTACATGTTTTAAGTAATGATTATCAGGATTACATTTCACTACTATGATTTATCCCATGTTATGAAATTATGATCTCTTTTGCAGGTTAAGATTTCCAAAAGATATGTTCTTATGAATATGACGTGATTGATATTGCTTTTATTTACCCTTACTAAGTATTTGAGCTCACCCTTTTGTATGTTTTCTTTCCCCTGGTAAGGAAGAAGGTTATTAAGTAAGATTTTCCAAAAGGTACTATAGATATGATGAAATAAATGGGAGACAGTGTAGACGCTTTATGAACCAGTTGTTTATGTTTCCCAGTTTCTAAAGACACTATACCTATACGGTCCTTTCGTGGTTTTTGTTATATGTTGTAATAAGTATGCTTCAATTATGATTTAATAACAATGTATATAAAGTATTGGTTGTTATAGTTATGTATGAGGAATAACACTTTTATATCATACATGTGCAGTATAAAATTTAGTTTCTACTTTAGAGAGTATATGTTATGTTATTATTAAAAATAGAAAATGGGTTCAACATTGAATCTCAAGCATATAAATACTCCATAATAAATTATTTGTGGGTTGAATCTCTTAGTAAACACCATAAAAATAACATTACTATAATTAAATACTATAATTGGTAGGGATCAATGATCATTATATAGTTCCAAAATCATCTTTTCTATGAAAGAAATCACTTTTCATACCCCAAATCATCTTTAGACTCAGTAAAAGTGCTTGGAATATGATTAATCTCTTTTTGCAACTTCATTCTAAGAAATCATACCATTTTATTTTTAGATATATAATCTTGAGGAAATTATTGAGATAATGGAGAGGATCATCCTTTAATACCATACTATTATACTAGAATATGATGATTTATTCCCTAAATAGCTTATTAAACATCCCCTTGACCAAGAGGTTGAGTTATCAATTGAAATTGTACCTGGATCATTGATGATATTAAATATTACCTAAAGTATTACCACAAATAACAAGATGAACTAAAGAAAAAACTACAAGATAAGATGGAAAATGGTTACATTGGATCAATCGTTGTTCCATGGTGTGAAATGGTTGTCGTTTTTGGGAAGAAGATTGCGTCGATTCACATACTCAATAATTTTTATTTACTCCAAAATATTATGATAAAGAATATGTATCCTCTATTATATATTGATATGTGGTTCGATCGTCTTAGTGGGGACCATTTAATGTGTTATTTCCTAAGTCTATAAATAAATGTGCATGTATATGTGACATATATATATATGATGTGTACCAGTTTACAAGAAAATTTAATTTTTTTAAAATTATGTGTAAATAGTTTATACTACCTACGATAAAATTTACTATTTGGGTTGTTTTTTATTCAACACAATTTCTATTAGATATAGTTTTCAATTTTATAAAACATTAGGTATTAAATTCATATGATGTATTCCTAAACTAATTAACATACCATTTAATATATTCATGTGTTTAAACACATAAATAAATGAAACAATGCTCAAAGAGAATCCTTTATTGGATATAAAAATTAAAACCATGTTATTGAATTGATGTTTGGATTTTCAATACTCATTCCTATAAAATAACCCTTGAAATATTTCTCTCGTTTATCTTACTTTATTTCATATATAGTTTCTTGCTTAACATGGAGAAAATGTAAATCACATTATAAAATCAAACTATTTAACTTATCCCGTGGATAGCTTATGAAGTGGGATATCATTTGAATGAAACTTAGTGACCACTATCAAACCCATGTGATGACAAAAAATGATGATGAAATGGATTATTCAGGGTATAGTATGAATTTTTACAATATGTTCTTTATTTGAGTATTTTAATTGTAGAATCACATAACCTGTGTGAGAGATCCTAGAATAAGGGTGTTAATTTATTTTAAATGATCTTATAATTTATTTTACACTTATTTAATAACCTTTATTGGTATCATAGGGAATTAATGATTTTGTTTTGTGAAATATTGTGTAGAAATGAATAAGAAATCCAAAAATAGATCCACTTTTTTCCGATTTATTGAAAATATTTAGAAAGTTTAACCCCTACATAATTGGGCAATATAATGGTAACCATGGTATTACCCTTTCACAATTGAGATGCATAAGTGTAAACAAGGAATTACACTTACCTAATAAAGGATACATGAGGCATACCTTTACATGAAGTGTTCATTTAAATGTATTCTGTATTGAAACCCTTAAGAAAATGATTGGATAAAGGTCTTACAAAACTATATCATATTAGTTTCCGTTTTGTTTAAATGTAGTCAAAGGTTTTAATGTTTTGAATAAAGTTAAATGGTTTTTTAATATTGGTTATAAAATTTATTAAAAGGATTATGTGAAGTTAAAAAACCTCTTACCCTTACAAGAGAGGCTGAAAAAATGTAATTGATATTTTAAGGCTATGTAAAGTTGACCTATGGCTTACATTTACTAAAATGAGTATATGAAAAGGATTTATTTAATCACCCTAATGTGGTATGAAATTCACAAGGGTCAATATAATTTATCATTAAATAAACTATCTTCTTAATGGTATTTAGAGGTTACCCTTACACAGAATAGGGATTCTATGAATGGCTAAACAAAAAAGTTAGAAAAAGGTTTTAACATATAAAATGATGTTAATGATTAATAAAAAAATTATAGAATTTTATAAAATCTATTTTGGGAATATTTCAATTATAAATTTATTATAAATTAATTAATTACAGTTTTTTAAATTATTTAAACTTTTATGAAACATTTTAGTCCGAAATATTAAATTTTATTACATAATTTTTTTTACCGTTTATATAAAATCAATTATACCCTATAAATAAGTTTTTTATATTTTAACTCATAATTAATTATTTATAATTGGTAATATATCTTGAAATATGAAAAAATATATGATGATTATATTTAACTTTTGAATTTTTCTTAATTAATTATTTTGAATTGTTATAAAAATGATCCTTATTCTAATAATTTTTATAGAAAACCAAAAGTATTCTGTTAATTTATTTGATCTTGGATTAAATAATTACATATAATAAAATTTTTACATTTTATAAAATATGTAAATAATAGAAATTTAATATTAACTTTTTATATAAATCATAAAATAACACATAATTAAAATCGATATTCCATATAAGGATAAATTTTCAAGATTTCATACTATAATTAATCTATAGTAATTATCTTCAAAATAATGGAATATCTATAATGTAAAATTTTTAATTTATTAAATATTTAATAATTATATTTTAATTATTAACTCTATATAAATTATTTTCTTTTGATTAAATGTTTGAAATATTCATTTATTTAAATATTTATTCCTTACTATTTTAATGTTTAGTAATTTTTATGAAATGTGATTGTTCTATATCTTTCATTTTAAAATGTTAGCCTTATTATTGGATAGATCATTGAATAACATGCCTATAAGATCCCTATAATTAATATTGTTTTCCATCTACCTTGACTTCAATTTTTAATTGTAGTTATTAATATAAATTTAGTTATTGAATATAGTTTTTACAATTTAGGTGTTATATTTATGATGAATTTTAATCTCCCTTGATTAAAGTATCCCTTGGTAGAGGGTCTTGGGGCCAAATTATGAACATACATATCGATTTATACCTTGTATAGTTTGTGGAATAGGGTTGGCTATCTATTTATCTAGTCAAACTCATATAGATATTTTCAATCCCATATAATAATAAACCATTGTCTATTTTTTCATGGACCTTATTCATATGATATATTCATAAATATAAGAATATACATGAGTTTTAATTTTGGGGGAGTAACAAACACTTATGGGTTTTGTAAAGAGTAATACATCAATATGGTTTAAACATATTTTATCAGTATATAGAATATTATTCTAAAATAATTTACAAGAACCGTGCATATATAAAAGAACTAACTTGAGGTATTGTAGTGAGATAAAATAACCTTTAAATACTAAGAATAAGATTATTTCCAAAGAATCACATATAATGACCATAATAATTCAACTTGGTTTGTTAAAAAATAGTAGGGAAATAATTTATTATCTTATGTAAGAAAATAATATAATGGGTGAGACTATATCATCCCTGAGTAGGTTCATGCAGAGCAGCGTTCCCCTAGGTTTTCTTTTTTGATCTTTTTCTGATGTTTTCATTGGGTTACACTTAGTTGGGAAACCCATAAGAAGTATACAAGATAATTGAAGTTGAGTTTATCAATATGAATTATTGTAAATTGGATTATCCACTTAGATATCCAAGAATCATATATGATGATTTGTGTAATTAACTATATATATAATTAAGTTATTATAGGGAAGACCTAGCAGACTCTTCGTGTAGGGAAATATGGATATTATCACACAAATGGATATGATGTGTTTTTAAAGGGTCATCATTTTTGTGGGATTCCATTTAATAAAATCAAATATTAAAAATTTAATAAAACATGAAGCACATCTGATAAAATCATTTATTTTAGATATTAATATTTTAAGCATCAAGATAAACACAGGGATGAATCCTTTAAAGGAAAATATTGTTGTAAACTACTCCTAATTCTAGAATCTTAATTAAAGTTCATAAAACTTATTTTTAATTTAAGAAGAATTTTTAATGGTAATTGTATGTCTTAGAAAAATTACATCCATAGTAACAATGTGTTGAATTTTTCAATATGTGAATCTTGATTCATATTGAATGATAAATTTATTTATTTAATATTTCAAAGGAATATGACGAAAAATGACCCAATTAATTTTGTGTCTACTTAATATGATTGGGTGCCACAAATTTTACTCTCATATACTCTATATGATTGGGAATGTTAATTAATATTCAATGTGAGTCAATATAATGATGACTTAATGGGTCTAAAACTTTTATTAAAGCTGTATTGGTCATAGATATCAATTAAATTATTGTTTCATATATTTTAAATTTAGTTTTTTATTTATTCGTGTTTCAAATTAACAAAAGGTCAAAATATAAGAACAAATTTATGTCATGATAGTGACATTTGTTTATAATTAATGTAGAAAAAGAGTTTCTGCATTGATAACATGGAGATTTCGGTCCTCGGTAAAATTTTCATATGATGTGTATTTTTATACCATTTATCTCTTAAAAAAAGAATGTATACAATAGTTTTTTATATAAAATTTTTTGGTTATTTTTAATACATATGATTTAGCTATGTTTAATTCTATAATATGTTTTAATGGGAGGCTAAAAATAAATTGTTCTTGTTAGGGAATATAACCTATTTTTATCTATAGAAGTGTTCAAATAATATGATTGAATTCAAATAATTATTACTCAATATTCAAAAAGTATTGGGAATATAAATATGTACTAGGTATCAAATATTTAGGTTATTAAGTACTATATATATAGTACATGTAGGTTAAATATAAATCTATATGAAGAAAATATGGTTCCAAAGTTTAAAAATGATTCTTGAAGAAACAAATTAGGGACACTAAAACATATTATTATTAATAAGGAAAAATAATAATACAATATGATTGGTTTGTCAATGATATATCAATAATATTTTGTGTACCTCTAGGGAAAATCTATGTCATGTATGAATGTTATAGATATTAATTTTTAAAGGTAAGTGATATTGAATGTATATTTTAATAAAGTATTTTTTTAAATAAAAATGTTTTAAACACAAATAATACCAAATATGATATAGTTTATCTTTATAATATTACCAATAAAATTAAATAAATGTTCATTATTAATAGGAATGGGTTTTTTTCATCTTAAAAAGGTATCATATTGATAATATAATGTCTAAGAGTCTAATGTTATTATATTTGGACTTCAGGAAGTTCAATAATATAAAATATGATATTATTAAAATATAAAATATAATTGATTTTAAATTAAAATCCCATGATTGTTAGTTTGAATCTGTAAACAATAATGGAATTAATTATATTATTTCATGGAAAAATATTGATATAATACATTTATAATGATTTTTATTGTGGACTTATGACTAAATTTATGAAGAAAAAATAATTTCACATTATAACATCTGATGTTTTGAAATTAAGAGGGTTGAATATTTTCAAGAGTTTGAACAGTTGGTAATATGATTCCTATGTCTCATCATTATTCACACTAGACAGCATCATTGATGTTTCCAATTAGTGAGATTAGTGGGAGATTTTTATTATAGGGTCAAATATAAATTATATTAATATCGCATATAATGTAATGTGTTAACAATAGACTAGAATTTTAAAAAATATAAGGCCTATCACGTTTTCTATCTAAAATGATATGATTAACCAATGATTATATTAGTTTTAATAAATATTTATAATGAGTTTCAGAACATATAAAATATAAAATTTAAATTTAAACCCCCATTTAATCATTATTTGACATAGACTACATAAATGTACATATTGTTATAAATGTAATGACATTTAATGATAATTGACCACTCAAAGTATGAGTTTTAGTTATCACTAACCAATGTTTTTCATGGCGTAGTATAGGTTCTGTTGTAATTATATAGATAGTATTTGTAGGATTCTTTTATAGGGATATAGAATATTCTCACATGGAATAAAACAATGAATATGATTCTTTTTGTGCCCTGGAAGACCTACTATGTGTACAACATGGATTCTCATACAAATTTCTTTTGGTACACTAGGTGTATTTGTATAAGGACCCGACCTTAAAAGATTACTTAATCATGAATTAAATGAATAATTCTGTTTGTGGATCATTTCTAGTTTAGAGTTATAGAGAATTAGGCCATAACTATTACATATCTTCTTGAAAATTAAATATAGAAACTACTATTCAGTATCCATTTTTTCATAAAATAAAAACTCTAAAAAATAAACATGTCTAGTTCTATGTTTTAGATAGACTGACTTTTCCTTGATCCTATCCTGGACCATATTCATATTTATGTCCTATGGGAAAAAAATTTAAAAACATTGGTTGAGCATAAAAATATCTCTAAGGGTTATAAAATAAGGAAGGAAAAAATTATCCCATCAATAAATACAAATCAATGAAACCATACATTTCCATCATAACATACATCATGAAATCATAAGATTTACGAATATCAAATATATGTTTTAAATCATAAGGGTAACTTGTGGAATACATAACATACTTAAATGTTAGCCATCACAACTATATAGGGAGTTACGTTGGAATACCCATCATAGAATATTCCCTACATCTCTTAGGAGAAACATTAACATTTACCTCTGTCATGTTACACAATGCATTGGAGAGCTATCTTGGGCTCACCCATCCAAGGTTTGTCACGGAACCACCCATATATGTAAAAAATGCCCAATAACCATAACATACTCATAACACATAAAAAGGCATAAAGGAAATATAATATTTCAATATTTCGATAAAAATATATAATTTCTAGATATTGACATAATCAATTCTTTATCAAACCATTTTCAAAACTATTTAAAACATTTAATGAAGCGATTTTTGAATCAAATTATCCCATACCAATTTGGAAAATTTAAATGAATTATATTTTGAAAACATTAATGTCCACATAAATAAATCCTAAAATCTATTTTGAAAACATGGACATTAATGAGAATATTTAGAAGAATAAATCATTAAAATATTTAAAAGCATATTTTAGTTAAAGAGTTTTTAACAAAATGAGAGGCAGTTGAATACAAATAATTGAGGAATAAAATTATTCATAACATTATAATATAATTATAATAATGTTATTCATGATATAATTTTCCAAATAACAGTATATAGACCATATAAAAGTGAATTGATGCATAACAACAATGAAGTCTCAATGGAATGTAAATTGAGACAAAATACCTTATAAAGATGGTATCCATAGATTAAAGATAAATAAATTAAATAAGTATGTGTTAAAAATATAAATACACTCAATATGATTGGATAGTAAGTTTAAATAAATTAGAGAACATTCAAAACTGTTTTTTTAAAAACAGTACCATTTGACATGGATGTTTAACTCAGGGAATGGAAATTAAGTTAAAATTTATCCTATCAAGTTCATATCGATGACATGAGAATTTATAAATGGATTGATTATGTGTATCAAATTTATATCCACACAAAGGCGAGTTTAAATTAAAACATAAATAAACAGATATTTATTCCACACATAACCATAGCATGAAAGAATTAATAATTAGAATATTAACCCAACGAATGGAAATTGGGTTAAAACTTTCCCTTACTGATTTGGTAACTTACGACACATAATCCACATGAAATAAGGATCATACAATGAATATGTAAATACCCATAAATTGAATTATATTACACAAAGAACACAATCATGGGTAGTAGATCCACCACACAAAAGAAAATTGTGCAAATATAGCATGAATCACACTGTAATAAAAATTGAGATTAAAACCCCTTACCACAATGTAAATTTTTTGAGTCATATGAAGAAATGTTAATAACCACCAAATTATTCACATAATACCATGAATATAAAGATAATAATGATAATATACATAAAATTGTATTAAAAATACACTACATGCATTAAATAAGTGGTGAACAATGGAAATCTCACGGAATTAAAAGTGAGATAAGAAACCCCTTACCTCGTGGTCAACTTGATCCATTCGTTATTTAATATCGTGAATAATAATAAAAAGTTAATTTCTACTATTTAAGAACCTTATTCATGTTTATTATTTATTTTATATCACTTATTACATTGTTATAAACATTAACCAATCATTTACGATAATAATAGTCGTTTTGTCGATATTCAGTACTTGAGTCAAAAATGAACTTCTTATAATTACAAGTCATTCATGTGGTCAAAAGTCTATTATATACAAAATGATATTGATGATTTAGATATCATATATATCATATATATCCAGTATATTAATGTATTTATAATATTAAATATCATTGGATATAAGAAATGAAATGCACATTTCATGGATACGGTAGGTCGAATGTAAGAATGAAGGCTACATTCATTTCTATTTCATATTTAATGGAATGAAAACATAATGATACATAGGTATATTATAATAAAGTTATAATATCATATTATATATATTTTAAATAATTTCATTAACTTAATCTTTTATACATTCCATGTATGTCAGGAACGAATCAAATCAACTTGAGGGGGCGGTAGTCTGCACTTCCTGAAATGAAATTATCATATTTACACATGTTATAAAGAATAAAGGTTTGTTTGTAAATTAAAATTAAATAATAATATAGAAAAAATAAACATAATATATATTATATGTTAACACAGTTCCATCATAATGGCCATAATGAGAGGTGGTATGAGAAGATTGAACAATCATCGTTTCATGAGGCAATAGTTTTCCGTCAACAGAAACAATATGTTTTTTACCCATTAAATGGAGGTTTCTGTAAGGGTAGTTAAAATAATTCTCTTGAAAACAATATAGTATATATAGTATTCTTTGTTTGTTATAAAATAATGTAATAAAAAGATTTTAGGGGTCGGAGAAGTAAAATATAACAAAATAACTTAAAAGAAGAATTTACCTTTAAATCGGGTAACTCCCTTTGGTTTGAACAAAAAAAAATTATTAATATGATTTATTCCTATGTTTAGGCTTATAAGAGGAAAATATGGATATGTAGATATTATTTAGGTTGAATTTGGTTGAGACATGGTGCTGCAGAGGTTTGAGTAATGGGTTATAAGTGGTGTCCTTTTATAAGGGGGATGAGGGGATCATTAAGAATGTTTGAAAATATTCTTTTATTATAAACTTATTTTCAGTTTCAAAAGGTCCAAAACACATTAAAGTATAATATAAGAATACTCATATTTTAAATAAAATAATCCAATAATGATTGGACAGGTTTTGGATTTTGTTTTAATATTTATAATCTTATTTATTTAAATCATCCATTAATGAGATAAACGCTACACCATTATTGTGTCATAAATAATTTTATTTATCTGATGTCTAAAAATTTAAAAACTAATTCCGTGAAGTAGGAAATATTATTAGGTTTTAAATTAATATTTATAGACTAAGATATATCTTATAAAACCCATGAAAAAAATTATTTACTAGAAGATATATGTTTATGTCATTTTTTGTCTTTACATTAAATTAATTAATATATAATGTCATTATCACTCCCTAGTGGCTCCATGGGGTCAAAAAATTGACCCATGAATGACCATGGTTGGAAAGGTATCATCCAATAGGATTAGAACACATGTTAGGGTAATTTAATTTTATTATAATAATATTTGTTTACCCTTATTTACCAAATTTACCCTTTAACTATGGTAAATAATTTTTTTAATAAATTAAATATTTATAATGTCTAAAAATTAAAATTAACTATATACACAATTAAAACCTCCAAATTACAAATATGGAATACATTTTCCAAAATTCGAAACATAGAACTGACAAAAATTAGCTTAAAATTAATTCCTATTGTCAAAACAAAAATCATGTTTTTAAGAAATAAAAACAAACAAATTATTTAAAATTATTTATGTCTAATTTCAAAGTGAAATTACTTACAATGACACATATTGGATTAAATGGAAAACACATAATATAATTATAATTTATACGGAATTAAAAAGATAATCTATCTTAATAAATAAATTTGATTAAAATGTAGTTTTTAATTAAAATATTATATTTTTCAATATTCATTAGAAAATTAATTTTATTTCAAAAATAAAAAATATACCCATAGTAAATTTAGATTTTCTAATTCTAAAAAAGAATTTTATTGTTTCAAATAGACCATATACAAGTGAAAAAACTATATTTAATGAGGGTTTGCTATTAAAAGGTGGTAAATCGTCCTTTTAATGAATATTAGAGTATTTATGCTTAAAATCATATTCTTTCTTATTTTAAACCTTTTATGTTTTTTGGATAAATGTGAAAATATTTAAAAAAAATAAGTATAATCATACTAAAGTTAGTTCTATTTATTCCTGCCATTATATCATCTAGGTGTTAACTACCATTTAAAATAATATTATATTATTATTTAATTTTTCAGTATAACTCCACATTTTTTGCAACATAGGATTTAATGAAACACAATTTTGTGTATTAGGTATTCCATCAAACATAGAAACCCCTTTAATGTAAAATTAATATTTAATTGACAAATTTAAAAAAATACGAAAATTTTATAATCATTATTTACTTGGGATGTTACATCCTTCCCCCATTTTGGGAATTACATCCTCATAATTATAAAATTTTTCTTGGAAACTTCTTTGAATGTCCCAGATGAAAAAAGAGTCTATAAAAAATATCACTTTAAAAGAATGAAATATAAATACAATGTTCACCCAATATTATCCGATACATGGATTACATGTTGAAAAAAACATGGATATGGAAGAGAAATAACCATCATGGTTTCATGGAGTGTGATAGAAAACATGATTAGGTGAAAGTTAACCAACAGAAAATCATAAACATATGATGGGTTTAACAGTCTTTGATTCCCCGGAAAGAAAAAGTTAACAAACACTATTTTTTATTAAGTTACTTTTCATAAAGATGAGGAATTTATTTATGAACATATCTAAAAACATGAGGAATCTTACATACTTTTCATATATACTTTAATCCTTTACAATATTTCTACCACAAACTAATATTTTCTCAAAATGATGATTATTCATGATGACATAGTCACACCTGAGGTTCTAGAATAAACTTATAGAGAATCACATAATCCATAAAAGATGAACTATATTTTTCCCATGTCTGTAGATATTAATGAAAACCAAAATGGTTAGTACAAGATGAGATAATTTTCAAAAAGGGTAATCCTTTATAAAAATAAAAACTACTCTTGATCTATAAAATTTAACAAACAATAACCAAGGTTCAACAAACACCATTCAATACACAATTGTTCTTAAAATTCTTCAAAATAATCCAAACTATGATTGAGTCCCAAAAATAAGAATTATTTAATCACTTAGTCTTCCATATTAAATATTAAAATTTATCTCAAAAAACATCGACTACTCTTAAAGTCTCATACTAATGTGTCATTAAACTAAACACATATTCTCTGTGATAGATTTTTCATTTCCATAAATAACCCAAATCACATTATGTCCACAATAAATACATAGATTCATCCAAAATAATATATCAACTACAAATCCAGAGATGATATCCTATAGTATTCTATTTCCCTTAAGCATATAAATTTTCCAAAAGAGTAAACATCTTTTAAATAACCTTTATCACTTAATCACCAAATCATTTTCTTATATTAAAAATATCCATTTTATAAAACATAATTTAAAAAAAATCAACTTATTCTTGATCCATAAAATAATTTAACTTAAAATAATTAGTAATACTAACCAGGGAAATCACGTAGGATAGTGGTAGGTGATTCTCCCTTATCTCCCTTTGGTTGTGGGATTGATTCCTACGGCCTTTTCGAATGCGATGGGTTGTCACCAATCTTACGGTTTTTAATTTTTATAAAACTCAAAAATAACCCTAACATGTTATAACCTAAAATGTGTTTTTATACCTTTCATTTTAATCCCAATACATTAATACCTCTTCATATTATATATTTTCATATTTTTTACCACCATATGATAAAATAAAACTATTCATAATAGAAAGAAGAACATACCTTCATCATGGTGCCCATATAGTTTCATCATCATCTTGTTCATGTATGTAGAAGGTCCATGCATTGCAACAATGATTTAGAGATCCTTAAAATCATTTTCATACTTCATCCAAATACACATTGTACTACTTTGGTCATATGGGTGTTTGTAGAAAAATATTTTTGCAAAATAATCATGTATGACATATAATTTCAAAACATCTAACAAAACAACATTTTTATAAAACAGTCGGACTGAATTTGAGTTGAAACATTCGATGAACGGTCCTTTTAAAATAATATAAGTATTTTCTAAGAGACTATATTGTAAAAGAAAATATAAATAGTTTTAACAAGGGTCTCATTCTTTAGAACATTTTTTAAATTCATGATATAATTCAAAATCATGTGATAATGTAAAATATTTAAAAATTCCTTGATAATATTTACATTTCTTGAAAATATGAGAATATTTTGAAAATATTATATGATTAAAAACAACCCATTATCCATGTTGATATGGAGGTGTAGTGGAAGTGTTTGATATCTCAAACAACTGCTTGCAAGTGAGTCGTATGCTAGAAATAGTTTCACAATCATCTGAACATGACTTTGTAATAATTATTGTTGGCATGTCATCAAGGAGAGATAATATTGTTGTTTGAGATCCTCCTCCTCCCATTTATAAATGACTTTTCTTGATTTAAAAATGTTATAAAACAATTATTTAACTTAAAGAGTAGACATAATGATTAACCATGTGTCTAATAAAAACACTCAATATCTAAATTTTTCAAAACTGAAGTTTGATACAAACTATAAGGATCTGACCTTAAAACATTACGAAATCATGAATTAAATGAATAATTCACATTGATTTTCTTTTCAAGTTTAGTGTTTTAAATAATTATACCATAATTCTTACATATCAACATGAAAATTACATTTTGACATGACTACTCGGTATCTATTGTTTCATAAAATAAAAACTCTTAAAAAGAAACATGTCCAGCATTATGTTTTAGATTAAATGACTTTTCCATAATCCCATCATTTACCCTATTTATATATAAGTCCTATTTAAAACATTTCAAAAACTTGGGATGTGCATAAAAAGATCAGTATGGGTTATAAAATAAGTAAATAAAAAATTATCTCATCAATAAATATAAAAAAATGAAAACATACTTTTCAATCATAACATACCTCGTGAAATCATAAGATTTATGAATAACACACAAAAGTCATAAATCATAATGGTAACTTGTAGAATACGTAATATATATAAATTGTACATATCACAGCTACATAGGTAGTTATGTTGGAATACCCATCATATAATATTCCCTAAATCTCTTAGGAGAAACAATAACGTCCACCTTCGTCATGTTACCCAATGCATTAGAGAGCTATCTTGGGCTCACCCGCCCACGGTTTATCTCAGAACCAACATTATACATAAACAATGTCCAATAACTATAACATAATCATAACACATAAAACAAGCATAATGGAAAGATAAAATTTTCACACTAAAATAAAAATATATCATTTCATGATGTTAACATAATCAATTATTTATCAAAACATTTTTAAAACCATTTAAATCATTTAATAAAGATATTTATGAATCAAAGTGTCCCATACCACTTTGAAGCATTAAAATCAATTATGATTTGAAAACATTAATGTATATATAAATAAATCCTAAAAATAATTTTGAAAACATGGACATTAATGACAATATTTATAATAATAAATATTTAAAACATTAAAAATGATATTTTAGTTAAAGTGTTTTTAACAAAATGAGTGACGCTTGAATACTAATACTTGAGATATTACATTTAATCAGAACATTATAATATCATGAGAATAAATGGATTCATGATATAATATTCTAAAGGATAGTATATACACCATAAAAACGTTAATTGGTGAATAACAATAATGAAGTCTCAATGGAATTTAAATTGAGAATAAATCTCTGATAAAAAGTGTATCATTTGATCAAGGATAACACAATTAAGTAATTGTGTGTGAAATATACAAACACATTCAATATAAGTTGATATTAAGTGTAAATCAATCAGAATTCATTCAAAATTATTATTTTAAAAACAAAAACAATGGCTTGGATGTTTAACTCAATGAATGGATATTGAGTTAAAATTACTCTTATCAAGTTCATTTCGATGACTTTAGAATTTATCAACGGAGTGATTGTTTTATCAAAATTATATCAACATAATTAGTCGTGGAAATTAAAACATAAATAAATAAACAGTAATTCCTCAAATAATCATAGCATGACATAATTATTAATTATAAGATAAAACCAAGGAACGGAAATTGGGTTAAAACGTTCCCTTACCGATTTGGTAACTTACGAAACATACACCACATGAATGAATGATCGTACAATGAACATGTAAATACTCATAAATTAAATTATGTTTCACAAATAACACAATAATGGGTAGTACATCCACCACACAAATGGAAATAGTGGAAAATATAGAATAAATCTTAGTGGAATAAAAAGTGAGATGAAAACCCCTAACCACATTATAATTTAACTATTCATACGAAAACAAGTTAATAACCACAAAATGAATCACAAAATAGCATGAACCATTCATTCATTAATCTCCTAAATAAATAAAAATAAGTAAGTTTCTACATGCTTAAATATATTTTTCATGTTTATTATTCATTTTATATCTTTTATTACCTTGTTATAAACATTAGGTAATCATTTAAACTTATAATGGTCGTTTTTTCTCTATTTGGTACTTGAGTCGAAAATTAACATCTTATAATTACAAGTTGTTCATGTGGTCAAATATCCATCATCTACAAAATTATATTCAAGATTTAGATATAATATATATCATACATATCTAGAATATTTATGTATTTATAATATTACATAACATTTGGAGATATGAAATGAAATGCACCATTCATGGAGACGGTAATCCGTACTTACGCATTAATGCTACGTATATTTATTTTTCATATTTAATGGAATGAAAACATAATGATACATAATTATACTATCATTACAATAAAATCCAATATTATATATATGTAACATAATTTCACTAAAACATTCATTTATATGTTTTGGGTTTTTTCATGGATGAATCATATAACCTTGAAGGGGTGGTAGTTCGCACTTCCTCAAAAATAAATTTTCTTATTTACACATATTGGAAATCATAAAGGTATACTTTTAAATAAAATTTACTGAAGCATAGAGAAAACATTAACATAATATAAATCATATATAAATATAGTGTCATCACAATGGCCACCATGAGAGCTGGTAGGAGAATATTGAACAATCATCGTTTCGTGAGGCAGTAGTTCGATGTCCACAGAAGTAATATGTTCTTTACCCATTAGATGGATGTGTGTGTAATTGTAGTTCGAATCCATCTCATAAAAACCACCTAGAATATTGAGGATACTGGTGATGTTATAAAATGATTGAATAAAATGAATTTAGGTCGTTGGAGATGTAAAATAATAGAAAAACAATTAAAAAAATATGTTACCATTAAATCGGGAAACTCTCCTTTGTTTGAACTAAAATGATTTCTTGAAGTGACTTATGCTGAAGGTAATGCTTCTAAGAGAAATATAAAGATTTAGGGATAGTATTTAGTCAATGTTTGGACAAGCCAAGGGGCTTGAGAGGTGTGGGGACTAGGTTATAAGTGGTGTCCTTTTATAAGGTGGAGGAGGGGCTTTTAGGAATGTTTGAAAATATTATTTTATTATAAACTTATATTCGGTTTCAAAAGAACCCAAACACAATAAAGTGAAATATAAGATTAATCATATTCAGAATAAAATCATCCAACAAGAATTGGGCAGGTTTGGGAAATTGTTTTAATATTTATAATCTTATTTATTTAAATCATCCATTAATGAGGTAAACACAGCATCATTATTATGTCATAAATAATTTTATTTATTTTATGTTTAAAAATTATAATAAAATACCATGATGTAAGAAATTATTTCATATTTAAAATTAATATTATTAGTCGAAGAGATAATTTATAAATCCCCATGTAAAAATTATTTACTAAAAGAACTATGTTTATGTCATTTTTTCTTTTACTTTAAATTAATTAATATAATGTGTCATTATTATTCCCGAGTGGCTCCATAGGGTCCCAAAATCGACCCAAGGATTCCAATGGTCGGAAATGTATCAAACAATTGGATTAGGACACATGTAAGGGTAAATTAATATTATAATAATAATATTTTGTTACCCTTATTTACCAGATTTACCCTTTCACTATGGTAAATAAATTTTTTTCTGAAGTATATATTCATAATGTCTAAACATAAAAGCTATCTATTTATACAATATGGACCTCCTGATTCAAAATATGGAATCCAATTTTCAAAATTCAAAACATATAAGTGTAAAAAATAAATTTAAAATTAATTCCCACTATCATAACAAAAACCTGTTTTTAAGAAATAATAGCTATCAAAAGATTGACACTTATTTATGACTAATTTCAATGTGAAATTACACCCAATCATCAAAATTGGATTAAATGATAAAAACAAAATATAATTCCCCTTTATATCCAATTAAAGAGAAAATATGGCATTACAAATAAATTATATTAAAAGGCAGTTTAGAATTAAAATATATTATTTTTCAATATTCATTAAAAAATTAAATGTTATCATAAAAATTCGAAAAATATACCCAAATTAAATTTATATATATATATATATTCCAAAAAATAATTTCGTTTTCTCAAATAGATCATATAAAAGGGGACAAAATTAGATTTAAAGGGGGCTTACCATTAAAAGGTGCTAAATCGTCATTTTAATGAATATTAGAGTATTTATGTATAAATTAGGATTCTTTCTCATTTTAAGACTCCAAAAGTTATTGTATAAAACTAAAAATATTTAAAAAACATGAATAATATTATTTTATTTTGTTCTATTCATTCCATCCATTTCAATGGTTAGGCATTAACTACCATTTTAAATAATATTATATTGTTATTTAATTTTTCGGTATATCTCCATGTTGTGTGCATCGTAAGATTTCCATGAAACTCATTTTTGTGTATCGTGTATTCAATTGAACATAGAATCCACTTTAAAGTAAAATTAATTTTTAATTATAAAATATTAATAAATATGAAAATGTTATATTCTTTATTTACCTGAGATGTCACAGTTCGAATCATATTTGAAGCCCACTACCAGAGGTTATCAAGTTACCTATTATGAGAACCAGCATACATTGATACCCTAAAAACACAAGTCATCATATGGACTTCACTAATAAAAGGTTTGTTTGGTATATTGTTGATAATGCCATTGGTAGATCATAAAAATGTGATATTTGACCTCTCATATGAAAATTATGACATATGGATCCTTGGTTGAGATAGAATATGGGGGTGTGTAGGCACCCCTATATATTATATATCTATTTTGATAAGATACATGTAATGTTATATTCAATATGGATGAATAAAATATGATTTATCTATCGATCATATTAGTCTACACTTAGAGAGTAATGATAAAATGAGTTTGGTATATGGGATTGGCATGTTCCAAGTCCCATGGTTAATCGATTTCTTGAACAAATGAAAAATATTATAATTCACCTCTTCATATAATGCTGACTGGTGAAAACATATATAGAGATACATGTATTTTATAGAGATCATGTTAGATCCCTTTATATATATAATAATATAGATGATTTTATAATGGATTCATTTTGATTATTTATATTGATCATGAGATTCCAATTTTTTAAAATGCTCTAAAGTTCCATGGGGTGACAATTTTTTTGTTGACTGACATTTGATTGATTTTAAATCAATGAGCTATTAAAAAGGGTTTTATAGTAAATTCCAATGTTTTTTCTAAGGTTATTCACATAGTATAGTATATTATTTGATATAAAGTGAATTTAATGATATTTTTCCAAAAGTGATTTGGAAAATATTGAATAGGGGTTTGGATATGATTTCATGAGTTACTGTACATGATATAACATATGGTGAAATGGAACAAAGTCTAACATGATTTAATGTAAGTCAGAGATTGAATGAGATATTCCCTAATGTAATGATTATAAACACACATAGACACATGTATATATATAATATATTTGATTTGTATCATTATTCATGAATATTTATATTTACACAGATTATGGTTATACCATTTATACTTCTAACGATATAGTTATTGTTCTGGAAATTTGTTCATCCAAAAAACTATCATTTAATTCTGTGTTTAATTTGATGAATCTTTAGGGATTCAATGCATACATTGCATTCATAATTTCATGAACCATCCATGGGATTTATTCGCTCATTTCAACATATGAATGAATGTGAAAAAAATCAAATATATTCACTGATACCTTATTTATAATAATTTTATGTGAATGATATTTTGTGTGGATTATATATCCTAGTGCTTGTCCAATACTCCTTGAACCATTATTATATTTTATCTTAAAATACTAATTATATAGGAACTATAATTCTTTGTAGAAAAGTTGAATCCCATAAAAATGTTAGATGATTCATTTTAAGAAAGCGATACCTCCGAATATTGGAAGTCATTATTCTATTACATAGATATCACCCTCAAAAACATTTTATTAGGTTTGATGGTGATGTAGTGTCTTATTTGGTCTTTGATATTAGTCTTTATATTAGGTTTATAATTTTACTACACAATATATAGTTTCATATGTCATTCCTTATAGATCCTTAGACAAGTGTTGTAATCTCTTAGGGATATTTGAAATTTATTTTTTGGATCATATAAAATCCTCACCCATTACTTCTCTTATGTATATATTGGATCATGATATCATCAATTAAAGCTGAATAAGGAATATATTTTCAATATTAATTTTTTAAAAGGGTACAAAAACCATGAGTTTATAATAATTCACTTTAGACTCACCAATACTCTAGCAATATTCATGGACATAATAGATTGCGACTTTAGATATTACCATGACATATTTATAGTGGTATATACAGATTATATTCTCATGTATTATAAATTAATGTGTGAATATTAGGATAATAATAATAATAATTTGAATAGTTATATAGTGTAAATTTTTTATACATAATATTGTAAATAAGATTTTTCTAAGAAGAAAAGACCATTCATAGAGAATATTGTAAAATGTAAGGTCATTTATGTGCATCATTTGGTAACAAGGGTAGTTATGGGATAAAACATTCCAAAATCTATAATAAATATCCACAGGTTTCATAGATTACATGTCTACTATCTTGGATTTGAAAGAAAAATTTCACAATATTAAAAACCACTTACCAAGATAATATATAATTGTGTAATGTTAGTAAGTACCATTAACTATGTATAGAGATTAATGGTGTTTAAGAAGTGTATAATAACCACACCGAAGGACCCTAGGTCACCCAGATGGGGGGGTGAATCAGGGTGTACACGGTTTCTATTTTTTATTGGATCTTGTTCTCTTGCATGTAGGATATTAATTAAACTAGAATGATGGATATGAGTAGTAATTAAAACATTCACATGAAAAAGGAAATCCCATCACTTTTACATGGTTCACTACTAAGGGATACGTCCAACGAGTATATAGTAGTAGGTTGTCGGTCATACCTAATTCCACTGTTGTTCACTTGTTTTGGATTACAAGGTTCTTGTACTGTCATTATGTCCTAGGCACACTACCTTTAATAATGTTCAAGGATATCTCACGGCTTCTCTCAGATCACTTCTATCGACTCCAGCTAGCTTACATCCTTGGGCGAAGTCACACTCAGTTTATGGATGTGAAGGTCCATTCAATGGATAGGCATGGAAGTCATTGTCTCCTTTTCATCATGAAGATTTCCATTCATCTAGCTCTAGATTATGTTCTCTTTAATGTTCAATCTTCTTCTTTAGTGCCACAACTAGATGTTCTAAGGCTTATTATTCTTGTTGGAATGAATCACAAATCCTTTTGTGATTGTTCTAAAACTGAAAATCATTTCACTATGTATCATTAGAATCAACTATTCTTCTTCCATGTATACATGTGACCATGCTTGTGGCAATTTAGATATGATTTTACTATTAACTTATTTACACATGTGCACCCCCATTTTGTGATGTTACTTTTCAAAGTGTTGACGTATGCATGTGCATGAATGATTGAATTCACTTCCTCTTCTACTTTATTGTATGAGGGCCCAAATGGGTATGGTTATGTTAAGAACACACGCAACCTATTTTATTTCTTTTTTTTTATCATATAACATGGTTTGTATGTTCATGGACCTTATGTATGTCCTTCATCAAAACATGCTCAAGAATATATGCATGCAATTTTCATCACCGTGAACATTCTTTCTTCTCCCTTTCTCAACACAAATTGTTCACATTGATTTGATTATATTTATAATCTTCTTATTTTATTAGAACATTAATGTGTGAAATTAGGTATTTTATGGTGTTCTTATTGTACTCTTACACACCAAGGGTTCAGAGATCTCATGTGCAGAGAGTGTGATAGTATCATTCATGAAACAGGATGGTTTGCGGGTCCTCCTTGCTCAAGGGACTCATAGGATTCAATCGCACAGGGAGTGAAAACATCCTTCTCATACTAAGTGGTACACAGTTCTCCTCCGTGAACTGAGAGGTATGCAGGACTTCCTCTTGTGAATCGAAATGATATGAGGAACACTCCTATTCTCGAACCATGGTGGTACACAGTTCCTCTTCCTCTTGAACTATAATTGTATGTGGTTCTTCTTTATCATGAACTATAACGGAACACGATTCAACTTCTTTGAAAACCAGAATGGCAAGGGGAAATTGCATGCCCCATACCTAATATAAAGGTTGGATAAATTCTATTTCTCAAAACAGGATCCCTTTAATGGTCAAGAAGCAGCAACCCCTTTTTGGATCGATGGTTTGCTTTTTATATGTAGAGATCAAATATTTTCTGCATTCAAATTCCTCATGATATGTTGTGGAGATCACTGTTTTAAAATATTCAAACCACGGGTTTATGATACACCAATATTCTAAGATGTTTCCTTTTTTCGAACACATGCTCTTCTATTTTTTGGTCACGTGCTTGCATTCAAGATTTCATGTATTCTTATTTTAAAACAATACTCGAATCCACGTGGCCCAAGCAATTTCATTTTCATTGACTGAACCTTCTTCCTAGAGATATCACATTCACAAAAGATGAAGATTAAATTCTTGGTATTGGTTCGATCAAACAATTCTCACGGTGAAAAAATGATAAGACATGGGGGTTCATACGTGATTAATCAACTTTTACAGTAATAATCAGTGGCACTGGCGGGCATTGGATGTTGAATAAGAAGTCGGGACTTCTATAAATTCCACTACAATCGGATATCTATGGTTCAAAAACACATGTATCTATATGGATGAGTGGATGAGATTATATCTCGGGATGCGGGATGAGGCGTGTGAGCTAGATATTGTGAAGGAATGGATGTATGGATGAGATCATTTCACTCATTAATATTTTTTTCCAGTGGGGAAATGGAGATGCAGGGAAGCCACCGTTTTTTAATCAATGTGCATGGCTTTCTACTAGATTAATCCTCTCTACCCCCTCTAGTGATGCTCCACATTGGTTCTCTACGGGCACACTCTTTGCATCAACTCTTCATATTCATGTGCACACCTAGCATGCACTATGTATACCTTGTGGGATTATACATGACCCATATATTCCTCTTATGGGATGGCCTTGAGGGTTTCCCTATGGTCATGGTTGAACCTCGAGTCCCACAGACTCTTGAGGTTTGAGGTCCTCATGTGGATTTTTAAGGTGGCCCATGATTTTAGTAAAGGCATATACATAAGCTCCATTCTCTTCTATAATAAATACCAAAATCCACTTCCTCTTCTCATATTCTTCATGATGGTGTAAACATGTATCACAATTTCCTTTATCCATTTCACTTAGTAGAGTTCCTTTCATCATGTTGATCATTGTTGACATCCATTGACACCAATTGACAAAAAATTCAATCATCACACACAATGTGGTCCCAAAATTTTCCCCCTTTGTTTTTCTTGTCAATACATCAATATTTTCTAAAATGAGCATGTCAATGTCAAAATGAGTGTCTTCTATCTTCTCTACCCATTTCACTTTTCAACTAGAATTTTACTTTTTCTACCTGTTATTGATAGGAAATAAAACATTTATGGTAGAGAGGGTATCATTACATACATATGAAATGTTCTATAAACAATTCCACTCTAAGTATACATGAGTAATTCTTGGTGTAGAAAACAAGAGGATTTGATCTAGATAACATGGTTTTTTCATTATACCCTAATAATGATAACTTATGTGATGAGAACTTGTGTACTTGTCTTCAAGGTCCTTAACACTTCCATTCCATGTTAGAGAGATGAAAATTTTTAATAACATACATCCTAAAACTCATTCACTCACTTCATAAAATGTATCAAAGTATTCATGTTTAATAAGCAGGGTTTGTGATATTGTGGTGCATCAAATTTTCTTATGTCACTGATTGATTTTGTTACTTCCCATTTGTAACATAAGTTTTATTTTGAATAAATGAGAATGAGAGATTGAGAAATAACATACCTTTTCTAATGACATGATCATTAGACAATATTTAGATTAATTGAATTTGTATTCCCACTGATGTTGATACTAATTGAGATAATGACTCCAGATGCTTTTTCATGTCTCTCCCCCTCAAGGGAAAAATTTTCACAATTGATTCTCAGATTCTCCCCCCGAGATATTGATTCTCCATTACTTCCCTATATTATAAAAAAGTACAATATACACATATTTAAGGGAATAAGTAGAATTCTACATGCTTCATCAATGTGAACAACAAAGTTGAGATGATATCCTCAACCAAGATGCTCCATTATTCACACTTTCACAATTGATCTTCAGTTTTGATTTTGATTGGGTGGTTCCCAATAGTTCATCAATCTATTTGTGTGGGAGTCATCTTTATTCAAGATATTTCAAAGCACAAGAATCTCAGGGTTCAACATTCATATTCTTAAGGCATTATTCTTAAGATGGAAAAAATGAACTTCAATTCTTAATAGTGTGACCTTTCTTGTTTCACCTCACACACATGACTTCATTGTCTTCATGTGGAATATTTTTATTTATTGTTGCACTATCCTTAGCCTGTGTATAACCTTTCAATATCAAAATTTCCAAATCATTAGGCCAGATAACCAATATGTCTCTAGGAACGATGACAATAAGTTTGGATTTTCCGCATGGAATCATCAGAGTGACATCATTTTTTGGAATTATTTTGGGTGTACCACTCTTCAACTTCTCGGATCTTGAATCCAAGGACTTCTCTCCTTTCCCACATTGAGTCATCATGTGAGATTTTTCTAGCATTCTTCTATATGCATCCCATGCTAGCACCTTCTTTATTTCCTAGACTATGTGATCTTCTTCTCTTATCAGATTTGGATATATGTTGACATATTCCTGCTCCATTCTTATGACCACAAAATTGCTTATATCAAAGATGGTTTATAGCATTCCAAAAAAAATTTCATTATATATATGCTTTTGTATATGTTGATGTTGCTTCTTCTTCTTTGGTTTTCTCCCTTTTTTAGAGGCTTTCTCTATGCCTTTTCATTTAAAACATTTTACCAAAAATCCAATGCACAATGCCCAAATCTCTTGAATCACCAACATTGACCCACAAATCTTATCTTCTTAATATCATCGATATAATGATGTTAAGACTTGTACATAATGTTTTGTGCACTATATAGGGAAACATCATCCATATTCTTCTTCCTTTCCTCCTTATCCATGGAGATAGGTTCCTTATCATCGCCATTCATCTTCCATACTTGCTTAGAATTTTACATCCAAGCTACACTTTTGGTAGAAAATTATTTTGAAAAAATAATAAAAGTTGGTATGGATGGTACATATTCATTCTTAGCTAAATCTGATAGATCAATGAGTTAACTCGTGATCTTATAATAACATGTGAGAGATTTTTTGATTTTAGAATCCACTATTGATAATTGAATAATGACAAAAACTATTTCCTTCTTTTGTGAAGGCTCAATATGTGTCTTCTCAAGATTGGTCAACTGAGCTTCCAATTTTAGAAATTTCATATTGAGGATGATATTCTGTTTTTCAATCATGATAATCTATATGTAACAAGCATTTTCAATCTTTCAATCCCATTTTTAGGAAACATAATTTTGATTTGCAACAAAGAGTCAAGTTGTTTGCTCTTCCTAGAGGATTCGTCCAAAATTAAAACCTTTACATTAGTGCTCCTCTCCTCTCATATTTAAATACATGGATCTTTTCATTCATATTATTATTGACTCCCTCTTTCACTTAAAAGTCATCAATCCATCTTGAGAGATTTAAGCACTCTAATTTTCACTTCCATGTCCTTTTCCACATTATTAGCTACTATTTCTAGTTAGGTGATCTCAACCTGTAAACATTGAAATATTCTACAAACAAGAGAAACTATTTATCCAGGAATATCATACAGATAGGTTCTTAATTATTTCATTGTTAGGACATGTAAGGTAATTCTTTGATCATCATCACCACTTGTGATAAAATACATGATTTTTGTGGAAACCTGAGCCACATGATCTTTACATTCCAAGAAATATATTTCATCATTTTTAATAAGGCATGACGAAAAGGATATTTTGTCTTCTTTAGGAATGAAGGACTTAATAAATAGCTTCTTCCATTTCGTTTCCCTATTTGTTAGGGTCTTCCTCTATATACACTTATGCTCCGATGTAACTGAATTTTCATCCAGACTGTAATTCATTTTTGAAATAGTAAAAAAACTCAAATCCTCTTCTAGAGAGAATTACTAAAGAGTATACAACATACGTATAAATTTGTACATTGATACCAATCAAAGAACCATTGGTCACCCAGAGAAGGTGTGGGGGTGAATTAGGGTGTCAACATTTTCTCCTTTTTATTGGATATTGTTCCGACATTGGTAGGAACATAATTAAACATTTATGATAGATATGTGGAAAAATTAAAACAGTAACATGGAGAAGTGTAATACAAAACATTTACTTATTTCACTACCAAGGGCTACATCCAAGGAGCATATGCTGACAGGTTGCGAGTCATACCAAATTCTACTATTCTTCACTAGTTGTGGATTACAAGGTTCAGTTACAATCACTCTGTCCCAGGCACAATGCCTTTATAAAAGTATAGGGATTACTCACTGCTTCCCTCAGATCACTTCTATTGAATCCCCCTATCTCACTACCTTTGGTGATGTCACACTCATTTTATGGACATGAAGGTCCCTTCAATGGATAGGCCTACAAGTCTTTGTCTCATGTTCACCATGAGACTTTGCTTGCATCGAGGTCCGAAGTTTATACTCATTAACATTCAATATTATTATTTAGTGAAACCAACAGATGTTAAAAGACTTATAATTATTCATGGATAGAATCAAAAATCCTTTTTTATTGGTCAAACACTGAAAATCAGTTCACTAGGAATCATCATAATCACCCCTTCATTATCCATATGTGCATGTTACCATGCTTGTGGAAATTTATATATGTTATTCCTCTTAAATTCTTTACACATGTACACCCCTAGTTTTGGAAGTTAATTTTAAAATTCTTCACATATGAATGTGCTTGCATGAATACATTCACATCTTCTTCTACTTTCTTGTGTGAGGTCTGAAATGGGTATGGTTCTGTTAAGCACACATGCGACCTCTTTTCTTTTATTTCTTTTCTTACCACTTGGTTTGTATGTGATAGGACCTTATGTGTGTTATTATTTAAATCACACACAAGAATAAATGCATGCACGTCTCATCAACATTAAAATTATTTCTTCTACCTTTATTAATAATCACTTTTCATGTTAATTGGATAATATTAATAATAATGTGATTATATTCAAACATTAATGTGTGCATTAAGGTATTTTATGGTGTTCGTTTTCTCCTCTTCAATACAACGTTTATAGTGTTATACTTTGTATAGATTGTGCTAGTTTCTTTTGCGATCCAGGATGGTTTGTGGCTACTCCTTGCACAAGGGACTCATGGGATTCATTCTCATATAGGGTACATACTTCCTTCACATAAAAATTGTATGTAGTTATCCTATGTGAACTGAGTGATACAAGGGACATCTCCTCACTAACCAAAATGAAATGCATGACACTCTTGCTCAAGAACCAAAGTGGTATGCTATTCTTCTTCTTCACGAACCAGAATTGTATGCAGTAATTATTCTTTTCAAACCAAAACAGTATGTAGTTCTTCTTCTTCATGAACCAGAATAATATATGGATTGTGCATACCCTATATTGAACGTGAATATCGGAGGAACTCTATTTATTAGAAGATTAGTTCTTGAATGGTTTTTAAGCAACATCCCTTTTTCGGATCAGTGGTTCTATTTTAATAACCAGATAACAAAACATTTCTACATTCAAATTCTTCAAGATATTCCATGAAGATTGCAGTTTTAAAATCGTCAAACCCCATGTATGAGATACAATAATATTCTCAGTTATTTCCCTTTTTAAATGTGGTCTCCTATCTTTTATCATCACATGAATACATTGAAGATTTCATGAAATCTTGTTTTAAAACATTGCTCGAATCCACAGGGCCTTGGAATTTTTTGGGCCTCGACCGTACCTTCATTCTTGAGATATCACATGAATGCAAGACAAAGATTTAATGCATGGTCTTTAATATTTTGGATGATGATTCTGGTGAAAAAATAATTAGACATGGTCATTAAAAAATTATTCTTAGTGTTTTCTGGAGAGAACAAGTGGAACCGGTAGGCGCTGGAGGTTGAAGATAACGTCGTGACTCCCCCAAATTCCATAAGAATCTGACAGATCTTATTCAATCAATAATGCTTCTTGATTAATGAGTGGTGGAAATTAGATCATGGGATATAGGATGAGGTGTGCGACAAAGATCTTGTGTGATATTTGATCGATGGATGAGATCATTTTTCTTATTAAAAATTATATCCCACCTCGAAACGAAGATACAGGGAAGCTTAATTTTATCAATCAATGCATGTGGCCTTAGTGATAGATTAATCCTCTCCCCCTCTAGTGCCACCCCTCACCGGTTCTCTGTGGTCACACTCTTAGTGGCCACTCTTCCTCATCGGGTGCATACATAGTGCCGCAATGCATACCTTGGGGGATTATACATGGCCCCCATGCGCTTCTTGGAGGACAGAATTGAGGGATTCCCTTTGGGAACGGTTGACCCTTAATTCCCACATACGCCTGAGGTTTGAGGTCCTCGGTTGGCTTTGTAAGGTGGCCGATATTTTTGGTAATGGAATAGACAAACGATTCTTCCTCTTATCTAACAAATTGCAAAATACACATCCTCTTATCTTTTTATTCATGATGGTGTAAACATGTATCATGGTTCTTATTCTCCATTTCACATAGAAGAGTTCCTTTCTTCAATTTTATCATCAATGACATCCATTAACACCCATTAATAAAAAATACAATCACCATACATAATGTGGTCCCAACACACACCAGTAATCAAACATCCCACATGTGGGTAAGAATTTGTTATATATAGTAACTAATGAAATAATCTCTTGGTATATATCCTCATGAAAATTACAATGTGATAGTCTATGTATCAATACAATTAAATCTCCATTAACATAACTATCCAACACATTATCTCATGTTGGATTCCATAATATTCTCATTGATGATCTCTAAAAATTATCTCTAAGGAGAGATTTGTGATGTAAATATATATATATTTCATAGGAGACAAATTTTTTTTATAACATGATACCAATATACTCCGATGGAGATGGAGAAAACTGATTAAAGATTGTGATTTCTAAAAACATTATCATGATGGGAAGGATAATAATTTTTTAATGGATATAAGTATAAAAGATCCTATAAATGTATACAATCTGATTATTGAAGAGGATCGAGTACTATTATATTTACATAGGATGAAAATTGGAATAATAATGGAAGGAACCTCACGTTACCTTCCACTAATTATTTCCCTTCCATACATTATAGAGAACTCTTATCAAGCTCAAAGGATTGAGATAACAATACTGATTTTAGTGGATTTTATAATCAATGTAAAACAATAAGTGTTCAACATTGATGGAAAATGAGTTTTGATATTTGGGTCCTAACTAGGTGTACCATATATGTGTGGATATGGATGGAGTTTTTGAATGTGGATCATAACATGACATTTCATACACATCATGGAAGGTTGATGATGCATAGATATCTTTGAGAGAACATTTGGATGGAAAATATAATTATGGAGACTATAGAATATAAATAAAATTTATTGTTATGTCAAAAATTGTTGATAGAATGGAAAATATTCAAATTGATGATGCAACCATAACCCATTCATACAAGGAAATGGGAAAACATCACCATAATGTTTTTCATGTGTCCTTTAAATAATTCCAAGGGATATAATACCCTATGGGTTTTGGAACACGAATTTAAAAAAGATATATCTTTTTTTCTTTATTGGAATCCATGCTTGATTAAATTTAATGTAATAAATTATAGAATTGGGGCGGATTGATGGAAAATCAATATAGATTGTATCTGTTCCAAATATGAGGTTTTCCTCAAATTTATAAAAAAGTCTTCAATATGTGTTGAACATATAGTTGGACTTTGGTACATTCTATTATCCCTATGCTAGTTTCCACTATAAAAGAACAATCGAAGCACATGATGATATATTAAGATCACACCCTATAGAATTTATACAAGGATTTGTTCCAAATAATTCTCTTACTATGTAATCCAACAATAATCTCTATCACTAGAGCATTCATATGGATGCATGAAAAGCCATGTATATGAATATATTTAGAACACCCACATACTGGGTTGATTTTGGTTGACTAAAGTTGTTGGTTCCTAAAATATTTGATTAAATGTTAGAGAATGTAATATAAATTTAGAAACACATTTATTTTTTTATGATTCAAATGATTATATATATAGATAACCATTGACGAGACCAAGTGTTAGAATTTGGTGATTAACTTTCCATTCAAATATCCCCATGGAATTGAGTTGTAAGTTTTGGAAAAAGGGGAAGTTATTATATTGATACATTATACATCATGAGATTCATGATCACATCGGTGTTGTGGCCAATAGATTATCACTCCCACAAAACCTGACTAAAGTGCATGATGCTTTCCACATATCACTCATAATGAATTAAATACCATATCCCTCAGATGAACTAAACCCTTAGGTTATACTACAGTTTAATGATCTCTATTATGTGGAGAATCTGATTAAGATACTTCACTATGGAGACAAGATTCTATGCAACAACATAACTCACAAGATTAATGTACATTAGAGTAACAATAAATTCAAAGAAGTAACCTGGGAACTGGATAAAATGATTAAATAGAACAACCATAATTTTCTCTCACCTTAGTGAAACAAATGAATCTTTACGTGTGAAATTTAATAAGGTGGTATGAATATAATTACATATACTTTTATAAATAAAATCTCCCTTCCAAATATATATGTTAAATTTGATAATCATTCACCACACAACAAAGAAAAATAATAATAATATAATCTTGAAAATTACATCTTGTAATTAAAAATATCCATAAAATGTGAGTGTTATAGCTAGAAAATAAATATAGATAAATAAAATTACTAGAATTGTGAAATTTGGATCATTCTGGTCCCTTAGAATATTCATACTCACAAAGAACACTGAATAAAAGATAAAAAAATTGGTAATGTAATTTTAATATTTATGAATGAATATTACAACCTTGAGATAAATAAAATTGAATTATAAAGGAGGTAAATATGATGTATTTATAATAATTAGAAAACAAATATTACAATTGTAATAATGATAAGACTATTAGAAAAAATAATAGGTCTAGTAGGAATAGTAATATGAATTTTAATTATTTTAAATTTACAATTAGAATTCCAACATGTCCAATGAATTAAAAAAATAATACATTTATTATATTATGAAAAAAACAACTTAGAAATTTATACAATAAAAAAATTAATTAAAAGTGTTGAATTCGATAAAATAAATGTATGACCCAATTAAGTGAAAATTATATTTTTGGAAAAATAGATTTTATTTTTTGTCAAATTAAAAGTTAAAGGTAAAATTATAATTTTGAAATTAAAATTTATAAATATATATATATATATATATATGATAATACAATTTTATGATTATATATTTTTTAATGTGTTAAAATTTTAATCATGTCGTAATTTTTTTCAATACATAATGATTTTATATAAATATTAAAATTTACATATCTAATTCCTTTTTATTATATGCATTTCATTTTTGGAATTATTATAACAAATTATCTTAAGGTAATGTTTTGGTATTTTTATGAAAAAAGATGAATTATTTTGAATAAACAATTTACAGTATTTTACATTATAAGTTAAATAAATGATTAATTACATAGAGGATGATGTAAAAAACCATTTTCATAAACTCACATGAACCAAATAAAATTTAATGTTTCACACATTATCACTATTGGTATTAATGAAAAAAAATAGCTAATGAATATTTTATTAAAACGCATCCCTCGCCACTCCTTATAAATATCACCCTTCACAACACATATTATCCTCACACTAAAATTATCTTAACATTCCAAATATATTCCCAAATTTATTCTCAAACATTTTTCCATCCTATAATGAGTTTTTTTATAAAAAAAATATCAAACTAATGATCCTTATGGATTAACCTAAGAGTAAACATCCAAAGGATGAGGTAAATTTCTCAAATAAACAAATTATAAGTTATTATTCCTATAAAAACTCTAGATATATTCCATATATCAGGATATAATGAATTCAATATGATAAATACACCAAATTTTAATTTTGTTGATAGAATATCCAATATTTATCGTTCTCTGGTATTATTTAAAAATTAAAGTGTTCGTCATATTATGGTCGATTCGCTACCTTCAGGTACAACACATTCCATTTTCCTTTAGCTACGCTCATGTATTGTTACTAAAAATAATTTAATTAATAAATATATTATTTATTATACAATTAAAATATATTAATATCATTTAATAATTACAACAATGTCATAAAAAATAAATAATTCTGGTACTTTTAATTATATAAAAACTATTTAATTGGAAAACATTTTGAAAATTTAAAAACATTTTGGAGCTTTTATCTACCATTAATTCAATTTTTAATGTAGACTGGAAAATAATCAATTAATATAAAATTATTGATATTTTATAATTATTTGATAACACCTTGAATCATGATCATGTCACCCAACCCGTTTCATAGAATTCATCTGAACAACCAATGTAAACGACAAATATATTACAAATGATTTACATAAAATTAAAATTTAACTATAAAAAAATACTTCTCTTGAAAATTTTATTATAATTTAATTTGATATATTTTAATGAACTATTTTGGGGGAAAATTCACTCATCGAACGAGTCAAGGACCTGAGGTAAGGGGTCTTCCAAACTACCCTAATTGCATTTTAATTACACATTATTTTTATGTTATAACTTCACCTAAATCTTATTATCATTTATTTATTATATATTCAATATATATATTCCTTAAAAAATCCCATGTCTAATATAACATTCAATATTGGGGATTGTATATGTTCTTATAGTTTTTTTAATAAATTCTTTTAAATTAACCTTTTTAAAGGGAACTAGTCGAATTCTTACCACTTTTTATATTCCAATACATAAAATTTTTCGAACTATATTGTTTTTAAAATTTAAATTCTTTATGTACATAATTTTAGGGTCATATTTGGTTATAAGGAAATTATTATTCTCTTACCCACTATAATGTGTTTTATCATTTTTCATAAAAACCTCATTAATAGGTTAATTTCCATAGCTTCTCTCTATAAAATATTTACATCTTCAATTCAATTAAACATCATTTTCACGACCTATGATTCTCTATTCCTTTAAGAGTGTCTCATATATCATTAATCCATTCTTTAAATAGAATATTTATGATATGCCATTCGATTTTTCTCTAAGATGTGACTTATAATAACTATTCAATTTTTCCGGGATATCTTATTCTTATCAAATATGTTATATTCACATACATTAAAAAAATATTTCATTTCATGTTTTGAATGTTATGTGTTATTATAGAATTATGTATCCTCTAATTCATTCTGTAATATTTTCATCTCATGAGATACCCTATATGGTGCATAGTAAGTTAGCATAGTACATTATCATATGATGTCTTGGACATGACTCGTAACTCATGTTTATGATTTCTGGTTTTTTGTTGTTACCATATTAATATGATGATAAGATCCTACTATATCATTATCTTAATTCCATACATTCATGTGATAGTATTGGATACTTTTATTTTATGTTATCATGGTATGCCTTTGGTCTCATTGTTATTATAATCAATTATGATTTACTCAGATTATCCCTTTGGTTGGATTTAAATATCTTTTTTTTTCATTATATATTTTCCTTGGATATCCAATGCGGTAAAATAATTGAAAATGGATATAAATATAATTTTATATATATTTAAAAAAAAATTTACCATATATTTAATTTTATGTATTATGTTTCAAATCTCTAGAAGACACTCAACATCATTATTTATAGGTTTTTCATTATAGAACATTATGATAAAAATAATGAAATATATTTTTTGAGATACTTGAGTTTCTGTAAAAATATTGAGAACTATATTTAGTTCATAGTGAATCCTTCTATATCTAACAATTGTTAGATTCATAAAAAACCAATGCAAGAAAAAGAAACTAGGCCATATTTTAAAATAATTAAAACACAACTTATGATTGTATTTCAGGATAAATAATGTTTCTTTGAATTTAACTCTTCTCAACTATAGTTTTATTGAATTTGGGAAAGTTTTAAATAAATGTACTACTAAAAAATCAACTGAAATTATAGGAAGGTATGGTCGGATGTTTTTAAAAATGGATTTAAAAAAATTAATTTAATTTTAGGGGTTTAGGTTTTAATTAAATTAAAAATTGTGCTTGGAGTGTATAAAATGGTTTGATTCTTAAAAAACCTATAAAAAGAGCATAAATTTATTTTAAGCACTATAATCCCATAGTGAGAGCATGAAAGAGTTTGATGCTCATCCATCACTAGTTGGAGAATAAAATAGTATTAACCTCGTTACTTAATAGTTGAACAAAGAGTGTCCAACCATTTGAAACATTATTTTTGAAATCAAAATTGACAGAATCAAATAGTTTGATGCACTTCATGTGGGTTATCCCTACCCCAATAATTTTTTGTTCTTTATTCCCCTCCATCCCTCACTCCATCTACTCAATCTCTCAAATAGTATAAAATATTTCAATTTGATCATTTAAGGCTTTTTCAATCTAAAATATTTTAAGTAATTTCTCTTCTATTTAATTGTTAACTATTTAATAGTATAATATTCTATTTACCTAATTAGTTTTTTTATAATATTTTAGTTACTATTTTCTAAAAAAAATTAATTTAAAATATAAAACAAAAAATGATTAAGATTAAATTGTGTGTTTAGTACATTGTCTTAATGATTAGGATTATCAATATTTTATTTTAATTTTTATGAACATTGTAAAATTTTATTAATTTTGAATATGATTTTTTTGTATAATGTTTTAATTTTCAGTGGTTTATTGTTAGTATTACTGTTAAATTCATGCTGAATATGAAATTTCGTTTTTAATAATTCTTAGTTTTAATAAATTTCATTTAATTAATTTACATTTTTTAATAATTTGTATAATATTGTAATTATTATTATACTCTTTTATTTATCAATAATATATTTTCAATTTATGTTTAATTATTAAGAATATTATCAAGATAAATATTTTATATTAATTGTGAATAATCAACTGGTTTTTTAATAGTGTTACATGTTTAATTAGTATTATAATGTTTAAATTATTTATCTAATGTTTTATTTACAATTGTCTAAATTTTATAAATTATTTAATTTCTATGAATATTGAATTTCATGTTTGATATTATAAAATTTCATGTAAACTATTAATTTTTTTTCATTTTGGGATTTTTAATTGTATATTAAAATATATTTTAATATTATAATATTAGTAACATAATTAATCGTCCTGTATAAACTTGTTGAAATATATATATTTTATTAAATACATAAATGGATCATTGAATTTATAATTTCTTTATATTTATTTAGTGTGAGAAATATTGGTAGTGGGGGATCACATGGGACCTCATTCATGGAGGTCTATTGGATTTTACTAAACCAACACCACAGTGGTGTCTAGATTTTTCACAACCACAATCATGCTAAGAGATATCATTATATAAAATCAATTAGAAGAGTGGATGATAAAATAAATATATAAAACATTTTAAATTCATATTTTGTTTCATTGATCAGATGTAATAAACAACTCTAATATAATGTCTTATTATCAATAAAATGTTTTTCTACATGTATTTATTAAAATTCAAATATAATTGATAATGAACAAGTAACTTTGTATAATAGTCAACCAGAGCTACATGTCATTCTTAGGAATTCTACAATTATGAATTCCAATAATTGAAAAATTAAATATTGGTTATAACTGAAGTTTAATCAAGTGATTCTGCATATCATATACAACTATCCATAATATAATAATAGATTTTGTTATATGTATTATCTATCTATCGATGATGAGGACTGGGAACATATATTATCTCTCATTAATAACCAATCTGAATATCAAATGATAGAGTTATATATAACTTTATCTAATGTTTATGATGTTTTGTAATAATAAAGGTTTTTCCAACACAAGATTCAGATATAATTTAGTACCTTAATGTTGTAACATCTCACATAGAGATTATGGTTTTAAGTTATAGTAGTTCATAAGATATATTTATGATAGTATAAAATTTTTAGGATAATGAAAATTTAAAATAAAATATAAGGCAAGGGTACATAAATAGATGAAAATATTTAAAAAACATTATGTGATAATCATTGTGATGTCCTGATGACCTTTGAATCATTCACCCTCATCGACATTATAGTTTAAAAAAGTTATGACACACTAACCCAAAATTTATTAGTTAATCATTACTCAAAGTAAATTATCTCAATCAATTAATAGATTCATAAATCGATGATGTGATGAATGTTTAAATCATATTTGGAGAGATTATAATATTAAAGAAGTTTTGAAGACTTTAATCAAACAGTAGAAAATTAAGAGACATTAAATTTATGATAGGAAGAATTAAAGAGAGTTTTTTATATGATTTTTTATGAAATTTTTGACTCATATTATTATTTCATCTTCGATGTATACATAAAAATAATTACATTTTTGGGGAATATATTCTCCACACACATGTGCGAAATGAATCCTATAAAAGTTACACAATCCCATAAATGTTCTTTTTATTTCAACTATTAAAATTATAATAAAAATGGAATTCTAATATGTTCTCATAGTTCTAGTGGTGGTGAAAATTAAATAAATTTTTTGTTATCAAACATCTTACTGGCAGACATGGGTATCATAAAAAAAACTATATCATGAATGTGTGTCAGAACTGGGATAACTACTATTTAGTTTTACCACAACTTATAAAGCTTCTTCATGAGAATACAAGTGTTTTATAATAGTTATAAAATCATGAATATTTTATCTAATGGAAAAAATATGGTCGATTGAATATAGTTTTTGAATGTTTTTTTAGAAAACAATAACTACTGTGGATGATTTCAGACCTTAAAATAAGTTTATCTAGAATAGTGAATCATTTATGATTGGATAGTATATAGAAATATTGTTTAATTTGACCACATTAGATTGAAATAATTTTTTTATACTATTTCAACTTTTTTGTTGTTGAGAAGGATAACTTCCCATCATGGATTTGGTTCTAGGAATTTCTATCAGAGATATTTATAGACATTAAAGGAAATTTTCTAAGTTTTTGGTAAATATTTTGTGATAAAGGAGGTGGTAAAAAATCATGGTCTTTTATAGATAATTCACTATATTTATCTTCAATAATGTATTAGGTCACATTCAAATAACATGTGTAAGAGTATTAATGAAGAGTCGCTAAATAAAATTATATTCAATCCTGGTATATTAACATTTCTCTATTGAAAAAATCAATATAATAAATAGAATTTTATTTTATGTATTCTCATTAATTATAATTTATTTTAGCTAAAAATATTAAAATGTAATGTATGGAATATTTTTATTAAAGCAAATTTTACAGATCTTTAGGTTTTATTTGAAAACATGATAAAAATTTAAATTGATAAATGGTTTCTTACATATGATGAAGGGAATATATATGGAAAAAAGGTGAAAAACATCAAAAAATGTGTTATTAGTCATTAATGGTGTTCAAAATACACAATTTGTATGTAGTTTTGAATATTAAATTATATGGTATTTACGAAGTCAAATCATTCATTGAAATAATAGTTTCATTATATATAATTATTATGAGAACATAAAATTATGGTTCATCACATTGAACCTTATTCATGGTAATATGGGGGTTTTACTTGAATAATAAAGGAAATAATTATACTGTTTACTCCACCAAAGAAAAAAAATGTAATATCTTTACGATTTTTAATTTAAAAACAAATAACTACAATAAATTATAAATAGAATTATTTAAAATTTATTTATTGGTATAGTGTAAAAAATATTTTACCTCACAGTGAAATAAGTTTGAGAATTTGGTAAATGGGACGAATAGTGTCTAAATAGAGGGATGACATATGGGTACCAATTTCAGAGAGATATTTATAGGATTCCATATGAAGATTATAAATTATTTTAATTCATTAAAAAAATTGTAATAGAATTAATACCAATGAGTTCCATGATCCATTGGATGGTATCATTGGTTTTGTTCTTGTGGTTATATTGGATCAATGTCATTGTGATTCTAGTAACATCAATGCATTATGGTAACCGTGCACATTTGTGATCACAACATATTATTCTATAAACATATATTGGGATTAATTAATTGATTTAATGTATTGAATTTGGAGTATTAATGATTTTATAGTTCAATGTGGGTTCCATTATATGAATATCAGAACTTCAGTATTCCAATTGATGCACATAAGCTTTTGTCACAAGGGAAAAATATGACTTTATCATCACAAAGTTTCTTTTATTGTTGATAGAGAATAAATAACTACAAGATATAGATTAAAATCCCATGACTTTTATCAGTGCTGATAAAGGATACATTTATTAGTGCTTATAAAAGAGCTGATATAGGGGCATAATACAGTGTGCTTAAATAGTACACAGCTTGACAAGTACAGTGTGCTATAACAACACACCACTGCACCCAAAAAATCTAAAAAATATGAAAATTCAATTACTAATACATAATTTAAATGAAGAGAAAACAATCTAGGTTTGTTTACTCTTTTTGGGTGATGTGATCGGAATTTTAAAATAAAATGATACATATATATTGAAAAACACACATGGATTCATACTGGTCAAATTGTGCATCTAATTGAGGGGTTTCTAATTCTTACATGTCTAAAATAACATATGTGTTTTTTCCTAAAGTATCAAAAAAACTGAATGTGTTTGCTCATTTTTTAGCACGTCGTTTTTCTTTTTTACTTAAATGTCATTTAAAACGAGAAACACGCACATTGACTCATATTTGTCACATTTTGTTTCTGTATGAAAATTAGAAAATTCATACAATTCACAATTGACTTATGATTCATTTAATTAAATTATAAATAGAATCTCAGCATGTGTTATTGGTTTCCAGTGAGTGGCGCTTTTTGAACTATAATGCTGAATTAAAACTGATAATGGATACATTGAGCCATACAGGACACAACTTGTATCATAGAGAATGTTGGTTGATTCCAACATGTAAAAAATGAAAAATGGATCATTTTTCTAAATTATCCAAACAGTATGAATATTTTTTCTTGGTTTTGTGTGGGTGAGTTATAATTTTTCCAAAAATGGATGTATATATTACACAAAAAGATCCACTTAGAGTCATATCATTAACATTATATATCATATTGAGGTGTAGATAATTCTACACATTACAAATATCTTACGGATCATTGTCATAATGTAGGAAAATAATCCTAATGTGTTTTATCATTTTTGAGTATATCACTTTCCTTTTTTACTAAAATGTCATTTTAAACTATCAACATACCCTTTGACTAATACTGATCACATCGTGTATGGGTTTGACGTGAGACCAATTATTACATGTTACAAGTGAAATATGAATAAATTTATTAAATAAGAATAAAATACAAGCATGGTTTCTTTTTATATTTACTGACAATTGTTAAACTAAACTATCGATTTTAAACTGATAACGGACACATTGATTCATACCGGAAACATCATGTATCAGATTGTGGTGCAGAATATTCCTATTCATAAAAACTTAAATATATAATTTTCAACCTATGTATCAAAAACCTATGAAATATTTATCTCTATTTTGAGTAGGTCAGTTGTTCTTTTTATTAAAATTGATTTACTTTTTTAGAAAATGGCTCACTTTATGTGATAACAGTCAAACTGTGCATCAAATTGAGGTACAACTAATTTTTAGACATATAAAATTTTATATAGATCATTTTCATAAAGTATAAAAATAATTTAAATGTTCTTTCTTATTTTTGGGGGCATCAATGTTTTTTACTAAAATGATATTTTAAACCAGAAACATGCACATTGATCTATACTGATCACAAAACGTATCAGTGTTTGTGATAATTATTCCTATATTTCATAAATAAATTACGATTTAATGTTCTGTATTATAATAAAAATATAACTGTATTTTATTTTTTTGAGTGAATTGTTTTTAAATAAACTAACATTTTAAACAAATAATGAACACATTGAGTCATAACGGCCAGAAATTGTGTCGAATTGAGGTACATATGATTCCTACACATCCCAAATGAATTATGTAACATTTCACTAAATTATCAAAATAATCCTAATATGTTTTCTTAGTTTTGAGTATGTCAGTTGTCCTTTTACTAAAATTCATGTAAATTTTAAATAAAAAGAAGAACTTGGAGTCATAACGGTAACACCGTGTGTCAGATTGAGGTGGGGTAGATTTGTACATATAAAAAATATATAGATATCATAATTTCTAATTTAACAATGTTCTCATTGTCTTTATATGTTTAACTTCCAACACGGATTATTGACTCGATGTTCTTAACTGAAAATGTTTTCTTTTTGTTGCATGTTTGAAGAGAATAAGAATCACAAGTCCCCGTTATATCATGAGAAGTCACTATAATGGGAACATGAGGTTTCTCTACTAACATGTCTTACAAAAATGAAAATTATTTTATTTCTAATAATATTGAATAAAAATTAAGTGTTGGAAATTCGATAAAGAAATACAATGAATATAAAAAACGTGGTCACATTGTAGAAGTAATCATTGTATCTCTTATGTGTCTCGTTATAGATAGTTGACACCAAAATATGAATTCCCAAAAAATCTATGAAAAAAATAGGTATAACATAAAAATTATAATCAAATTAACTTATAAATAGTATATGAAATAATGGAAATTTTAATTAAATAATTAATAGGAATTCATATTTTCTTGATAGTTTTATGCATTCTTGACTAATTTCTATGTTTTCATTATCTAAATTTTAGGCATGAAGTGTAATATCTCACGATAATTAGAAACTTTTAATAGACCTTTTCCAAGTTGAATAAAATAATCCACATATACAAGAAAACAATTATTATTTGAGTAATACATAAAAAAATATATTAAACATATATATGAAACATTAAATTAATTTTATGGATAATAGTTTTTCTAAGAATCTTGTGTTTTCCATAGAGTTATTCCAATGATAAATAAACAATGATGATAAAAAATGAATGTAGATCTCAGAAAAAAATCAATCAGTAAGTGGGGAGGATGAGAAGAAAATAATATACATTGGATTGAAGATTTTAATTATTCGAGAGAAAGTAATGATAACCTATTAGGTTCATAAAATATTAATTTTGTACAAATAAATAAATACACATATGGTATTCATTATCAAATTTAAATTCCTCCCATTTTTTTATAATTACAATAATTGTAATACATGATTCCAAAGGGTGGAACCAAAAGATAATGTTAAAGAGTGATCTATTTTTAGATAGATTAAAGTAAAAAAACACATAATTCTTATTCGATGTGTGATAAAAGAAATGAAGTTATTTTAAAAAAGTATTAAATAGTTTTTATTATGTCAATGATGGATATATTTTAATCAACTAAAATAATTACAAAAAATTCTGAAATAAATGAATAAAATTTCATTGGTGATCGAAAAGTATCTGTAAAATCTCAAAAGAGTAATACTCTACAAAAAACCTTATTTTTTCCCAACCAGGGCCTAAATAATTTGTAGATGCTTACCTGGATGATATTTGGAAAAAATCTATAGATGAGGACATTGATTCGAGTAAGAACAATGTGACATGAGGAGCTTGATCTGAATACGATCAATTAAGGATTTGTATGGGTCAATTTGTTTTCACATATTGTTCCAAAAAAATCCATTAGCTTAAAAATACATGACTTTTTTTGATAATTTTTCTCATTACGGTATTACCCATTGTGTCTAGTATGTAACCTTTTATTAATTCTTTTAATGGTTATAATGTTAAGGGTTTTAATTCAGAGAGTCGGGAGATCTTGGAATGAGTTCTGGGGGAAAAAGGGTAGTCACACGGGAGGTGCACAGTTTGTCTAAACCATGCGGCCAAACCGTGCAGAGTTGGTATGGGAGGCAGTGGATTCTGCATGGTCGGCGCATATTTTGTCTAACTGTTCGGCCAAACCGTGTGATAATGGTGGCCGAGGAAGTAGCTAACACACAGTTAGCGCACGGTTTTTCAAACCGTGCGAACTAACCGTGCGATCACTTAATATTAGATCCTTAAATTGTGGATCTAACTCGTTTTGCCTCAATTTTCCTCATTAAAGCTCTTAAGAGGCCCTAACTCGTGATTTTGGTTCTCCTATGGTCAAAGAGGGTTCTCCCATTGTTCCGGAAGTGATCTGAAGGCTTCACTTGGTGATTCAAAGCCAGATTCTTGAGGAATGGGATCGTTCTCCTTCGTTCTTGATAGTTTTCATAGATCTACTCAGATATACTTCTCGTCTTCTCTCAGTTTCATAGATCTACACCCGTTATGGGTAGATCTATGTGTATGGATTCCAAATATGATGCGATTTGGCCTTGGTTGTGTTAGGAGAAGAGAACTAAGGTAGGTTTTTGGATATTTGACCAGGTGTTCTTGAGCGTTCTTCTTCCGTTGCTTAGTTTTTCCTTTTTGTTGAGGTAGGTTGATTCACTCTCGACTCCTTTTGTTAGAATTTGTTGGCTTAGTTTTAAATTGGTTATTTGAATGGAATTCATTGTGAAAAGAATGGAATAAATATTCTTTAATTATGATTTATGGTTTTGATGAAATTGTGAAAGCTTAGTGAATTGTGTGCAAAGTGACTTGGCTATTTGAATTTAAAATGTTTATTTTAAATTATGAAATTACTGAAATTGTAATGGTTTGATGAGAAATGGATTTTCAATAAAAATATTGTTTTATTGAAATGGGTTTGGTGGATTTTGCTTTCAATAAAAAGGCATCATTATTGAAATGGTTTGAATTATTTTAACACACTTGGTTTGGATAAAAAATGGTTTTCAATAAAATGTGTTTTATTGAAAGAATGGTTTGGCATGGTTTTTGGGAATCTGTGGTGTGTGTTTATATTGCATTGTATGAGGGTTGGTAGAAATAGGACCTTGTCCTCGGTGCCAAACGTCTAATGGCACGATGGTAACTATATGTAAGAGTCTTGGTTGAAATATGACCTTGTGCTCGGTGCCAAAGGTGTAATGGAAAATGGGAAATAATTACATTGTGACGACATGGTAGATTGACGAGTGACCGCTCATGAGTATGGAACTATCATAACGATGCATGCATGGTAGATTTCATGGGTTTGTGAAATGGTTGGGAATGCAAAAATGGGATGTTTGTGAAAGGATTTGGAAATTTGTTTGGTTATTTTTCTGGACAAATAGCGTGTTGAAATGGTGGTTTAAATTGCACTTTGATGATTTTGATGATGGATGGTTTGGAAGATGTGATTATATTTAGTTATAAACTGCTTTGGTGAAAATGTTTTATATAGACTATTTTTATATAAATGTGGCTAACTCTTCTATCCTAGTGGCGTGAGTAGGGAAGTCATTGGGGAAAACCTACTGAGTTTTATACTAACCCCTGCTTTGTCACTTTGGTGCTTCTGCAGATGTTATATTCCGAGACACAGGTAAAGGTAAAGCATCTCATTACTAATGGCTCATAGTGATGTTTGGGAGATGCTGTGGAGCATGGATCTTGTTGACCATAAAGTCGTGGTGTCTTTGGAGAGTCTCATGTTGTTTTTCTATTGTGTACCTTGATGTTTGGTTTGGTCTTCCTCTATTGTGTACTCTAATGTGGTTTATTATAAATGAAGTTGTTGATTGGTCTTTTATTTGTTTCATGCATCATATAGTGAATGGTTAATGGATGGGTTTATTTTATTAATGGGTAAATCATCCCCCAATTATACTTGAAACCCTTCAGCATTTATTGTCAGCCTTTGGCATCTTGGGTATGTCGCTTAAGGCCTAGTAATTACTTGTTTCACTTTCAATCCAATGAGAATTGCCGGGTCATTACAAATGGTGTCAACATGTTCGGTCCTTTCTAAACAAGTAGTCATTGATGTTCTTGGTCTTGGGGATGAAATTCCTTCTTGTCTATTCCTTGGGTTAAAATCTTAAACAGGATTAGGATTTTCGGAACATGAAGGGTATATCATAAAAGGAAGTAGCTAACCGGGTTATGCTTAACATCATGTTTCCAGGGTGTTGGGTACATAAGTGTTTTGGATACACTTCTAGAATGTTATAAATCTCATTGTCAGGGGTTTATCCAATGATAGGAGCATGACATGAATTGTAGACGAATGCCTTCCCTCTAGGATTGCATATCGCATTGTGTGGATTGAGTAAGAATTTTGTGAAAGGAATTTTTTTTTGAAAAATGCGGGAATTGTTTAAAACCAAAGTACTTTGAAAACAGGGTATTTGGTGTATTTTAAAAATATATTGACTTTCAGAATGTATGTTTAATGTTTTCAAAAATGGTTGAGCATGGAAGAAGGTTGTTTGGGACCAATGTTGTGATAGTTGATGTGATATAATTTAAAATACTAAGACAACCATTGTTAGAGAGTGAGATTAATGGAGTTTGTTGTTGGTTTAGAAAATGGAACCCGGTAGGCATCTTCGAAACCAACCCGAATAAGCTGTGGAGAATGTGGTTGCACCTGAACCACATGTGAACCAAGAGCTGGTTCAAAGTATTGTCCAAGCCTTTCAAGCTGTGTATACGTGGAACTGGATGAATGAGCCATGACATGTGGATCATACCATCCAGTTCATGAAGCAGAATCCACCGAACATTAGGGGTGATGTTGAACCTGATAAGGGAGAGGTGTGGCTAAGCAGGATGAATCGTATATTTGATTTCATCGGCACACCAGTTGAGATGAAAGTAAAGCTGGTGATGTATATTCTCTAGGATCATTCACGTCAGTGGTGGGATTTAGCAGTGCATGCTAAGTTTGATGAAGGCCTTATAGGGGAGGATTTTGAAGAATTTTTTAACAAACAATTCTATCCTCACATGTTCAAGATCTAGAAAACGACACACTTCATCAGCTTTAAAAATGAGAGACTCTCTGTCACAGAGAATGCGTCTAAGTTCATGAATTTAGTCCGTTTTCACCAGAGGTTGCGGCAAGTGCTTCTTTTAAGGCAAGCATTTTCGAATAAGGACTAAGGCAGGAGATTCGATCTAAGATTATAGTGCTCTGTATTACAGATTACAAAGAGATGGTGAACAGAGAAACGGTTACTGAACGTGATATCTTGGGATTGATAGAAGGAGGTATAATGATACCCACGTGAATGGGTGGAAACTCTAATTCTAGAAACAAGCGGAAGAGGGACACCTACTTCCAAGGTGGGAGTGTGAATCAGAACCAGAGGGCAGGATCAGTCAAACATCCTCCACAACCCCAGAGCAAAGCAGGTTGCTTTCAATGTGGTTCGACTAATCACATGAAATGAGAATGTACATCACCACCGAGATCATACCACAATTTCAAGAAGATGGGGCATCTACATCACTACTGTAGGAATGCTCTGAGGTCAGGTGGGAGTGACACTTCCCAGGCATTGCATGCATCGTATGCTTCGACAGGGCGAGGACAGCAAAATCATTCTCGCCAGCAGAACAGAGCTACTTATGGTGATTCTAGGAATACCATGACTCCCCGAGCAGGGCAATCACAACAAGCCAACAAGTAGAAAAGTCCAGAAACAATGTAATTGTATGGAGCTGAGTAGATGATCGTAGATGAACAGTCTGGACCGTCTAGGGTTGGAGGTACGATAATTTTGAATTATACCCTCATGCAAGTGTTGTTCAATATTGGTGGATCACTTTCCTTTATTTCTTCTTGTATTTCTGATTTGATGATCTTAAAAATGGAAATGATGCCTTCTGTCTTGAAACTGCAAACTCCTCTTGGTGAAAGATAATTTCAAGCCTTCGGGTGTAGAGCATGTGTTGTAACTGTTGATGGAGCTGAGCTGAAATGGGACTTATCTATATTAGATATCGATGTCTATGATGTAATCCTGATTATGGATTGGTTGACAAGGTTTGAGGCTCACATTGACTGTTATATGAGAACGGTTAGTTTCATGCCTGAGGACAACATTGAGAATCTCTTCAGAGGAGAGAGAATTGTAATGAAATGTGCAAAGAGCCTTTTGGAACCAATGGTGGGAACGATCTCTTATCAATTGGTAGCATTGACTTTGTCATCATTGGAAGAGAGTAAGGAAAATATTTTTCTAGCTATGGGGGATCAATTTCCTGATGTTTTTCCTAAAAACTTTTCAGAGTTACCATCTGTTAGAGAAGTGGAGTTTAAGATTGATCTCCTTTCGGGGACCAGTCCTATCTCACTTCCATCTTATAGGATGGAACCAATGGAGTTAAAGTAATTTAATGTTACGTTAAAGGATATAGAAAGTAAGGTATTCATTCACCCAAGCGTGTATCCATGGGCAGCATCAGTTTTTTCGTGAAGAAGGAAGATGAATCTCTTCAGCTGTGTGTTGATTATCATATGCTTAACCATGTTACGATAAAGAATAGATATCCACTTCCAGGCATTGATGACCTTTTTTATCAATTGAGGGAAGCTCAGTGGTTCTATAAGATTGAATTGCGGTCAGGATATCACCAGTTGAGAGTTCGAAAGGAGGATATTCCGAAGACAACTTTCATAAGTAGATATGGCCACTACGAATATGTAGTCATGCCTTTCGGTCTAACGAATGCTCCAGAAGTCTTCATGGCTTTGATGAACCTGATATTTTATCAATATCTAGATTCGTTTGTTATGGTGTTTGTGGACGACATATTGATGTATTCACGAACAACGGTTGAGCATGAGCAACACTTGGCATTAGTGTTGGAAATCTTGACAGACCATCAGTTGTATGCCAAATTATCTATGTGGGATTTTTGGATACATGAAGTACGTTTCCTTGGCCATGTAATTTTTGTGAAAGGAGTTTCAGTTTATCCTGAAAATATAGAATCCGTTATCTCTTGGAAACCACCATGGAATGTGTTCGAGATACGTTGTTTTCTTGGTCTATCTGGTTACTATTAATGCTTTGTGCATGATTTCTCATGACTAGCGTCACCAATGACAGATCTGACAAAGAATAATGCTCTATTCCAATGGATAGAAGAATGTCAGAAATATCTCCAGGAAGTGAAGGTTTGTCTTACATCAACACCTATCTTGATCTTTCCAAAATCCGAACAGGTATATGTGGTGTTTTGTGATGCTTCGGGAACAAGGATGGGTTGTGTTCTCATGCAAGGAGACCATGTTGTTTCTCATGGTTCAAGGCAGTTTAGAGTGAATGAGAAGAATTACCCAACACATGATTTTTTGTTGGCTGGAGTCGTCCATGACTTGAAAACATGGAGACATTGTCTCTTTGGTGAGAAATTTACTGTGTTTACGGATCAAAAAAGCTTGAAACACCTTTTCTAATAGTGAGATTTGAATCTGAGGTAGAGGAGATGGATGGAGTATCTTCCAATATTAGACATTGACTTAATTTATACACTAGGTAAGGGAAATTCAGTGGTTGACATATTAAGTAGGAAGTCGTATGCTCTGTTGGCAAAGGAAGCTTCAAACGAATGGAAATTGGTGTAGGTATTAGCCGACATGCATGTAGAATTTGAAAATTGAGGTGATGTTGCAATTTTCTTTTCATCTATGCTTGTTCCTGATCTGGTAAAATTGGTCAAAGAGGCACAAACATCTGATGCAGAATTTCTGGTAATGAGTTCAAAACTCAATGGTGGGGAGAACATTGAAGGCTGGAAACTGGAATCGGGTAAAGTTTTGTGTTTCAGAGATCAGATGGTTGTACCTATAGTCTGTCAGGAACCACTCCTTCATGAATACCACCATTCAAGATGGACTTTACATCCAGGTACACATAAGATGTATAAGGCGCTAAAGCCGCAGTTTTGGTGGAGCGGCATGAAAAGGAAGGTGGCTGAGTTTGTCTCACATTGCTTAACTTGTCAGCAGGTTAAAGCAGAGCATAAGAGACCAACTAGTATTTTAGAGTCTTTACCTATCCCAGTGTGGATATGGGAGCAGATAGGAATGGATTTTGTTATATGTCTTCAAAGAACGGTCTGGAAACATGATGCCATTTGGGTGATAGTGGATCGTCTAACCATGTTGGCCCATTTCATCCCGATTCGTAAAACCCATACGGTGGAAGATCATTCAGAAATATATATCTGAGAAGTGGTAAAGGGAAATAATGTAACAGTTTCTATAATCTCAGAAAGAGATTCGAGGTTCACATCTTGTTTCTGGACATCATTACAACAAGCCCTGGGGACTCAGTTGACAATGAGTACGACATATCATCCTCAGACAGATGGGCCATCTCAGCGGACGATTCAAATGATGGAAGAAATTTTGCGGTCTTGTGTAATGTACTTTGGTTGCTCATTGGTGGAGAATATACCCTTAGTCGAGTTCTCATACAATAACATCTATCAATCCTTGATACATATGGCTATGTTTGAAGCATAATATGTGTGTCCTTGTCGTTCTCCACTATGCTGGGTGGAAACTGGTGAAACTTCACTAGTCGGGCCGAGCCTTGTCCAAGAAACAATGGAGAAGATTTAGTTGATTAGAATGAGGATGGAGACGGCTCAAAGTCATCCGAAATCTTATGCAGATCACCGTCGTAGAATGTTGGTGTTCGTTGTTGGTGATCTTGTCTTCTTGATGTTCTCTCCAAGACATGGACATCGTCATTTTGGGAAGTAGGGAAAATTATCTCCTCATTATATAAGCCCTTTTGAGATACAGTATTGGGTTGGAGAGGTGTCATATCGGTTGAAATTACCACCACAGTTCAGTTAGGTGAACAATGTGTTCCATGTATCTTAGTTGAAGAAGTATCAACCCGATCCTGACCATGTGATCAGATGGAATCGCGTTGACCTAGATCTGGATGCTTCGTTGATACATATCCTGATAAGGATTATATAATGGAAAGAGAAATCCCTCCATGGTAAAAGCTTCGGTCAAGTGTGGGTTTGATGGTAACATGGTCAGATTGAAGAAGAGACTTGGGAACACAAGGAAGAAATGAAGGAGCAGTGGCCAGAACTCTTTCAGGAAAGAGATGCTTTTCTACTTTCAAAGGAAGGAAATTAGAATGGTGGGGAGAATGTAGTACCCCCAGTTTATAGTATGTAACCCTTTCTTGATGTTTTAAATGGTTATAAAGTAAAGTGAGTCAAATGGGAGAGTCGAGAGAACATGGAATGATATTCTGGGAAAAAAATGGAAGTTGAACAGGAGGCGCACAGTTTTTCTAAACCGTGCATCCAAACAATGCAGATTTTTTATGGGAGGCAGTGGCTTCCGCATAATCAGTACACGGTTTGTCTAACCATGTAGCCAAACCATGTGAGAAGGGTGGTTGAGGTAGTTTCCATCGCATGGTTAGCACACAGTTTGTCAAACCGTGTGGACTAACCCTGCGGTCACTTAAATTTAGATCCTTAAATTGTGGATCTAACTCGTTTTCCCTCTATTTTCCTCATTAATGCTCTTAAGTTTCCCTAACTCGGGATTTTGGTTCTCCTAAGTTCAAAGAGGGTTCTCCCATCATTTCGGAGGCGATCCGAAGGATTCTCTTGGCGATTCAAAGCCGGATTCATGAGGTATGTGATCGTTCTCCTTCGTTCTTGATCGTTTTCTTATATCTACTCAGATCAACTTCTTGTCTTCTCTTGGTTTCTTATATCTACGTCCTTTATGGGTAGATCTAAGTGTGTGGATGGCAAATATGATGATATTTGGTTATGGTTATTTTTTGAGAAGAGATCTAAGGTGGGATTTTGGAGATTTGACTAGGCGTTCTTTAGCGTTCTTCGCCCGTTGCTTGGTTTTTCCTTTGTATTGAGGTAGGTGGATTCACTATCAACTCCTCTTGTTAGAATTTGTTGGATTAGATTCAAATTCGTTATTTGAATGGTATGGATAGTGAAAAGAAATGAATAAATCTTCTTTAGTGATGATTTATGGTTTTGATGAAATTGTGAAAGCTTAGTGAATTATCTGCAAAGTGACTTGGATATTTGAATTTAAAATGATGATTTTAAATTATGAAATTTCTGAAATTGTAATTATTTGATGAAAAATGGGTTTCCAATAAAAAGGGGGTTTTATTGAAATGGTTTTGATGGATTTCGTTTTCAATAAAAAGGCAGATTTATTGAAATGGTTTGAATTATTTGAACACACTTGGTTTGGATGGAAAATGGTTTTCATTAAAAGGGGTTTTATTAAAAGGATGGTTTGGCATGGTAGTTGGGAATGTGTGGTGCATGTTAATATTTCATTGTACAAGTCTTGGATAAAATAGGACCTTGTGCTAGGTGTCAAACGTTTAATGGAACGATGGTAACTATATGTGCAAGGCTTGGTTGAAATATGACCTTGTGGTTGGTGTGAAAGGTGTAATGGAACATGGGAAACAATTACCTTGTGACGACTTGGTAGATCGATGAGAAACTGCTCAAGAGTATGGATCTATCATAACGATGCATGAATGGTTGATTTCACAGGTTTGTGAAATGGATGGGAATTCCAAAATGGGATGTTTGTGAAGTGGTTTGGAAATTTGTTTGGTTATTTTTCAGGAAAAATAATGTGTTGGAAAAGCTGGTTTAAGTTGCACATTGATGCTTTTGACAATTGATGGTTTCAAAAACATTTTTTTATTTAGCTATAAACTGCTTTGGTGAAAATGTTTTATATAAACTGTCTTTATATAAATGTGGCTAAATCTTCTATCCTAGTGGCGTGAGTAGGGAAGTCATTGGGGAAAACCTATTGAGTTTTATACTCACCCCTACTTTGGCACTTTGGTGATTTTGCAGATGGTGTTTTCTCAGTCACAGGTAAAGGTAAAGCATCACTATACTAATAGGTCGTGGTGATGTTTGGGAGATGTTGTGGAGCTTGGACCTTGTGGATCAGAGAGTCGTGGTGTCCTTTGAGAGTCTCATGTTGTTCATCCACTTTGTACCTTGATGTTTGGTTTGGTCTTCCGCTGTTGTGTACTCTGATGTGGTTTAATATAAATGAAGTCGTTGATTGGCCTTTCATATGTTTCATGCATCATATAGTGAATGGTTACTGGATGGGTTTAATTTCATAAAGGGTAAATCGACCCCCAATTGTACTTGAAACCCTTTGGCATTTATTTCCATCCTTTGGCGTCTTGGGGATGTCACTTAAGGCCTAATAAGGACTCATTGCACTCTCAAGCCAATGAGAATTTGCGGGTCATTACAATAATTCAGTAAAATTCTTAATATAAAAGGTCATGGTACTATATTGTAATAAAGCCTTTTTTATGTCATATAATTGAGATGGACACATCTGCGGGGCATCATATTACCACTATAAGGGAAAAAATGGATTTAAGATTATGTTAATAAACCATAAAATTCAATTGAATAAGAATCTATAGTGAATATAACATGTCATTATGTTATTAAATACAAACTAATAAAGTTGACATGAAGTGGTGTTTTAATGGTGTAATGATTTTACCAATGAAAAATAATATTTATTTCAACAAAATAGATTCTACTTAACCTTATTAATCAAATTTAAATCAATCAATGATAATTTTCTATTTCATAAAAAGTATTTTAATCTAGTGGTATAATATTAATTCTTGAATGATTTAAAATATTATTTAAATTTAAATAATAGAATGATTTTCTCATTAAATAAGAAAATTTTTAAAGAAATTATTAAATATAGAGAACATTTAATTAATCCTAAAGGATTGAGAATGATAAATTCTATCAAAAATGAATTATTATTCTACACCATGTAATGAAACAATATTTTGTTTCTTAAAACACTATGATGATGAGGTGTCTCCTAAAAATTGACTCATTCTGCTTGTTTATTTTTTGCCTATATTTCCATAACAAAAATCAAATTTACAGTTACATTTTATTTCAAAATAATTATTACTTATATAATGTATTTTAAGGATTATATAACCTTAAACCACTTAGGTTTTTCTTTCTATAGTATTTAAGTCGCATTATTCAAATTAAAATTCAGATATTTAAAAAAATGAAACTGAAAATAATATATTTTTTCAAGATGTTTTTTAATAAATAAAAAAAATCAAATCTATATAATGTTTTTTTCTCATCTGATTCTATAGATTCATCAGAATAATTTGATTATTTCATTGCATAAGTGACCCCAAATATTATCTCAAGCCTCATGAAATAGTTCCCAGTAATACTAAATAAATCCATTTATTTTTCACCATATTTCACTAACCATTATACATGGAAAAAATTCATGAAAAAATCATTATATATTTTTCCCACATATCAGATATTTAATCATCCATTTTTTGGAAACAACTTCATGAAATGCCTTTCAAATAGAAAAGGATAATCCTATATTTTTGTTTCTCCTCACTCAACCCTCTTAGTTTCAAATGTTTCAAGACATAATATAAGACCCCAATGATGTCACATATTTTGTCAACCAAGTGACTTCCAATGTAATATTCCAAACCAAAGGCAATTATGACCACTATATGGATGAATTTTTTAAAATTGGACGACTTAAAATAGGTGAATATATAGGAATATAGATATTTGGAGCCTATTACACCTCACAGCAACATGTCCCAACAAAAGGCTTTACATATTTCAAGCCACACGGTACCTATGTTTTCCTAAAGAAACCAACATGATATCATGGAAAATGATACATGAATTTATCTAAAAATAATGAATTTTGATTTTATTAAATTAAAGGATAGTGAAACTATACTTGTGATACACAAATTTTAGATTAATAGTTTCAGTTGATAATAAAGGGAAATAAGTGATATTGAAAAAACCTATATTCTGTTCTATTCATGATTGTGTTCGACCTCTTAATCACTGGAGAATTGGATTCGAAATCTGGAATCACTGGATCCTTGATTCTAGCCCAGATTTAGCTTGGATTCCACAATAAGGAGCACTGGTATCAAGTCACTACTATGGAGAGCTTCAGATATAAAGAATTGGTTTGTGGTGGTGAGGGTTCATAAAATGGATCATGACACTTTTATCATCCCTTTTAAAAAAACACCATTAAAATACCTTATATGAGTGCTATGTAAGTAAGCATTGATAAAAGATATCTTTATCAGTGTTTGTTAGTAATGATAAAAATATAGATTTATATGTTCAAAAAATGTTTTTCTAAAATCAATCATTATCAGTGATAATATTTTAGCACTGATAAATACTTATATTACGTTTTTTAAAAAAAATAATACTTTTTAAAAAATGTATAAATATTATATATAATTACAATATTTATAATAATATATTTTTTAAAATTTTTATTTTATAATTATTTGTAAATATAATTATTTATTTATAACTATATAAATTGTTTTTAAATAAATAATATTTATATAATTATATATATCTTTATAATTATATATATAGTATTATTATTCATTATTTAAATTAATTTATTATAAATCTATAATTATTTATTTATAATTATATAAATACATTTTAAATTAAGATTATTTATTGAATTATATTTATTAATGTATAGAAACAATAAATATCCATTTATAAATATATTTATTTAAAAGGGGTTTTTTAAAAATGTATTTTTAACATTATTATTATATAGGTAATCTTATGTTCATGCATGTTAAGAATGAGTAAAGTTTATTAATTAAAAATGAGTACAATATTAAAATTTTCGATGAGTTTCATTAATATAAATCATTAAAAAAGTGATAAATATTGAAATAAAAATTAATGAATATTGAAAATATTGAAACATAGTAAATAAATATATATATAATAAATAATATAAATTTATTAAATTCCAAAAAATATATTTTTGTTTGTGAATATGTATATAAAAATGAATCAATTACATATATATGAAATCAATATAATATGTTTGATGTATGATATAAATTGAAAAATCAAACGACATTCAATTATTTCTGTTACTCAACACAATTACTCAATATTTTTAATTCATGTTATTTTTTAATTAAAAACCATAATTATATTTATAAATTAAATCACACATTTACTTTCTAATATATAAATCATATATATATATATATACATTAATATATATATATCTAAATATTTAATATATAATTTTTATAATCATTATTAATAATCATCTAATTAATAAAATGTTTAATATTTTTCTCAATTTATATATTTTTATTTTTTATTTTATTAATTTTCATTTTTCATTTATCTATATATTTAATACATAATATTTATTTTGTATTTATAATTTATATATAGTGTAATCAATTTATTCATATTTATGAATTATTATCCACATAATATAAATTGTAAATATTTTTTGGTAAAATGATTTTTTATTTTTAATTTACATATTTATTTCATTTTATTTTTTCAGACCTTTTCCAGCATTAAAAAAGTGCTGATAAAGGACTCCATTATGATTTCTCAAAATATAACACTAAAAATGGGTAGTCCTTAACAACGATAAAAATAAAGTATAGATAAAGGGACTCTATATCAGTACTAAACATAATGTATTGATAAAGGGTTATATTTATTAGATATTTAGTGCTGATAATGATGTTATTTAATTGCACTTTTTTCTAGTGGTGATAAATTGAAACATTATTAAACAAGAGTTTTTTTATTGTGTTGATCATGTATAGGCTATGAACAAGTGGGTGGACAAATTTTATCAATATTCAGAATGATATAGATTACCCAAGAAAAAATTCATATAGATAGAGGCTTGGTTTATAAATCCAGCATGGCCGCACCCAAACAAATTTTTCTATACATATGGGATAATCATTAAATAATCCACAATATTGATCTTGTTGAACTGTTTTTAATGTTAAAGTATTTGAAAAAATAAATTTAATTCTTTTATAATTAAAAAAAATCATGTCATTTTATTAGTAATATTGTGACCATATTTTCATATGAACGTAAACAATTTATAATCACAAAATCATGTGTAATTAAAATTAAATTATTATATCTACTATATTCCTTATAAAAAATTAATAAATTGGAATATATATAGATGGATGAGGAACTCATAGATTCCCTATAGTCCCATATATAAAATGATGTGTGGGAACTGTGACCTATTTGGTATCTTTTGATTTGAAGATCCCATAAAATCCACCATAAGGAACCTCCATTATCCATTATTCCATACTTTCATGGTATACTATGGGTGGTTTTTGACAAGGTAGAGTCATTCTTAACATGTTGTGCATATTCCAAGGAATAGTGTGCATTATTGTTGATTGACTATTGATGGTTTATAGTGAGATTATGTTCGTTCAACCTTATTTTTCATTAAATAATTTTTTTTTTGTTATTAATTTTATAAGATATTATAATGATAACATATTTATATTATTATCCTAATGTATGAATAATTTTTGAAATTCCATTTCTGGTTTCACGGTTCCTATATAATAGTTTTTTATTGGCATCCCTTAGAATATATATCAAAACTATCTTTGTAGATCACGGAGTAGTGGCTCCACTCATTATCATTTACATTATTGAGTAGAACCATCCATATTAACTCATGCAAAACGTCGGGATTTTAATATATATCTCCACTGAAACGTGATAGATTATTGCGTGAATATTATTTCACTCATAGGTAGGTAGATAGTATATTATCCACATTATCATGAGTATTCAGACATGAATGCATAAAACATATCTCAGCACACATATTCAATAGTACAACAATAACAGCCTGATCAGGGAGAGTAGTCGTAATGGTATTGGCATTACACTATCTTGTACCTTATATTACAGTGGATTCCCCTTCACTAGTTGCTATATTTACAACCTTTTTACATATATTTATTTAATATTTGATACTAAAATTATTTTTATTCAATTTTTATTTAGAGGGTTTATAAAGGCTTATAAATATATTTTATCCTCCGGGGAATGATGTTTTCAATCATGATTTAGTTCATTATGATCTGGTAACTCTTAAAGACCACATTCATTCCTTATATGAGAGACTGTATGACAAATATCTATATTTAAATAATGAAACACATTATCCCAATAAGAAATCAAGGATAATTATGTCTCTGTTGACTTCAATTGTGATGATTCACCACCATCATCACCACCACAATCATGAGGAGGTAGATATAGATGGGTAAAATGTTGAGGGTAAAGATTATGATATGTATAAGAAGTCCTAATAGAGGCCCCAACATAAGATCATGTACCATATAGAGAGAATACAACACAACATATTTCAGATCCAATATGATAGAGGATCCCGTGACAAACACATTTTGAGTTCCTGATGGGTGGGACTTGGATATGATATAAAAGTTTCAATAGTACTCAAGAGACAATCCATCATATGGGTACTTTTTTTCAATACCATTAGAATCATCTGGAACTCATCCATTTTAACATAAATCTATACATATGATATATTAAATTACTCTATTTTTCATGTCATAGATACCTCTAATAAATTTTAAAATCCCATGATTTTATGGTTTGTCACTTTTTAAATTTTACTCCATCGATATCTTAGGTTACAAGGAACACTTATCTTAAACAAATGATTAATTATTATTATTTAATTTTTATAGTAATAACCTAGGATAAGGAATGTACGAGGTGAATGATATTAACTAATGCATGAAAATTTATAATACACATGTTTATAAAATGAATTCATTGGTTACCAATTAATTATAAATTAAAATGACCAACTGAACATAAAGGGAGTGTTTTAAAAAAAATTGTGCCCACACCATAATTTTATCTTAAGAAATTAAATTAATTACAATTATTAAAATATCATAATTAAATTTATATTTTATATATCTAAAGAGTTTTCTGAAATTGATCCAATAAGATTTATGTGATTAAGATATAAATAAATCATATTTTAATCATAAAAACCATTGTTTTCTAAAAAGAAATTTCACCAATATTTAATGGTGAACATTTTTAGAAATATATTTTTTTTTTAAAAAAAATAAAAAACAATTTTTAATGTTTATTTTCATCATTATTTTTGGATAATTGTTTGATAATTTTCTAGGATGTTATTTTTTTTATGAATAATAAAAACTACATTTTTATGAAATTATGCCTCTTTTGAGATATCATCAAAACATAAATATGATATAATAATTTATTAAAATAATTTAAATACTAATTTATTATATTATAATTAAAATATCGTATAACAAATCGAAAACACTTAAATTATTTCATTATAATTATAGAAATCATTTTCATTGTCGACACAACGCTTGTGTAACATTAGAAAAGTAGACATTGGTTCCATATAAATAATAATTGTGTTGTAAAATGTATTTTCATAAGTGTTTTTTTTTTAATTATTTATTAATTATTATTTTTACTAATATTCTATAATTTTAGAGTTTTATAACACGAATCATATCCAAATGCATGTGTAATGCATGTGCAATGCATGAAATGTCAAATTAACAAATTGTATTAGTTTTCTTATCGTGGAAATGAGATAATATAAAAAATGAACGAATTTAATGGACTATATTTAGCCTAATTAAATTATTTTTATGATATTAATTTATTTTGTAATTTTATAAATGAAATTATTAACAATAATTCTTATGCAACACGGATGCAGTACTTGTCAAAGCTAATGAAAAATCAACAAAAAAATTATTTAATGTTATAAGAAGGCTTAAATGACGGAAAAACTGGTATAAATAGTATTTTATAACTTATATACTTTCCAAGTCATCTTTCATTTTAATATATGACCTTCTGGGTCCACTTGTTTGTTATTATGTCTCATATATATTATTGGAAAATATTGTCAAATTGTATACACTATGGTTTCTAATTAGAATAAAAAATTTAATATATTTCCCTATAGAAATTATATTTGAAAATAAAGAGTGTTTTTAAAATATGAAAGATTAATATAATACATGAATATTTTGTTTTCATTTTTAGGGGAGAAATAATTCGCTTAAATTGTAACACAATGGTGATGTAATAATTATTAAATTAATGTCAAAAACAAATAATTGATGTTAAAAAAATTAAAATAATAACAATTTGAGATAATTAATATGATCAATGAATTATCTAGATAAATATAAAATTTATAATATATAATAACGTTTTTTGTTCTAATTTTATTTTTTTTGACATTTTTAAGTCATAGTATTGAATAGTGTTGATTTTGCCAAAAAAAGATATCTCATGAATATAATATTTTTTTAGATTACATAGAAATGATAGATATATTTAATGAGAATCAATAGGATAATATTATATCGATATTATAATATAATAGGCTTTATAGTCAGTTTTTATCTATTTTCCTCAAGACTGGTTTATTTTTATTTTGATATTTTATAAATTCTGGAAGTTCCCTTAATCTCAATTAAAATGGTATCTCATTGATTCCCTTAATTTCACCACCATGATCTATATATATAGACAAAACATATCCATTTCTCCTCAGAACATCCTTATCCATGTTATTTAGGTCTTTGTTTTCAAAAAATACCATCTATAGATTCAATAAGAAGAGATCTAATGGTAGTCTATTAAAGAAGAGGTAATCATTTTTATCAATTCATTCCAAATAATTTTTGTCTTATATTTTATATTAATGTGTTTTATCCAACCTAAAATATGAACTACAGAATAATATATATATTGAGATTTTAATATGACTATAAAAAAACTATATTCTACCTTCTATCCATTCTACAAAAAAATCACACACATGCGTACATACCTCTTACCATCTCCACATAGCAGTGTAATTCCTTTTTTAGGACCACATTATTTGGATGCTTTTAATGATGGAAATAATGGATATATATGATAGTAATGATATTAAATTTCACCTTTATAATTAATATAAAATCTAATTCATTGAACAATAATATATTTAGGAATGATGTTATCGCTCGTGCAAACGTACGAATTACCGTCTCTATGAAGTGATGTGATTAATTTTATATGTTTAACATTTACTAGTGGTAATATAAATATTTTTAATTATTAAATATGATATATATTATATTAAAATTATTCTAGATATGTTGGATCGGAACCCTATGCAAGTGAAATGTAAATTTTAAGTAAAAAAATAATGAAAAACAATGCAATTAACACAAAAAATAGAAAAATGAATAAAATATTCTTAATAAATGAGTTTTAAATTGATATATGGGATCCTTTATGATACCATAAATATAAATATTATTCTTCTTTAATTTTAAAATTTATTTTAAACAACTACATAAAAGTTTCGCATATATACATAGGAAATTAGACCTAAGGTAAGATTTTAATTCAAAATCTGATCATTTATCAGGATTGTTTCTATTTATGTCTCCACTAGGAAATATTTATCATCCATATAAATGTTTTATAAAATTTTTTTCAAGATGATTTTTAATATTATCCGTTTAATATTTAAATTCATCTTTACCTGATTTTTACTTTTTTTAAAATGTGTTGAAGAAAATATTTTTCTAGTATTCTAATAAGACTCCTTGTGAATTTTTTGGAAAACAATATAAATAATGAATGAATTTTTAGCTTATATGGAATGAATCTATCTTTTATAATTAATGACTCCTCAATGACTAGAAGAATCATTTATACATTTACAGGTTTCTTCTAGAAGAAATTTTTTTCTTTTATAATTGTATGGATTTGTAAAATTTTAATTTGAAAGTAAAAAAAAAGAAATTTCTCTCATCAATTTTAAATGGTTTTATTAGATCATATTAATATATATGAACCCCTTTATTGAATATTATTATAATTTATTTTAATATCTTATGATATGATATAACTAATTTCATAGAATAGTTTATGTTTTATTTCACTTCTGATGTACTATTTTGATACCTATAATGGGTTATGGTTATAGATTTTAGATCCTATAAGATAGTTTTTCAATAAAAACATTAGATTCTATTATGTGTCACCACATTAATATGAGGAATTATTTGGACTTAGTATGTAATGTAATGGGGACAAGATAACTCATTGATGGATTTTTAAGTCTCAAAATACAATCATGTTTAGGTATGGGATGAGGCCTTAACCGTTTATATATAGTTTCTTAGGAAAAGCCTTGATGGTATTCCTGTGATGTACTAAATTATACCTTCAATCATTATATGATTATTTATTAATATTACATGTTATTATTTAACAAGTTGAATATTAATGGTTATGTTTCATGCACATGTTATTATTTATATGGAATTATTTGATCATAATTTATTAAAACCATATTATGTTCCAATTATTGACTAATTGATTATGTTTCTATTAATTACCTTCCTGTAATAAAATATAATTATTTATGATAGATTCAATTGTATGTATTTCATTTCTGATCATCTGATCTCGCCCCATTCTTATGTTTTATTTTTCACTAGGATTCCAAGATGTTTATTTTGATTGATATGCAATGTTAAGCTATAAGAATAATGGTTTTTTCAACAGATTTAATATATTGTATTTTATATTTTAAATTGTAATGAAATATTAACGTTTGTATATATTTTACAAAGACTAATGAACTATTTGGTACTTTAGGACACAATTCCTTGTATTTATGCCACTATTATAAAGTAACAATAGAATCATGGATACTATTATTAGGGTGTTATAGTTCATTTTGAAGACACATTAGTAGAAGCCTTGATAACTATATTTTGGAAAACAGAAAATAGAGAAAAAAACTCAATGATATAATTTTAAAATATTCCAAAATTGATCAAGATTATGATTACGAGATTAGTTATACCTAAATTATCAATTTAGGTTATTTTATTAAGTAGTTCAGATAAAATAAATATTTTTCTTACATGTTATGATATAATCTGGTGTATTCAATTTTTTTATAAATGGAACCAAGAGCATAGAATGGAAACTGTATCAATGCATGTAGGGATTTTCCTACTAGGCAACATAATGAAGCTGAACATGGAGTCACAACTGGTGATGAAAAAATGATAACTATATTGGTAAATCTAATATAGGTTATGTTTAATAACATTGCATGAATAGATACACTTTATGATCCACCATGTGTTTTAATATTGTAAGACACATTTATGAATCGATAACCTATATAATTTAATGGGACTACAAATCCATTTATAGCTGGAAAATGGATAATTACATTAGAAATGATTTTTTTGAAATGTGATGTAATGAATGGGAAAATGTTATCATCAAAATTTATCATTTCTATGGATATGTAGATCAATAGTGGTTATTGATTCAAAACACTAAGGTAGTTGATAAAATAACAAACATGGAATGGAAAAAAGTTATTGTAATTTTTTTCCAAAATATTTCCATAGTGTTCTATGATCAGAATTAGTGATAAAATTATTGATTCTGAGACCAAAGAGGGAAGATAATGTTGTCAAATTTGAAACAATCATTACAAGATTAGAAAATCATGATGGAGACTGCAAAGATAACCTAATTAGAAATATTTAATGTTTCTTCAATTTGATTAATAGAATTATTTTAAGGGATCTATTTTTCCAACAATTATCTTCATTTGATGATATTGTATCATGTTCTCTCAGGATTGAGAAAGAATTATCCAAGTCTTATGCTTTCAAAATGAAGAAAGAAAAGAATAGGAGGAGAGATAAAAATATAGATAAATGGAAGAAGGAAAAAAGGATTTTATAAAATGTAATACATTTTAAAGGAAATATGGTGGTACTTGCTTATAAGGAATGGGTGTTTGATACAAGTGTAGAGATAATGGATACCAGGCTCATGATTGAAAAAAAAAGAAAGAATTTTACCAGTGCTTCAACATTAAGGTGATGAGACACTATACAAATAAATGTACAAAGAATCATGGAAGATAGATCCGAAGAGGAAAATGTATCAAGGTCATTATTATTATATTACTAAAGTCGAAGTGGGAAAATTAATGTATTTATTTCGGTTCAAGATTTATATAATGATATTCTGGTTTAGAATTAGGAGATAGTTAATCACTGTACAATAATTATTATTCTTTACAGATTTGGAAGCATGTATGTCTTGATTAAAGTTTATATGAGATTAATTTATTCTTAAATTTAGTATGTGAAATTAAGAGTAACATTGTTCTTTTCGGGAATATAAAGAGAAGTTGATTTTGGAAATTTAGGTACCTTTCTTCTAAATTTATGGTCATTAAATTTGGATAGACATGTATTAGATGAGTCATTACATCAAATAATTGTTGAATGGCTTAAGTTAAACATTTGAAATTATTGTTTTCTGATAAGATGAGCTAATAATTTATATTTCATTAAAAAACTAAAGGCTAAAGTAAATACATGCTGATGTTTTGATAAAATATCTTCAGGTTTGAAAAAAATACATCATGAATACCAATTTATGAGAGTAATATATGAAGTGGAAATATAAAAAACAACACCAAAATTATGATATCATACTTGTTAAATGAAAATAAGTTAAGAAATCTTATTTTATCATTGTTATTATTTAGATATTAAAATATTCCATCAACTTTCGGAAAATTATTTTGGATCAAAAAGCTTATCCCTTTACCTTCCTAATTGAAAAATAAAATTTCTTTTAACCAACCAAAGAACTACACCTTTGTAATGGTAAAAATTATAAATTTCATGTTCTCTATCACTCTCCATCATAACTCGATAATTATATTTTATCTTCTGTTTCCATATTTTTAATTTCCACTAATATTCTCATATTAGAAAGTCTAGTGTTTTGGGTACCTTCACGTTTTCTATTCCCACCTTTTAAGATGATGTTTTATTAATTATTTTTACCTTCTGGGATTTCCAAAGGGGTATTTTAAAATGAATACTATAAGATAACCAATCACAAGTATATATTTTGATGACAATATTTATTAATGTAGGTGAGAATGGAACACCAAATTTATTTACAATATGTCTCTTTTTAAATTTAAATTCTTCGATGTCTTATGTTACATAGAACATTTAGATATAAAAATAATTAAATATTATTATTTAATTAATATTCTATCACCTATTCATTGGAATGATGGAAATGAATAATATTAACTAAATTATGCAAATACATTTTGTATTTGTTTATAAAATTAATTCATTGGTTACCAATTAAATATAAATGGAAATAAAAACCAACTGAACACAAAGTATGCATTTTTCCCAAAAAACTATTTTTATTCCCCTAAAGACATCTTATATTAATAAATTACATTAATCACTATTAATTTTAGATAGTAATGAAGTATATATTTTATATATTCAATAATTTATTTTAAATTTATCCAATATGTTTTACAGGCAGAAGATAAGAATAAACCTAACTTTAAGCAAAAAAACAATAATTTTTTCAAAAAATAAATTTTACCCCCTCTTAATGGCACACATATTTTAAAAAAAATCTTATAATTTTATAATTACAAATTTGGAAAAATAATATTCTTTATTGAAATCGTAATGCCACAATTAACTTATGTTTTATTTGTTGTTTTTTTCTGAGAATTTTTATTTTTTGATACATAATAAAAAATGCAGTTTTTATTGAAAGACAATATCTTTTGTGATATCATCAGAACAATACTAGGATCTAAAATTTTATTGGAAATATTTAAATAAACAGTTATTATAATTTTATGAAAATATATAAAAAAATCTGAAAATTATAAAATATAGATTATTTCATGATAATTGTAAAAATCATTTTCAGTGTCGATGTAGCGCCTATGCAGTATTAGAAAAGAGAATGTTTGTTCTTTATAGAAACTAATTAAGTACTAAAAAGACTTTTCAAAGTTATATTATTAATTATTATGTATAAATTATGATTTTTAATGGTATTGTATATTTATAATGTTATATAACATGAATCATATCCAAATACTGGTGTAATTATAGAACATAGATATAAAAGTGATATTATCAAATTTAATAGGTTGGTTTGACATGGATGTGATAAAATATACATAATTAATAAAATTTAATATATTATATAGATAATAATTGTTTTATTTTTTAAATCAATATAATTTTAAATTTATATATGAAATAATTAACATTAGTATTTATGCAATGTTGATGCACTATTTGTGTAAGGAGAAGAAAACTCTATGAAATGATTACAAATAAAAATATATGAACCATCGAATAGAATTTTATTTTGCAGAATAATATTTTATGAGTATTAATTTTACAAAATAATCTTTGTGTCAAATATATGTCCATTTTTACTACCATAGTTGACAATATGTCTGTTATTGTAATTTATTAAAAAAAGTGAAACTGTTCATAATATGGTTTCTAATTAGTATAATTTTTTTTAATATATGGTTTCCAAAAAATATATTCAATCATTAATATTATTTGGGAATTTGATTTATTTATCTTATTCATTTAAATTTATTTTTAATTTTTAGTGAAGAAATAAATAACATCAATGCATACAAAATAATAATGAAATAATTGTTAAATTAATGGAAAATCAAACACATGACTTTTATTATATAAAAATATATATAATATGAGATAATTAAGATAATAAATGAATATTATATATAAATATGGAATTTATAATTTTTAATAAAATAATTGTTTCGAATTTTAATATATATTTGGATGTTTAAAAAGTCATAGTAATGAATAGTGTTAGTTTTTATAATAGTGATATTTCATGAATATAATATTTTATTAAATTAGTTAAAAATCATAAAAATCATGAATAAGGCCAATTAAGAAAAAAACCTATTGAAAATTTTATCCAATATGCATTTTAGGCCTTTTGTATGTTTTCCCTATAGAATGGTCTTATTTTTATTTTAATAGTTGAAGGAATTTCTGAATTGCCCCTCACGTCAATTATAAAAGTAAACTCATTAAATCTCTTAATTTATCCACCTTGGTCATTATAGATAGAACAAACCCCAAAAATTTATCCTCATAAGATAAATAAAGTAGTTTTATAAGACCTTTATTTTCAAGAATACACTATTTATATCCCTTTAGGAGAGATCTAATGGAAGTATGCCGAAGAAGATATAATCATTTTTACCATCTACTTAAAATTCATTTATTCTTATAATTTCACTTAATGAGTTATTAACCTCCTAAAATAAAAAGTCTGGTATCATATATATACTGATATTGTAATATGAATATAATACAGTCATATTATATCTTTTATCCATCCTATTAATAATAAAATCACCACACATGTGATTGTATGACTTATCATCTCCATATAACGGTTCAATTCATTTTTCTTAACAAAATTACACGGATGGTTGCAATTATTAAAATAATGGATATATATGATAATTTTGAAATAATATTTATACTTCAATGTTAACATAACATCCACTTCCTTACACTTTCAACCATTTAGAAACGATATAATCGCTCGTGTGTTTGCACGGCTTACCACCTCAACGAATGGGATGCATTTCCTTTAATATGTTCAACATTAAAGAATAGTTATAAATATATATTTAATCATTAAATATTAGTTTTATGATTTTAATTTTATTATATATATGTTATATTTATACCCTATACAACATAATCGTGACTATTAAAACAAAATATCATGAGAAAAATGCATTAAACTCCCAAAATAGGGAAATTAATAAATTATTGTTAATAAGTGAGTGAAACATTGTTAGAAATTGATCATATAGGATCTCACAACCCACCTTTACCAAGATGAGAGAAGGGACAACAGATTTCCATACCCTTCATTCTTCAAGTTGAAGGAGAGATAATGACCCCCAAGACCCGCCATCAATAGGTCCTGGAGTGGAGAATTGCACTAAGGGTATAGAATCACACACAAAATAGAAGGAATTACCCTTTTTCTTTAATAGGATAGGGAGATAAGATAGAAAATACCAACAACACCAAAACTGGGGGTAAAAAGTAAGTCAAAGAAAACAATTCCCATATGCATGTTACAAAAGTAAATGCCACAAGTACAGGGAGAATACAAATGTAAAGTACCTAAGAAAGAAAAATAACAGCTGCAACTCTCCAAACGCTCGAGCTAGTACGGCCATACACAATCCCAGAAGTCCTCCTAGAAACCTTAAAGTTGTTTTATATACATAGGATGAGCATACAAGTATAATCAGTAGGGAAAACCAAAGACTCTCGTGCACAAATGGGGAAGCATTGTAATGACCTATGAGAAAAGATATAACAAAATCACCTAGCACGTAAAACTATCCACCCAATCCTTACCAAGTCACTCTCCCCAAATAACGCATGTCAAGTAATGTATAGAAATAGTGCATTAATATTTGGGTACCCCGCGCCACTTTCCCACTAGTTATTGAAGACATCCTACTCATCGATCCTCCCCCGGTCATTTTCACTGTACTCACACTACTATACCCCACCCCACACACCTGGGATAGAACAACTACTGTCACGCCAGGAGACACTTGGGCCTCATCCCAAAGACTCTTGGGAAACAACCTGCCTGCACACACCTGGGCCAACCAACACAACTACCCTTCCCGATGAATATTTGGCTATAATGGACCTCATTCCATCATTTCCTACCAGAAGAGTCTTTTGGATATTCAGGAAAGGGAGTAGAAAAGGAGCTAATAACCAGCCACTCATAAGAGTGTTGGAAAAAAAACAACCTCCCACATGAAATGGGGGTGTTTGGCACTAAGTGCCCAACTTGGGTGGGGCACAAATAAGAAACATAAAATCTGCAAATATATTTATTGGTAATAAGCACTCAACCCAACATAGGGGTTCCAAAACCTAAGCACAAACACCCTCGTTTCTATTCATTCATAGAAGGAAAGCACAACGCTCACTCATGGCCAAGTCACAACTCATTCCCAAAACCAATCCCCCATTTAAACCGTTCTTGTTTTCATGTTCAAGTGATCCCATTTATGTGAATTCTGCACTACTGGGCAACTAACAGGCATAACTATAAGCCAGAGAAATAGAAACATCCAATCAACAATTTAAGCATTCACACCCGGTTCTCTTGTGAAGTCACAACAACAAAGGGATCAGTGAGATCCCTCAAAGTACTGGAACCAAACCAAACCTCGAGATATAGCCCCACACATCTTTAGATTCAAAACTAACATCAATACCACAACAGAGGATCCCATCCTCATCCACATCACCCCATAATCATCAAGCTGATCAACACACCTACTACCAAAACAGAGTAGGGAATCTTCCATGTTCAAGGATATCATTCCATAGGTTCTTCATTCTGTTGGTTAACTAGGGTGACCACACAAGGATTTATGTTCAGTGGGAATCCATTTAACCATCTGAGTTGATGTGATTAACCAATTTCCATGTTATATTCATTTAATATTCACAGAAGACAAGGGTTCATTAGTGCATAGGGAAAGACCACCAAAAGCCATGATTTTCAGTGAGCGTAAGCCCATACAGTTCATAACAAATAGCAATTACAAAATAGTACATTAGAAATGTCAAATGCACCCCATCAATATTTAATAGTCTTTCTATTATCTTTTTTAAGGTTTGGTTTCATCTATTCCCATAGGAACAACAGCGTAGCCACCCAGCATGATACACAGTAAAGAGATATGAAGGATAATTCCTACTTGGTTGATCAAGGATTGAAGCTCTTTTGAACGTTCCAAGAACCGGGGATGAGCGACGTGCAGGGGAGGGACTTCAAGGACTCCAAGGGTGAGTATGAAGGCATAGGCACACAACTTGCCTTGGGAAGGGGAACTCCAAACGCACCAGGGAGAAAAAGAGACCAGCCTAGAGGAAGAAGAAGAAGGAATTCTCTTGCGGTATATGGATGAGATCCCATTGTTACAGGATATGGAAATTTGAATGGATTTAAATTCAGATCGTGGTTCCCCACACGGTTGGGCATTTACACGTGATGTAATTAATTGTCATTTAACAGTTCTCCTTAGAGGGGTGGTCATAACAGCTATGCATTAAACAGATTTCTTTAACCATAAGGAAACACGTAACATGGGTGGATATGGAAGGTATGGAGAAAGGCGTCACACCGAGGAAAAACCACACGATTTGGTAAGTTAAGGGTTTTTCGACTCATGGGGGATTTTAGATATTATTTATGGGATTTAAATGGCTTGAAATAGGGCATTAAATCTTTTTTATGTCAAAAGATATGTTTCGGGAGAAGAATGGTCGGAAAATGGAAGGTGAGGACACGGTGCCACTGTCGCGATGTCACCCTCACGGTGCCAGCATCACTGTGTCACCCTTACAGTGCCACCGTCACGCTGTCACCCTTACTGTGCCATTATGATTGGTGTGTGACCGTCACGGTGTCACCGTAAATGGTTCCACCGTCATAGTGCCACTGTGACCGGTGTGCGACCGTGACTGGTGCCACCGTTTTGGTGGAGCCATGTTTTGGCAATGTAATAAACCAGGTGGGTCCGGGCCATTACATCAAATACCTCTCAAACTATTCTCATCCTCGAGAATCAAAACTAGACCCAAAGAAAAGAGGGGTTTCGAACAACCACCTCGAAAGATGCCTTTCATGACTGAACCTCATCGACATCTAAGAAAACCTCTCCCTCAAGTATCCAGGAAACACTCAAGGTTCAAACTATCCAATCATATATGTTAGGGAGTTTCTTCCTCCATGTCGAGATATTATCCTCTTTAGGGGGTACTGACTCACCCGCACAGGTTTAATCGCATCCACCTTAATGCGTCTTGATTAGGGATTGGGTCCTCCCCTCCCCATAGTCGGGAATCTTCACACACATTCACATAATACGAAAAACTGCACATTCCATAGTTAACAAGGTAAAGTGTTCCATCAAAAACAAGTAAAAAAACAGAACAAAACACAAACTACCTCTGGGTACTGGGCTCGCATCTGCATCTCCAGTTCCCATGTACTTTCTTTGAGCCCACCATGCCTCCACAACACACAAACCGAAGGAATGGTCCGTCCACTGAGCACCTTCTCCTCATGATCCTCGATTCTCACTAGTTTTCCACAAAAGCCACGTCGCCCTCGATATCTAGATTTCCCCTATCGAGGATGTGTGAATCATCATGTAGATATCATCGATGTTGCGACACATGGAAGACATCATGCATTCTCATTAGTGGAGATGGTAGTGCTAGCTGATAAGCCTCTTTACCGACCCGCCACAACACTTGGAACGGTCCGACAAACCTGGGAGAAAGCTTACTCCCCCTGCCGAACCACCATTGTCCACGCCTAGGGGAGTCCTTCAAGAATATGTGGTCCCCGACCCTGAACTCCAAGGCTCTCCTCCTATTATCATAATATGACTTCTACTGGTCCTGAGACGCATTCATCCTCTCCCGTATAAGCTGAACCTTCTCTGTCGTGCTCTGCACCACCTCTGGGCCAAGAACACCTACCTCCCCATCCTCTGTCCATCACACGGGAGAGCGACATGGCCTCCCATACAAAGCTTCAAATGAATCCATGCCAGTGGTAGAGTTATAGCTATTGTTTTAGGAAAACTCCACCAGCAGCAAGTGTCATTCCCACGATCCCCGAGTGTCCAGAAAACATGCCCGTAGAATATCCTCCAATGTCTGGTTGGTGCACTCTGTCTGTCCATATATCAGGGGATAGAAAGTAGTGCTAAGACGTAGCTGGGTGCCAAAAGCATGCTACAATCCCTTCCAAACTCATGATGTAAACTGTGCATCCCTATCCAAGACTATGGATCTCAGGACTCCGTGCAACTACACCACCTCATCGACGTACCTCTATGCTAGGGAATCCACCATACTTGACTCCTTTATTGCCAGGAAGTGGGCCGATTTCGTTAGTCGGTCCACCACTACCCTGTTAGCATCGCAACCCCCATGAACTCTAGGTAGTATCGTGACGAAATCCATTGAGATTTCGTCCCATTTCCACTTGGGTAAATCTAAAGGTTCGCGAAAGACCGCCTAAAACAGAGTGTTCAGACTTCACCTGCTGACACACTAGGCACCTGGCCATGAAGTCCACCACCGCCCGCTTTACCCCAGGCCCAGAAAACTGAGTTCTCATACCCTGGTACATCATTGAAACTCCCGGGTGCACTTCTATGGGTGAGTTGTGGAACTCACCAAGAACCCTCTTGTGCATCGCTTCTGAAACAAACAACTTCCCTCGGAAAAACATTCAATTCTGACCATCCTCCGTCCACCCTTCCGGAGCATCGCCTTGGTTATCCCGGACACGCATCACTTCACTTTATGAGTCTCCCCATTGAGACTCCTCTACCTACTGCGACTGAGAAGACTGCATTGTCATCTGATACAGGAAACCTCTACCACCATCCGTCTTCACATCTAGGTGTAGGGAAGCCAATTCCTCCATCACCTTCCAAGCATCTGCTGACTCTCGAACCGCATCCTTCTGCGACATCCTACTCAAGGCATTGGCCACCACATTCCCTTTTCCTGAGGTGTAGGAAATCTCGAAGTCTTAGTCTTAAAGGAACTCCATCCACCTTCATTGTCATAAGTTTATGTCTTGCTGGGAGAAGATATACTTCAAGATTTTATGATCCATGAATACCACGAAGTGTTCCCCAATGAGGTAATTCCTCCACAAATTTAGTGTGAACACAACCGCCATAAGATCCAGATCATGGGTGGCATAATTAAGCTCATGAAGACGTAACTTTCTAGACCCATAAAAGATCACCCCTTGTCATTGAATTAGCACCCACCCGAGGCCTAATCTTGAAGCATCAATGAACACCTCATACGCGACCCCTTCTTCTGGAAACCTATGCACTATGGTACTTACCAACTTCCCCTTCAGATAGTTGATGGATGCCTTGCACTGCCCATTCCACACGAAATCCTAGTCCTTCTTGGTCAAAGATGTCAAAGATTCTGAAACTCATGAGAAGTTGGGAACGAACCTCTGATTGTACCCTGGTAGTCTAAAGAAACTACGAACCTCTACCACGTTCTTGGGGGTTGCCCAAGAAACAATTTCCTCGACCTTCGATGGTTCCACTGATATTCCCCGCTCGGACACCACATGACTTGGGAAGTTCACTTATCTCACCCAGAACATGCACTTGTAAAATTTCCCATAGACTTGGTGCTGTCGGAGGACCTCTAAAACCGTTCTCAGGTGCTTAGCGTGATCCTACTCTAACCTTGAGTAGATCCGGATCCCATCAATAAACATGACTATGAACCAATCTAGGTATTCCTCGAAGATGTATTTCGTGAGTACCATGAACACAGCTGGTGCATTTGTAATGCCGAACAACATTACCACAAACTCAGTGTGCCCATATCTGAACCAAAAGGCAGTCATCGAGGTGTCACCCTTATTCACCCACAACTGGTGATATCCAGACCATAGATCGATCTTAGTGAACCAACCTACTCCCCTCCACTGATCAAAGATATCACCTATCCTTAGGAGGGGGTAACAGTTCCTGATGGTCACCTGGTTCAGTCTCATATAGTCTATGCACAGCCTCAGACCACCATCTACCTTTTTTGGGAACAAGACTAGAGAACCCCATGGTGACACACTTGGTCGAACAAAACCCTTCTTCATCAGATCTTCAATCTGAATCCACAACTCCTGCAACTCCGAAGGTGCCATCTGGTAGGGATCCATCGAAATCGGACGGGCACCGGGTTGGAAGTCTATACCGAACTCAACATCACGTCAAGGGGGTAGAGTTTCAAACTTTTCTGGTATAACATCCATAAACTCACTGACGATCCATGGGACTTCTACCATTTCTTCATTGACAGATTCCACTGATGGCTCGGCTAAAACGGAAATTAGGGGCTCCTCTCGCATGCTTCTTTTCTAGCAACCCCGCTCGCCAATGTAAGTTACACGTCAACCGCCCGAATCTGAAAACACGACCCTTCCTTGGAAGCAGTCAATGACGGCACATACAGATAAAATAAAATCAATTCCTAGTATGAAATCGTATGGTTTATCTACAATAGTATAAGATCCCCGATATACTGATGTGGCCCTATCATCAGTCTACACCCTCACCAAACATAAAACAAGATGGTCTGACCTCCGACTGGTGTGCTCAGCACCAGGGGAACTGGAAGTCTCTCAGTGTATAAACCCAGAGCACAAGCCAAACTGGGTGCAAAAAATGAGGGAGAAACTCCTATATCAAACAAAGAATAGGCAAGAGTACTATGCAAGCTGATCGTACCTCGAACGACTTCTGGCCCTGCTGGAACAACTGCCTCTACAGCGTGAAACTACCAAAACTCAGCTCTCCTGCCCCTTGAACGTCGGCCGCCTCCCCGACCGCACCCTGGTTGAGGTCTCTAAATAGCACCCTGAGGTCAGCCTCCTCCTGAAACGCCTTACCTCGGAAGAGTGGGAGCTTACTTCCCCTACTGCTGCTGATGAAAGGGCCTAGCTGGAAACTGCTACTGCTAAGTTGGGCTTTGAACCAACCCACCCCCGCCGTAATGGACTCTGTCCGAGCACTGATATTGAAGTTTCCCATGGCTACCATAGATGAAGCACCTCGGTCCTGGGCTGGAAAGAAAAGGGTGAGGACTGGGGGATCGGAACTAGAACAGCTGGGGCCTTACCTCTACTGGTCGAAATCTAGAAGGTCTTGATGCTGGAGGCCTGCTGCTGGCGGCCTTCCCCTTTGACGATTCCAAATGGACACCCTCTCGCAATACACCCCCTAGTGTGTGCTTCCTTTCCACCACTTCATCCTTCTTTTGGACCTCTAAGTACGTCGGTAGGGTGAATGGAGTAACATCATACTGGAGAGAAGGTCGGAGTGCCTCCTCCAAACATTTCTCCCAAGTCTCCTCATCCGGAACAAGGTCGAGAGCGAAGCGAAGGAGATCCCTGAACTTGATCCACAACTATCTCACAGAAATACTCCCCAGCTGGAGGGAGAGTAGTTCCTGCCTCTTCTCAGCCTTCATCGTGGGAGTGAGGAATTCCGCACGGAACACCTTCTCAAAGTCAGCCCATGTAACCTCAGACTCCCTCTTCTCCCCAAGATAAAGCGTCCACCAATGACGCGCTACTCCACGCATCTGGATTACATCCAGAGTAACCCAGTACTCCATCAGAGCCCAGATCAAGATGAAAGCTATCTCCATCTCCTCTTGCTACCTCTCTGTCTCCACGTCAGAGATGTTGCACTCGTACTTCCCAAGGGTCTTCCGCTGAAAGGCACACAGCCTCTTCTGTAACTGATCATCATCCTCCTCTCGGTCAGCCCTCCTCAAAGTACTAGAACCAAACCAAGCCTCGAGATACATCCCAACATGGCTTCATATTCACAACGAACAACCATTCCACAACATAGGATACCATCTTCAACCAAATCACCCCATAAGAATCAAGCAGAACAACACACCTACTACCAAAATAGAGTAGGGAAACATCCAGGTTCAAGCACATAATTCATTAGGTTTTTCTTTTTTTTGGTTAACCGGGGTGACCACACAAGGATTTATGTTCAATGGGAATCCATTTAACCAACTGAGTTTAGGTGATTAACCAATTTACTTTTTACAATCATTTAATAATCACAGAAGACAAGTGTTCATTAGTGCACATGGAAAGACCACCAACCACCATGATTTTTAGTGAGCATAATCCCATATAGTTTACACCATATAACAATTACAAAAGAGTACAGCAGAAATGTAAAACACACCCCATAATTCTTCAACAGCCTGTTAATTATCTTTGTTATGGTTTGGTTTCATCCATTCGAACAGAAACAGTAGCGTACCCACCCCGCATGATACACATTTTAAAGAGATGAAGGGAAATCCCTACTAGGTTCATCAAGGATCGATGTTATTCTCTACATGCCAAGAACTGGGAATGCACAAGTTGTAGGTAGGGACACCAGGGACTCCAAGGGTGAGTAAGAAGACATAGGTGCACCACTTGCCTCGGGAAGGGGAACTCAAAACGCACTAGGAAGAAAAAGATATCATCCAAGAGGAAGAAGAAGAAGGAATTCCCTTGCGATATAAGGATAAGATCCCATTTTTACAGGATATGGAAATTTGAACAACTTTAAAGTCGGATCTTGGTTACCCACACGGTAGGGCAGTTACGCATGATGGAATTAATTTTCATTTAATAGTTCTCCTCAGAGGGGTGGTCATATCGACTATGTGTTAAACAGTTTTCCTTAACCATAAGGAAATGCGTAACAGGGGAGGATCTGGAAGGTATGGGGAAGGGCGTGACACCGAGGAAAAACCAAATGTTTTGGTCGGTTAAGGGTTGTCCAACTCTTAGGGGATTTTAGATATTATTTATGGGCTTTAAATGGCGTCAAAAAGGGCATTAAATCATCATTACATCGAAAGATATATTGTGGGAGCGGTAAGGTCCAAAACTGGAAGGTGATGACACGGTTCCACCGTCACGGTTTCACTATGATAGTGTGACCGTCAAAGTGTTGCCATAAATGGTGCCACCATCACGGTGCCACAGTGACTGGTGTGCAATCATGAATGATGCCATCATTTCGGTGGAGGTGTTTTTTGGAAAAGTAATGGACCCTGTGGGTCCGGGCCATTACATAATATATCATAAATATTAATATGATTATTTTATAAATTAATAATATTTTAAAACCACTATATAGGAGGATCAGAAATGTATGGTGGAAATCAGTCCTATGGTTGGGTTTTAATTCACAATGTCATCATTAATTCAGATGGTTTATATTATGTCTCCACTAGGGAATTTTTCTCTTCCATTTCAATGATTTCTAAAAATGTTTTCAAAATAGTTTTTCATATTATCCTATGAATTTTTAATTTCATTTTTCCCATATTTTACTTTTTACAAAAAATTTTGATTATAATAATATTTTGTTGTTTTCTAAATAATGCTCTTTGTGGTATTTACAATGAAAATATATGGAAGGAGTGTTTTTATAACTTTTATATAATTAATAATTTTTTCCACTTTCCTGAATATTAATTTCACGAGGAATACTCTACTAGTTTAGAAGGTTAATATCAAAGAAAACTTCTTCTTTTGTAATTGTGTGTAGTTTTAAATAATTGATTTCAAATTAAAAAACAGATATTTCTCCCAAGAAAATTTCAATGATTTTTTGAAATTATTTTAATCTATGTCAAAACCCTTTGTTGAATCATATGAATAATTGAGGGTCGTATCATATGATTCCATCTATTATTTTTTTTGATTGGTTAATTTTTAGGTTGACTTTTGATGTGTTATTTTGACATCATTCTGGGTTTATAGTTAAATAATTCATATTTCATATAATATTTTTTGAATATAAATGTTTATGTTTTTTATGTTCTACCCATTTCATATGATGATTGAATTTGACTTTGTAAGTGATTTCTTGGTCCACTATATCCCCATGATGAATCAGTAGGTATCATTATACAAATAAGTCTGGGTATTAGTCGAGGCCATACCCATTTACTTATGGTATCGTGGATGAAGCCTTGATGGTATTTTTATTATGTACCACATTATGAATATAATCATTATGAGATATTTATTGACATTACATGAAATTATTTGACTACTAGAATATACATGTTCAAGACTCATTATCATGTGAATAATTATATGGAATTATGTAATCAGATTTTAATCCTACTATATTTTTCTCAAGTTATTGATTAAATTGTTTTTTTAGTTATTTACCATGAAATAATCATTTATGATTAAATGTAAAATATTTTATTTTATTTATACCCTTTATGAGCATCTTATCTCACCTGATTCTTATGTTTAATTTTATCCTACGGTACCAATATGTTTTTATGAATAGTATTTTATGTTATTGTAAGAGAAAAATGGTTTTCTCAAATGATTCACCATGTTGCATTATATGTATTAAATTACAATATATGAATAAAGTACGTGTTTGTTTTACAAATAATACTTAATTTTTTAGTCCTTTGGTTTGTGATTCCTTGTATCTTATTCCTATATAATTAAGTAACAACAAACTCTCGGCTACTGGGTTTAGGGAATTTAAATCAATAGTACAAGGAATATCCATTAGCATAACATATTGAGGATCTAAAAACACATGAGTAGTACAAAGAGGCATCAACACCAAAATAATATTTACACCATATTGAGGTTATTGAATGACACAAATTGGGACCCTCTTTTGCATTTAATATTATTTTTAGTTTTATCTATTAAAAAAATAATATTTTAATAATATTATATTGTGCATTTATTTGAAATCAATATAAATTATATTTTTTTATAAATATACAATGAATTCCATAAAATCCAACAATATTTATAATTCTATCATATAAAAAATTGTTAATCCAAAAATATACTTTCTCCAAATACAAGTTTTTATATATCTATGTTTTAAATTTAAAATTAAATTTAATTACCCTAATAATATTTAAGTGGAAAAATAAATATTTTTTGAAAAATAAAGTTAAAAATATTTTTTAGTTTTATATTAAACTATGGTAATTATAAATTGTTTTTTTGGGTAAAAGTGGAGTTTCCATTGTATAAGTAAATAAGTGTTAAATGGTTTTAACCAAGTAAAAATGATAAAACATGTTAAAAACATGTGTGGTAAAGTATATTTGATACATGATAGACCTTATCACCTCTTCTGAATCTTTTTTTATATATTTTCTTATAGACACTTTAATGGTAAGTTGTAATAGTACATAAAAAGATTCAAAAAAACTCCACCATATTTAAAAATACACCATAATTGAAAATCAAGAGAAAAACATCACTTCCAACTTCATCACAACCAAAGCACCGCACCATGAATAGGGTTTCAAATTCAAATTTAAAAATCATAAAACTACATTTCTAACCATGTGCTAGCTACATCATTATGGGTTGAACCATGACCCACCTCGAGTCGCATAATTCCCTCACCTATCTTGATTCAAGCAGATGAAAATCTGACATCCAATCATCTCCATCATCATCAATTCCAAGAACCACCTCCTCCATCATCGTCACAATCATCATCGGAGTTTCCATCATTGTCATCACCATCTACCACCATAAGTCGTCGAACCAGAGGGCATCAAAACAGAAAAATATAAACCAAAAGAACATCGGAGTTGAACAAAAAACCTTCTCCTAACACTACTGATATTCCAAAAAGGAAAACCAAACCTGAACATCACGAAAAACTAACAATAAAAGAAAACCGTAAGAGGCTCCACCGTATTTCAACCTAAATAATCACTTGGAAAAACATCATTTGAGGCCAAACAATAATACCAAGATCAACGGACCATCATAAATTTGAGAAAACTTGAAAAATGACACCCAAGAATAGAAGATAACCAACGTGAGATGAAACAGATGATTCCAATCACCAGATCCACACTACTGATACATTCCCTTGATGCCAAACGTTACCACCAAAACCATCCCAAAACTGCAACAAGAAAATTCATACTAGAAAAAAACAAGTCTAGTACATCGAGAAAGGAAAAAAAGAGTTGATATGGGCATTTGATACAACTTTATATCCACCGATCACTGATACCATCAGATCCAAAACCACCAGAGTTCCTTATGATCAAACCAGAGTGGGGTTTCTGTGCGATGTTTTCGGAGATAACAGCATGGTAGTGACCCTTTTTGAACACGAATCAACAACGAAAAACAGAGAATCATAAGTTATTAGATGAAGAAGAACTGAAAGAACAGAGAAGAAATAAATACAAAAATAAAAATAAACCCAACCAATGAGAAGACCAAAATAGAGATCCACCCACCACGATGGCCTATGTAAGGAGAATCAGTGAAGATAACTAGAGAAAGTAAGAATTATGGTAGGGTATAGGAGAAGAAACCCTAGAGCTCAGGTAAAGATCCACCTAGAGTGAATAGAGCCATTCATTATCACTTCCTCCAATCAATCATTGTTATTTTTTAGATCTTTATAATATGAATAATGTAACGGTACTATTGTAATAAATATTATATTAATAAAAATGTACGTATCAAAACATATAAAACAGGACATCCAACACCCCATCAAGGCATGTCCAAATTTTAAATTTCCTCTTTCAATCCTACCATTGTCACTTTTCTTATGATCATCAATCATTTACAAAAACCAATGTTAAAAAAAAATTATCTCATTCCTTCCATTTCTATGAAATTATACATGGAAAACTCAATGTTATCAATGAGAGTACTCATTTTTTTAAAACAATATTCATTTACATTTTTCATTATAAAAAAATAATTTTCTAATTATTATATTGTTAAATAATTATTTATTTTAAATTTTATTTTAATAATTATAATTAAATGATATTTATCCACCTTTCACATTTTCATTTAAGAGAATAATGTCTTTTAATCATTTATTATGTATACTAATGCCTCTATAAAGTGACAACTTCTTTTATTCATCATGAACTATCCTCTCCAATTATTAGTGGGAAATTTAATAATTAATATGAAATATAAAATATAAATATGATTGTGAACATTAAAATATAAATATGCTATATTTTTCTCTATTTAGACGAGAAATGAAAATGTTAACTGTGTATTGTTTAGACTACAACCTCTATGAAATAACATATCTCATTTTTCATCTAGTATTTTTTAATATTTATTAAAATATCCTAAAATATAGTTCATAACCTTAAAGTTGTTAAAATAATATTATAATTCTTCTATGATAAATATATTATTACAAAAAACCTCTTTCTTAATCATAATCATCCAACAATTATGGTATGTCCAATGCTTGTGTTGCTCAAACCACCTACATAAAAGTGCTATAAATTAATAACATGGATTACTATAAGAATTCAATTTCTGATAATGTAAGATTAAAATATGTGAATACTGTTTTTTATATTCAATATTTTTAATATTAAAATTAAACTTATTATCTAAGATAACACCTACCAATTTTTAAAAATACCTTAAAAAGCTCGTTATTTATTCCATCTTCAAAGACCATAACTAATACTCCAATAGAATGAAATTATATAATTATAGATAATTATAAGAAATAAATTAATGTACTTTTTAGGTTATCATAATTTTTAACTTTCATATAACAATTTCATCATGAAACTAGTTCAAAATTATCATGATCAATCACACCCAATATTGGGAATAAACAATAACTTGTTAATAAAAACATAAATAATCATTACATTGTACGATTATAAATGATGAAAATTTAGAATATGTATACTACATTATTAATTAATATAGTTTTTTTATAATTTAGTTTAGAGTGTGTTTTGGGATTTCATGACCACCCCAAAATATATCTCATAGAAGGAAGATAGACAATGACTCATAGTCCTCCCTCCTGTAGAACCCAAGATGGAATGTAGAACCAAGAAAAAAATTTAAAAATGTGGAGGAGTTAAATTTTAATATAAAATAGGATTTGAATATTGGATAGGAAACCGCCAAATAACTATTAACGATTTTATAAAATTATACCCAAAACCATCCCATATTGTATGAAAAATATAAACCAATAAAAGTAAAATTCTATAATATAAAGTTCCAATAGATAATTCCAATACCAGTAACTCAACTAAAACACCAAACCAAAAAAAAATATGTTTATAATGTTCCCCAATGTCCTCATGGGATCTTGAAGAATAGCGTATATACATAGGGTGAGCATACACATACACTCATAATGATAATACACTAGGTCTCAAGGGAACTTGTGAAAATACCATAGTATTGCACGAATTAACAAATAAAATAAATACACATTCAATCCATCTGAGTAATCTCAGCCTCACAATGAATCCATCACCAAGTCATTCAATTAATATAGTAATATAGCCTCGAGATCAGATGTTTGGAGGCACCCTGTATCTATTTACCCACTTATTTACCACTCTCACACCCTGTTGTCTAACATCCTATGATCACGCAGCATTCATATATAACACAGTAAGACACATCTCATCTCACAAGAAGAGTTTAAGGCCATCACAACACACCATATCATATCTCACCCAAATACACCCCGATCATCACATCATATAACCATGGATGTTGGGTATGATAAAAATAATGGAAATAGACCTATTATCCTCATCCTACCACACATGACTTGAAAATATCTTAGAAAATAACTTGTTATATCATATAATGCATCTCTCTAAGACACATGAGTCATCACATCACATATCACTCAATTATAATTAGGAATTTATTGATATCTAAAAAAGGTCATGGAAGAGTTGGATCCTATGATGACCAAAAAAATTTAAGAATTTTATAAAATTTTAATAGATGAAAATTAATTACATAACATAGTTATCCCCACCATGAACATTTAGGTCTAGTGTATTTGTAAACCATGGATTCATAAAAACATGTGTATAAGTAAACTACATCATTTAATGTTAGATTTATCATAAGCAGCACTCTTCATAGGCATATCACAGAAAATTACATAATTCATAGTTTGTGGAAATGAAAAATAAGAAAAAGGCGAGCTTATATTATTAGTAAGCGTAAACTAGAGAGATATTGGTGATCTTATTCAAATAATATGAGCATAGGGGTATGAGAATATGAAAATAAAATTTGAAAACCACACTCTGTATGTTAGTGTTCATAATCCCAGGTCATGGCATAATATTTTGGAGTTCATAAGACATGAATCATAATGAAATCAATGAATATAAACCTTTAAAGAATAAAATTGGCCTAATTATTATATTTTTGTATTGCATATTAGTATAAAAAATCATTTTCATAGTATTATAGTCTCATTTCCAATACATTTAGAGTGTAATGGGTTCTCTTTAAAAACCATAATAATAGTCAAGGATCACTCCTAAAATTATCATAGTAGATAAATTCCATTACTTAGTTGGGTTCAGTCCCCATTATAGACATATTTATCTCATGATATATCCTTTCATCCAAATATTATTTTTTTTTAAAAAAATTAAGGGAAAATGGGAAACCATAGTTCACCAAAAAGATACCACAACATGATGAAAGAGATCACAAAATGATTAAACACCATACTAATATTACTAGACTCAGAAACACTATAAGGTTCCCAGTGCAACATTCTAACCTAGATATCAGGATCCTCTCTAATGAGTTCTTAAATGTGAGTGATCCTCTTTTACATTATCTAAATAAATTCCCCTGTGTTCTTTTTAGTATAGTTAATGCTTAAGGCTAGTATTCAGTCTTGTTTATATATCCACACATCATCCGTCTCATTGGACTTAACATGAAACTTTCATTCATAAATTCTTTTAATATATTATTTTGAGACATTTGGCTGGAAATCTTTTTCATGAATTTGTTACCTAGAGTACATGATTTGTTTCAAGTAATACCCATTCTCTTCTTCTCGGACTCTTGTTTTCCTACTATATTTTGCACATTCCCCATTCTGTATATCATTTCATTACTTTTTTCTACCCATTTTGGCCTACATAGTCTCCATCGGTTTTGGAAAGTGGGATTAATTATTTTCTCCATTTTGTTTTTTCTCTTGAACAACAATACATTTCCCTGAGTCTCAAATTCATTTTTCCTTTTCTTCCTTCTAAGTGTGTGAGGAAATTTCCATTGAATTCAGTCCATAATATTCCCTAAGGGGTGACTATAGCTTTCAACCCTTGAAGAATCCTCCTCTTGAGGCAGTGGTGGATTTTGGACATCCAGAACGTTGAAATGGATTCCCAGTTATATCACCGAGCTTCCTTAATATGCCTCTATATACCCACAGACTCTTACTTACATGTTTTATTCTCTACACTAGTTTTCTTCCGCACATTCCCATAATTCAAATGAAAATAGTAGTTTCCACCGAGGGTTTTTGGGTTTAAGGGCCCCAAGACATCCATTATTTCTAGCCTCCCCTGTCCATGGGGATAATATGTAGCTTCCAACACCAAGGCCTCCACCTATCCCATTTCCAATCTTGTGGGATACTCATATCCATGTCCCATAAACTGGGGTTCCTTTTTATTGTTTTTTAGAATAAATTGATTCACCATGTTATGGTTTTATGAAAAACTTATATTTTTGTAGAGGAAATATTAGAATATTAAAAATTTATGGGTTAATAATCCACTAACATGTTTAATATGGGAGTATAATTGGGAGGAAGAAATTTCCAAAATGAGACAAGAATATAACAACCCAGTTAATTATATAATAAATCACTTTCATGTTTATTAATATACTAATATCAATTATTAAATTATTAAGTAACTTTTAAATCAAAAGGGAAATAGTTTTAATTAAACAAATTTTATTATTAGGTTTTATAAAATAGTTTAATTTATAGATTTTATATAATAACCCATAACCCTATAGCGAAGAGCTGGTGGTCATTTTATTAGAATGGAATAGATACAAGAGATAACATCACTAAGGACTGATATGTTTAGCACTCCTGATAAACTAGATACATACATGGATCACTTATTACATTTTTAATTAAACGTAGAACTTAAAAAAAAGATAATAAATTACATCCTTGACAATTATTGAATGTTTTAATAACCACGACCTAGGTAAGGATAAAAATAAAATGGTGAGCTCAAATACTCAATAAGGGTTAGTTAGAGTGGATGATAATTTGATTAAAAAAAGATAATTAAAATGGTATTGTAAATAACTGAAAAACACATTCCATTCAATAAACTTAAAAGGAAAGTACATAAATTTATTTTTTCATAGTGAAAAAATCATTATTTTTTATAAGTGAATACTAAATGAAGGGGTTGAATATATATTGGACGTCGTATATCTAGAACATAAAACACTACCTTCAAGTTGAATTACGTATGTGAGTAAAAGCCCATGGGATTCTACGTGGAAAACATAGAAGGGGTTTTTCCATCTAATTTCATCTTAGGAGACTTCTGATCCCTTGAGGGCATATTTATAACCAGGACCCATCCATAGGGATTTCATTAACCAATCCCCAAACTATAGGAATTACGTTAACAGGTCTCAACACATGTTATACTAGTAAAAATCATTTATATTATATAGAATAATTTATTTAATTAAAAAATAATTTTTGTTTTCATAAAATATCAATATTAAATAAAAGATACAAGTTTATGAATATTTCATCATTTAATCAAATAATTATCATGGTTACCTTTGTATATAAAAGTTTTATATTGGTTAGATAGAAATAATATCAAAGAAATAATGGATTCAAAATAGGAAATAAAAAATGATTCATGATAAATTATGTCCAACTCAAATGAAAACATATAAAAAAGTATTTTACAAAAACATTTGGAATGATCCATTTCTGTGCAGTTTAAGGGAAAATATAAAATATAAATTAATTCTAGAAATGGAATAATTATATGCATTAACGAAATTAACTAAGATAGTTTTTCATGATAAAAATGGTGATTTTAGAAAAAAAATGGTGGATTGAAATACATTATGTAGTGTATTTTTAAATAGGTGAGAAATTGGGAAGTTCCTATTAAGCAGACTTTCTTTTCGGGATTAATTGAGAAAGAAGCATTTTTAAATCATCTATTTCCTAGTCAATAAGGATGAAATGATATGGATATATGGTATTTAGTTCTATACACACAATGTATAGTATGTATATAAAATTAGTGAATAAATACATTTTGGTAAAGAGATAAAAAATGTAACCTGATGGAAAAATAGATGTTCAGAGAAAATCCCTTATGAATTAATCATCAATTGAATAATTTTTCCCATAAAATTAATAATCATAAAAATAAATAGTGAATAACCTAAATATAAAGTAATTAATGAAATGATATATCAAATGGAGAAATATATACATCACCAATATGGAATAAATGATGAATAAGGCATATATCACAGAATTAAAAGTGAGATAAGAAACCCCTTACAAGGATCATATCATTAGAGTGAGGATAAATCAGTGAAATAATTATGTGTGAAAAATATAAACACACACAATAAATGTGGATTTATAGTATAGAACAATTATAGGACATTTCAACAATTTTCTTGGTATAACATAACTAATGACATTTATTTTTAACTAAAACAATGGAAATTGAGAAATGAAATACCTTACATCAGGTTCGACTTCCTTTAAATGTATCCAAAACATATATATATATATATTTTAAAAGTATTATTAACTTATAAAAGAATAATATTAAATTATATGATATCATATATGATCCCCTTATAATAGTTTACACTATTTTTTGATAATATTCCATTATTACCCTTGTTTTGGTTATTAGCTACTTAATTTTATAATGATTTTTTACTCATGTGAGTCAAGGTTATCATAAATTGGGTATAAATCCAACATATCATGAATATAATTAATTTCATAAATATAAAATTTAATAATGAAATATATTTTTATGGTTATTCTTGATTTTTGAACATAGAAAATAAATTACACTGCTACGTTGAGATGGTAAGTCGTACGTACACATGCGTAGTGCTTTCATTTTTCGTAAGATGGATAGAAGTTGGAAATAGTTTTTTCATAATCATAATAACATCTAATTATATGTATGATAATAAAATTATTATTTTATATTGTAAAAACCCTAATAATAGGTGGTTAAAGTATAAATTAATTTTAATGAGTAGTAAAATTATGACATATTTTCGGTAAATTTTCTTTAGATCTCTTCTTAACTGATATAAAGATTGTATTTATGGAAATATAGTTCAACCACAACTGGTTTAATAATTTTATTTGGATAAATGGGTAGGACGTCGTTGAGATAAGATGCTCAATGTGGAGAAATTAAATTAATTATGGAGTGTCCTTTTATAATTGACATGATAAACAATTTTTGAATTATTTAAAATCATAAAATATAATATGGATATTATCAGGGTAAACACTTCTAAAAGGCCTAAAGAACATAGAGGATAAAATATAAGATATTATCTAACACTATATGGCCTCATTCAATATTTTTATGATTTTTAGTTAATTTAATGAATTAATATATTCAGAAAATACATTTTTTGTCACATTTAACACTATTCATTAATATTCCATTAAAAATATAAAATAAAAGTGTCACATTCGATAAATGTTTTTCTCATGTCCTATAAATATCATATTCATCTAAAAAATTAGTGGATCGCCTTAAAAATCCCAAATTATATTTATTTTAATATTATCAATATCATTTATTTAATTTCATCATTAAGTAAATTATTACTGCATCAACATTGTACATGCCAATACAGTAAGTATGTATTCCGTAAAACTAAAAAAATACAATGAGGAAGATAAATTTGTAAGATTTAAATTTAATATTTATAGTTCAATAATATATTACTGAACTATATATTTATAAGGTTTTTTTCTATTTTATATTATGGAAACCATATATTAAAATATTTTGTTTTAATTATTCATATCATTTTCAAGATAACTTATTAAATTTGTTAATTTAATTTTTCAAGACTTATGTAAGAATTTCACATGCATTTGAAGAAGATTAATTTTATATAACTCTAAAATTAAAAAATATCAGCCCAAAAGTTTAATTTTAACAAATAATTTTAAAAAGTCGTCTGAAGATGGTTTATCACTCAATTATTATCTAAAAGTAACAAAAATTTACATTCTCAATGATGTTTAGACAATGCGTCGATAGTGGCAATGATTTTTATACATATCATGAAATAAATTATAATTTACATACTCTAAATTATTTTGGTCATATATATATTTTATAATACAATTATTTAATAATTTCATTTATTTAATAACCATTTATATCAAAATTATATATTTTACCTATCAAAAGAGATACAGTATTTTTAAAGAAACTATATTTTTTACAATTCCCCAAAATTTTATATTTTTCATAAAATTTTCAAAATTTAACTAAATTTTTTTATATGATTACTTAAATAACAAATTTCATTATGTAAAATTAATTTTCAAAATATCTTGAAATTAATTATAATATTTTTACATAAAATTGTATAAAAATATTTTTTAAATAAAACATATTTCTAGATATTAAAATGGGTTCCCTAAAAGTTTATTATTATTTTCAAATAATTAACCAATAAATTAATATTTAGTTATATTTTTTATATTTATTTCAATAAATCATTTATACCTATTCATTTTTCACAACATAACATCTTTCTAAAAAATCCTCATTTTAAAAAGTATGTCAGGGTTTTTTAACATGGGTTTTTGTGCAATATAAGCTCTCAAAGATATTAAATTTAAAAGATATAGACTATAAAATAATAGAGTATAATACCTTCCCTCCTCTAATAAATTTTATCCTTGAAGTTTTGAGATTTTAAATTTAAAATCAAAGGTTGATACTCGAAAATTTCATAATGGGAAACCGACATCATAATTAGGCTTACTATAACATCAGCTTAATTAGAAGAAAAGAAAAATGTGAACGTCACAAAAAATCATGAATAAGAATAAAAGAAATTATTGAAAATATAGGCATTGAAGTGAAATAAAAAAATCATGTTGTTATTGAGAGTGATATATAACATAGTCATTATAATTTAATCTATCACAAAACCACAAATTTATGACTAGTAAAATGATCATTTATTTATCAAAAAAAAGTAAATGGAAAAATACTTATCCTAGAGTTGAGGAATTATTTTACATTTTAGATAATGATTTCATAAAATAATATTACTGGATTTCATTTCAAGGAAAATGGATAATATAATCTATTGGTTGTTCTTTAATTTATCTTTACTTAGTTTCTTAAACAAAAAGATGGATATTCAAGATGAATTTTTTATACCAGAAGCACTTTTATCAAATAATACTAAAGTCATCACTTTAGCATATTGAAAAATGGTTAACACATGTTTTTCGATGTGAAAAAAGTAATCCATTAATATTAATCAATAATATCTTTATTCCATTCCATAAGTGTATAACATTAAGTCTCATCCAAAATATTCCTGTCAAAATTCAATGAAAACCAAATCCGAAGGAAGGTATATAAATTTAAAAATAAAATTGACATGAGATTTACCCAAAAAATATAGCCCTTATTGTGACATACCAAATATAAAAATACCGTAATCTATTTTGAAACATTATAAAACATTCACTATTCAAAGAATAAAATCTTAGTTTTTCGATTATATTACTTAAATTTGAGAATCTAATAATTCTAGCCTAACATAAACCATCAGATAACAAACCACATTCATGGTCACTAATTCTATCTCATATAATCTATTTCTTATTATCTCATCATCAAGAACATATTTTTGTAATCATTAATAGTTCACATGTTTTCAGAAATATCAAATTACAAGGGAATGACTTCTCTTGAATACAGGGGTTATTCATCATGTGCTTCAAATTCCATAAATAGGAAAGAATGCATTACATTAATTATATATCTCGTGATTCTTATAACAAAATCATTATTAATAAAATAATAAAAGAACATAATTCTTGAGTCGAAAAATAGGATTATTAATAATTCATATAGTTATATGGTAGTATCATAATATTTATCATGATCTATTGTCCATATTTGGGATATATTCTATTGATTACAAGAATATTGATTTTTGTAGTGTTCAGACTCTTTACAGTTGAATAATTTTATATTATAAATTCTGTTCTTACCCATAAAATCACATTCATAGTGTCCCTTCAAACCATCTTTATAGAAAACTCTCATTACTTTTATTAATGTAAAACGATGTTTCTTTCTACAAATATCACATGTGGGTAATACTTTTTTATATTCATTACTTTATCCATCTTGTTCCTAGTTATACTCATCATACCATTCTTCCACCAGAAGCCATAGTAGTAACATAATTATTTAATTGTCTCATTATAACATGATACTATATCCTTACATGATGATAATGTTTCATAGACTAGTTCCCGTAGAAATATTTGATATGAACATAAAATATATTTTCCTTATTACCCTTTGGATAATGTGGACTGATGAGGCTCCCATTCCTTCTTTGAAGTTCTATTTATAAATGAAAACATATAATAGATTATATCATATCAATATGATATATAATGTATGATTCCAAAAGTAGGTAAAACCTTAACAAAAATTGAAAAAATTATACATAGATAATCTCATAAAGATTGTCTGTTTGAGCTGTTATTATATAGTTATCCTCAAATTCTATCTTGGGGTTGTTTACCAAAAACTATGATTTCATAAATATAGTTACAATGGTTTCTTCTAAACTTAGTTCGATACCAACTGTAACAACCCTGACCCTAGTAGCCCATATTATGTGGTAATTTTACTATAGTGGCACAAATATAAGAGATCACATTATAATGGATTGGCCAGTTTAGTAGTCCTGAAGAGGTAGATACATACATGGATCTCTTATTACATTTATAATTAATCATTTAACATTATAGGAGAAAATATGTTACTCCCATGACACTTAATTAATGTTTTTATCTTTATTACCTAGGGAAGGGAAACAAACAAATAGGTGATCTCAAATTCCCTCTAAGGGTTATGTACAATGGAAGATAACTTGAATCAATAAGTATAAAAAATCGTGTAAAGTAAATAACTAAAAATCTTCTAGAAATAAATATTCATTGAAAAAATATTATTGAAATATTTCTTATAGTGAAAATATTGTGGATATTTATAACTAAACACTGAATAAATGGAATGATTATTTATTGGACGTTATGTATCTGACACATAAACTACTACCCTCAAAACAGTTTTCGTATGTGGGTAGAAAACCATCAGATTGTAGTTGGTTAAAAATGTAAAGGGTTTGTATCTAACTAATTTCATATCATGAGAATATTAATGCATATAAGGGATATCTATAACTGGGGTACCACCCATAGGGAAATCATTAATCAGTCCCCAACCCATAGTGATTATAAGGACCTGCCCTAAAAACATTTTTTAATCTTGAATTAAATGAATAACTCACATTGAGGATCTTTTTAGGTTTAGAGTTTTAGAGAGTTAGGTCATCATTATTACATTTCATAATATTAAAATGTAGACACTTCAACCCAGTATCCATTTTTTTACAAAACATGAACTCTAAAAAAATACATGTCCAGTTCCATGTTTAAGACATCATAAATTTTCCTTGATTCCATCCTTGAACCTATTCACCATTATGTCCTGAGAAAAAAATTCAAAAAAACATGAGATGAGCATAAAAAGTTCAATAAGAGATACACAAATAAGTAAAATTGTTAGTTTTTAAAAACAAAAGTAAACCATGAATACTTTAACATAAATAATACTTTTCACCTTTATGAAGTAGTAAATACTTTTCATTGAATAAAAGATCATTACTTACCCTTTTGTAACCAAAAGATTACCATATAACACATATAAATAACACATAACTTATAAAGGTAACTTGGGACATTAACATACAAAAATGGAATAACCATACGGTCGACTTCAACACATATCACTAAATGGAATTTTCATACGGCTGACTTCCATAGCCAATGCATTGGAGGATATAACGTAACCACCCGTCCTTGTATTCACGGCACCACCCGTCATTTAGTTAATCACGTAACAACCCATAAAATTTCTATGTACCATTATAAAATCATAGCACATTAAATATTGAAAATAAAAACATTTCACTATTAACATTTTATTTGAAATAACAATAAATAATTTCTTGATATTGACAAAATCAATGCTTTATCACACCATTTTCAAAACCATTTAATAAAGAGATTTATTTGAATCAAAGTGTCCCATACCACATTGAATATTTTAAATAAATTAACATTTTGAAACAATAATGTCCATATAAATAAATCCTTAAAACCATTTTTAAATCATGGACATTAATGATAATTATTTAGAATAAAAAATATTTAAAACAATTAAAACGATATTTTAGTTAAAGAGTTTTTTAACAAAATGAGAAACGATTCAATACAAATAATTGAGGAATATAATTTATTCAGAACTTTATAATATCATGGGAATAAAGGGATTTATGATATAATATGAAAGAGGTCATTATATACACCATATAAGAGTGAATTGGTGCATAATAACAATGAATTCTCAATAGAAATGTAAATTGAGATGAAATCCCTTATAAAGATGGTATCCTTAAATTAAGGATAAATCAATGAAATAATTATGTGTGAAAAATATAAATACACCCAATATAATTGTATATTATGTGTAAAAAAATAAGAGGTCATTCACACATATTCATTGGATGACATAAATAAAAATAGAAGATCATCCAAAAGAATGGGAATTGGGTTAAGAAGTTCCCTTACCGATTTGGTCACTTACAAAACTTATGCCAAATGAAAGAAGGATCATCCAATGAATATGTAAATACTCATAAATTAAATTATATTACACAAATAGTATAATCATGGGCAGTACTTTCACCACACAAAAGGAAATATTGTCAAATATAGCATGAATCTCACGAGAATAAAAAGTGAGATGAAACCCTTTACCACATTGTAATCAACTGAGTCATATGACCAAAAGGTAATAACCACCAAATGAATCATATAATACCATGAATATAATGAGAATCATGATAATATATATCAAATGGAAATAAAAAATACACCACAAGAAATGAATAAGTGGCGAACAATGGAAATCTAATGGATTTAAAAGTGAGATAAGAAAATCCCTTACAAAAATTAAGCATCCTAACGGCGCTGCTTAAAAATTCGTAAAATGAATTGATAAGAGTAAGAGAGGGTATCTCATCATATTAAAAGACTAATTACATTATGGTGAATATAAAATATTATACTCAAACATAAGAACATGGAGAATACATGAAATGACATAAAAGAGAGTACTTGAAAAGAAAGAGAGTGGTCGGATCCCATACCTCGTGTCTGACTTGGCTCGATCATTCTTTAATCTCCTGAATAATAAACTAAAGTTAATTTATACTTGACTAATAACCTTTTTAAATTTTATTATTCATTTTATATCACTTATTACCATGTTATAAACATTATGTAATCATTTAAGTTAATAAAGTCCATTTTGTCGATATTTGGTACTGGAGTCAAAAATGGACTTCTTATAATCACATGTTGTTCTTGTGGTCAATGGTTCATTATATCCAGAATGATATTCATGATATTTATATCATATATATCATATATAACCATTATATACATGTATTTATAATATTAGATAACATTTAGAGGTAAGAAATGAAATGCACCGTTCATGGAGACGGTAAGTCGTACGTACGCATGAATGCTATTTTCCTTTATATTTCTTATTTTAGTGGAAATAAAACATAATTATACATAGATATATTATAATTATAGTGTAATATAATATATAATATCATTAAAACTATGATTTATACATCCAATGTAAGGCATGGACGAGTCACATCACTTTAAGGGGGTGGTAGTCCGCATTTCTCAAATGCGATTATCGTATTTACCCACTATGGAAACCATAAAGTCTTGATATAATTGGAAATTACAAAATCATAATGAAATAATAAACATAATATATATCATATAAAATACAGTTCCATCATAATGGCCACCATGATAGGTGGTAAGACGTAATTGAACAATCATCGTTTCGTGAGGTGTTAGTTTTCCATCCACAGAAACATTATGTTCTTCATCCATTAGATGGGGGTGTGTGTAAGTGTAGTTCTAATACTTATTATAAAAACATCCTAGTATATTGAGTATACTTTTTTTGTTACAAAAGAATTAAATAAAAATATTTTAGGGGTTGGAGAAGTAAAATAGAAGAAAACAATTTAAGAGAAAATGTTACCTTTAATTTGTGTAACTCCCTTTAGTTTGAACCAAAGGACTTTTTGAAGTGCCTTCTACCTATGTTAAGGATTATAAGAGGAGGATATTAATGTTGAGAGATTAATTGGGTAGAGTTTGGATGAGACAAATGGCTTGAGATGTGTTATTAATTGGTTATAAGTGGGCTACTTTTATAAGGGGGAGGAGGGGCTCTTTAGGAAAGTGTCAAACTATTTTTTTATTATATAATGATATTTAGTTTTTAATGGTCCAAAAATAATTATATTATAAGATAGGATGACTCATGGTCGAAAAAAAATCATCCATTCATAGTTGGACATGTTTTGGAAAATATTTTAATCATTATAATGTTATTTATTTAAATGATTTATTAAAGAGGTAAATACTCCATCATTATTGTGTCATTAATAATTTAATTTATTAGATGTATAATAATTATATAAAAAATTCAATCATGAAGGAAATAGTTTTATCGTTCCAATGAATATATATATACGAAAATATAATTTATATAACCCCTTCTAAAAATTAATTTTTTGAAAAGATTTTCTGCTTTTGACATATTTTCCTTTACTTTAAGTTAATTAATCTAAATTGTCATTATCACTCCCATGTGGATTAAAGGGGTCCCAAAATCGACCCAAAGATTCCCATGGTCGTTAATGAATCAACCAATATGTTTTGGACATTTGTTAAGGTAATTTAGAATATTATAATATTCTTTTATCCTTGAATTACCCTATTTACCTTCAACTGCGGTAAATAAAAGTCAAAAGGTACTATTCACCAAAAATTATTTTCATCTTAATGAACCAAATTTTACTTCTTGATAACAACCATGTATGTTGGATTTTTGAAATTAAATTCACAGAAGTGGTAAATTTTCATTTAAAAGATAAAGATAGTTTTTTTAACTACAACTAAGTGGTGTCACTATTCATCAAAAATTGATGTTTTTCAGAAAAAGACCAAAAATTCAGCTGAAGCATTATTTGATATTCCGAATTCAAAATTGATGTCTATTTTTCCAAATTCAAAATATTTAAGTGGAATTAATTAAATTAAAAATTAATTCCCATTGTTAAAACAAATAGCGTGTTTTTAAGAAACAATAACTATCAAAAGATTGATACTTGTTTATGTCCAATTTCAAAGTGAAATTAATTCCAATAACCCACATTGGATTAAATGGTAAAAAGATATTTTAATTTCACTTTAAAACCAATTAAAAATATAATCTAACTATAAAAATAAATTATATTAAAAGTCACTTTTGAATTAAAATACAATATTTTTCACTATTCATTTATAAATGAACTTTATCAGAAATATTCCAAAACTTTACACAAAGTAAATTTTGATGTCCCCATTATGAAGAAGTATTTTATTTGGTCATATAGAATGTATTATAGTTACCAAAACTATATTTAAAAAGGGTTCACAATTAATAGTTTATAAATCAACCTTTTAATGTAAATTATGCTTAAAATTAGATTCATTCACATTTTAAGCCTCTAAATTTTATTAGATAAATGTAAATACATTTAACAAACATGAATAATCATATTTTATTTAGTTTTGTTCATTCCAACCAATAAAATGGCAAAGAGTAGAAAACCATTTAAAATAATAATATTATATTATTAGTGTGCAACGTAAGATTTCAAAAGAAAACCCGTTGTTGCGTATTGGGTACACTATCGAACATAGAAACCCTTTTAAAGTAAAATTAATATTTAATTCAAAAATATTAAAAAATATAAAAGATGCCTTATTCTTTATTTACCTGGGATTTTACATCCTTCCCCCCTTTTGGGAATTGTGTCCTTGCAATTTAAAAAAAAAATGGGATCGGAAACATCATTGAAAGTCCCACATCGGAAAAAGAATCAGTAAAACTATCACTTTAAAAGAAAGAAAGATAATCAGAAAGGTCACCTGACATAACCCATACTAGGATTACATGGAAACATGGATATGTAGTAGAAAACAAAGGGTCGAGTTCTGATGGAGATTGTTAGGAAACATGTTTAGGAGAAAGTTATCCACCATAAAATCACAAACTTGGGATGGGTTAAACAGTCATTGATTCCCCAATTGGAAAAGTTAACGGACAAGGTTTTTGTTTAAAGTTACTTTTTATTGAGGAATTTATTTATGATCTTAACCGAGAACATAAGGAAATATACTTACTTGTAATGTAGACACTCATCTTTTACTATATTTCTAACACAAACTCATATTTTCTCCAAACGATGAATATTCAGAATGACTTTTTTTAACATTAAGAGCGCTATAATCAACTTCGATAGAATCAAATAATCCAAAAAAATGAACTATATAGTATATAAAACCCAAATTTTTAGTATAATATCAGATAATCACCAAAAGGATAATCATTTATAAAAGAAAATACTACTCTTCATCTCCATAATTCAGCATAAAAACCCCAAGGTTCAATAAAGAGCATTAAATAAATAGTTATCCTTACAATTCTTCAAAGTAATCCAAACTAATATTGAAACCCAAATCTCATAAGTATTTAATCACATAGTATTCCAAGATAAATATTAACATTTATCTCCAAATAACATCAGTTACTCTTAATGTCTCATATAGAAAAGTAATTAACCAAATCACATATCCTCCATGACAGGTTAATCATTTCTATCGATAACCCAAAATCAACTTATTCATGATTCATAAGATTATATAACTAAAAATAATAAGTCATTCTATCCAGAGACTTTATGTAGTCTAGTGGTAGTCAATAAATACCAGTCACACTTTGGCTGTGGGTTCGATTCCCACAGCTTCGTCCGATACGAGGGGTTGTCATACGGTTTGTGTGTTGTCCCTTTTCAAATACTACATAATTTTATATCATTCCCAAAAAGATATAAATTAATCAAAAATAACCATAACATATTTTAACCATAAAGGTTATATAATAACTTTCATTTTTCATTCCAAAATGTATTAATGGGTAATTTCCACAAATTCAAGGATCATATAAACCCAAAAGGTTCTTCATAACTATATCCACAAAATAGAAGATAATTATTCCTTGAATAAAATTTTCATAAATCAAACATCAGTGTTACACATACTATTAAAAGACTTCTATGAAATCCCATCATCAAAAGAGACTTATAAATTTTAATCATTTCACCATCCTAAATTCCACCATAACTCATGAATCCCTTATATGTTGAATTCTTACTCATTCAACATTCTTCTTGATCTATTAACCATTCCTTTCCAACTTATTCTGAAATTATTCTATCCTACAAACAAAATCATAAATCATATCCTAATATTTCAATAATATCAAAACATATGTTAAGAAATAATACATACCATTCATTGGTCGTTGTCAGTTTCTTCACCCTCAATCAGAATGGAATTAGGTATTGGTAAAGAAATATTTGTATGATCCTGGTGATACCATTCCAGAAACATCTTCATAAGACACCTATTTATATAATGACCATGGACACCATAATTAAAAAATTCAATTGATCCCTCAAAAATAAATTTGTTTCCTTTCCTAGAGTCAACTGCATGCTTGATTTTTCCATGGTAGGTTCTTGATTTATGACCTTCATTCCAACATCTATAGCATATTCACATCCCTTTGAAACATTTTCCAAGGTGTTTATTTCGACATCCTTGACAAATTGGTTTCTGAACATACTTACCTTTATGATTATTTCAGGAAATTCTGTATGGATTTGTTTCTCGAATATATGATGCCTTATAAAAATAATCATGTTTCAAGCTTTCAATCATGACTCCAGATATTTGGTTGAGAATAACCACAAGAATTCTCATTACATCTCTCATTTCATTCAGTTGCATGTTCAGAAAACCATCACCATTTTCTTCACATCCACTGTTACTTCAGTGCCTTCTAGATCCAACCATTTACTAAAACCAAAAAGGTAAGTGTGATTATATTAGTACAATCGTCATATAACCCTAAGATATACTTATTCAGGTTATCCTAAACACATTCAATTTATAAAAATAACTATGAATCTTTCTAAAATACTAACAATTATGGTAATGTCAATTATGTTTAAATTGTACCATATCCTCTAAAGTTATCTAAACCGAACTATGATACTTGCTATAAGAACCCGTCATTAAAACATTACTTAATCTTAAATTAAATGAATAATTCACATTGAGGATCTTTTCAGGTTTATAGTTTTATAGAGTTAGGCAATAACTATTACATTTAAAAATATTACAAAGTAGACACTTCTACCCAGTATCCATTTTTTTACAAAACATGAGCACTAAAAAAAGTCATGTCTAGTTTCATGTTTAAGACAGCATGAATTTTCCTTGATCCCATCCTTGAACTTATTCCACATTATGTCCTGAGAAAAACATTTCAAAAAAACATTGGATGAGCATAAAAAGCTCAGTAAGGGATACACAAAGAAGTAAAACTATCAGTTTTTCAAAACAACAAGTAAACCATGAATACTTTAACATAAGTAATACTTTTCACCTTTATGAAGTAGTAAATACACTTCATTGAATAAAAGATCATTACTTACCCTTTTGTAACCAAAAGATTACCATAAAACCCATATAAAGATCACATAACATATAAAGGTAACTTGGGACATAAACATACTTAAATGGAAAATCCATACGGTCAACTTCCACACATATCACTAAATGGCATAGCCATATGACCAACTTTCATACCCAATGCATTAGAGGTTTTAACGTAACCACCCTTCCTGGTTTTCCCGACACCACCCGTCATTTGGTTAATCACGTAACCACCCGTAAAATGTCCAAGTACCATTATAAAATTATAGAACATAAAATAATGAAAATACAAACATTTCACTATTAACATTTCATTTGGAATGACAATATATAATTTCCTGATATTGAAAAAATCAATGCTTGATCAAACCATTTTCAAAACCATTTAATAAATAGATTTCTTTGAATCAAAGTGTCCCATAACACTTTGAAGTTTTTAACGAAATTAAAATTTTAAAACAATAATGTCCATATAAATAAATCCTTCAAACCATTTTTAAATCATGGAAATTAATGATAATGATTTAGAAGATAAAATCTTTAAAACAAATAAAATGCTATTTTAGTTAAAGAGTTTTTTTAACAAAATGAGAAATGATTGAATACAAATAATTGAGGAATATAATTTACTCAGAACATTATTATATCATGAGAATAAATGGATTCATGATATAATATTAAAAGGACATTATATACACCATATAAGAGTGAATTGGTGCATAACAACAATGAATTCATAATGGCTATGTAAATTGAGATGAAATCCCTTATAAAGATGGTATCCTTATATTAAAGATATATCAATAAAATAAATATGTGTGAAATTTTTAAATACACCCAATATAAGTGGATATTATGTCTAAAATAATCAGAGTTCATTCACACATATTCAGTGGATGACATAAATAAAAAGAGAAGATCATCCCAAAGAATGGGAATTGGGTTAAGAATTTCCCTTACCGATATGGTAACTTACAAAACATAAGGCACGTGAATGAAGGATCATCCAATGAAGATGTAAATACTCATAAATGAAATAATAATACACAAATAGTACAATCATGGGCAGTACATTCACCACACAAAAGGAAATAGTGGCAAATATAGCATGAATCTGACGGGAATAAAAAGTGAGACAAAACCCTTTACCACGTTGTAATCAACTGAGCCGTATGACCAAAACTTAATAACCACCAAATTAATCATAGAATACATGAATATAATTAGTATCATGATAATATATATCCAATTTTAGTACACAATACACCACATGAAATGAATAATTGGCGAATAATGGAAATCTCACGGAATTAAAAGTGAGATAATAAAATCCCTTACAAAAATTCGGCAGCCGAACGGTGCTGCATAAAAATTATTAGAATGAATTGATAAGTGTAAGAGAGGATCTCTAATCATATGTAAATACAAATTAAATTATGCTTAATATAAAAGAACATCCTCCAATAAATAAACATGGAGCATACATGACATGACATAAAAGAGAGTACTTAAAAAGAAAGAGAGAGGTCAGATCCCTTACCTCGTGTCCGACTTGACTCGATCGTTCATTATTCTCCTGAATAATAACCTAAAGTTAATTTATACTTTCATAATAACCTTTTACAAGTTTATTATTCCTTTTATATCACTTATTACCATGTTATAAATGTTATGTAATCATTTAAGTTAATAATTCCATTTTGTCGATATTTGGTACTGGAGTAAAAAATGGACTTCTTATAATCAAAGTTGTTCATGTGGTCAATGGTTCATTATATCCATAATGATATTAATGATTTGGATATCATATATATCATATATAACCATTATATACGTGTATTTATAATGGTACATAACATTTAGAGGTATGAAATGAAATGCACCGTTCATGGAGACGCTAAGCCGTATGTACGCATGAACGCTACTTTCATTTCTATTTCTTATTTTAATGAAATAAAACATAATTATACATAGGTATATTATAATTACAGTGTAATATCATATATAATATCACTAACACTATCCTTTTTACATCACACATAAGGCATTAACGAGTCACATCACTATAAGGGGGCGGTAGTCCGCACTTCCTCAAATGAGATTATCGTATTTACCCACCATGGAAACCCTAATTTCTGGTATAATTGGATAGTATAGAAGCATAATGAAATCATAAACATAATATATATCATATATAAATACATTTCCATCATAATTTCCACCATGAGAGGTGGTAAGATGTAATTGAACAATCATCGTTTCGTGAGGCGTTAGTTTTCCATCCACAGAAACATTATGTTCTTCATCCATTAGATGGAGGTATGTGTAAATTTAGTTCAAATCCTTCTTATAACAACATCCTAGTATATTAAGGATACATTAGTTGTTACAAAGAATTAAATAAAAAGAGGTTAGGGGTTGGAGAAGTAAAATAAAAGAAAACAATTTAAGAGAAACTGTTACCTTTAATTTGGTTAACTCCCTTTGGTTTGAACCAAAGGACTTCTTGAAGTGCCTTCTACCTAAGTTAAGGCTTCTAAAAAAAGAATAGGGATGTTTAGTTCTTAATTGGTAAGAGTTTGGACGAGTCAAATGTCTTGAGAGGTGTGAAGAATTGGCTATAAGTGGTCTCCTTTTATAAGGGGGAGGAGTGGCTCTTTAGGAAAATGTGAAACTATTATTTTATTATATAATGATATTCAGTTCCTAATAGTCAAAAAATCATTATATACAAAGATACTATGACTAATGGTCAGAATAAAATCATAAAATCATAATTGGACATGTTTTGGATAATATTTTAATCATTATATACATATTTATTTAAATCATTTATTAAAGAGGTAAATACTGCATTATTATTTTGTCATTAATAATTTTATTTATTAGATGTATAAAAATTATAAAAAAATCATGTATTAAATATTTATATATTTAGAATGAATATTTATATACAAAAATATAATTTATATAACCCCTTCTAAAAATTAACTTACTAAAATATATTTTCTTTTGTCATATTTTCCATTACTTTAAGTTAATTAATCTAAATTGCCATTATCACTCCCAAGTGGATCAATGGGGTCCCAAAATCGACCCAAAGATTTCCATTGTAGTTAAGGACTCAACCAATATGTTTTGGAAATTGTTAAGGTAATTTATAATTATTATAACATTCTTTTAACCTTGAATTACCATATTTACCTTTAACCACTGTAAATTAAAGTCAAAAGTTACTATTCACAAAAAATTATTTTCATATTAATGATCCACATATTATTTTTTGAAAACAACCATGTATGTCTCATTTTTTGAATTCAATTCACAGAAGTTTTATAATTTCATTTAAATGAAAAGTTAGTTTTTTAACTACCACTAAGTGGTTTCACTATTCATCAAAAATTGAAGTTTTTTAGAAAAATACCAAAACATCAGCCTGAGTATTATTTGATATTCCGAAATCAAAATTGATTTCTATTTTTCCAAATTCAAAACATTGAATTTAAATTTATTAATTTAAAAATTACTTCCTGTTGTTAAAACAAATATCGTATTTTTAAGAAACAATAACTATCAAAAGATTGATACCTGTTTATGTCCAATTTCAAAGTTAAATTAACTCTAATGACCCACATTGGAATAAATGGTAAAAATATATTTTAATTTCACTTAAAAAAATTAAAAATATAATCTAACCATATAAATAAATTAGATTAAAAGGCACTTTTGAATTAAAATACAATATTTTTCACTATTCATTAAAAAAATGAACTTTATCAGAAATATTCCAAAAATTAACACAAGGTAAATTTTGATGTCCCCATTCTAAAGAAGGATTATATTTGGTAATATATAATGTATTAAAGTGACCAAAACTAGATTTAAAAAGGTTTCTCCATTGAAAGGCGATAAATCATCCTTTTAATGTAAATTATGCTTAAAATTAGATTCATTCACATTTTAAGCCTCTAACATTTATTAAATAAATGTAAATACATTTACCAAACATGTATAATCATATTTTATTTTGTTTTATTCATTATTACCAATAAAATGGCTAAGAGATGACTACCATTTAAAATAAAAATATTATATTATTAGTGTGCAACGTAAAATTTCAAAGAAACATGTTGTTGCGTATTAGGTACGCTATCTAACATAGAAACCCTTTTAAAGTAAAATTAATATTTAATTCAAAAATATTAATAAATATGAAAGATGTCTTATTCATTATTTACCTGGGATGTTACAGTGATTACATTAACTGATACCTGACCCATGTCATACTTTTCCAAATAATTACACTTATATCAAATAATTTATTTAATTAATAAATAATATGTGTTATCTTAAAATATCTTTATTAAATAAAATGTTCAAATTTATGATAATTTCCACTGTTAATCAAATAATTATCATGGTAATTTATTATTTTAAATGTGGTATAAGGATTAGAAAATAATAATGTACATGAAATAATATATTCCATATGGTAAATAAGCATTATTAATTATAAATTATGTCCAAATGAACTGTAAACATGTAAAAAAGAGTGTTTTATGAAAAATTAGAAAATATCAATTTCATTGCGGATTATGGAAAAAAAATATCAGAAACGTTAAATTGTAAATTTAAATATTTATTTTCAAAAAATAAAAAATGAGATCAGAAAGCTTTTAATGACAAAAATAGTGATTTTTTAAAAGTATTGGTGGCTTAAAATATATTATGTAGTGTAAAATGAAATGTTTTAGAAATTTGGAAGGTCCATTTAATCAGGCTTACATATCATGAAGAATTGAGAAGGAAACATTTTTAGAACATTAATTTATTAATAAATAAGGAAGAACTAATCTAGAAACATGAATTTAGAACATATACATATAATTTATATGAAATATATAAAAATAATTAAGAACTAAATTAGGGTAAAGATATAGAAAGCGTAACCTGATGGAAAGAATATAGGCTTAGAGAGAAACCTTTACCACTTTGTCCTCAATAAAATTATGTGCTCTATAAAATTAATAATCATAAAATGAAAAAATTAATACCATATGGATAATTTATTATTATATTATATTTAAAGTGGAAGAATATATACACAACCCATCTAGAATAATTGGTGAATTGGGACTATATTATTGAAATATAAGTTATATGAGAAAACCCTTATGATGATCATATCATTAGAGTGAGGAAAAATAAATGAAATAATTATGTGTGAAAAATTTAAATCCACAAAATAAAATTGTATTTGAAATATATAATAAGTAGAAGTCATTTTACACATCTTTTTGGAATAACATAACCAATGACATAGGCGTTTAACTCAATGAATGTAAATTGTGTTCAGAAATCCCTTATCTTAGGTTCGACTTCCCTCAATCGTGTCCTAACGTTATGTATAGTGGTTTTATAAATATAATTAACTTATAAAATAATAATAATAAAATGTATGACTTCAAATATGATCCCATTGAAATATTTACTACTCTTATGTCAGTGATATGTTTTTATTACCTTTATTTAATGTTTTAATTGCTTAATTTTCCTATTCTTGTTTTCTCATTTAAGACACTGTTATGTTTCATATTGTATAGATAAAACATATCCATAAAAAATAATTTCATTAATAAAATAATTAATTATTAAATAAATTTTTAGAACCATGCTCAAATATTGAACGTAAAAAAAATAAATTACACTGCTATAGTTAGTCATACGTATGCATGTTAAGTACATTCATTTTTTGTAAGTTAGATGAAAGGCAGAATATGATTTATTCATAATCATAATAAAATATCATTATATATATTATACTAGATTTATTATTTTATAAGGGAAACAACACATCAATAATAAGTAGAAAATAAATGAATTTGAATGAGTTGGTAAAAATGATTACCTCTTCTTCATTAGACTTCCTTTAGATATTTTCTTATGTGATCTAGTGATGTACTTTATAGAAATACAAGACCTCTATGACATGGACATGTATTTTAAAAGGATTAAATATTGATTTGGTCGGGATTATTGGTTTAATGTAGGGAAATGGAATAAAGGAGTGCCATATTATAATTGAGGTGAGGGGAAATTTAGGGATTATTTAAAATATTAAAATATAATGTGGTTAGTATATTGGTAAATACTTTTAAAATTCCTAAAAATATGAGGGGAACAAATTTTAGAGATAATATTATCCACATTAGAATTATTAAATATTTTTTTTGACTTATAAATAATTTAATAGAAAATTATGTTCATGAAATATATTTTTATTCATATTTAACAGTATTCATAATATGAAATTAAAAATATCAGAAAAAGTGTCATATTCCAAAAAAAAATTATTATATCCTATAAATATCATATTAAATCTATAAAATTCATGGATCACTAAAAAAATATAAAATTATATTTATTTTAATATTTTTAATATATTTTATTTTATTTGTTTATTTATTAAATAATAATTGCATTATCATTGCACATTCCATTAATGTAAATATTTTTCCCTCAAAATTAAAAATTAATTTCCAAGAGGAAGACAATTTTCATAACTTTCAAATTAATTTTTTTAGACCATTATCTCTTCTAGAAAACCATATATTAAAATATGTTACTAATTTAATAAAATAGTGTCAAAAACATGAATTTTTTTAAATATAATTTTTTAAGGGTATTAATCATATAAAAGTGGCTCCAACTGGTTATTCATTTGATCCATTGAAAAAATGGGTCTAGATATAATCATACAATAATATTTTTTCAATATTTTGGTACATTTAAGGGTTCATAAAATTTCAATTAAAATCATATTATTTATTTTTCTTCTACTTGTAAAAGCATTACATCAGTGTTGCATAATAATTATTTATAATTATTCAAAAATAAATTAATATAATATAAATAATTTAATTAGGTTAAATATAATCATTTATATATATTCGTTATTTTATAACTCATATTCATGTCAAGATAAATTATTTAATTTGTCAATATGAGTTTTATTTCCTTGTGCTAGCATTGCACATACATTTATATAAGAATCATGTTATAAAACTCTAAAATTAAAAACTATCTAGAAAAAAAGTAAAATATATATAATAATTAATAAAAAATCAAAAAAAAACTTTTTATCACTAAATTATTATGCATAAGAAACCCAATTTGACATTTCTAATGTTGCGTAGACACTACGTCCACACAGACCATTTTTTTAAACTTCTTATGAAATAAATTTTAATTTACAAATTCAGATTTTTTGGGGAAATTTTTATATTACAGTTTAATTATTTTTGTAATTTAATATTTTTAATAAATATTAATATCATAATTATATCCTTGTTATATCACAAGGGAAACCAAATTTTCTTGTGAATGTTTTTTTATTCAACATAATTTTAACTTTTTCATAAAGGGCTCAAAATTCACCATAGAAAAATTTGGATTTGATGATTTCCAAAATAAATTTCATTTTATCAAATAATTTTTTTTATAACATCCCTAAATTAATGATATTATTTTTACTTAAAAACAATAAAAATCATTTTTTTAGAAAACATATTTTTGAAGATAATATTCACTTCACTAAATATTATATTATTATGCTATATTCATTTACCAAAAAAATAATATTTGTTAGAAATTTTTATTTATTTAATCAATCATTATTTATTATCAATACTTTCCAACTTAATGAATATGATATAAATGATACATTCTAAAAAGTATATAACAGTATTTAAACTCGGTGTTGCGTGCAACATAAGTTGTTGTATATATTAAATTTGCAGGAGACATACCAAAATATCATGTGGTGTTATAATTTAATATTTTAATAAGAAAAAATTAATAATATTTTTTAAATAATACTTTCAGAATATAATTAGGATAATATTTTTGTATATTCCCTAAAATTCTGATTTTCTTGTGAACAATAAAAAATAATTTTTTTTCTAAATAAGTCATTTTCATTCAATAAATTATGTAATTTAAAATTAAAAAAAAAATATTTTAAAATATTTTCATTTAAAATAAGTTTTATTTATTTATATTTAATCCAATTAATTAATTGTATATCCATATTATATTTTATTTTAATATAATTGTTTTGGGTTTAAAAACGTTGTTTTCCGAAAAACATTTTAATGTGCATAATGATACTCCTTTTAAAATAAATAATATAATACATAATGATATATTTGTTAAATTAAATTTATATATTATGTATAAATTAATAATTATATATTCATTACATTATTATATTTTATTTATATAGTGAATATACAATAATCATTTTCTTGAGAAATATGCTTCTCGAGATCCTGCTTCTTCACAGTGTTAGTGAGTTTAATTTTATATTAAAATTTTCCAATTCTATAGTCTGATTAAATTTTTTTAATTAAAATTATTTATATTATATAACATGTTCAAATTCATTTTTTCAAAAATTTATTTTTTAAAATTAAAAATATAATTACAATCGTTAAGGTAAAAATTGATTTTCGATGGGCTAAAACTAAAAAGATAATGGTTAAAATTAACTAAATATTCATTGAAAATATATTTTATACAAATATTTAAATCTTATAATGTATAAGAATTTTTAATAATTCTTTTTTTAACACTTTTAAAAGTTAAAAACATGGGTACACCTTTTGTTTCAAAAATTACAAGTGCGCTACTCACCTCACTTATATAAGGCCACCCTATATCATCTTATATTCACACCTTAAAACACTTTTATTTTATAATATTCATGAAAAATCACATCAAATTCTCAATACCCTCCTCAAATAATAGTTTTTGTCTAAAATTAATTTTAGGAATACGTTAGGTATATTTCTGAAGAGGTTGTCTGGGAAGAGGAAAAATTTGTAATTTTATGTTTTTTGTTTTATGTATTATTACACCTCCTTCAAATATTATAAATTTATAATTATTAATTAAAAAAATATATAAAATATATTATGATTTTTGTTATTTTAATTTCATATATCCATATTGTCAAGACCCGTTCCCTCGAGGGTCCGTTCCAGGACTACTCCAAGCCCACCTTCTATAGGTAAGGGGCTGGCGACTAGCACCAAAGGCGTAAATCCCTAAACTGGAAAGGCATTGCCTTTATAACAATAAACACACACAACCTAGTACATGAAGGAAGCAAAACACTAAGTTAAACTGTATAACAAAAGAGTGCTAAAAATAAAAGGGGGCTATAAATAAATTCCCAATAGTAAAGTACAAGTAGTACTGAAAAGGGACAAAACAACTGAAAGGATAATAGAAGCTCCTGGATCATCTACCACAGATCCTACCTGAAGGGTAAGTACATATATCCTCATCAGCACTCATCATCCGTCAGTCTCCTTCGGGTACCATCCAGTCCTCGTAAACTCAGCCTCGGTCAGTGTTGTCCATCATCTGCATCCAACACAACGAGGTGCGGGCATAACCCATGCAGGGGTGAGTATAACGATACTCATTTGGGACCCCGAGACCCTCAAGGTCGCACCAAATCTAACAAGGATAAACCATAGAGTATAAAATCAACGGATAACCATTACTTAGGTATTTTCCCATATATATACCTAAGTTATCAAGTAACTCAAATAAATCATGAGGAAAACACAGAAGTCACTGACTCATCTCACACAGGTATACAATATATATAAAGAGATAATGATGATTAGATATAGCCACTGAATCATAAATGTTGTCGGACCCACACAGGATCTAGGACCAACAGTTATAACTATAAAACCCACACATGATCTAGGAACTGTAGTTGGAGCTGTCGGAAACTCACAGGATCTAGGACCACCTATTCTATCAGACCAACACATGATCCAGGAACAGAAGTAGGAGCTATTAGACCAACACATAATCCATGACCAGCTATGCTGTTAGACCAACACATGATCTTGGACCAGCTATTCTATCAGACCAACACATGATCCAAGAACAGAAGTCAGAATTGTCGGACCAAAACATGATCCAGGAACAGTCATCAGAACTGTCGAACCAACACATGATCCAGGAACAGTCAAAAGTAAACGGCCAGCCATAGGGTTTCTACAAAGGAATCTTGATTATGTGAGGGTCCTCTCCTCAAGACAAGTGTCGATACAACAACTACCAAAATGTTCCACGAAAGAGTATCTCAGAGGTCCGCCACATCATAGGGGGCTAACCCAAAAAAAACATGTTCAAGATACTGATGACAATATGACAAAGCCATTTCCCAAAAAGTACACAGCGTATAGGAATGAGGCACACATCATGTCATCAGACCTCGGGTACTTCCAGTGTACAATGTACAACATCATAAGTGTAGTCGTGTTGAAAAGAAAGTACACAACGTGTGGTATGGTTACAGGTCATGTCCATGTAACTGGGGTCGGCTCCGTGTACGCTGGTTCTGTGCCTGTACATGACCTCAACACGTGTTCGCCAACCAGTGTAACTAGTACACGGGGTAGCCCGTGCCACTAGCCATGCATGGTCGTGTGGTGGAGTACATGCCCGTGTACTCCACCATGTATCCGTGTATCTCCAAGATACACACTACGTCTTGAGAAGCCACCATTGATATTCTGCGTAAAGAGTACACACCGTGCCTCTTGGCCATGTAATTCTATAAGTGTCCTTGTATTTCCAAGAATACACACTATGTATCGCAAAACTGCTTCTACCATTCTGGGTAGAGAATACATGTTGTGTGACCGAGGTCACACACCGCTTGTTACTTGTCTGACATTTGAAACTCCAGCCATAGAACACCCACACTACATGGCGTGTTCTTTATAAGTACACGACATGTGTTATGAAATTTTCTAGAAACAACACCTCCAGCCAGCACGCCTCCCATGAATCATGTTCTTCATTTTTATTGACCGATCGTCACGATACTTCAGAAACTAGGTCACCTTGATGTCCCGTAGTCATCTCCGGTGTTTTCGAACCTCCGATCAGATCCAAAAACACGATTTGATTCAACCTCATAATGAACGGTCGAGGAACGGTCCTTCCTCTTCTGGTTCGATCCGACTCCTTCTATCATCGTCGCACCTTCGCTAGGTCATCGTCTTGATGGGTCTTCATTCTGGGATTGTTTCATCGCAAAATGAAACCGTAACAATCCGTTGTTTGTTTCCAAATAAGAACGTGGAAAATGCACCAATATTCACAATAACGGCAGATGTAATCCATCGATGTCAGTTTTGACTGGTCCCTCACCATTAGTTTGATAGCAAGTAGATCAAGAAGAAACAATTCAATCATGGAAGAAGAATTACCATTGCTCAAAACCAAAACACACACCTAACTTGTTCATTGACAGAGGTCGTGAATAAGGAGGTGTCGCTGTTCCTAGCTTCCCCCACACACGCCCATTTCCATGCTTGCACGTCGGTAGGAGTCTGGGGAAGAAGATCGATGAAGGTCGGCGCACATCATAGTCGAAGGTGTTCTTCATTCTTCACTGGCGAGAAACGTTCTTCGTTGGAGAAATTCTTTTCTATCTTCTCCCATGCATCCACCAAAAGGAATATGCCATCAAAATAATATTAGATTGGTTTTTCTGAAATTACGTAGCCCCAACAATTCAATTTGGAGAAATAAATTAAGTGGCTCCACCTAATTAATGCATGAGAGTTATCATTGATTAATTAGGGTAGGTCAAGGGGTTTCCCCCTATTTAATGGGGGGTTGACGATTTCAAGTGGATCTCCCTCATTAATGAGGGAGAGTTGAAAGGTTTTATCCTCCTCCATCAATATGGGTTAAGCCTCATGTGATCCCCACGTTATAACCTCTCCAAGAGGTTATGCTCGGGTAGGCCCTGCCACCATAACCTCCCAAGGAAGGTTAAGGTTTGGTGGTCCCACCTCTAACTCCCATGAGGAGGTTTTACCACTCATCCTTTACATGGTGGTTAAAAAAATAAAGTGAGCTTACTTTATTTTATTACCTCACACGAAAACCCAAAACTAAATTTTATCCTCGAATCACTATCTTTGAAGTTAATGACTTCTTAAGTGAATACATGCACTACGAGTTCAATAGTGCTCTCAGATTTTAATTCAAAGAAACTGTTCAAAAGTTATAAAAACCCGCTTGTACCTTTACAAAATGTACCCAAACAAAACATCAAAAATTGATTCTGGGCACACCGGGCCTCGGAATCAAGCACCATAAACTTTCGCGGACTCGTAAAAAATCCCATGTATAAAAATAATTTTCCATAGGATTTCTGGGTCTCTACATTCTCCCCACCTCAGGGCTTTACATCCCCATAAGCTACAACTTAACTAAGGGAACAAATGGGGGTATTGAGCACGCATCTGAGCCTCCCTCTGCCATGTACCCTCCTAGACGTTCTCGTGCGGCCAGAAAACATGCACAAGAGGTATCGACCATCCACGAATGACCCGCTTCTGTCGATCCTCAATGTCCACTGAATACTCCATAAACGTCATCCCACCATTGATTTCCAACTCTCCTTGGTCAATGATGTGATAAGGTTCGTTCATGTATCTCCTCAGCTGAGATACGTGGAAGACGTCATGCACCTGGTGAAATAGAGGTGGAAGAGCTAAGCGGTATGTCACCTCGCCAACTATGATGAGGATCTGGAAAGGTCTGATGAAACTCGGAGATAACCTGCTACCTCGGCCAAATCTCCATTGACCTTGTCAAGGTGAGACCCATAGAAAGATATGGTAACCATCCTAGAACTCCAAAGGTCTTAGTCTCTTATCAGCATATGAATTCTTCCTACTTTGTGCAGTCTTCATCCGCACCTGGATGATCTGCACCTTCTATATGGTAGCTCGTACCGTCTTTGGTCCCACTAGTGCTGACTCCCCTAGGTTAGTCTAGCATAAGGGTGATCTAAAAAGTCGTCCGTACAATGCTTTAAAAGGTTTCATACCTATGTTGGAGTGATAACTGTTGTTTTATAAAAACTCCACCAAAGCTAAGTGATCCTCCCACCTGAGACTGAAGTCTAGGACACAATTACAGACCATGTCCTCAAGGGTCTGAATGGTCCGCTCTATATGACAATCCTTATGAGGATGGAAAGCGGTGCACAAATGAAGTTGCATACCAAAAGCCTCCTGCAACCCCTTCCACAGCCGGGAAGTAAAATGTGTTTCATGATTAGAGACAATTAAAGAATTTAATACATGTAACAGCACAATATCCTGCACATAGAGGCATCCCAAACTCTCTACTGAACCCTGCTCTCTAATCTGTAGGAAGTGGGATGACATAGTGAGCTGGTCGATGATCACCCAAATCAAGTCATCACCCTTGGATGTACGTGGAAGAACTATCATGAATTCCATGGATATATCATCCCACATCCACTCTGGGACTGTTAAAGTCTGTACCAATCCCGTTGGTACCTGATGTTCGGCCTTCACTTGCTGACAAGTGAGGCATCAAGAAATAAACTATGCAATTTTATTCTTCATACATGGCCACCATTTCTATCGTCGAAGGTCCTGGAACATCTTTACCACACCAGGATATACCGCTAAAGGGGATGTGTGAAACTCCCTCACACATTCCTCCTGAATTGCTACTGGTACCCAGGTATGTCGTCTGAAGAGGATGTCATGCTCCCCACCTTCAGAAAATCCATCAGGTTCCTTCCCTATGGATATCTGAGCATGTCATGTCTCGTAGTCATCGTCTCAACACTGCTCCTCCCTGACTCACTAAAGAAGTTGGGGAGTGACTATAAGAGACTGTAGATGAGCTTCTCCAACTCTATCCACAAAATATATATGTATTACAGCCAGCTGCTCTATCATCTCGCCTAGCATGTGTATACTAGATCTTATGCTGAGTGCATCTGCCACAACTTTCACATTCCCAGGAGTATAGACTATCTCGATATCAAAGTTCTAGATGATCTCATGTCATCTCCGCTATCTCACGTTCAGGTCCTTCTGAGAGAAGATATAGCTGAGACTCTTGTGATCAGGGTACACGTTAAAATGTTTGCCCATCAGATAGTGTCTCTGCATCTTCAAGATGAAGACCACTGCTTCTAACTCAATGTCTAGGGTAGCGTAGTTCTTTTCATGTTGTCTCAGCTATCGAGAACCATACACTATCACTGCTCACTCCTAAATCAGGACACACCCGAGTTTGTTCCTTGATGTGTCACAGTAAACTATGTACCAGAATCCCTTCTATAGAAGCCTCAAGATGGGGGTACTAGTTAGCCTCTCCCTCAGCTCTTGTAAGCTATGCTGGCATCTCTCTGACCACACAAAGGGTTGACCCTTCATTGTCTAGGATGATAGTGGTTCTGCAACTCTTGGGATGTTTGGAACGAATATCCGGCAGTATCCAGCCAAACTAAACGTCCCTCCCACTTGGGGGGGGATACTGGAAAAAACATTTGAAAATATGTCCCCATGTTCTGTCAGTCCTGTTTGGAACAGAAAACTCAAAACTCATGTTGAAAAAAGGGAAAGGTTGGCTGAATCAAGAGTGATCGGCTACACCCTCCTATGCATGAGTTTAACATGTGATGCATGGGTTTATTGTTTCACTGACTATGGAAAACCTCATCCAAACGTTGTAGATAAACCAAAACGTTTTCCCTAATATAGTCAATATGAGTATGAACTATGGTTTCCCAATCCTTACCCAAACTAACTTCCTAATTCCTCGACGCCGCCACCAAGAGGTTCCAACTAAAACTCTCGCCTCATGGGTTAGATCAAACCATCAGAGTAAGTGTGATTATCGAGTATGCTCCAAAAGGTATCTCAAGACGTGAGGGTCATGTAAATGGTTTAACTGGAAACTATAGGTCTAAGACAAGATTCGTGGAAGGAAGGAATTTTTAGTACCTATATTTACTGATATGGCAGCTAGTAGTAGATACAGACAGTACCTCGAATCATTTCTAGAGCCCTTGGGTCACACTCCTTGACCGCATGCAGCTACTCTATTAACTTACCCTCCAGCTCCCTAAGCCTAGAGTGGACTACAAAGGTGGGTGGTGGTACCACGACGAAATGTACACCACCTCAAGCTGCTCTCCTAGCTTTGCTTCCACATCTACTGCGCTGGAAATTCATCTGTCCCTATCACATACTCTTCCCGAAACATCTTGCATGCCCAAGTCTCTGATATTGGAACTAGTTTCCTCCTTTCCCACTACTAACATTCACTGGCTATATCCGCTCTATCACGGAAAATTCACCTAAAAAGGTTCTCTCTTGTATCTAGTGAAATGGTGCTGGCTCGGATGTCCTAAAACGCACCTTGATCGGTATTCCATGCCCCAAAGCACTGATCGTATCGTATTCATCGAGTACCAAGAACGATCGGTACACCTAGATGAATACTCAACTACTGACAAGTCATCCTGATGATGTTGTACAAGCTCTAGACAACTCTCAGTTACCTCCTCAGGCCAGTCCTCAGCAGCCTATGAGTCAAGCTCGCCTCAGAACCTAAGGTGTATCTGATTCTGAAACATGTGTAAGGCACTAAGCCTATATGTGTCATCTACTGGTACCACTGGTTGTTAATTCTGACCAACAGGAAGTGATATAGCTGACACAATACCTGAAGGAACAATTTCAGGAAATAGTCCCTATACTGAAGCCTCATCACTATGTGGACCAACCTCATGGTCACTCACTAAAAATAACTAGTAATCTCCTACATCCAGTCCTCTGCTTCCTGGGAATCTGTCTCGCATCGAATCCGCATAGGCATCTTCCACTAGAACTCGTGAAACACGCTCAGTCGGCGTGCAACATCTGCCAGTGCGGATGGTGGTATCTGCTACCCAATGGGTAGTGGTTCTGCTGGTACACCACCCGAATGCTCCTACATAGTAATAGGGCCCTGCACCAGAGCCTTGTTGCTCGGTCGGCCTTCATCATGTACACTCTCAAAAAACCTAGCTGGCTATCTACGCAGTGGAATCCTAATAAGGAACAGGTGTGCCATGGTCAATAAGTTATACCTGGTGAGCTGACTCAAAGAGATTGCAATGAAAACTCTTGAAACACACATGCAATCAATGTTTTCGTGCACTGAGTCGGAAATCAGATGTCAGGGTCTTGGTTTATGGATACATCAGCCGCCACGCCAACACTGGACTCCCTCAACTGAAAACCACACTCAGTACCCTTAAAACTATTACTTCAAAGAAAAGATCAGAGTCCTAATTTCTGCAGTAGAATCTCTCTTTGATATCAATTTTTCATGACCCGTTCTACTTGGGGTCTGTGCCGTGACAACCCCAAGCCCACATTCCATAGGCCAGGGGCTGACGACTATCACCAAAGGTGTAAATCCCTAAACTTGGAAGGCATTGCATTTGAAAATATATACAAACGCCGTAGAGTAAAAGCTGTAACCAAAACACTAAGTAAAACTGAATAACAAAAGAGTGACGAAAAGTAAAGGGGGTCGGAAATACAAGCCCAACTGTAAATTAAAAGTAATAATATAAATGGAAAAAACAACTGAAAGGATAAGATCAGCTTATCAAATCGTCCACCACAGATCCTACATGAAGTATATGTACAAATAGCCTCCTCATCACTCCTTGTCTTTCAGTCTCCTATGGATACCGACTTGTCGTGAGGTCCCCCTCTGGGTACCATCCATTCCTTGTACACTCAGCCTCGGTCAGTGTTTTCCATCATCTACATCCAACACAACGAGGTGCGAGCATAGCCTGTGCAGGGGTGAGTATAATGATACTTAGTATGGACCTCGATACCCTCATGGTCTCACAAAATCCAACAAGGATAAAACACAGAGTATGAAATCTATGGATATCCATTAATTAGGTATATTTTGATACATATACCTATGTTATCAAGTTACTAATATAAATTACGAGGAAAAAATAGAAGTCACTGACTTATCTCACACATTTATAAAACTTTTGTAGAGAAATAGAGATGATCAGATATAACCACTGAATCATCTAAGCTAGCAGACCCACATAGGATCCAAGACCAACAGTTAGAACTGTCAGACCCCAACAGGATCCAGGAACAATAGTTGGAGCTATCGGACCTACACTGGATCCATGACCAGCTATTCTGTCGGACTAACACATGATCTAGGAACAGAAGTTGGAGCTGTCGGACCAACACATAATCCAGGACCAACTAAGCTATCGGACCGACACATGATCCAGGACAAGCTATTCTGTCAAACCAACACATGATCCAGTAATATAATTCAAAACTGTCGGACTAACACATGATCTATGAATAGTCATCAGAACTTTTGGACCAACACATGATCTAGGAACAGTCAACAGTGCACGGCCAGCCACAGGTTTTCCACAAAGCACTCTTGATTTTGGGAGGGTCCGCTCCTCAATACATGTGTCGATATAACAACTACCACAAAGTCCAACGAAGAAGTAATTCAGAGTTGCTACACATCATAGGAGGATAACCCAAAAAAACATGTTCAAAATACTGAGGAGAAGATGACCCATCTGTTTCCCGAAAAGTACATGACCTGTAGGACTGAGGAACACGTCGTGTCTTCAGACCCCGGGTACTGCCCATGTAAAATGGCCCATTTCCTAAGGCTGGTCATGTAGATACGAAATTAAAAGGTGTGTGTTATGGTTACACTCTGTGTCCCTGTAACTGTGGTTGGCTTTGTGTACGCTGGCCATGTGCCCGTACATGTCCTCAACATGTGTTCACCAACCCGTGTAACTGAAACACGGGGTAGCCCATGCCACTGGCCATGCTTGGCCATGTTGTGGAGTACATTCCAGTGTACTCCACCTCGTATCTGTGTATCCTCAGGATACACACTATGTCTCACAAATCCGCCTCTGCCATTCTGCGTAGAGAGTAGTTGTTGTGCCTCTTGGACGCGTAATTCTGCCAGTGTCTGTGTATTTCCAAGAATACATTCTATGTCAAGAGAAGCCTCTTCTGCCACTATACACAAATAATACATGTCGTGAGACCAGGTTCACACCCCATGTGTTAATTTTCTGACATCTAAAACTCAAGCCGCAGAATGCCCGTACAACATGGTGTGTTCTTCAGAAGTACACGCCATGTGTTCTGAAATTTTCCAGAAACGGTGCCTCTAGCCAGCGCTCCCCCGTGAATTTGGTTCTTTGTTATGATGGTCATTTTGTCACGAAACATTATACACTAGGTATCCCTAATGTCCTGTAGTCAACCACGGTGTTTCTGGGCCTCCGATCGGCTCCGAAAACACAATTTAATTCACCTGCACGAAGAACAGTTGAGGAACGGTTCTTATTGTTCTGATCTGATCTGTCACACTCTATCATCACCGCAACTCAGCTAGGTTGTCATGACGTTGTTTATTTATTTTGGGATCGTTGCATCATGAAATAAACTCACAAATATTTGTTTTTCATTACTGAAGATGAACATGAAGAACATACCAATATTCACAAGAACGGTGGAAGGAATCGGGTTGTGTTAGTTTGGTCTGGTCCTTCCGCATTAGTTTGATAGCAAGCGGATCAAGAGGAAATAGTTCAATAATGTAATGATGAATTAACATTTTTCAAAACCAAAACACACCCCTTCCTTTTTCATTGATGGAGTTCGCGAAGAAGGATGCATCATCGTTTGTCGCGTCTGCTGCACACTCCCAATTCTGATCTCGCACGTCGGTAGGAGTCTGGGGAAGAAGATCAAAGAATCATAGTGTTCTTCATAGTCGAAGGCGTTCTTCGTACTTTTTTGGCTAAAAGTGTTCTTCGTTGGAGAACTTATTTTCTCTCTTCTCCCAAGCTTCCCCCAAAAAGAATATGCCAACAAAATAATATTATATTTTGTTGTCTATTATTACATTGTCACGACAAATCAATTTGGATAATTAAATTAAGTTTCTTCCCCTAATTAATGCATGAGAGTTTTCATGGATTATTTTGGGAGGTCAAAGGGTTTCTCCCAATTTAATGGGGGTTTGAGGGATTCATGTGGCTCTCCCTCATTAATGTGGTAGAGTTGAGAGATTTTATCCTCCTCCATCAATAGGGGTTAAGCATCGTGTGGTCTCTATGTCATAACCTCTCACGAGAGGTTGTGATTGGGTGGGCCCCACCACCATAACCCTCCCAATAGAGGTTAAGGCGTGGTGGTCCCACCTCAAACTACTCTGAGGTGGTTTTAACCACCCAACCTCCACATGGCGGTTAACATTTAAAAAACGCGAGCTTACTTTATTATATTACTTTACACAAAAACCCAAAACTAACGTTTATCCTCGACTCACTGCCGGAGAAATGAAAGTGTTCTTAAGAGAATACTGGCACTGTGAGTTCAAAGGTGCTATCGGATTTTAATTCCAAGAACCAGTTAAAAGGTTATAAAAATCCTATCATACATTTACTGAACGTACCCAAACAAAAATTCAAAAATTGATTCCGGGCACACCGGGCCTCGAAATAAAGCACCGTAAACATTCACAGACTCGTAAAAAATCCCATGTATTAAAAAAAATTCAACGGGATTTTTGTGTCTTTACACATATCATCTTCCCTAAAATGAAAAATGATAACATCACTCGTGTGTATGACATACTACCACCCCACGAACATATGTGACACTTTTTCTATCAACACATCTCAAGGTTGGTTATGATGATGGATCTAAAGTATATATATTGTATTAATATCATCATTATAACTATTGAGTAATTATATAATTTATACCCATTTAAATTCCCTTCCTTGAGATATATGATAATGTTATATGGATGTATGGTTAACTGCCCCTCGTGAAACGTTGTGAATATTTTTTCACTAACGCTTTACATTAAAGGAAATAAATATAAATTTAATGAATATATATGGTATACATGAAATAATAAGGATATTAATGAACTTTTAAAAAATATATAATATATCAATTTCATTCTTACCTCTACACTCACTACTAAATGATAACGTCATTCGTGAACGTATGGCCTACTACCTTCACGATGTGAAGTGAATCTCTTTTGATCACCAAACCACGTGGATTATATATTTATAGGGAAATTGAAAATAATAATATGGTATATAGTATATTATTATCAATATTTAAATAAAAATTATTACTTTCTTAACTTCCATCATTATCATTGAAAATGGAAGCATTACTCCTATGTACATACAGACTACTGTCTCTATGACCATAATGTACTTTAATTCTAAAAAATACAACATATGATAAGTCATAAAAGTATAATTTTCATATAACTATTATATTTAATTCATGATTATGATTTTGTATATTTTTGTATAATTACCTCTTCGACCGTAGTAAACTTTCAAAAATTATCTTTGACACTTAAGCCAAATATTATCAGTATATCTGATATAAAAAAGAAAATTTTGAATTCAGTCAAATCAGTCCTTAAAAAATATAATAAAAATAGTCATTGTAAATAATAACATATGGTAATTAGATATCCATGATTTAATCACTCCATGAATATGTGAATTTAAAATCAATATATAGTAGTTCGATATGATTTTGACTCAATGTAATGGATTCGGGACAATTTCCTTTCGTCGAGGCATATTTTAATGTCATTAACCTATATTATTTTACAAGGTGTATAGATAGCCCCTTTGACATGTTATTTCATGATTTTTTTAATCTTATCATTTTTAATTTTATTTTTTAGTTTATCCTTTTATGGGGATTATAATACAAATGTTAGTAAATTGGTAAGTGAAATTTAAAAAAACAACTTTTAATGTTTTACAAACATCTCTTTATCTTCCATGTACATGTCTTTAAAATTATTTTTCAAAATTTTTTCTATGGAAATAAATTTTTTATTGAGTAATTCAATAAATCATTTTTTTATTTATATGGTTTTTAAAAGGTTTACTTTTAACATGTTTTATACAAAACATTTTGAAAAATGAAAACATGAATGCCCTATTGTTTTGTGTATATGGAGATAATAAATTTTTCTACAGTCGTGAATAATATTTGGTTTCTATATTCCTTTTGAGTATTTCATGTTTTCTTAAATTGAAAACCTTGATTCCCTTTTCTAGTAATTTTTTTATTAAAATTAGGTTTTCCAAATAAAATGGTATTTTTATACATGGAAAAACATTATATGTGATGAAAAAATTATTTCAATGGGATTTATGATGTAAAGTTCAAAGATTAAAAATTTTAAATTATGATATACTCTTTGGATATTGTTAACTATGGCCTCATCTAGATTGCACCATGTGATTCTGTTATATCTTATACAATGTGTGTGACCATATATCTCTCCAATGCATTGGGTAACAATTATTTTTTCTAAAGGATTATATTAGAAGTTTGACAAATGTTTTTTATAATTTTTAATGTATTTTTAAGAGTTCTACAGGATTATTTCCTAAGAAACCTACACAAATATTATATTACTAATAAAACGTTTTCATGGAAATAATTGGTTTTCAAAAGTTAATATAAATGATCATTTTAAAATAGTGGTAATTATCTTTTTGGAATAAATGTAATTTTTTTATGAAAATATTTTTCAGTGGTTTTCATTTTTTCTATTGCACTTATATATTTCTCCTTTTATCTAATAATACCAAAAAACGATATTTGGAGTACTCAGCCGGCATTTTAAAGAAACAATTTAGAGTATGTAATGATAAATAAGAAAAAATAATAGGGAAAGATTTAATTTATTAATATTTACCCTGAAAATAAATCCTTGTTTGTTTTAAAAGTTTTTTATGGTGGAAAATTTTATATTTATCGGAAGTTCCCATATTTTGTTATACGGTTGTTTTATGTATGAGTTATGACCTAATCATCTTAAACTATAATCATGAGAATATCCTAAAATGTAAGAAAAGTAATTCTAGACATAAAAGTCAATTTTATGTAATGTTTAAGGTCATTCCATTATAAGAACGTATAGTTTTGATCAATGAAAGAAAAATAAAAAATGGAATGTCTTACACTGTGTGGAAGGTACTTGTGAATATAGTTTATTATATCCCAAGACCGTATCTTGAAGAGTTAAAAATTTATCTATACATTTAATTAGTAAGATACATTATAGGTACGCATTTTTGATTTAAGAGTTGAGAGAGACTACATGATACTATATATAAAAAAGTTGGGATATGAAGATAGGGTATATGAAAAGTTTCATGAGTATTAATTGGTTACATTTAAGTAGTTAACAGATATCTACAGTGTTTAATTATATCATACTTTTATGGGGTCAAAATATACCTTGGAAATATAATGATAAAATTCAGGAGGAGGAAGGTATCTCATAATACCTACTACTTTGATGATGATCTAAAAACTATGAGATAATGTATTAAGTTCTACTTTTGTAATATATTGGTTTTTCTATATCTTATGTAATATGGTGACAAAATTCCTCTATAAGATGGAAATATAGTTTTGAGGACAATAATTGTACAACCCTCTTTAATTAAAAACTGGATTATTATTAGAGAATATGTGTCTCGATGAGTATTTAATGTGGAATAGATTAGGTTTCCCACATTTAGACTACACCTTGTAAATATCATTATATATAATGTTACATTCTGCATCTTCATGGAATACAGGTCTTTGATAGGGTGAACATAAAGAAATATATTTATATCCTAAAAAGTTACAAGGGGTTAAAACTAAATGAGTTTTAATGATCTAAAAAATGAATTGGTTTTGGGTAAAGGAATTTGACCCCACCAAATTCACCCCTACTCACATGTGTGTCATAATTAACCCACATGATCATTTAATTGGTATTATAATATATTTTCCCTTTGATTGGATCAAAATTGTTCTGTTAAACATGATATTAAAATAATTTTTTTACCAATGATAGGTTGTGTATATTTTCTTCCCAATTAATTTTATAATATATTAAATATGTGCATAATATAAATATAGGATCATGAGATGGAAGTATTATTCTCCATCCATGTAAGTTACTTTTTAGTATGTTTCAACCAACACCATTAGAAACAATAATAATAAAGATCCAAGTATGTAATATAATATTATAGTGAAGGAATAGGGGACACCATTATATAATGGTTAACATAGTGGTAAAAGTTATGATTAATATATTTTTTATGATTTCTATACTCTTTATGGTTTATTATCTGAGAATGGGTTCTTTGAATCTAATAAAGAACTCATACATAAGGATGAGTGTTATTTAAATTACTTTACCCATTTAATTAGTGGCATATATATTTATATTAATAAGTGGAATATTGGAAGGGAATTCCTAGGTGGAACAAGAGGTTGATGTAATGGAAGAAACATTAACACATAAAAATCGTTTCTAGAACACTAACACAAATCTTGTGAATGCCAAATACTAAACTATTTTACATCAAAATGAAACATTTTTAGTAGGTTATGGGGAATTCTAAAGATATTTTTATGAGAAATAATTTTTTAAGAGATTAAGAAAAGTTTTCAATACATTGGAGAAACTATATTGAGCCTCAATTGATGTCACTCCAACATAGTTAGAAGCTAAAAAAATAATTAAATATCATGGAAAATAGGCAGTTATGAAAAATAAAATTCACGAGAAGAAAATTCAAAATTTTAACGAGCATTGGGAATAATTATTTAATTGTGTCATGGATGAAAATAATACTCTCCACCAGAATTATTTTGAGATGGATATAAAAATGAAAATTTTGTATTGTATTAAATATAATCATTCCTACAAAATTGAAAATAAAATTGATCCCTCCAACGTATATAAGGTATTTACCCCATATAAATGGACTCTTGATACTATAAAATATATATTGAAAAATTCTATAGAATCCCATACCTTAGATACATTTAAAAAGTATATTACAATCTAACTATTTAAGTTAACATTGAAATTCTGTTTTCACTAAGTCTAGAAAAAAAATCAAATTATAGAAAAATGTTGAATACTAAATACAAAAAGAAACCACTAGAAAAATCAGTTTGGAATTTATATATTTACAAGAAAATGATCTTCCCAAATCAATTATAATAATGTTGAGGAACTGCTCAAAAATATAAATAATGTCAAGCTAGACAAACTGCACATAAAGTGAAATGAATTAAACTAATTAGAATCTTTTAGTGGTAAAATAGATTGAGTAATATATAAATTTAATTTTTAAACAAAATATCAATTTATATAAATTATATAATACATAATAAAATAGGGGATAAAGGTAAAATTCAATATAAAACTACTCAAATGAAGAAGATGTCATATATAAATAGTGATCTATCTATAAGGAATATATTTTTTTGAGTTGGATAACCTATGTGAATTTTTTAACAACATTTTCCATTAATATAATGAGTATTTGTATCTTCCATCTCACACCAAATCTTATGCTGATTAGAAGATAAGATCACAAAAACATGTTACGAAATAATGTAAAATAAGTGAGTCTTTATTGGGTTCTAAATCTATGAATAAGAGTACACATAAGAATACCATGATGAATGTTAATAATGTTGCACAACCTATAGATAATAATTGATTCTATTATGGAAATATATATAAAATCATGTATCACTTTAAGTTGAAAATTAATCCCAATAAATAAGTGATAAATATGAATTTTAAAAGGATGCCAATAAAAGATTCAGATACAATAGAATTTTTATGGTTGACCATACTCTTTATGATGATGTTAAAAGGATGATAACAATGGTAGCTCAATAGTGGTCAATTAATTATGTCGAAGGTATAAAAATTATACAAAAAATTATAAAAATTATATGGTTATATTTTCTAGTTGATTGAATAATAATGGTAATGTACCAAAGACTTATTCTATTAATACTACCACTACAAATTAGGTTCTGACACCAACAAAAAAGGTTGTGAATGGATATTAAGTATGATTGAATATATGGAATACCAAACTAGAATGAGCTAGGAATCTATTGAATGATGTATAATAAAACTTATATAATTTATAATGTTGAAGAGACTCTTTCAAATAAGAAAAATATTGCATGAAATTAGAAACCCATATAAACAAATTTTAAATATGACATAAAATCTAATATAAGAATAAAGAATGATGTTGTAAAACACTTTAGACCTTAAAATAAAATAATTTTATGGGTTGAGAAAATTTTATCCACCATTTTTATCTCATTGAAGTAAAAGTTAGATCAACCAATTTCTAATTTTAGTTTTGATGTGATCAATTACATGGAATTAAAGGTGACAAAATTAAAGAATTACTTAAGGTGATGATATTAAAATGATAAATCAACCAAAAATATGTTGTATATTTCTTGAATATTGAAATTAAAAAAAACACATTGAAAATTTTAATAATAATATCTTTAATTTTAACATGACACCATCTATTTTCGTTAAAATATATTATGTTTATTAATGGGAGTTATTATCTACTAAAAAGGGAATAAATAAATTGAACATGAAATTTTATTATGTGTGTGTTCATGTTAGTATAGGTTTGTGAGTCAATTATGTTTATGTTGTATGTTTTTTGAATTTTGATCAATGTATGTCAAAAATATTCAAGAAACAATGAATATTTATGTCAATATGGAAAATTGGTATATTGAAGTAAGAAATAAATCTTGTAATTATATTGTGAATATTATCATTATGAAGTATAAACCCCCATGAATATTTTTCATGTTTACTATATGTAAGGAACTTTGAAATCCATTATTAGATTATTCTTTTTTGATGTTTCATTTCATTAGAAATATACAAGAAAGATGATCAATATTAATGATAATTTATCATTGTTTTTTAATGAATGAGGATTTTTGGAAGAATATGTCAAAATAGATTGAGGTGAGTGTAGTCCAACACTTGTCGAATGACGATTCATATTCCATAGTGTCGGTTGGGATAAATGGGTCAGTGGAGTTTATATACATTAATTTTATTCATTGAATCATTTATAATATATGATTTTTTGTAATAAAGATGGATCCCAAGTTAAAAATATATATGGGATAGTTGAAGAATGACATTGTTCATAGTTAAAATCACAAACACAATCTATTCAAACCAACAAAAACTAATCTATCGTACATTATAATACACACTATTACAATATATCCTAGGTTATTTTCTACCATTGTATAGGTTGATAGATAAAGTACAATAATTATGAGTAAGATAGGTGTGATTATCTATGAAAAGATATTTATACACCCCTATTAGATTATATAATGCAAGTAATAGTGAATGTAGAAGGAAATATATTTCGTTATAGATCATATAAGAAAGTGAAAAACTACATTAATTTGATTCATGATTTTTTACTAGAATTAATTTTCTTTCTGATGTTTTTTGAGTGATCGGAGGATCGTTGGATAAGGCTTAATGGTTGAAGATAATTACTGGTATTTTCAAGTAACATCACTATTTCATACAAATATATAAAAACTGAATTGTATTTGTATGGAAGGGAAACATTTCTTAAAAAGATCAAATATGGGTTCTTTAGAGTTTTTCATCTAGAATTACCACCTATGTAAACAATGAATCATGATTTTATTGAAGATTTCATGATGTGTTGAGCCAACGAGCCCATACCCGAGTGGTATGGGCTTTTTCTTGGCATCCAAGAGACCCGGGTTCAAAACCAGGTGGAGGTGAATTTCCAGGTTTCTGTAGAAGCTACTATTCAGTATAGTAGCAGGCATAACTATTCACCTCGTTTGGGCCTACGGGTCTCCAGGGCCTTCGGGTCATCAAAGGTCTTCGGGCCTCAGGGTCTTCGGGCCACAAAGACCATGGAGTAGCCTAGTTCACACAGAGCAGGCCCCAGAAGAGGATCATAGCAACAAGACTAGCAGTCACCATATGCAGAGCTACCAGATTGGGAGAGGGCATGGAAACCGCCATCAGGACTAGGCACCGTGCAGCTTTGTACGGGGCAATGCTACCCAATCAGCAATGTAATGTGGGGAGCTAGGTGATCAATGATGCAGAATCTAGGGGTGGGGTAGTTCCTATGGGTTTGGCCTACGGGTCATTTATTGGGCATAGTATGCCTCTGGGCCTTCATGTCATGTATTGCGAGTCATCTCGGGCCTTGTGCCTTGGGCCTACGGGTCATGTATGGGTTCCCCTTCATCCCTTAAAAGGGGTGTTATCTATAATAAAAATAAAAAATAATGCCTTCGGGCCATTCGGGCATAATGTGTTGACTTGAGGTGTTTTTTATAGCCTGGAAATGAGAATATCATTCTAAAATGGTCCTTTTATAAGGAATTTTTTTTAGCTCTTCTTCTATTGAAAATGAGAAGCAATATATGTATATATAAGTAAACAATAATATATTATTATTAGTATGTATTTTGGAGTTAAAATTCGAATCAATAAACTGTGGAGTACCCTAGGATACCATATTTAGTTAATTTTTCTTCACTAAGGTATTGATCGATTAAAAAGTGAAATGGATGGGTGTTTTTCATGTGTCACTCAATAGTGATTATGAGTTATTTACCTAGATCTTATGAGTCATCCTCTCATAGGATAATGATCCAACATTTATTAATTCTTTGTGATGTGTTATTAAGTCCCTAAAAATCAAGAGGATTGTGTTATGATTAAAATGTGTATTTAAAATAGTGAATGGGAATGTTGTGTAGTGATTCTTGCATTGAAAAATAATGAGTATTGACAGGATTAAATATTATAAACTCAGGCATATATAGTAACAATTTTATGGCAAAGATACTTTGGATGAATATGATAGATGACTCATTGAGTCCTCATGAAATATTTTAGTCGATTATAAAATACCAAAATAAATTTCAATTCAAATATATAAAATTTTATTGGTGTAGAGGTTATATTTGTAAAGACTAATGTGAAGCTCTTATGCTGAATATCATAATATATATAATTTATAATAGGTTTGTATAATATTTTTGGAGAACGAATACTTCTTTTAAACTAAATAAAACCTTTTGTATCAATTTTGAGAAAACAAGACTTCAGTATTGAAGCATATTTTGAAACTGTGTAAATGTTAATGAATAGGAGAGAAGGAGAAAAATGAGTGTCATCCATTTATACTAATAAAATATGAAATAATATCCATCTTAGTCATATGACACATAATAATGGATGAAGAAAAAGAGGATTGAATATATAAGATAATGTTTTGTACAATTTGTTTCACTCCATAAGAATATAAATAACATCAATGTAATAGATGAAGAAGAGAAGAGGATTCTATGAAGTATTGTTTACAAAAAATAATGAAAAAGAAGTAAAAAACATTACTGTTTGGTATTGAGAAGAGGTAAAATGTGTTTGTGTTTATGTTTATAAATATATATATATAAATTAAGTGAAGTTTCTTCCATACATTATATGTGGAATGTAAAGATGTGAAATAAGAATACCCAAGTAAAACAATGATAATGTAAAGTATAAACTAGTTTTAAGATCATTTATTGTTTTAAAGAACTTGAATAAGTTACTAACTATTAAAAGACAATATACAGATCTAGTGTGAAGATGTATTTGGGTTAATACACCACAATAACAAAGTAATCATGGTTATTCTATTTCCTCCTTCTTCAATTTCATGGAGCCACACTTCCGATTTAGGTTACAACCTTTTAGACACAATATAAATATTGTATCATTATAGTGAAATTTTGTGTATTCAATACACTCAAACATATCAAAGAAAAACTACATTTTTTATTTCTAAACCTATAAAAAATACCATGTTCTAGAATTTAAATTCTTATATATACATAAAAAGGGAAATAGAAAGATAAATATGTATTATAGAAACAATATCATCACAAATCAATTAGTTAAAGGGATAATATTAATTTCACGAAATCCTTCATAGTTTTAGTCATGTTTGATAATACACCATTTAAGTGTTTAAGGGGAACCCTTACTTGACCGATTGGCTTCGTGACATTATAGTACCCAATGGTCTTAATGGAATTCATTACATACTATGACTACTGGAAAATGCCCCTCCCCACCATCTCCATAGCATTCAACTCTCTATAATTTCATGGTTATTCATCTAGTTGTCCTGTAAAGAGGTGCAAAATCTTGGAATATATGGAAAATGACATTCCCTAACATTATTATAAATATGTTATCACTAATTAGGTGAATTATCCCCACTATGAATCCTATTCTAGAGCTTGCTCCATATAGAATCTGGCTAGTTTTCATCATCACCATAGGTGGCTTGAAGTCCTTATGGTGGCCCTAAGGCCTTAATGTGGTCCAAAAGCCTTACTAACATGAGGTTCTGGGTGTCCCAAAGGCTATAAAGACCTTAGTACCAAACCGGTGGCCCAAAGATGAATAGTCCGGGCTACAAGAGTGCCAAACATTACCTTCTATAGTACTCGCTACAATAATTCTACAATAACTAGAATTTTGTCTCTACCTACATTCAAACCTGGGTCTCCTAGATGCACTTGGAAATTACTCACCAACGAAGTTGAGGATCAAGTGAATTTACATAAAGGGGTAAAATATTTTAAATTAAAAAAAATAAACTAACATTGATTCTCCCCTCACCTATTAGTGTAGAAGATTACCAATGGGGATCCTATAATTAGTGACCGATAAATGTCACAAAAATAATTGAATTCTCTATTTTAAATTTTCCTTAATGTTATATAAGTTGACCTAAGAATATCTTATATAATTATTACATCATTTTTATTAATATTCATTATATCTAATAATAATAAATTTCATGAAACTATAAAATTTTTGTGTCTTTGGAGACTAGATACATAATCATCTTATTTAAAGAATGATCTTCAGCAACACACAAAACAATTTATCAAATAATACACTACTTATACATATTCCAGTTAAATCTATTATTCATAATAGGGGGAATAGAAATAGAAGAATTAGTGATATCAAATTCATAAAAAGGGTAAACATAAGAGATATTAATAAATGATCAAAAGTGATTATAAAAAATGATAAGGGTCAGATACCATGATCCTAATATACAAAAGTCATACCTAATAAATCTAAGATTTCGTATAATAAATCATGGAATAAGTCTTTTTAATAAATAATTTCAAATTTAAAAGATTTAGGAATTATCAATAACCAAGCATTATCTGTTAGGAAATAACATAATCATTAGACATATGTTTTTTGATCACACATAAGAATATAAAGAACATTCCTTAATCAAGGATCACAACCAACACCCTAAGAGTGGTTTGGGTTCCCTCACCATTTTATTATTTCCAAATTCACATTTCACAATCAATGTAAGGCACCGACCATAGAAGAACAGATCTAGTGCCTTATTTTATTACTTTGGCATGATTATAAGGAATCATGTCCCGATGGTCCGATCAGTTTAGCAGTCTTGGGAAATATATTACATACATTAACTTTATATTACAATATCTAACAAAAAATAAAATATAGATAATACTTAGATAATTCTATTATTCTCGTGGATTAAACCTGAATATAAATCATGATACTCTTCTTGGAATATTAATAAAAAAAGAAGGGGGTGATCTTAGATTCTCAATTAGGAAAACTAATATAGAAGAAGCTATCATAAATAATCATAGACTTTAATTGAAAGGCATAAAATTGTAATAGAATAACTTTAATCATAAACTTCAGTATAATGTGGAAAATATAAATTAAATAACACCATTTAATTATTCACATGGACATTATAGTAGTTTAATAATCATATGTAACATCAAAAACTAATCTAATAATGATGGAATTCATAATGCCAGTCATCTTAACCACAAAGTCAAGGCCTCGTTCTAAGACCCTAAATATAAATTTTGTCAAGGCCTTGTGCCGAGACACTAGTTTGTCTAATGAGACCAACCGATACATTGAGGGGTTATAGTGGGCCCCGTCCATGACTTACTATATCCAATTCATTACTCATATGAAAATGGTGAAACATAATCTAAACATTTGTATTAAAACATGAATAATAAATGCCAATACATTAACCACAAACCATGAAAGGTATAAAAATAGCACATCCACAGTCAAACATAACTCATTCAATAAAATATAAAATATTATATTAAAATAAATAAACTTCAATCAATAATAAAATACAATTGTGGATATTTTCAAAGGTTAAAATAATTAGAAAAACTAATTGATAGAAATATCCCCTTTTTGAAGAAAAAAATTTAAATTCACACTATTTTTCAATGTAGTCATTCAAAATGGATTTTTGAATAATAGTGTCCCATTGAACATTGAATCTTTTTAATGTAATTTTAATTTTAATACATTAATTTTAATATAAATATATCCTTTAAACCATTTTTTAATCATGGGCATTAATGAGAAATATTTAGAAGAATAAATCTTTAAAACATTTAAAACGATATTTTTGTTAAAGTGTTCCTAAAAAAATAAAAGACACTAGAATAAAAATAATTGAGGAATAAAATAAATCAAACCATTATAATATAATGATAATAAATGTATTAATGATATAATATATAAATTTACATTATATACAACATATAAAAGTAATTTGGAACATAACAACAAAGAAGTCTAAATGGAATGTAAATTGAGACGAAATCTATTATAAAGATCATATCCTTAGATTAAGGATAAATTAATGAAATAATTTTGACTGAAAAATATAAATACACTCAATATGATTGGATATTCTATGTAAATCAATCATTTGATATTCACACATATTTTTTGTAAAAACAAATCCAATGACTAGGATGTTAAATCTATGAATGGAAATTGAGTTCAGATTACACTTATAATGTTTATATCAATGACATAAGAATTTATCAACGAAGAGATTATTGGTATCAAAAAGTATATCCATGAAAAGGGGAGTCTGAATTAATACATCAAAAAATAAATATTTATTTCACATATAATCTTGGATTAAAATAATCAATGATGTGTGGATAAAACAAAATGAGTGGAAATTGAAATTAGAAATTCCATTAATGATTTGGTAACTTACAAAAAATGAACCCTATGAATGAATTATCAATAAATGAAGATGTAAATACCCATAATATATATTATATTACACAAATAATACAATCATGGGCAGTAAATACACCACACAAAATGAAATAGTGTAAAATATTGGATGAATATCATTGGAATAAAAAGTGAGATGAAAACCCATTACCTTATACTTTAATTTAGTTGAGGGTATGTTTAACCTCATGTATAATAGTTAAACCATTGATATTAAATTATAAATGAAACACATACAAAAATCTGATATCATATATGATCCTCTAATATTAATTTTTTAATAATAATTTTGTAGTATCATTGTTTTGGGTGTTAACTAATTTGTTTATTATATGTTTTGTTATGTAAGTTTTGTTTATTATGGATATGAGGGATTTTATTCCTATAATGAATTTCATTAAGTTAATAAAAATTATTTTTTAATCATCAAATGAAATTCATTCTTAACTGATTACAATTGGGAATGAAATCTCATTGCGTCTTCCAGACAGTAAGTCATACATCCGCACGAGCGACAATATAATTCTATTGATGGTGAAATCCATTGTAACATGATTTTATATTATAAATACAGAATAATTAACATGTTATATTTATTTTTTACATCAATTATATTCTTTATTATACCAATCCAAATAATTAATACTTAAATTACAAACTACACCACGACGTGGAGACGGTAATCCGTACGTACGCACGTATGGTGACTTTGTCATTCATAGGATAGATATAATAATGAATATGGTTGTACCATATTTATAATAAAATCAGAGTATGTATAAGTTATTGCAGTTATTATTTTGGTATAGAAACCACAAATAAAGCGGAAGTGGAAGATGAAAAGAACTTTGAAATAGGTGATGAAACAATTACCTCATCTTCGGGTGATTTATTTTTATTTTAACAAATGGGCTCCCTAGGTTAGATATATGATCAAATAAAGGACTATAGGGTATTTTGATGTTATCTATTATGATATATGAGCATTTTTTGGCCGATCCAAATGGATTTAGAGGTATGAATTGTTGGATCGTGAATATACAGATTATACACAAGAGGGGGTGAATTGTGTCTTACAGATTTTTCGTTAACTCTTCGATTGATAGAGTTCTTTACTCTATGCTTCATTAGATTGGATAATGAAGTGGAATAAGTAAATGCATGGACACACAGATGAATAGTTGTTCAGGTAATAGAATTACCCTAGTCCACTCCATCAACGCTCTACTCCACGAGCTTGGTGATTTTCACAATCTGGTCCTCCAGACCATCCAACAACTGAAAACATGCAGTTGACACCTTTATAATTTTTAGGCAAAAAAAGACTTCTAGTTCAAACACGAACCTACTCATCTTAGTACAAGAAGTTGGTCACTCAACATAAAATTTGTTTTTGTTTAGAAAGAACTATTCCAGTTGATCTTCACAATTGCAACAGAATGCAATTGAAAGAAGATGGATCATCGTCTTCAGAAATATTGAACTTTGAGTTGATCCAGTTGCAATAGATATAGAAAATACAATCTCAACTTATGTAACAGTAGATTCACGAATGATTGTTGTAGACAAATAGATTAATCTTCTATTTTGTTCCTTCTTCTTCAAAAAAACAGAGCGTAGTCGCTCTTCGTAATCATTAGATCTTTTTATCTTGATTTTTCCTTGTTTTCACTCTTCAGAAATAGCATTTTCTGTGCAGAAGATCATTCTTTCGAATACAATGATTGTATCTGCACTTGCGTTCCTGATCTCTATGCATTCTTCTTTCAAATCATCGCTATATCGATCTCTGTACACATTTTTATATATCACACTTGTTTTCTTATGATGTGTATTGTGTTATTTGAAATTCAAAATGAGAACTGATATATCTTGCGCTTCCTCTGCAAAATCAGATCCACAAATATCGCCCTTTTACTCGCAATATTCAAACTTGTGAATTAATCTGAGCAGTCTTAAAACTCCATAATATTCTCCATGAAAGTCTCCAGTTAAATCAATCCATCAAACGGCTCTGAAATTGTAAAAGACACACTTAAAAATCAGCATTTAGTCTGGCTTAAAATTAGCATGATCCATCGCTTGCAGACCGTGGAACAAAAATATCAAAATCAAATTCCCGATGCTAAACATAATGTTGGGTTTCCCTGCATGCATCCTCTGAAACATAACATAGATCAAAAGTAGGGTTGATGTCGCATTAATCAAACACAAGGTTTACGATGAACGTAAGGTTGACCAAAAACATTGGGTTGACTATCCATACTTTTCTCTTCCATATCCAAACGTATATCATACTTTTCTAAGCTTCCAAACGTAAGGTTGTTTACAAAAGAAAGGTTGTTTACAAAAGTAAGGTTGTTTAAACATCCTTTTGATAAATAAACAAAACATTAAAGACTTACGTAATTATTCTTCTTCCATAATTTCTCAATATCCCAAACGTAGGGTTCCTTTCTATCGTAGGGTTCTTATTAACATAAGGTTCCTTTCTTTTATACTTTCTCAATATCCCAAAAGTAGATTTTATTCCTAAAGTAGGGTTCTTCTTCACGTAGGGTTCCTTTCTTTCATACTTTCTGATAATGTATGGTTGTTTAACCATACTTTTATTATAATCTGTAAAGAGTAAACAGAGGGTTCCGTATTTTTTTTACACTGCGCTTTCCTTTATTTCATTACGCTACTCTTTCCTTTCTTTCTATACGCTATGCCTTCCTAATGTAAGGTATGAATAGTGTTTCCAGAACACTTTAAATTGATTCTTGAATGGTTTAGCAATTTTTTCACACTGTGTAATCACTTGAATATTCTTCCAAAAATGAGAATATATAAAATATATATTTCCTGAAAAATACATAAGTAAAATCATTAGAAGACAATTAAAGGGTATTTGTGAACATGAAAACCATCATAAAGAGAAAGATTATTGTTCTCAATAATATCACCCATTATATAAAAAAACATATTGTTGAAAACAACACTATGTCAACAATCTCCCCATTAAATATGTATTGTTGAAAACAACATGTGCTCAACAATCTCCCCATTTTTTGATGATCACAAAACCCAAAAAATAAAAAGACAGATTAAATGAAATTAACTTTCAAGATTAGTTAATTAATGTTCCAAATTTTGAAAAGATAAAACAAGATTTAATTTTAACAAAATTATTTCAATAAATAAACATTGTATTATCATTAGAAAAAAAAAATTCCCCACTTTATTTATAATGAAAATAAAATTATTTTTCTTTAAAAATAAAAGGAATGAATAAAATAAAACCTTTTAGTTTTATCCAAATTTCTCCCTCTGAATAAAAAGTAAAAGAAAATTTCCATATATAATAAAAGACTATTAATAACATAAAACAGTTTTATGTATAAGTATAAATCTGTATAAATCCAAACCATTTTAAATATACAGTAAATCATTTAAATAATGTTTTAAAATATTAAAATAGAATGTTGTGTTTATCAAAAGTTTTCCCCTTTTTGTGATATAAAAAATTAATGATAAATCATGGATTTTAACACATTGAATGTCGCATTGAATTGTAGGTAAATGCTATTATTAACTGTTTAATAGTATATTAATTTGGTATACTGGCATATTAAAACATAAAAAATAAAATTAGATAAAAAAATACATAAATAAACAAATAGACAATTATAAAAAATTTCATTCAAAAATAGCAGTATGTACAGGATAATGATATACCCGAATGAAGGGATATTAGGGTTAATATAGGTTTTATCTTCTATAAACAACATCTATGATTTCGGTAAGTTGTTGCATCCATCTCTTCATTATCCCATCTCTAAGTTTGATAATGAGCTCTCTGTTCTATGGAGTCATGTGAAGATCCTCGATTAAATTGATTCTGAAAAACTCAAGCATTCATTCTTCTTTTTCTATAAACATTGACAGCTTCTATGACATCTGATTTAAAATTGTTCTGATTCCTGGAAAACTGGATGTTAGATGATCTAAAAAAAATTCTGATTGTCCAGCAACACTGATAATGTAGCATTGTTACATTGAAGATAAGTCAACCTCTCATTAATATTTCCCATTATAGTTGTAATATCTTGAAATATCCATATGTGTTCAGGTAAGGTACCTGAACCACTGGCTTCACTAGACCTTATGGATTCAAACTAACATTCCATATAATCTTTTAAACTAGACATGTCTGATTTCAAAACCATTTCTGATTTCATTTTGACCACTTCAGTCAACATTTCCTTTTTGAAATTCTCAATTTCATTTCTTGAAACTGTGATTGATTTTAGTCTCTAAAATTTCAACTTCTCTAATTCCAATGATCTGTATAGAGTAGCATTATGAGTCCCTTGTCTTTGTAACTTCTTATAAACTTCTTCAAATGCATCATTCGTCTAAGAAGAAGCACTCTGTGTGCTTGATTTTCTTCTTCAGTTCTTTGATGTGTCAACACTAAGGGAAAAGATTCTGTAATTATTTATTTATCTCTCTTTCCATCTTGGTCTACTAATTTTTCTGCAGAGTCTATCCTAGACTCTTCCATAGAAAAATATTCCCTCAACACATCAGTGTGAACATCTGATGCATCCTTAATATGTTCTTCAGTAATGATATCATCTTGAACAATATTTTAAACAACATCGTCTTCCTGAGCAGCTTGAGGACCGGACACGTCTCCTCCAGGCACTCCCTCTTGCACAACATCAATTGGAGTCTCATTTTGAATTTCAGCCACTGATTCAACTCTTTTAGGTTCAACAACATCAGTTTCAGGTCTCTCTGTTTCAACATGAATTGCAACTTGAGCTACCTCTTCTTGAGGTTCAATAATATTTGGCTTATCCCTCACAAAACTATAGCCCAAAATATCTTTAATAGATAGTGGTTGAGAAACCACTATTTCTTCTTTTGATATTACAGCTCTTTTCCTTGTTACTTGATGTCCTACATGCCTTCATTCATATTCAACCATTTTAATTTCAAAATAAAGTTTCCTTGCAGTTTTAGTTTCTCTGGTTTCAGGTTGTTTTTCTTTAGCTTTTTATGACTGTGATGGAGCTATCTCCTCTTCTTCTTCTTCTGCCCCCACTGGCAAGATTTTTACTTTTATGGTGTGCCTAATATAACCAATTTTCCATTGTGTCCCAACAATAAAGGTATTTCTGTGATGACACCTTGTTCTTGCATCTACAAGTCTCACTAATCCTTTCTTGAGCAACAAATTTGAAATGAACCGTCTAAAAAGATACAAGTTCATTGTTTCCTCGCTCTCGAAGCAATAATTGAGGTACCTTACCATGTACCTTGGGAAGATTAATTTTATGTCACATAATAGAAGATACATTATGTACATATCAGGGTACAGAATCTTCTCCATTTCGGTCATCCTGGAAGTTATTCCAGTATAATGAAATTTAACAAAGATCTTCTGATCCGATTCTAAATCCTTTACAATCATTTTCATAACAGTAGTTTTTCCAAAAAAGGAGATAATATCCTCGAACTTATACACAATATCTACAATGTTTTTCAAATCAAAATGATATACTCCTTCATGTGGGAAATTCAGGATTTGTCCTATTTCAACAGAAGAGATTGAGAAATCTCTATCCTAAATCTTTGAAATCATAGTGTCTTCATCCTCACCTATACTGAACTGAACTGTTCCGAAGAAATAACATATTTCTACCTCATGCATAAACTCAAGCTTTTCACTATTTAAATTCTGCTCTTGGTATTTAAAAGAAAAATCATGTGTCAACAACAGATTAGTCTGGAATAGCCATTCTAGATCTATAACTTTTCTTTGCAATATTTTTCGGCCAACTAACATTTGCTTCTTCGCGTCACTGCTCTCAGCCTCATCTGGTCACTTGGTCATTTCCATTACTGAGTAGATTTCTGAAGGTTCAATGATTTTTGGGTTTGATGATTTGAATATCAGGGGTTTGTAACAGTATGCGGTTTCAGGTTTGAAAGTGTTTTTTTTTGTGTTTGGGAAATGAAAGGGCTTTGAAATCGAAAGGTCTCTCACAGCCTTGATTCCCGTGTAATCACTAATCATTACATTTATTTTAAAAACAAATAAAATTTTTATGCGGGGAATTTAACATAAATTAAATACAAAAGGTAAACCTTTTTCAAAAAAACAAATAATTAATTGATTATAAACAGTATTTAGAAAAATAATATTTACACAATTAAGCAAATAAAAAAATAATTAAATAAACAATATTTAAAATTATAATTATAAAAATTTATTTAAAATAAAATGAACCTAGCTCCCCCTAAATAAAATAAAACCTTGCAGTGGAAAGTGGTTTAGTAAAAATATCTACCAATTGAATTTCTGTATTTATAAATTCTAAAAATATATCCTTTTTAATAATATTATCTCTTAAAAGTGATGTCTTATATCAATGTTCTGAGTTCTAAAATGACTAATTGGGATTTTTAAAATATTAATTGACCTTTTATTATCACATAAAATTGGTGTATTATTAAAATTCAATCCATAGTCCATAAGAGTGTTTTTCATCAACAACACTTGTGCACAACAACTGCCAGCAGATACATATTCTTCCTCAACTGTTCACAGGGAAACTGAATGTTGTATCTTACTAGACCATGACACTATGGACTTTCCTAAAAAGTGACATTTTCTTGATGTGTGTTTTCTATATAATCTACAACTTCCATAGTCAACATATGAATATGAAATCAAATAAAAATCAGAAGTTTTAGGATAGAGTAGAGATTGAAAACTAGTTCATTTTAAATATCTAAAAATTCTTTTAACAGCAGTTAAATGAAATGCTTTGGGATTTGATTGAAATCTATAAAAAAGACATATTGAATACATTATATCCAGCATGCTAGCAGTAAGATATAACAAACTACCAATTATACCTTTATATAACTTGTTGTCAACTGATTTCTCAGTTTCATCCAAATCAATTTTTATATTAGTACACATAGTAGTTGTAAATGTCTTGCTGTTTTCAAGTCCAAATTTCGTAAGTAAATTAGAAATGTATATTCTTTGATTTAAAACATTTCCAAAATATTTTTGAAATATTTGAAGTCCTAAAAAGCAATTTAATTCTCTCATCATACTCATTTCAAAACCTTCTCGCATTAAGTTTGAAAATTCAGGACAAAGTGTTTTAATAGTTGATCCAAAAATTACATCATCAACATAAATTTGAACCAATAAAACATTATTTTTCACAGTTTTCTTAAAAAGTGTTGGATCTTCCAATCCAACAGTAAAATCATTTTTCAAAAGAAAATAACATAATCTTTCAACCAATCTCTCAGTGCTTGTTTAAGGCCATAAAGAGCTTCAGTATGTTTAAAAACAGAATAAGGTTTTTGAGATTTTTCAAAACCAGGAGGTTTCTCAACATAAACTTCTTCCATTAAATAACCATTTAAAAAGGAAGATTTAACATCCATCTGAGATAATTTAAAATTAATATGATCTGTATAGGATAAAAAGATTCTAATGGATTCTAACCTAGCTACAGGTGCAAAAGTCTCATCATAATCTATTCCTTCTTCTTGATTATATCATTTATCTACTAATCTTTGGTTATTTCTAGTTATTATACCTTGGTCATCCTGATTATTTCTAAAGAATCATTTGGTTCCGATTACTGGATAATTCCGAGGTCTTTCCACTAATTTCCAAAATTCACTTCTTTTGAACAGGTTTAATTCATCTTGCATTGTTATTACCTAGATTTCATCACCTAAAGCTTCTTCTATAGTCTTGGGTTCTAGTTGGGATAGGGAGGGAGATAATTCCACTAGATTGCCTAATTTTATTCTAGTTTGAATACCAATTTCTAAGTCACCTATCACATTTTATAAAGGGTGATTCTATAGGGTTCTAGACTCCCTAGGAAATACATTTAAAGGATCTTCAGTATCATGTTACTCTGAACTGGAATGAATTTATTTTATATCATTTTCAAAATCATTCTTTATGTTCTTAAGTCTCATTTTATTGTTAGAGTCAGGTTCATCTATTTGATCTTTCCTTTTCCAAAAGGAATCAGATTCATCAAATTTTACATGAACTGATTCTTCAACAATCCTTGAATTTTAATTAAAAATTCTATAAGCTTTGGAAATAGCAGAATATCCAAAGATAATTCCTTCATCTGATTTTGGATCAAACTTTCCAAGATTTTCCTTGGTGTTTAAGGTGTAAACCTTGCATCCAAAAAAATTAAAGTAATTTACTTTTGGTTTTCTATTCATCCATAGTTAATAGGGTGTATTTTTTAAAATATGTCTTATTAAAACTCTTTTTATTATATAGAAAGCTATATTTATAGCTTCGGTGCTAAAATATATAGGTAGGCTATATTCATCTGACATAGTTCTAGACATTTCTTGAATTGTTCTATTTCTTCTTTCTATAATCCCATTATGTTGAAGTGTTCTTGGTGGAGGGAAATTAGGTCTAATACCCATGTTTGAGTAAAAATAATTTTATTCCTAATTCTCAAATTCTCCACCATGATCAGATCTCAATGAGATTATATTAAAAGCCACTTCATTTTGAACAGATTTACAGAAAATTTCAAATAAAGTAAAAGTTTCATTTTTAAATTTCAAAAAGAAAATCCAAGTAAATCTAAAATAATTATCAACTAATACATAAACATATAATTTACTAGAAAATCTTGCTACTCTTGAAGGTCCAAACAAATCCATATCAATAAGTTTCAGAGGATTAGTTTTAGCATCTTTGTTAACAGATTGGAATGATGATTTGTGTTTCTTGCCACGTTGGCATGCATCACATAATCTGTTACATTCAAATCTGAGACTAGGAAAATCAGAAACTAAGTGTTTCTTATATAACATATGTAAAACATATATATTATAATTTCTAAGCCTCTTATGCTAGATCCAAGATTCACTTACTTTAGCAGTCAAGCAAATCACTTATTGTTTACACAAGGAGTTTAAATCCAATGTATAGACATTTTCAGTTCTTGTTGCCTTAAATTTAAACAGTTTATCTTAAAAAACAGTACATCAATTGTTAGTAAAATCAAATGTATATCCATCATAAAAAATTTGAGAGATATATATCAGGTTGTGTTTCAATCCTTGTACATAAAGAACTGTTTTGATTGAGACTGATATTGGATCTCCAACAGTTCTAATGCCCATGATTTTTCCTTTGGCATTGACACCAAAAGTGACAAGTCCTCCTTCCTTTTGAGTGTGTGTTATAAAATTTGTTGAGTTCCCACTCATATTCCTTGATCATACACTATCCATGTACCATATATCTTGTCTGCTTTAATTCCCTGCTACCTGCAAAGACATTTAAACAAATTGCTTTGGTACCCATATTCAATAGGGTCCAAGAGTGTTATCTAGCAATGATCTGGGTATCCAAATTTTCTTTGATCTTTTAAAATCAACCGAATCACATAAGTCTTTTGAAACATAGGTTTTCTTAATACCACAAATTTGATATTGTCTTAAGAAACAGTGTTTAGCTATATGTCCCTTTGTCCCACAAAATTTATAATTAACCCTTTTAGTGCTAGGAACAAAATAATTTTTTATAGATTAGGTTTTTATCAATTACTACCAATTCAAAATCATTCCATTTTAATGAGAGTTTTTCCAAGAATTTCATTTAATGAATTCTCTCCTTTGGTAAAAACCAATGTAGCATGTTTGTAACATTTACTTCATCCTGCTGTGTTATTATTCATGAATAAAAATTAATATAGTTAGTGTTAGTAGAATTTTATTTATCAGTTAATTCCTTATGTTGTTTCTACATTGTATCTCTTTCATCTGAAACATCCTTATTTATGTTTTTAGTGACTTATGTTTCTTAAATAGTGAGTCAAATCTTTCTTCAAGCATATTGCAGTAGGCTACAAGTTTTTCATTTGTGTAGCTTGATTCAAGATTTGATTCATTATTTGAGTCAGAGGAGTAATATGATTGTACCTCATATGTCTCTGCCATGAAACACATGTTTGATTTCAAATTGACTTCTGCTTTCTGTGAGCAGGATTCTAGAGATCAACTTGAGTCTTTAGATACACTCCAAGTGGCTTTCATAGCTTTTTTATCTTTCTGCTCATAGTCATTTCTTTTGTATAATTTATTATTCATGGTATCATTCAATTGTGGAAAATTTGTTCTGATGTGTCTCATATTCTTGCATTCATAGCATCTTACTTACCTATTATCTTTCTTAAAGGATTTTTTTTATGCCTCTTTTCTTGCAGTAGAATTTTCTGAATTTTTTGGCTAGTTGAGCCTATTCTTTATCTGAGTTTGATGAGTAAGAGCTCTCTGATTTGACTTTGACTTCTCTCTACTTCATCTTTCTTTTATTTTGTTTTGATGTTACCTTCAAGGAAGTATCATCCTTTTTGATGTAGATTTATGTTCATTTTCCTCATCGTTCAATCCATCTTCATACATCATCAGTGTACCAATCAACTCTCCCATTGTTAGATCTTTAACAGGTGTTCATTGTCTGATTGCTATAGAGATATCATTCCATCAAGTAGGAAGTACACTCAGTACTTTTAATGCTTGATCAGCTTTCTTGATAGGATCTCTGAGAGCTGTTATATTAATGACAATTTCTGTCAATCTCCCATTCATTTGGGTAATTATTTCACCTTTAAACATTCTAAAAGTATCAAATTTTAATTTGGTAATAGCATATCTCATTTGTCTCACATTGTATGTTCCTTCTTACGACACAACTATTGTTTTCCACATCTCATATACTGTCGGGCATTGAGATACTCTGTTAAATTCATATGGTCCTAGACCGTAGATAATTGCATTCATAGCCTTTGAATTCATATCATACTCTACCTCTATAGCAGAACTCTATGACTTAGGATTTTCATGATTTTCATAAGGAGTCATAATATTTGAATAGAATTTATATCTGAGGTTTTTCAGATATATTATCATGCACGATATCCAACATCCATAGTTGTCTCCACTAAAATATGGTGCTCTGACCATTGAAATCCATTCTCTTATATCAGTCATGATGCTCTGTTGTATAATCTTTAAATTCTTCTCGCTTGCTAAGGCTTTATCAAAATCTCCACCATTGATACCAATTGTTGGATCTTGAATATACAGATTATACACAGTAGGGGTGAATTGTGTCTTTCAGATTTTTCATTAACTCTTCGATTGATCCAGTTCTGTCCTCTATGATTTATTAGATTTGATCGTGCATTAGAATAAGTACACTCAGGGACACACATACGTATAGTGGTTCAGGTAAAAAAAGGCCCCTAGTCCACTCCACCAACTCTCTACTCCATGAGATTGGTGATTTTCACTTTCTGGTTATCCAGACCATCCAAAAACTGAAAACAGGAAGTTTACACCTTTACAATTTTCAGGAAAACAAAGTCTTCTGGTTCAAACACGAACCTACTCAACTTAGTACGAGAAGCTGGTCACTCAAGATAAAAAGTTTTTTCATTTAGAAAGAACTTATCTAGTTGATCTTCACAATTGAAACAGAATGAAATTGACAGTAGAGGGATTGTCATCTTAATAAATATTGATCTTTGAGTCGATCAAGTTGCAGTATATATAGATAATAAAATTGCAACTTATGCAGCAGCAGATTCACAAAAGATTTTCGTTGACAAATAGATGAGTCTTCTGTTGTGTTCCTTCTTCTTCAACAAAACAGAGCATAGTCTCTCTTCGTAATCAGTAGATCTTTGTATCTTGATTTTTCTCTGTTTTCAATCTTTATAAATAGTGTTGTCTGTGCAGCAGATCATTCTTTCAAATACAGTGATTGTATCTTCACATGTGTTCTTGATCGTATGTGTTCTTCTTTCAAATCTTCATTATATCAATCTCTGTAAACTTTTCGAATATCACACTTGTTTCTGTTATGATGTGTATTGTGTTATTTGAAATTCAATATGAGAACAAATATATCGAGCACTTCCTCTGCAAAATCAGATCCACAAATATCGCACTTCTATTCGCAATATTCAAACTTGTGAGTTAATCTGAGCAGCCGTAAAACTTCATAATATTCACCATGAGAAGCTCTGGTTAAATCAATCGTTCAAACGGCTCTGAAATTGCCAAGGACACACATCAAAATCATCATTTATCCCATCTTAAAATCAGCCTGATCAATCGCTTACAGACCGTTGAACAAAAATATCAACTTCAAATTCCGGACGCCAAATGTAATGTTGAGTTGCACTGCATGTATCCTTTGGAACGTAACATAGATCAAACGTATGGTTGATGTATCCTTCATCAAACATAAGGTTGACAACGAACGTAAGGTTGACCACAAACATAGGGTTGACCATCCATACTTTTCTCTTCCATATCCAAACGTATATCATACTTTTCTAATCTTCCAGACGTAAGGTCGTTTACAAAAGTAAGTTTTTTTACCATAATTTCGAGAAACAAACGAAACCTTAAAGACTTATGTAATTTTTCTTCATTAATAATTTGTCAATATCCCAAACGTAGGGTTATTCCTAACATAGGGTTCTTCTTCAAATAGGGTTCCTTTCTTTCATACTTAATCAATTTCCCTAACGTAGGGTTCCTTCCTAACGTAGGGTTCTTCTTAACGTAGGGTTCCTTTCTTTCATACTTTCTGATAACATATGGTTGTTTAACCATACTTTTTTGATAATCTGTAAAGTGTAAACAGTTAGTTCCTTTCTTTTTTTTACGCTACGCTACTCTTTCCTTTCTTTCTTTACGCTAAGCTTTCCTTTCTTTCATTACGCTATGCTTTCCAAATGTAAGGTATGAATAGTGTTTCCCGAACACTTTAAATTGATTCTCGAATAGTCGAGCAATTGTTCTAAACTGTGTAAACAATTGAATATTCTTAAATAAATGAGAATATATAAAATATATAATTCCTGAAAAATACTTAAAGTAAAATCATTTGAAAAAAATTAGAGGGTATTTTTGAACATCAAAATCATCATAAAAATAGAGTATTGTTCTCAACAATATACCCATTAAATAAGAAAACATATTGTTCAAATCAAAACTTTCTCAACAATATCCCCATTAAATATGTATTTTTGAACACAACACATGCTCAAAATGAATTAAAGAGAAGGGGAAGTATTATTTTATAAGAGAGGTGAGGGGCACCTTTGCAAAAGCATGAAATATTAATTTATCGTAAAATTATTTTTTATTTATAATAGATCCAAATTAATTTATTTCAACTATAAAGTGTGTATGGGTCTATATCCTCTAAAAAGGTATTTAGATAAGTTTAGGTCACCATAATAACTTTATCTTCTAGATTTAACAATTTTTTCAATACTTTAACTTTTACCAAGTCTTGTTGTATTTTAATACGACATGGTTAATATAGTTACTATAAGATTCCAAGAAAACCTCAAGTAGTTAATTAATGAAATATATAACATTATCTATGTCATTTGGATGAACCTTATACATTTAAGACTATTATATAATTTGATAAAAAAGTATTCGTTTTAAAAACTCATTTATGTCAATGTAGACATAATTTACTATTACGTTTTTTTTAAAGTCATAACATCTTGATTAATTTGAAAAACATACATTGAATCCACCCTATCACGTAGTATTCACCAATAAAATTCGTGTATGGAATCAAAAGTTTCAATTTACATTTATTTTAATATTTATAATATCAATTATTTCAATCTTTCATTAATAAGGTAATTATTGCATCATCATTGTGTCAAAAATAAATTTAATTTTTTAAGGCCTCAAAATAATAAATAAAATACCATGATTTAGGTAATTGTTTTTAATTTAAAATGAATATTTATAGTTGAATTTAACTTATGTATATCCCTATATTAAAAATTATCTAGTTATTAAAATTTGAATTTAACACTTTTAACTCTTCTTTAAATAAAATACAATAAATTCCCTAATCTAATTCATGTGGATAAAAAAGACAATATTTTGTCCTAATGTTGCGTTTGGTCCGAATACACTTATCCAATCGAATTAGGACACATGTTGGGGTACTTATAAGATCCTTTTTACAATAATTCCCTATTTATTTTTAACTATGGTAAATAAAAATCAAATGTTTCTGTTCACCAAAACATATTTTACCCTATTGAACAACATTTTAATTACTTATAAAAACATTGAATGTTGTTTTTTTGAAATTCAGTTTACATAAGTGGTAAAATTTCATTTTTATGCAAATTTATTAATGAGCCTATAAGGTGTGTAAAAGACGTTAAAAATTTCAGTAAAATTTTATATAAATAATCTTATTATAAAATGACTCAAATGACTATTATTGGACTAACATATGTAATATTTATATCTTTTTACTTTAAGATAAATTTCTATTAAAAATAATTATTTAAATGAAAAATTTATTTTTATGTACTATGTAGTATTTTCAATATTCATTAAAAAATGAATGTATTCAGAAAAAATACCAAAAAATTAACCCTAAGCAAAATTTGATATTCTGAATCCAAAAATGAAGTCTATTTTTTCAAATTCAATTATCATGAGTGTCTAATATTAATTTTATTATTAATCAAAAAATAACATAAGAAATATTTCTTTTAAGAAAATAGTTTTTCGAAATATATTTCTATTCAAAAAACATATTAATTTCATTATAAATATGTTTTATTAATTTTAATCATTATATAAGACATTTAACATTAATTTTTTTACTAATCATATTACAATTTTTAATTAATTAATAAATATAATATTTAAATAGTTATAGTACTAATGTGTTGTCTTGCAGAAACACAATCTAGCATATAACGCAAGACAAGTCAGTGTTGCATGCAGCATAATCTATTGAATTACATTAATTTTATAACATAATATGAAATATTGGGGTGTTGCAACCAAGACTATAATGTTTTATATAGTCTTGTACTGAATTTTGATCACTATCAATTACATTCCATATTATCTCTTGAGATATCAATCTTTACCAAATGAATTGGAGGGGAATATATTTCTATGTCCACCCACAACATATTATAAAACATACATATTTGTTACAAAAGATTTGAAAAACATTCATAATGTCACTATGGTATAACTTAGGGAAAGGAAATAGGCTTTATAATCACTTTATCATTTCATAATAGAATAACCTATGGAAAAGGGATGGGTTTCATAATATCATCATAACTTTATTAACATGTTGGAAACAAATTGGTTTCTTAGAATCACCCTTAAATCATCCACATAATAAATCGTCCATGAAAATAAATTTTATGGTATCATATTATTATATCATTAGTGAATAAAAAAATAATAATATCTGATTATGAAGATTAAAAATAGATTTAAATTAATATTGAAAACATTCCATTAAAACCTATGAAACTTCTCCTTTTATTTTGATGAAATTGTCAATCATTATTCTTTAGAATGATGAGAAATATATTTTATTTGAAAATAACCTTGGAAATATGTATTGGAATCGTAAAAAATAATATTTATAATGGGGGTAAATAGGGTTCATTTTTTAAATTATAAAACAATAATTCCTTACAAAATTTAGGTAAAATATAACAAGTTTCTCATATAGAAAGAAGAATAATCATTCTAAAAAATATAAATGATTGATTTTTTTTTCAAATGACTTTAAATGTTCATTTTATCATATAGGGTAAAATTATTCAAATCGTTTAGATGAAGATGGAAATTTAAGAAAAGGTTCCTTAACCACGGAGAAAATATTGTTTATTTTTTTAAAAAAACTATTTCTCTATATTTTTATGTAGAAAATGTGTGAAAATTATAATAATACATAAAAACTATAGGAATGAAAAATTATAATAACATAGTTTTTTAAACTAATAATAATTATATATTTTCTATAAATGGAAATTTAAGATATAAAATCTTAAAAAGAAATGATATTATAACAAAAATCCAAACCCTAATCCCTATATTTATTTGTAAATGTTCAAACCTAATGTATAATAAATATATATTTATAAAAAATCTATTTAAACCCATTTTAAAACACAACAATATATTTATCATTATATTTTAATTTATAATTATCCATCTATCAATAATTTATTGTTAAAATTTCCATTGGTGAAAAATGATTTTTTTCATGAAAGTTTTCGTTTGATGGATTGGATCCTAATAGCTTGATCATGGTTTATTCATATGAAAAATATTAATAATTTCATATAAATTATATCTATTCACTATTAAAACCTTCATAACCTTTGTAATAAAAACAATTATGAGAAATTAGTAATGATACCTTGTGAAGATGATATTTTTTACATACACACGATTGAGGTTTTCACTTTGTTGTGAATGGAATGAATGAATGTAAAATAATAATTCAAATTATGAAATAATAATAATATCATAAATATTATATATATTTATTAAATGTATCCTTATTTCTAACAAAATAATAGGTAAATAAGAAATGAATCACTATGCTTCATGTAGGTAGTAGTCCACTCATTCACATGCATGACAATATCCTTTTATAACAAATGATATGGAGATAGAAAAACAATATAAAATTAACATCACAATATCCCACTATAGTGCGCATACTATTTAAAATATGTTATCAAATTTATATAAAATTTAGAGGACGATTATGAGGAATGAAATATGACTGGTAATAAATGATACCTCTTCTTTTCATATCCTCCTTTGAAAAGAATCTTATGTATTATTGTATGAGAATTTTTGGATGACCAATAGGTCAATGTCATGTATAAATATTTCAGGAGAGTATTTGGGAATATCAAGGATGATATAAAGGGATCATATTTTATAGATAATGGAGGATACAATTTTTGTTTTAGGAAGTAAGGGGAGTGTCATTCTTATAAATAATTAAAATATTAATTAAAATATATTAAATTCATATTAATGTGAAATTGTCCTAGAAGAAACACAAAAAAAGAATAAAATATAATGTTGTGTCAAAATATATTTATAAAGTGATATTTAAACATGGTTTGGGTTATTTTAACCCTTATTTGATTAGTTTCACTACTTATTAACCCCTTTATCATTTACCATATTAAAGAATTTCTATATGAGTTACTATTTATTATGACCAAAAATGAAATTGAAGTCAATAATTTTTTTTGGAAATTTTAATTAAAATATAAAAATATATTTCATACATTCAATTTCTATAAGTGGTATAAATTCATTTTCAAATAATATCCCTAAATGGAATGGAAAGAATTTCCATGAACATTTGTTTTAAGAAAATGACTGAATTTATATAATTGATTTCTAAGTAATTAACATTATATTGATGTTAAAATATATTATTCAATATATTTTTTAAACATTTTATTAAAATAATTCATTAATATCGATTAATTTAATTTAATAAGATAAAATAGACTACACACACTGAAGTTATTTCTATCATCTTTTTTTCGTTAAATTGATTTCCTTTTCATTTTAACTAATTGATAACGAATGATTATACATGTGTAAAAAGTAAATTTTCTTAATTAATTATTCCTATTAATACAAAAAAATTTGATGACATTTATGATAACTATTACTTTTAATAATAATATTTGAAGTCTATTTATCAATTCATTTAATATCATTATTGAAAGAAAAAAAAATAAATTAAAGACATCAATCATATCTAAAAAAAAAAATATATCATAAAATATTGAGATTCTACATTTTACCCTTTTATAATAATGATCCCCATAAATAATATCACTATGATATGAACAACTAATGATAATTCTCTCTTATCATATCCTCGATATTCCAAAATGTTTCTAAATTATTGGTTTTTCCAAAAACATTAACCTTAAAAGTGGTAAGGTTTTGTGAAACATTATCTATTCTATTAAGATTCCACGCCATAATTTCCTCATATGATAGATCACCATTCTGTGGTGTGACTTCTATTTTATTTAATGGTTAAGGATTAATCATATACATTCTTACTAAATATATATGAAACAAATGATATACTTGAGAGAGATCTAGTGCAAGTTCTATGTGGTAAGAAAACATTCTGATATTATTAATAATTTTGAATGGACTAATATATCTAAGGCTCAACTTGACCTTCTTTTAAAATATCTTAAATTAATTCCATGAATTTGTTCTATAAAATACCTTTTAACTAACTTCAGACTCTAGATTTTACATCTTCTTATCAATATAATTTTCTTTCAGCTCTGAGATATCGTTATATACTACTAAATGGATTTATTATTCTCTTTAATTTGCTAAGATATAATATTTCCTAATAGATGTTTTTCTTTAAATTCATCCAAATATATGAGACTTATACAATTCATTCCACATAGGACATCATAAGGATCCATTTTAAATGTTTGGGTGAAGTCTATTATTATAAGAAGAATCAACTATATAATTGTGCTAACACCGAGACACATTGAATCTCCTATAATATGAACTAAAAAAATATTCTACGTCTTGAATGGTCCTCTTAGTTTTACTATCTATTTGAGGATGGTTAGTATTTAAAAAGTTAAACAGTATATTTAGTGATTTTTTTTTCTAATCTAAAGAAGATCGACGTAAAATATAGATCCTATTTAGATAAAATAAAATATGGTACTCCCTGAAACAATACCACTACATTAAAATAAACCCTAGAAGAAGTTGATAATATAAATTATCTTTGATGTTAATGAATTTTTCTATCTTCATAAGGTGATTTCCTACAACAAAAATTACCTTATATCATTTAGATGTTTTAAATAGTTTAATGAGGAAATCTAGGATGATGGTTTCCTATTTTTATTCAAGAATATGAAAGGTTTATAACAACCACTTATACTTATATCTCTCTTCCATTAATCTTTACATATTAGGCATGAAGATTAATACTCTGTACTATCCATTTATATTTTGTCCCCCTAAAAATACGGTTTTATATTTTTAGAAATATTCTTACCTCCATGATTGAGGAAAAATAATGATCTATAATCATTATCTAATATATTTATAAAATAATGTAACATGCCATTACTATTTTAAGTTATTATTATACCTATTTTTTAATATTTATTTGGTTGGATTTCTTTTGGGGTTGAATTTTGTAAAATTATGAATATTTTGGATGTTTCTAGGATAGTACATAGGTGGCCTAGCGCTAGTCTATGGTTTACCAAACTATGCACCCAGCTACGGAAAAGTGGAAGAAATTAGATAGTGGTATTCACATTACATGTTCACTGTTTAAAAAACTATTTGACTTCTCTAAAGAAACTTTTAAACCCATTAATTATAGGAACATGTCTTGTGCATGTATTGACCAAATTGTGTGTCACTACCCATGAAATTTTGTGGATGGGTATCTCATTAATCTGATTTTTGTTCAAAATTTCCCTAACCCCCCATGTAGTTCCCTAAAGGACCTCCTCTTACCCAAATAGTTTTATCCTATCCCTAGAGGTCCCAAAAAGAATTTTTTGTCCCTCAGATCCCTTCTATAAGTGATCTTAATCATGAAGGCCAACCTTCGAACTTTTGGATATTAGTTTCCAAGTCCTGATGTCATTCTCTTATGGTCTATCTTTTTCTCTCTGTGGTTCCACAGATCACCATATTGAGTTATGGGACTAATACCATTTATTTTGTGATTATAAATCTTGTTTGGATTCATGTTTTCATGGTCAAATTTCTTCATGGACAAATCCCAATTAGGGTTTGGAGTAAAAAGATCTGTTGATTTCAGTGGGTGGTTCTCTTATGATTCCCAAATCATTTTTACCCCAATTTTTTGTTTTCATATGAATTAATGATTTAAATAAAATTTCCTGATTAGTAATAAATTTCTTTCAAAGGTTTGATTAAATCCTCAATTAAATTGAATTGTGTTTTTTGGGAAAGAATGTTTTTTTCATGAAATCGGAAAACACTAAATTCCATTGATTTGGGTTGTGTTTATGGAAATTTTTTAAATTTATGTTTCTAAATTTAAATTATGGTTTTGATGAAAATTTATTAAATTAAAATTTTTTATTTAATTAGGAAATTTTTTTATGGAATATAGAAAATACCCAATTCTAGTGAATCACTGGGTTTTTATGAAATTAATTGTATTTTTTGAAAATTAAATGGTTCAATTTAATTTGTGCAATTGATTTGAGAAATTGGATGGTGAAATTATTTCAAATCACTATTTTTTATAATTTTATTAAAATTATTTTCATGGAAAACCAGTGGTTTCATCGTAAAAAGACATGTTTTTTGATTAAAATCATATTATATTTTTAAAGGTAATATTATTATATTTTAAATAGGGAATGTGATTTAATTGTATTTTAATCATTCTTAAAATAAATTTCCAATGGCTTTTTTTTACTTTAGAAAATGAAATCCTTACGTAGTTAGAGATTTATGTTTTGAGGCACTTTACAACTTACAATGTTATAAAACTTAATATCATCACATCACATCCCTTAGGTGATAGTGATGACTCCCTTTTCCTTAGGCCCAAAGGGATGTATGTACATATTTTTTATTTAAAAGTGTCGGGTCCCAATAGCCTGGAACTATCATACCTATTTAGCACATTATCATATTGCTCACTTGTTTTTATTTAAAATGTATATATATATATTACATTAATGAAAACTATTTTACATGACTTCAAATTTATATAAAAAATTTTATAGAAAAATTGATTAATTAATCCATTTATGAAAAATACCATTACATTATAAATATTCCATCAATTATAATGTGAATCATTTATTTAAAAGTAAATTTGCATTATTTGAAAAGTATTTCCATATAATAGATTGTAAAGCTTGAATTGATTAAATTATTCTATTTAAAATTCACAATATATATAGTAGAAAATCAAAAGAACATTCATGGTAAGATTAATATTGGAATATATTATGTAATCTTTTAGTGAAATCCAACTGTACTTTTTATCACAACCTACATGTGCCTTGGGGTGTTTATAGATTATCTCATTCTAGGTTTGAGAAAAATAAAGGGATCAATTGAGAGTGGTTATAGATGTTGAGACATGGAATTTGTGAGTTGCATCTGATTTGGGACTTGGGAATTTTTCCTCTTTTCTAGTACTTGTTGGTAATACTGGTGAATTTTTACACCCATTTTTGTTATGGTACATTACTCCCATTTGATTTTCTATCCATATGCATTCTATCTTGTTTCATTAAATTTTGAATTTTTAGTGGAAGGATCATTCCCACTTTATTTTTATATGATTCTATGTGATAGTCATCGAACCATAGGGATTGATAACACCCTTCATGCTTTGTCTGGGATGGCTCAGTTATTGGGTTACTAGGGTAATCGGGCTAATTTATGACAAAGGGGTATTAGAGCTCCATGTTGAGATTTTTTCTTCAAGTGAGTATGAAACTGTGAAATCATGTCAGTATTGAAGAGGGGGTTTCAATTTGGTAAATGGATATATCCCACCGCAATGAACATTAATTCAACAGGGGAGGATATGGAAATAATTCAGGTGGATTAGTTCTATTATTTTCCAACTTTTGATTCAGATATATTGAAATCTAATCTTCTCTGTTCTATCTATCAAAACTTACTTCCTTTTTTGCTCTGTTTTAGTGTTATATCTGATTTCTTCCTTGTTGTTTTCTAATGTTATATAGCATCATTCCTCTAAGAAGACGTGTGAAATGGATCCAATAAGAAGCTGTTGTTGAACCTCAGTGAGTTAATTCTCATATAAACCCATACCTATATGAGGTGATTGTGAACACTATACAAGATCTAGGATATGAAACACTTCAATTTCCTATTCAGGCTATAGTTGTGGAACCATAGGATGGAACGTTTTTTTAGGTTCTTAGACACACCAGATGAAATTAAAATAAATTGTTCTACCTTCATCTTGGAAGGACCAAGAATGAGATGATGATACATGATGGTAAATGAAATTAAACATGATGGATTAAGGGTTAAATACATAAAAGTGATTTTCCCTAACCAGTTCTATCTAGAGTCGTTGTATTTATCAATGTCCAATGAGTTCATCAGTCTCTAGAAGGTAGACAAGACCGTGATAGGGTATGAAAAACATTTTTATGATCTCATGTAGTTATCTCATGATATTGTATCTAATTTGAAAATGAAGCCTTAAAGGTTTGATTTGGGACTTCTTTAGGATATTGTTTCTCAGGTTTTCATACGGAAACTACCTTCTTATGCTGATGTACTAGATAGAGCACTGGTGGTCAAGATGAACCCTACTGTTAATTCAATGATATTAAGAGGTTCTTTCTCTCATGGTGGAAGAGTTTATTTAATTAATATAAAAATGAAGATTGGTGACTATATAGGTTGTTATCTAAGGCATGGTTTTTCTAAACCTCCTACGGTAACTATCATAGGTCCATTAGTTTGTTACCAGTGTGGATATCTGGGAAATTCAAACAGGGTTTATAGTGAGGAACCCAAGAAATGTGGCTTCTGTGTATGCCCAGCTAACTTGTACTATTTTTTCCACTATTATTCCTCTCATCATAGTGGCACATCGATAATCGACACCTTATAAAACTATAATGCAATCAAATTCTTAATGTAAAAATGATTTCCAACCAAAGGCATCAATAACAAAACTTATTCACACAGTAGAAGAGAATTTATAGGAAGTGGATAAGAGTATAGAGACTATCAGAGGAACCATTATTATATATTTATCATTAGTGACTACTCTATTTGATACTGGTTAATTTTATTTATTTCATTCAACATTTATTGTTAATATTCTTAATATTCCTATAGAGCTTTTATCTTATTCAACGAATATTTCTATACCCCTTTGTATGAAGTGAGAGAAGGACCTCTATAGTCCTGATTATTTTTTCTCTATATTATATGTTGATCATTCATGCAAATTTCCAATTCTTAATAGGATTTCTCTTAATTCCATTTTCATGATGGGTTGGATCATTTCCAATAAATCCCATATTTATTGTTATCTATGGTAGGTCTCCTTCCCTATACCTGGTGGTGTGTGCCAAATCATTCCAGGATAATGGGATCTGAGGTCAAGAAGATCTGAAACTTCTTATCTAGAGTTGGGGAAAGTAATATCACTTTTTCCCTTAAGCTATATATGGAATCTTTGAGTTGTGGTCTTCCTCTAGTCATCATCAAGTTTTTTGACGTGTTTACTTCATATTTCTATAGTTTACCACTAGAAAGGGAGTTTGAGAGTTCTATTTACTTAATGGCCTATACTCTACCAATTTCTATATCTACTTGCCATATAGAAGTAGCTAAAATGAAATAGATGAAGTCTTATTTGTAAGATATTCATCATAAAGGATTTAGATGCTTAAGTGTGTCCCCTTGGGTGGTGTCTATTCTATTTTCAAAGAAATATTAGTGTTCCCTTTACCTATGTTTTGATTATCTAAATATCACTTGTGTAGTGAAAATGAAAAAATATCTGTTTACATAGATTGATAATCTTTTTGACCAATTGAATTCAGTGAAGTGGATCTAAAATATTGACCTTCAATATGGTTACTATATGTTAAGAATAAAATAATATGACATTCATAAAACTACTTTTCAAAGTAGGTATAGTCATTATGAGTACCTCATTATTCCCTTTTTCCCAGCCAATTCTCATACTGTTTTCATGTATTTAATGGAAATTAAATTCCATGAGCATCTTGATACATTGTGATAGTTTTTTGGAGGACATCCCTATTTACTCTAATTATTAGGAGTATCTTGTGCATTACTAGAGAACCCTTCTACGTCTACTAATAAATCATTGATTTTTTTGAAATGATTTTTTCATAGTGATTTCACGATTCGAGAAGTAAAATTATTGGGAGTTTTGGTGTTAGAGAAATGAGAATCAGTGGATCCTGATAAGAAAGAGGCTATTATAACATGGAAGATGCCACAAAATGTTTTCAAGATTCAAATCTTCTTGGTATTATACAGATATTGTCTTTGGCTTGTGAAGGGCTTCTTGAAGATGAATTCAATGATCACCACACTAAATTGAAAGGGAGTACAGTTTTCTTGGAATGAGAAATATCTTATTTATTTTGTTGAGATGAAATGTATTTAGACTAATATGTTGTTGATAACTAATTTTGTGGTCGGGAAAATATATGTGGTCTTTTGGTGATATATCATTTACTTGTTTTAGTTTTTTCATATGAATGATAATAATTAATTGCAAATAGATCTCATAATCTTAGGCCACACAAGAAGAATTATCTAACCCATGACCTTGAACATGTAGCTGTTTTCCATGTGATTAAGATTTGTATGCATTTCATTTTTAGGGAAAGGTTTACCATGTATTATGACCATATGTTTTTGAGTTATATCTTATATAAAAATATTAATGTTTGTAGAAGAGGCGTTGGGTGGAATACCTCAAATATTTTGATTTTGAAATATCTTATACCCCGAGGAATGGGAATGTTGATAAAGATGTATTGATCAGGATTCTTTTGACCGAGGTACTAAAATAATCATCAAGAGAGTAGAACTAGATGAATCTCTTTACACTTTTGAATATCATATTATAGGAATGAAGGGTCGATGTTTATTTGTCTTGTGTTCATTTGTCATCCACTCATCTCTAATTTATTAGTTAGGAACATAAGATTGATGATGAGTTCTGTAGCATTAGAGACTCTCATAATGGTGGGGACACCATGGTTGATTGGTTAGTCTCTAAAAAGGGAATTTTATGCTTCCATAACCATTTTTTGTTCCATCTTCAGTATGGAAAGATTTATTGGTGTATTGACATAGTTCCCAGTTGGTAGTGAACCTAGAGACCAAAAAAGATGACAAATGACATTCGGTAGCTGTTATGGTGTCCATGTTTTATAAGGTTCATTGCTGAGTTTATTTCACATTGTTATACATGCTAATTATATATTGATGATCAAATAAAAATTTTATGTTTTCTTCATCCACTTCCAACTCCTATATTTATATGGGATGAGATCTCTATGCACATTGTGGTTGGGTTTCTATATAACCAGAGAAAGAAGAATGTAATATTGGTTGGGATATATTGGCTTACAATGATGTATCATTGTTTACCAATTTGTGGTATATCAAATGTCCAGAAAATGGTAAATATATATTTGAAAGATATTGTTTGATTACACAATGTTTTTTTTGGTTTCTAATGGGATATTTAGTTCACTTATCTCTTTTCGATGGGAATTCAGGAGGCAGTGGGATCTCACATCCACCTGAGTATGGTTTACCATCTGCAATTGGTCCTCCAGATAGAAAGACCTATAGAGACTCTTGAGGATATGCTTCATTCATGTGTTATTGACTTAGGAGGGACATAGGATGATCACTTGGGACTGGTTGATTATTATGATGACAATAGATACTAGTTTGTGATCAAAATGGATCCTTTTGAGTCCTCGAATGGATGGCCTATCATATCGTAGTTCAGTTGATTGGAGATTGGTGAACATTTCATCTTTTTCCCAATCATGGTCCAAGAGATGACAAAGAAATAAAATTGATTCTTCATAAAACTTTTACAATAAATATACAGTATAATATATATATTGATCATCATTATAGACCATTGTATTATTTAGTTGGTGACTAGGTATTCTTGAATGTTTCACCCTAGTAGGATCATCATTGTATTTGGATGCAAGAGAAGTTTGCTCCCCAATTTGTGGGACTTTTAGAGGTTGTTGACAAGGTGGGAAAGGATTCATACCATTTAAAACATACATTGTTTCTTCTGTTGATATATAACATCATCAATGTATCAAATCTCCCAAAGTATCTATCAGATCCATCTCATGTTTTGAGAGGGAGTGATATTGATGTTGAGCCTGATTTATTCATGACTAAATAGCCACTCAAGACAGTTGATTCTGAAACAAAGATACTTCAAGGGATAAAGATACCTTTGGCTCGGGTGCAATGGTAGCACAGTTTTAATTATTATGAGACTTCATAGAGGGAGGTTCCTATCAGAGAGCAGTTATATTATCTTTCTGACATAGAAGCATCTTTTTTTTCCTTCTAGGGATAGAAGTATTTTTTGTTTTAGAGGTTAGAATATGTAATTACTATTTTCAGTTATACGTAAAATAATATTTTTGAGATTTATATAGTTTTGTTTCATTTTTGGTTGAATCAGATGGAATTATAAAAAATTGGGAAGTTTCTGGGCTGGTGCACGGTTGGTACGTGGATAGCACATGGTTTTCCAAACCCTTCACCTAGCAATAGAATAATGGAAACAAAATTGGGTAGTGTTAATAATATGTCTTTGGAATGGTTTATAAAACCATCCAAAATCTCTATGGAAATCATGGAACCCATTTATAACAATTTCACGACTTGCGAACGGTTTGACTAAACATTGAGCCTATATCCAGTAAACCATTTGAATGGTTTCTTCATTAATATGATTTCGATTTAAAAATTCTCGAACCCACCATTATGGTCCTCAATGGACCTCTATAAACCAAAATAATTTTATCACAACCTTGTAACTACCAAGAAGCATTTTTGGTCCCTCTGATCCCTCCCATATGTGATCTAAATCTAGATTGATGGCCTTATATATTTTTCTGGTTAGTTTCCTTGTCCCAATATCATTCTCAAGCGGTCTCTATTATTCTCTATCGGGTTCTGTGGATCCCAAAATTTATTTATGGATATAATACCCTGTTTTTTGGATCATAAATGTTGGTTTGATTCATTTTTTCATGATCTTTATTTTTTGTGTGTAAATCTGGATTAGGTTTTGACATTGTGAGATCCATTGATTTCGGTAGGGTGTTATATTACGATTCCCAATTCATCTTAAACCAAAGTTGTTGTATTAAATTTAATTTTTGATTTCAATGAAGTATCTCGATTATTATTAAATTTATTTCAAACGTATGATACAAAAATGGATTTCATTGAATTTGGGTTTTTCCATGAAATTAGAAAAACTGCCAATTCCATTGAATTTGTGTGTGTTTGTGGAAAATTTAGAAATTTAATATTATTGATTTAATTTTTTGTTATGGAAATTTATTCCCTTAAATAATTATATTTAATTATAGAGATGGTTTGAAGGAAAATTGTGAAAACCCCCAATTCAAGTGAATTTAGGGTCTTGTTATGAAATGAAGGGAATTTTTTTTGAAAATTTAATTATTAAATTTAATTTGTGGAATTCAATTGAGAAATTGGAATGTGAAATGATTTAAAATACATATCTATTATAATGGATTAAAATATTCTTTATAGATACCCATTGGTTTCATCGTAAAAAGGAATAATATATTATAAAAAGTAATTTATTGTTTTTAGAGGTAATATTAGCATATTTGAAATAGATAATGGGATTTAATTGAATTTTAAGTAGACTTAAAATTAATTTTCCATCATTGTTTTTTACATGATCATATTAAAGCCTTAGGTATTTAGTATGTTGTTTTATAAGGTAATTTAAGTCTTCCATTTTCCTAAAACATCATACCAATACATCACAACCCTTAGATGATGGTGATGAGTCCCCTTTGAATTATTCCCAAATGGGTGTACGTATAAATTAGTTGTTTCATAGTGTTGGGTCAGTATACCCTAGTACTATTATACTTATTTAGAATATGACCATGTTTCTCTCTTGTTTGTATTTCATATATATATATATATTCTATTATTGTAATTTTATTTACATGACTGCTTATTTATATGCACAATTATATATAATAAGTGTTATATGAATACATTTATGAATAGTGTAATTGATTTAAAAATATTCCATCTATTGAAATGTAAATACTTTTTTTAAAAGTAATTTTCTATTATTGGAAAAGTATTTCCATATTTTAGAATGTAAATTATGAATTGTTTCATTTTTTATCTTTAAAATGAAAAACATATTTATTTGAAAATTGAAAGCACTTTCATGGGGATTTAATAATGGAATATATTTTGGAATATTTTGGTTAAATCCTACTAGTATTTATCTCACACCATGCAATTACCTTGTAGTTCTTGATGATTAACACTTCTAGGATCAAGTAAGGGAAAGGGATAACTTGGAGATGGTTCTGACTGTTCAGCCATCAACTTGGTGAGTTGAATTTGAGTTAAAACATAGGATGTTTTCCTCTTTTATGGTACTTGGTTTTAATACATGGTATTGTTTATGCATGTTTGACATCATGTAATCTTATTTAATTAGAGTTTATTTCAATATTCATACTTTATTTTTTATTTTACTTTCACATTAATAGTGATAAAAATCATTCCCATGCACTTTTTGAATGGTTATAGGTTCTAGTTGTCGACCTTTGTGGGTTGGGAATTCCCTTCAGGCTATAGAAGGGTTATGTCAGTTATCGAGTTACCAAGGTACCTGGGATGGTTTGGATAGATCTTGTATCGGAACGACACATAATAAAATATTTATCCTTATCATTATATCATACTCATGGTTGAACTCAATAATATTCATTTCATTCTTATGTAGTTCGATATCTTCCTTATGTGCCACTTTAATCCTCACATGGATGTATGGATTAATGTTGTTTTGAGAAATATATGATCTATACATTTTATAACGATTTCATGTTCAATATTCTAAAAATTTATAAGTATTTGATCTATTTAAATACTTATCATAGATAAACTAGAAGGGTCCTCTAGACTTAAAGATTCAACTTACTTATTCACCTTCCTAATACGGTAATATATTTGAGAAGGCATAATAAATAATTAACTCAAACCATCTACATTGTCTTATATTTGTCATTTTTATGTAAAATTATACATGCTGATATATGATCAAGTTATTTAAAACATGTTTCACTATATAGATAGTTCCCCTATTTATTCAAAAAATAGATTACCACTAAAATATCTAAATCAAGAGTTTGGTAATTTTTATAATGAATTTTTAATTAGTGTGAGGAATTAAAAATCATTGTATCATTCTACAAGATGGAACATCTCATTCCCTTTTCTATTCATCGTTTTAGATCAAAATTAATTCTCTAATGTAGGGTAGTGCAAGTAAAGATATATTGGATAAGTATTTTTCAAACCCTAAGATATTTTCCTTGTATTCAATTACCCAAAGTATCTTATATTTCATCTATGTCAACTTGGTTACTATATTATATATCCTTGAGAAATATATCAAATATTATTCATTATAAGTGGAAAAAAAATAATACAATAAATCTCGATCATTATGGTTGTTCATGACCCTTTCACAACGATTCATATCATTTATGTTTTCAAAAATATACCCTTTTTTAAGATTATATTACCTTTGAAAAAATAGTTTGTAGAAAAAATTAAAACATATGAAAATTGACATGGAGATTATCCTTCCATAGGGTCTTAAACAAAACCCAAAAAGGACCTCCATGTTATTCATTGATCTTGAAATATATATGAATATAATCTATAAATAATATCATAAATAGACCAAGGTAATTAACAAAAACTCTATTCATTAAATCCGTGAAGTTAGTAGTGGAATTGGTAAGTCCAAATGGCATCACTAAAAATTCATAATGACTTTACCACATAAAAAAATCTATATTTGGTATATCATCCTTAATTATCAATTTATGATATTTATGATGAATTTAAATATTTTTAATGTATTTATGCAATTATATTTGATCAATAAAGTAATAAATATAGGGTATAAGATAATGAATCTTGATAGTGATCTTGTTATGTTCTAGATAATCAAAACACACATTTAACTATCATTATTATAAAAAAATTAGTTCACACCATTATTACACAATCAGATAGATAAATACATTTTATTAATTTTCCAAGATTATCTTATTGAATTCATAGTAATAAATCAGCATCAATTAATTTATATAATTTTAAATATTTGAATCCCTAGGTATGACTACGATTGAAAACTCAACATCATGATTGGTATGAATAAATGAAATCACTTCCAGAAATACATTATAATATTCATGAACTGTATAAATATCTTTTATTTTTAATTTCTCCCCAAACATTTGAGTTACAAATCCTTCATGAATAGGTAGTATGACCCAAAATGAAATCAATTTTTATTATATGTTCATATCCACCCTTGCACCAAATGATGACCATAGGTTGATATAGAAAATCAAATGTGACATCCCTTCTATTAAAATTGATTTTTGATATATATATATATAATCCCAATACATGCTCAAAATAACATCAAATAAATTTATTGGGAGAATCAAATTATTTTTTTGAAGAAAAATTACATTAACAATAATATGAGGGGATAAATAGGCTTGAGATGTGATCATTATATTGTTAGGTGTATTTACTAACAACTCAACATAATATTATTTAGTTCATGATGTGATAGAATTTGAAAAATTTTGTAATACAAAATAATTGGTAGAATCATAATTAATAATCATTCTCAGTTATATAGTGGATAAAATAGTTACCTTTCTCCACTTCATTCACATTACACACTTCAGTAGAAGTGATCACATGAGCTTTCCCTTTTTCTCTAGTCTTAAACATTTTTTAATAGAAAATTTCTTCATTAACATGAATACTCATATAAAATTTTTCATAATTTTCGTAAACCATTAAATATAATGATTAAACTGTGAGTGGACCATTTAGATGAGATTTCTCCCCATTCATTTCATTGAATTTACTATTCCCATCACATTGACATTATTTTTCTTGGTGACCTTTTTTTATAATTATAAAACACATTACTATTCTATAGAGATATTTCAATTGGTGATTTTCATACATTATTAACAATTTGGAAGCTGAATCTTCATCCACTTAGGGTAATTATCACCAATAACATCCTAAAAATCCATTTTTCTCTCATTTAGGGCATTCTAAATTTTCCTATGTTTTCGTTTTTTCAATCATGATTCAATATATATCATTAGGAATAATAACAAGGATTCTCATTAAATACAAAATTTCATTTGGTTGGTCTTGAAGAAAATTGGTGCATTGGCCAATATATTCTTTTTTCACATGATTCATCCCATTTCTATATATAAACAATAATAAAATACTTAGGTTGAGTTTAATATATTAATAATACTGTTAATAAATAATTAGGTTTTGAAAATAATTCTTATGATTTATTGATTTATTACACCATACTTCAATCCATAATAATTTGTATTAATCTATTATCACCATGGATTAACGTATGCTTTCATCAATTATATCCTTATATTCATCATAAAGGTTCAAAAATATAATGTAAAATGACCATAGAATATCACCTAGAAGTATTTATCTAGTTGTATAAGATTAGGCCCACTCATTGTGCACCATTTCAAAATCGAGTTGATAATCAACTAGCCTTTTCAGGGTGTTTACCCCAATATGCATCTTTAAACAAATTCACCCACATTCTAGAATCCATTTGGGGTGTTGTTGATAGGAAGAAGCACAAACAGTTTATTACCAAAAAATTGGGAATCTATTCTACACTTAGGCATATCTGTTTGTTTTTCAAGAATTTTCTATAATAAAAATCATTAAAAATTACTAATTCATTTTCTGATACAAATTATGGTGAACCAAGCCTCTCATATAAAAATATTTCACAATTTTAACTGAATATTAATTATATATCCAAATAATTCAAGACTCAATCCCACACATGTTTAGTGTCGTTGAAGACTAGATATATAATAATCATATTTCATGAATGATGTTCAACATCTCCCACAATTTTCATCTCATATAGTATACTTGTTAGACATACCCTATATAAATCCTTTATTCATGACATGAGGAAAGGGAATATATGAAAGGGAGATAGAAGATTATTAATGAGTGAAAACAAATTGTATATCAATAAAATATCTTAATTACGAATAATACATGCATAACTGTATGATAATACGATCATAAATTACAAATGTCATACCCAACAACTCAAAGATCTTTAATCATGAATCATGTAATAATTATTTCTTATAAAAAATAAATAAGTTATAAGAGTATGGAATCATAATTAATCATTCATGATCCATGAGAACATATAATATTTATAATATATGGGTTTTTGGAATACACATAAGAATAGGAAATCATTTACATTTTTATTGATTACTACCAAAACTATCATTGTGGATTGAGTTAACTCTAAATTATATCAATTTATTAGTCAAGGATCACTACTTCAATAAATATTATTGAGAATTTACCTTACAAATATGGGTTTACACCATATAATAGTCTATATTATATCAAGATATATATATATTTACCTAATAAATTAGATAGACATATATTTAAGGCCCCAAAATTCACATAATGAAAAAAACATACGTATGTCACAATAACCTAATAACATTAATAAGTTAGTCATATAATTATTTCATAACCCATGAAAATTAAACATGATTCATAATCACTTAATTATATCATCATAGAATAACATATGGAAAATAAACAAATTTCATAAAAATTTCATCATAACATAATTAACATGTTAGGAAGAGACGGGTTTTATGTAATCAACCTTAAATATTCATTATGATAATCCATAAAGGGAATCAAAGTGGGTGGTATCTTACTATCATACCCCAATTTAATAATAACAAACATCTAATTATGTTTACATAAGTTAAAAATACCATTAAAAGAACATTTAAAATGTTCATTGGTAACATGAGAAAAATAAACATATATTTTGATGACATTTTAAATAAAATGTTCCATCAAATTTTAAAAAATATTATTATTGATAATAACCAGGGAAAATTATAATGAAATATTTTACTAAATGAATAGTTAATATGGTGGTAAAAAAAATTATTTAGTAAATTTTAATAAAATATCCCTTTCACACTGTTAGACAAAAATCAAATGTACCTCATTATTAAAATCATAAGAAAATTCCTTTTATATTTTTAAAAAGAAATTAAAATGTTGTTTTAAATGTATTTAAAAATAATTAACTCATAAAAAATAACATTATTGAATACATTTTAATGAATAGGGGCATGTAAGAAAAATTTCCCCCACCCAAAAGAGAATAAGATAAGTTTTTAAAACAAATATTTCTAAAAAAATTTATGTTCCAAAGAGAGTAAAATATAAAATATAATTGAAAATTATCAGAATAACTTGAGTAGAATTTCATTTATTAGTTTTAGAGGATATGAAACATAAAAGTTTATTCAATGGAAATTTGCTATAGACAATCTGGAAGTGAAATGATATTTTATCATAAACCATTACCTCAATTCCTATCATGATTCATACAAATTGAAAAATCATATACAATAAATATATAATTATTATAAATCTATTTATGACATGTATTAAGACATAAGTTACAATGTATCATTCCATTTTAATTTTTTATTATCCTTTACTTAAAAATTCTCAATTAATATGTACATTCTATTGAAAAATGGTATGTTATCCATGCGTGTTTCATTTCGATGGTTATAGTCCTCAAACCATGTTTATAATTTCATAATTTACAGAACCTTAATCATGTCATAAGTATTATATTTATTCATTATATAAATTTTTATAAGCATTTATAAAAAGTGTTGATGAAAATTTAATTACCACTATTTCAGGAGATTGTAGTCCTTATATAGAGTGAGTGATGTTTCCACTTTTTGATGGTTAATATAAAAGAAAGATAAATAATAATGAACATTTATAGAATCATAATTATGTAAAAAAATCCACATAAATCCTTTAAATATATACTTATGACCAACAAAGTATATTGTAAATGAAAAATTAATCACATCACTTTGTGGAGCTTATAGGCATAACATATACATGAGAGACATTTTCATTTTGTAATATATGATAATGACATGGAAAATTGATATAATATTAAAATTAAAACATCTATTTAAAATAAATATAATGATTCCATCATTTTAATTTGGTTGTAAAACATTTGGATACTGTTTATAAAGAAATAAACTTGAAAAAAAAATTAGTAATAACTTATACCTCTTATTCGGTTATCCTCCTTTGAAATACACCTTAAGGCCTCTTGGATGGATGTTTTTGGAAGTCCATGATCTCAAGGTTATGAGTAAATATAATGGGATATTATATCTTCCAATATTTATAGATATAAAGAGACATTGTTTTCTGCATAAGAGAGGAGAGTATCTAATCTTTTATATGTGAGGTGAGTGGAACTCATGAAAATTATTAAAACATTAAAATTTAATATTATGATATTATATTTTAAGTTAAACCAGATCAATATAAATTGAAAGATAAAATTATTTTGGGAGAAAATAAAAATAATAATTAATATTTTAATATTTTTTTAAATTTATATTTATCATTATCCTTTTATTTTAACCCCTTATTAATAATTTTAACCATTACCGTATTAATGAATTTTTAACTCAATTACTATTAATAAAGTCCAAAAATAAAATTGAACTCAATAGGTTTTTTTAAATTATGATTACAAATAAGGAATCTATTTTAACACATTCATTATCTATATGTAGAAAAAACTAATATTAATATAAGTAAGTAAATTGTAATGGAAATATTTTTAGATAAAAGATATTTTTAAGCATATTACAAAACTTATTCATAATACATACTTAGTGAAAACAAATATATTAATGTAAAAAATGATTTATTGAGTATATTATGTACACATTTTATGAAATTAATTTATTAATAGTGATTATTTTAATTTATTAAGATAAAACAAATTTATTACACTGAAACAGTTTCATAGTAAAAAATCACATTTATACATTAAAATTACTTCAATTTAAATTATAACCTATTTATAATGAATGAATTAATTTTATAAATATTTAAATAATATTTTTTCATAATTTATCTAGTCTTATTCATACCCAAAAATCTAATTAATGATCAACAAATTTCATATTTAATAATAACATCTTAATACTATATCGTTGTTTGTTTATACTAAATGTTATTCATAATAAGATATCAAAGACATAAAAACTATTTAAATAGGAAAATATAATAAAAAATATGGTGTTTCAATTAATTTGTGTTTATGAATTTATAATGAAGTGAATTTTTGGTGAATATTTATCTATTCAATATCATAACTCAATCTCTACGAAGAATATCTAGAACGTGAAAAATAAAGTGAAGAAGAAATTTATTAAATCATCACCCACATGAAAACAAAAATATGTTATGGTTTCTCCATTCATTAATTTTAAAAAAGAATAATCTGGTGTTAAATACTATAAATAGTTAGTTTATCCTACCACTAATAAAATGGACAACCATTCTAAAACAAATGATTTAAGACACTCATGTTATAATGAGGTATAAGAATATATTTTTCATGAACTTTCATAATGTTGATCCATGATTTAGTAGGAGATATCACAATAAATAGATTTAATTATTGATTTGTTAGAATATATGATAAATTAATAAACCAAATAATTAGTTTCTTTGGTTATTGGAACTATTAAAAGTTAGTAAGAAGTATCCATCCATATTGAAGAGGAGTTATAAAAAATGAAGAAGGAATTGGAATAAGATATTCTATGAGATGTAAATCACTATAAATTCATTTGTGCAAAATATGGTACAAATTTCATTCATAAGGAAAATTATTCAAGTTTAAATAAGAGTGTCTTAATAAAATTTGAGTAATGTATGAGGTTAAATTTGATTTTGAGATTCATGCACGAGATGAAAATAAAAAAATACAATTGAAATAAATAATCCACAAGTATTTGATAAAACTAATAATATCAAGGATCACAACATATTGTTTTAATATAATGTAAAAATTCAGGAAAAAGATGTTAAAAAATCAAATGAGTGTGAAGATAAATATCAGTCAGTGGTGGATAAGAGATATACTCTTAATATAATATATCTCATGATTATTTTTAAAATAGAAAATCTGAAAACAATACATGTAATCTATTTACATGAAGATGGGGGACAGTTTTATGCTACCAAACTATTTTAAATGGAGTTATAATATTCTATAATGAATCTGTTAGGTGTGAAATACAATGGTATCATCACATGATCAAACATTAGTAATATCACATGATGTATTATAATCCATTTCAAATATTATTTCTCATGTTAAATATATTTATTATATTTTTGTATGTATGATATTAAAACCTAAACATAAATCGGTGTGTATAAAACTTTATAAGACTTCCACCATGTTCGTTATGGATATAAGATTTATTATATTTTTCGTGTCCGCAATAAGATCACAATTAGTAGTGAATGGGGAAAAATATTTCTCATTTAATTGGATATTGTTTATAACATGTAGTAGAAAAAATTGACGTGGATGTGTTGGGGAACACTGGTGGTGAAATTGGATTGAGAATTATTTATTATATTTTTGTTAAAATAAATAAAATTCTAAAGAAGGAAAAAATTCCATTTTATGGGGGATAGAGCTATAGAATTAGAAGAGTCAAAAAATTATGAAATATCAAACATGTTTTTAAGGTAAAGCTATATATGTTATCTTTTCCTTGGGTGTAGTCAGAAAAATGTGGAATTACTATATCACTATATGTCAATGTCGTACAATGAAAGAAGAAAATAGAAGTTTAAAAATAGAGAAATATCAAACTTTATAAATCAATAGATGTATTATTAAAATCATAATACTCATAAGATGGTTAAAATAAAGATTGTTGATATGTATTTGGGTAATAAACCCAATAATTTAAAGAAGAGTGATTTATGTAAAAGGATTAATTAAAAGAAATGAACTCATGATAATCCAATTGGAGGACTCAAATTGGATTCCATTATACGAAAAGATATTTTGGTAATCTAAATACTAGATTACAAATTATTGATGAATATGAAAGGGGTAGAAGAAAATGATTGGGAGAAAGTGAAATAAAAAGTACCATATTAATAAAAAAAAATTCAAGGGAGTTTTCCATAAAATGTATGACATGGTGTTGAAGAAGAAATTTATGAGATATTCAAAGAGTTTGGTTGGAAGGAAAAAATATAATTAAATTTTCTACTCGGGAAAGAATAATTATTTCTAAGAATAAAGATAAAACTTGTCATCAAAGCTAATCAAAATAAAAAATTTCATCACAATGAAGATAAAAATGTAGATAGTACCATTATTTTCAAATACTGTAGATATATAAGGTTCAATATGTTTTAATTTATTTCATCATATATGTATGGGTTTTGAGAAATAGTTTATTGGGGTTTGGACTTAAGGATATTTTTTGTAGTTTTATGCTTTTTTGGGATGTTTTACAAGTGGATTAGAGGGAAGAAAATTTGTGCATAGTTAGGATAAATCATAGATATTCTCCAGGTAATAATATCATTAGAGACATTTAATGAAATTATATTTTCATGGATGGATAACTGTTTACCCAACTAGGTAGAAAAATCATTCCACCAGGCCTTTGATCAGGCAGTGGCTCCAACATGATTGGCATTTTGTTTGGAAATCATGTTTCTAAAATGTTGACATCATATAAATTATTCAAAAAACATGAATTTTAAACAAAATAATTCCCCAAATACATCGTTATTTATCAATAATAAATGTATTTAAAACAATAAGACCCCTTTAAAAAAATTTATATTCCCCTCCGTCTAGATAATTTCTTTATCGAATGTTGACTCGTTGGATTTATGAATCAAAGGTATGTCACTATGTCATTATTATTATATTTTTTATCATCTCTATTAAAATGAACAATATATTGAGTTTTTTATTATATCCTTGATCTCATGTATATTATAATTATTTTCCTCGTATCGTTATAAGAGAGGACCCTAGATCCACTACATGTGCTTCAATTCCCATGGTAGATATGATATCCATTAAGTTATTTGGTTTTAGTTTATTAGTTCTCTGACTATATTAACCTTAGTTGTTTCCAAATACTGTTATCTTCTTTCAATAGTGCACATGTAATGGTTTTTTTGGTTGATACTAAGTATTTGGTATTTTGGGCTTATTTTGGGTGGGTTTTTATAAAAACTTAACTCAGATACACTTAAGGTAGTTTGTCCTTACAATTTTATGGATTTTATATAATTATATATGATTCAATTTTAATGTGGGTGTGTGAGTATCCCAATGAGAACCATAACATGTGATTGAATTATTATGGGTGTGTGTGTGTGAGTGTGTGGACCTATTGGGAACCTTTCCGTGTTATTTGATGATCATGTGGGTGCATGTGTGGCCCTTTAATAACTCCATTATAATGTTTCTAGAATGTGTGTTTTTATTATATTGTTAATATTCATCAATGATATGATTGAGGTTTGGAATAAATTATTTTATTTATGCTTATTTCATTGTGTTCATCCATCAAGATAAGGGTATGTTATGGAATAATTTTTTTTTCATAATGTGGCTTTCCAATGATAAATGGGTAATTTTAGGAATAAATTGGTCTATTTATGATGATTTCATTAGCGATATTAATTATGAGATGTGTTAATCATGGGATAATATGTGTAGTACTTATCTGATTATATTTTGGTTATCCATTGTGGCATGGTTTATTCAATAAATTAATTATGCTATCTTGATTAGTTTTAATGAATATATTGATGTGACATACCATTTAGAAAAAAATTACACAATGAAGGACTGTAGTTCATGGATTCTTGTTTTGTGCACAATGAGAAATATGATTGTATAAGACATAATATTTTATTCTAGTCAATGTATATTACCTTTGAGACACGTGATTATCTTTTTATAAGAACACATTCGTAGTGACCTATAGGGTTTTAATCTCAAAAACTGTATGGGAATCTTGATGGTTGTGTATATTATATTTTCAAGGATGTAGTTAACTGTAAGGGCCTTATGTCATGATGTTGAGAAAGGGGAGAAACCTGGATTGAGGTGATGATGGAATAGACTACAAAATATTTTATTCTCATCAATAATTTTTCTATCTATCATTTAGTTATTTTTATTATATTGATACACCATATGTGGGGATCATTTTTTCTATATGATACTCTTGTATTCCATATTGCAATGATATTTTTTCCTTAATTTTTATTCTACATTGATTTGGGTTTTGTTGATTTGGTTGTTTATTTTTTATTTTATTTTACATATGATTATTGGACAAATATTATCAAGGGAATAGTCTCCCTACATCACCTTCCAAGACCTTACCACTAAATGTCATAATATTTTGTACGTGGAGATGTGTATAAGGACTTGTGGTACAAAATTTTCACCCCAGTGATTCTGGTTGGGTTGTTAAAATGTGTTATCAAAAGAAGTTTTCTTTTTTTTATGTTTTTGGAATTTTTAGATTGGAGATAAGATAGTTTTAACTTAGGTTGGGGGATTCTTCTAGTTCCTCACAAAGACTAATATAGTAGACCTCCATGTTACCAATAAAGTGGGGTTTTTTCTATTACTATAGATCGTTATTTATCTCATGTGATGGACATCATTTTTTTCTATGAGTTTTATGATTTTCTCTTGTGCTGATTTTCAACATTTAGTGAGTTTGTGCATCATGGATATACAAGTAGGTTTATATGTCATGAATTTTTTTATTTTGATTAATATTAATATATTATTTGATTCTATTTTGTATATATTAATTTGAATATTGGTTATGTACTGATTATATGAACTTTATCATTGAGTGATTAGGTATGTAAAATTGTTTCACATTACTGCTTTGGCATGTAATGATTGAATTTTTTAAGTGATCAGAAAAATGTAAATTAACTTGTCATAAAAGGTGTTAAATGGTATTTTCAATGATGTTGGTTTAAAAATGGATTTGAATAAATTTATTGAAAATTTATATTTCTAAATTCCAATTTATGTTGAAATTTTTTCAACGGATCATTTAAATTAAAATGGTAAATTTGAATCATAATTTAGACTCGTTTTGGAATAGATTTTATGTGTTTCTAAATTTAATAGAAATTTTGGATGGTTTATAAATTTTTTTAAAATGTTATTAAAAATGCATAAAAGGATCTATGCAATGAGTTTTTAATTTTTAGTATCCCTTTGGAAATTATCATTTTGATGTTTATATGTACATGTATAGTTAAACTTAATATTTTTATTTCTTTTCATTATTTGGGAAATTTTTTTACTAAGGTTCATGCTTTATATTTTTTAGTAATGAGTGGTGATTTTTTGAATGAATGGTTAGGTTAATATCTTTTCTTAGTGATTAATCTCAATGGTTGTTGTTTGTTTTGGCTAGATTTTTTTAAGTGATAAACCCTTAATAGGAATGTTTTCATGTGAGGTTTCCATGTAATATTGGTGTGGATATCTCTATATTTATTGGATTAGTTTTTTAGATAGATGTTGGATTTCTAAAACATGAGGCAAATGTTGACCCTCTAGTGGTTGGGTTAGTATGGTATTATTTAGATAGATACCCAAAGGTTATATGATTTTTGTATGACCTCTCCTTAGACTGATGAGATGTTACTTTAGCTATGGTGGATGACCTATTAGTATCATAGGATAATGGTTAAACTATTTTCAAATGATTTTTAACACTTAGTTTGATGATATTTTTTATAGACCGTAAAATTTTGTCAGTGGTTTGTGATTCTTTCCTAGATTGACTAGTGAGAGGGAAATTATGGTGATATGTGTGTGGTGGTATATGATCAAGGTTGTGTGGGATTTAGGTGGTGATTCTTGATAAGTTTGGAATGATCATATGGATTTTATAGGGGATTAATGGTTTTTGGGACCAAGGGCTAATCAAGTGTTTTATTTCCATAGGGTAGTATCAGAGAGTGCTTTTAACAGTTATGCAAGACAACAATAGTATGTCTATAGTGGTTTAAAACATGAACCATGTGTTTATATCAATAAATGGGATCTTAGAAGGACCCCAAATAGATGGTTATTATGGGTTAGGTGTAAGGTCTTATTGTACTTCAACTTTGAAACAAAAACAATAGCATAATGTGATATGAGTCCGGTTGTAAAGAACATTTGAGACATGATTATCTCGATGCGTGATTGGTGGAGGTGTTATTCAAAGCACAAGTTTAAATGACATTATACATTATATTTGTATCGTTTTAAAATCCTTTTTTCATAAGGGTCAATGAAAATGAATTTTAGGATTGTTATTTGTATAATAATCGAATGTTAGAGAAAACTTTCCAATATAATAGTGAGTTTTGTGGGACATTAATTTGATGTGTATTGACCTAGTGAACTACCTTAGGTATAGACATGTCATGGATCCTGGAATATATTCCTGGTGTGTTTTCCTAGAAGAATGTTGTGTCAATTTTCATGGATACCTTGAACATGTGATATTTTCATGGAGGAATGTGTAACATTTAGAGTGGTTTCCAATAAACTGAGGTCATGATGTTTCTCTTAATAGAATCTTGTTGGTTGTGGTTTTTTTCAAATTTGAAATTTCTTTCCTCTGTAGTATAGAATTATTAGTTATTAGTTTATTAATCAAAGGCCTTATTTGAATCATCCTTGGGTGATGATGAGTTTGTTGTATCTTTTTAGGTGGCGCATGGTTTTACAAATTGAATTTTTAGGATGTGTTGGTTAATAATGGAAACTATTGAGACATTTTAGTTTGTATATACCGATGAGTATTGATGTTCATTATAATTGGTTTAAATCATAGTTTGGTGGATATGATTAAGGATTGATCAATTTAATTGAAGGATGTGATTATTTTAGTATTATAATAACCATTGATTAAAGATTTGAGAATATGTTTTCAGGTATGATGGGAAAGGAAATCATGGAGTGAACCCTTATAGAATATGTAGGAAATTAGTAGTAGGGTTTTCAATGCAATTTAATATTAGGTAATCCGAGGAATGGATATAATTTTGGTAATGGTGAACCTTGTGATCAAGGATCCAGGATTATAATCGAGTTGTGTGATGTTGAGGTTATCTTAAAGGCTAGAGTATTATGTTTACTTTTGAACATATTTAGGTGAGTTCTTGGATTCAATGTTTTTTACATGGTTGATTGTCTAGTGGTAGTATTGGAGGTTGTCAAATTATTTTTTAACACCCTGAGGTTCTGAAATTTTAACTATTCTCGATAGCTTATATAACTGAGAACATCGAGACTAAAGGAAACATGATTATTTAAATATAAATGCTGAAACCTAGTTGTTAAATTAAAAGGTTTGAATCTGAGTAAATAATTTTTAAAATATATTTAAGGGTCATATTCAGTATAAATGTATTGATATGTTCTAATGAAATATGAATTCCATTATTAATAATGAATTTTTAATCTTCAAAAAATACATTATCTTCATACATGATTTTTATTTGTTTTTGGAAGAAAACATTTTAATTAAATTTCTTGAACATTCTGAAAATTTATTTCATAATTGAACTTCATTTTATAAATTATTATATTATAATTAACTTATGGTGATTTGATTATTTTTTTTTGAAATCATTAATTTTGTAATAAATAGTGGAAAATAATATTTTAAAAATAATGTTATATTATATAAATATATAATTTAATTTTGAAGGGAAATAATATTTTTTATTTTAATATTTAAGTTAAATATGAACCATTTTATTTAAAATAATCGAATTAATTTTATTTGAATCTTTATTTTTCATGATTTTGGAATAATTTTATTTCTATACATAAAAAACATTTTCATGAAAAACAGTGTCCATGTGTATAAAGTGTATATATTTTAATTATTTAATATAACCCATATTTTTGAAGTATTTAAATAAAATAAAAATATTATATGACTACTTATAAGAATTGAAATTCACATATTGATGATTAATAGTAATAAATTTTATATTATATAATCTATTACTTCAAAAAATCATTTTCTAGAGAAACTATTTTCATTTCATTTTACAGATTTAATTTTAAATCAAACTATTCCACTTCTATGAATTTAATTTGATAAAATCATTTCTATTTCAGTAATTTTCATAATTATAATTTTTTAATAAGCTCAACATAATTTTTTGATAATGAATTATAAAAATAGGGAAACTAATAAATTATCCAGGTTCTTGTTAAAATAGGGTTTCTCTCATTACTTGCAACTGTGTTAAAATTAATTTTTCTTACACATTATATTTTCATTTGATAAATTGGATTTCATATTTTTAATTAATGTTCCAAATTATCTAAAATGATAAAAGTGACTAACCATAAATTTATAGGGATCAAAATTCTTAAAAAATATTTCTTTTTTCATGGTGGAGGTGTGGCTGGACTATAGCATTTGTTGACTACATAATTAATATATTTCTGAGGTACATTTCGTGGGAGTTAATTCACATTATTTATTTATTTTGTGATTTAAAAAAATACCACTATTTCACACATATAAAAAGGAACATTCTATCCTGTTTTCTTAACACTTAAAAAGAAATTTGGTTTATCCAAATTGTACCCAAATCCATTCCCTTGTCTTTTATTACATGGCTTGTTTAGATAACACTACCTGGATGGATTTTTGTTCAAATATAAAGAGGTTTTCTGAATAAGAGTTATCATTCTTAATAGAGTATATTTTTATTTATTCGTCCACCTCCATCAAATATTTTTCAACCATGATGATATAAAAAATTAATATCTCCCATATACAAATATTTGTTCCTCTTAATTTCATAACCAATATCAATATCCTTTTCAATAAAATGGAAAATAAAACCATTATTCGTTTCTATGGCAGACTACTATCTCGTGATCTGATGTCATTCATTTTCCATCATCTCCTCTGGTGGTTAATTATGATGATGGAATTAATGTATATATATGATACGAAAGTAATATTTACTATTTTGGAAACCTAATATATCATAAATGTTCGTAAATATTTATTCATATAATGTTGATAACATTGTTCATGCATACGTGTCAATTACCACCTCTACAAAGATATGTAAATTGCGTTTTTATCGCATAACATATATGGAATATATAAGTGTATTGAATGAAATAACATGATATTGTTGATTAAATTATCACTATATAAAGATAAGATTACACTTAACTTATTTTTATGGCGATGAATGAAAAAAGTAAATGTTACACTTGTGTTCATATGACATGTTTTCTCCATGATTATAATATAGTTCGTTTTTCATATCAATATTTTATGGACATTTTATAATGTATGATTCATTTATAAAAAATATAAATATATCATGATAATTAATTTTAATATTATTAAATAATAATCACTTTGATTGTAGCTAACATACCAAACTAATTTTTGGCAATGGATTAGAATATCTTCATAATTCCTGACATGAAAATAAAGGATTATGTAATTGAGTATAACATGAAAATAAATAAAAATAATAATAAACTGATAAAAGGTTATTAAGAATGTAAATAATTAATATAATTTTATAATTCAATAATATAAATAATGTACGTGATGATTCAAACTCAAAGTTAGGCATCCCTTTAAATAACCATTTTCATCAAGTTGTAAAAATTATCTTTATACTCACTTTCTTCTCTCTATTTAATGTAGTATAATACTTCTAAATTAACTTTATGTATCTATTATATATATGATTGGAATATTATATCTTAATTTTAGGGGGTAATACGTTCAATATATTATTTTCTCAAATGAATACATTTTATTTCCATTGAAAATTATATTTTTTAAGATTGATTCCCTTTTATGACACACCTGATTATATACATATTTTGAGGGTTATTACAAGATAGTGTTATAATAAAATGGGTAAATAATATTTCTCCTCACATGTTATTTATGGGATAAATGATTAAACCCAATCTGTTATGTTTCTTTGTCTACCATGTGATATTGTTTATGCAGTTAGTATTGACTCGTGTATATGTCATGTTATATGTTGATTCCACATTTCATATGTTTCTATGATATTTTGATACTAAGTAATATATGTTATTATTCCATGTGATTCCTCATGATCCATTTATATTATTATATAATATCATTCCTTTAGTAACATTTTATGTTTCTTTATCATATTTATTTCCTTATTAGTATTTCTAGCTCACCCATTTATTTTATACATTCTTTAGGTTATCCTATACAGTTTTAGGAGAAAAAAATTATTTATGATATCATTATGTAAAATATAATAAGTACATAGTGTTCTAGATTCATTTTTATGTATTATGAACCCATTGTTCCAAAGACAGTAGGACTTATGACCTTTGTGTTGTACTTATTGGATATTTATGTTTAAAAATCATGTATCAATATAAGTAAAAGGATCTATTCGATATATTATGTATTAGATAATTGTAAAGTTTTATAAATGATTAATACATGATAAATTGTTTTAAATACCTAAGGATAATTCAATGTATTTGATAATATTCTATAATTTTTTTGAGGATAGAGTGAGTAGTTTCCATTACATCGCATCATTGTTTGGACATAAAAAGTTGATTCAGCTCTGGTACATTTGTACCTAGGGGTAATAGCTTCGAAAAGTGTTCATTAGGATTTGAATCAATCCTCAAATAGTTTATGGTAAAGATGTATTTCCTTACACATTTATTTACACTCTTGAGGTTTTTATTTTTAAATAACAACAACTCTTTATGAATTGCAATAAAGGATTTTATTAAATTTTTAATTTTTAAAAAATAATTGGAAACATTACCATGGATAACATATATTGACACAAATAAACTCAAAAGTCATGATATAAATATCATTTATTACATATTCCTTCGATCTTAAGTATACTTTTGTATATAAATGTATTCTCATAAATTTTTCTTTCTAGTTAATGGAGGGAAATACCAAAAATCGTGCCAATTCAAAATGTGATAGTCAATGTGATGATTTCCCCAATGACATACCTAAACTTATGAGACGATTAGGTGAGAACTTAAAAGAAGTACTAACTCAACTATATGATGTTATGAATTATAACTTGAATTATGTTTAACTCTATCCTCCTCTTATGAAATTTCAAGTTACAGTAAAAGATTAATTTCAAAAAAATATTCCTACCATTAGTAGATCTCTTGATTCCCTCATCATGGAATAATGGATTGTATATATTTGGAATTTATTATATGGCCTCCAATTCTTTGAGAATTAGAAATTTGTGTTGCAATGTTTTCTCATTGATGGGGGAGATGATCAGTAATAGAAACTGACCAAGAAAACAATTTCTATATATAATATTGAATCGATGGAATGAGAGGAATTAAAAAATATATATTTTTGTAAAGACCCTGAAATTTCAAGGAAAAGTTTTTCTTAATTTTCTTTGGATTTTAAAAGAACGCATTTTCTGACGGCGCCTGATTTGAGGCCCAGTGTGCCCGGAATCATTTTCCGAAGTTTAGCTCGGGTACGTTCAGTGAACGAATGAGCGGGAATTCCTTTCTTTTGAACCGGTGCTCGGAATCGAATTCCGAGGGCACCGATGGAACCGCAGCGCCGGTAATTCTTTAGGAACTCCTGTTTCGGAGTTGCGTTTACACGAGGGGAGTTATTAATTTTTGTGGTAGTTGAAATTAAAAATTAACAATTTTTATTTTTCCCACTTGGTAGTTTTTTCCTAAGTAAGGATGTTTGGGGTGGGACCCACTTGTGATAACCAACCTTGAGAGGATAAAGTATGGTGGGACCCACACGAGCCCAACCCCTAACCTTCCTAACCCTTATAACCCCCCCCCCCCCATTTATGTTTTGCTAACTTATATCCTCATTAATTTTATAACATATTATGTTATAACTTAAGTGAGTTAAATGTGGGTTTTGAATTTTCAAACTCTTGAAATTCAAAAAAAACTACGCTGGGTTAATAAAAAAAGTGAGAGGCTTATTTTATTTTTTTGTTAGAGTTTTTTCGTGGAGAGATTTTTGGAAGAACACCTTCTTCTTCGACGAAGAACGTGTAGAACACCTCGGACTCCGACAAAGAACACCGTCTTTAGCGAAGAACATCTCCGCCGAAGAATGCATCGTTGCACCACGCTTGAGCGAAAGGAGATATGAACGATGTGGGCCACGATGAAGAAACGCGGCGCCGTCGCACTGCGCCGAGGATTGCGAACAAGGCCGCAACCGGAGTCGGGCCGCGGCAGAAGGACGCGACGTCGTCACGACGTGCCGAACTAATTTGCAGCCATTCTGGAAGTAGAGGCCGGAAAAACCACCCACCGGAGAATTTGAAGAAGGCGGCCGGAACTCCGGCCACCGGCGCCAGAAGGCGCGGGACCGCGGAGTCCCACGGCGAGAAACCGGTCGGCCCTGCGCTGGCCGGCCGTTACAGGGGAAAAGCCGGGGGGTTACACCCCCCCGGGTGGCACATGGTGCAGCCCCATAATGGGGGTCGTCGTTTGAATTAAAGGAGGGGCGAAGCCCCTCCCTTGGGTGCGCTCGCGCAGCGCGCTAGCCGCAGCGCCGCCTGCCGGGCCGGGCTGGGTCGTCGGGCTGGGTCGCCGTCCGGGCCGGGTCGACCCGGTTCGGCCGACCCAGGGGGTACTGGGTCGGGCCGGGCCGGGCCCATACCCCCTATTTTCGGACTGAGTTGGTTCAAACGCCCATATCATGGGCTACAGACCTCTGATCGACGCACCGTCAGTTGCGTAGAAATACTTGGAACGAGACGGTAGTTTCGGTATATTGCACTCAATGTTTTGGATTAATTTGGGTTCGGCCGGGTTGGTTCGGATACGAAACCAACCGGGCCCTCGGAGCGGAAACGCTCGTAACATGAGCTCCATACGTCTGATTGATGTGTCGTCAACTTTGTTGGGTTTATCTTAATAAGACGGATCTTTTTCCTTACTCCGATTGAGGTTTGGATGTCGTCAGAGTGCGGTCGGGTTGGTTCTCTCATGAAACCAACCGGGCCCTGGAAACGAAAAACCCAATAACTCACAGACCGGGCGTCCAATTGACGCGCTGTCTGTCTCGTTGTTTTCCTCTTGATGAAATGGAACTTTTGGCATACTTCACTCGATTTTTGGTTTTTTTTGGATAGTGGCTGGGTTGGATTGTACACGAAATCCAACCGGGCCCCAGGAACGGAAAAGCTGATATCATTCAGACCAGACGTGCATTTGACGAACCGTCAGCGGCGTTGGTGATCACGTTGAGAAACGGTCCCTATGAGTATACCCTATGAGTGTTCGGGGTATAGTTGAGTTACGGCCGGATTGGTTTGCACACAAAACCAACCGGGCCCCGGGGACAAAAAAGCTAGTAACTCACAGACCGGGCGTCCGATTGACGCACCGACTGTTGTGTTGATACCCCTATGATGAGGCGGTCCTTTGAGATACTTCTTCGTGGGACTTAGTGATACTTGGAGTATCGACCTATAGCTCGTGGAGCGGACCCTCCCAGAGATGAGCGTACGGAGTACGGAGATCGTGTAGACGGCTGAGACCTGAGGACTGCTTGACCGAATCGACTTGGAGTGAGTCGACTAGCCCAGTGGACGGAGCGTCCAATATTTGGCGACAGACCCACGATGGATGGAGCACCCGGTAGTTGGCCACAGACCCGCGATACTCGATAGAAGGAGTACCTCTGTAGGCTGTTATGGGGAGCGCCCGGTATTTTGCGACAGACCCTCAGCGGACGGAGCGCCCTGTAGTTGGCCGCAGACCCGCGGTAGTTGACAGGAGGAGTACATCCGCAGTCTTAGGTTCGTGAGCAGTACCTCGGAGTTGTGACATGACCACTGTACACTCTAGAGACGGGGCTCTTCAGCAGTTAGGTTTTTGATAATGAAAATCCTGGTTTGAGCTGAGACTTTTGACCTTTTTTTTACCTCATGATTGAGATGGGTTACTTGATAACTTAGGTATATGTATGGGCATATACCTAAGTAGAGGTTATCTGTTGAGATATTCTTTGTGGTTATCCTTTATGGTTTTAGTGAGACCATGAGGGTCTCGAGGTCCCTACTGAGTATCCTTATACTCACCCCTGCACGGGATATGCCCGCACCTCGTTGTGTTGGTTGCAGACGACGGGCAGTGCTGACGGAGGCCGAGTGTTCGAGGACTGGACGGTACCCGGAGGTGGACTACACGACGAGTTAGCATCAAGAGGTGGACATCACGGCGAGACGACACACGGAGGAGGTTGACGGGCGAGAGCATTGAGAAGGCTATTTGTACCTACCCTTCAGGTAGGATCTGTGGTGGACGATACAAGAGCTGCTCTATCTGTACCTACCCTTCAGGTAGGATCCTAGGAGGACGACCTAGGAGCTGCTTCCTTCATCCAGCTGTTTGTCTTGTTCTGTTGTACTTTCGTTCAGTTTTAGCTGCACTTTCAGTTGGGTTTGTATTCTGGCCCATTTACTTTTCAGCACTTTCTTTTGTATTTCGTGTTTTGCTTCTACTTGTACTATGTGGTGTTTTGATTACTTTTATAAAGGCAATTCCTTCCCAGTTATTGGGATTTACACCTTTGGTGCTAGTCACCAGCCCCTGGCCTATGGAAGGCGGGCTTGGGGTAGTCACGGCTCGGGCCCCGAGGACGAGTCATGAAAAATTGGTATCAGAGGAGTCGGTTCTACCGCAGAACTTATAACTCTGATATTTTCTTTCTGTGATGCAATAGTGTTAAGGGTACCGAGTGTGGTCTTCAGTTCAGGGAGTCCAGTGTTGGTGCGGGCGGCCGACGTATCCATACACCAGGACCCTGACAACTGAATTACGACTTTGTGCACGAAAACACTAATTTCATGTGTGTTTCCAGATGTTTTATTTAAATATCATCTCAAACTAGGTCAGCTCACCAGGTATAAGTCTTTTGACCATGTCATGTTTGTTTCTTTCAGGATGCCTCCCCGCGGACGACCAGTTAGAACCCCGAGAGTTGTTCGTACTGACAGCCCGCCGAGCGACGTGGCCTCAGTACAGGGCCCAATTCCAGTTGAGGCACCAGCGGAGGCACCAGCGGTAATACTACCCATTGGGCCACCGATGCCACCAGCCCCAGCAGCAGAGGGTGCACGTCACTTGAGCGCACTGCACGAGTTCCAGTGCCAGAGGCCACCCAGGTTCCGGGGAGAGACGGACCCGCAGGCGGCTGAAGATTGGATGGAGGCTGTGGTGAGAGTCTTCAGGATTGTGGGGACGCCGGCAGACTTCATGGTGATCCTTGATGCCAGCCTTCTTTAGGCAGTAGCAGGCAGATGGTGGAGCCTGATGCTCTAGATTCATGACGTGGCGACACTTCTTTGGGAATACTTCGAGAGCATGTTCTGGGTAGAGTTTGTACCAGCCACCCTTCGAGCGGTGCGTATACAGGAGCTACATCAGCTACGGCAGGGCAGCATGACAGTGGAACAGTATTCAGCGAGGATCACAGACCTCTCGCGCTACTCCACAGATATGTTATGGGACCCGTTCTTCAGGGCCCAGACCTTCGAGCAGGGGCTCAGGAGAGATATTAGAGCTTCTGTTGTTTCTCACAGCATTCTGACACAGACAGGGGTGTTGGAGAGATCCCTCTTAGTGGAGAGTTTCCTTGCTGAGCAGTCTCTAGCAGCAAGACCCACCACTAGCCGGCTTGCGGTAGAGTCTTCTGCAGCAGGCAGTAGACAGATGACGCAGAGGTCCAAGAGGACCAAACCTACCGATGGTCGACTGCACGACTCGGGTTCAGTTGTGCGGGGAAACCGGGGTGGAGTCAGAGCCAGACGTGCCGAGAGTGGATAGTGTTACTCCTACGGAGGAATTGGTCACATGGCACGTGACTGTCCGACCCACCATGCAGATGAACAACAATTAAATGAAGAACCTCCCAGCCAGAGGTATAGGTTCGATCAGGGCAGACCGCAGGGGACAGGAGTAAATGGGAGAGCTCATCTTCAGGCAGCTGAGGCCAATGGTCATGGAGCTCTGGAAGCAGATGGACCGGAGCGGGACTAGCTCCAGACCTAGAGGCTATTGACCCTGTTGCTTCTAGTTTTGTGGATGTTTGTTTGTAGTTGCTTCGTGTCTTTGTACTATGAGCTACAATAATAAAAAAAGACACTTATCTTTGTGATGTTTGCCTTCCTGTACCTTTTTTTGGGTTGATATTGAGTGGTTCCGGTTAAAACAGTTGACTTGACCCTCACTTTAGATATTTCTACTGGGGGAGACCTAGTGACCTCACACTGATGCCGACAGTGTGAGTCGACCCTTGGAGACGAGAGTGACGGTTGGATCTCTTGGTAGTTACGTCGAGTCCTTAAAACGTCATCCATGGCATGAATACATCATTCATGTCAGGATTGACTATATTAGGCGATCAATGTGGTTCATCCAGGGGATGAGACCAGATTTATCTTATTGGAAAAGAAGAAATCATAGCAGCTCTTGTGAGACTAGAGAAGGTCCAGGTCATCCAAGAGCGGATGAGGATAGCATAGGGCCGACAGAAGCCTTATGCTGACAGGACTTGGAGGCCTCTAGAGTTCTAGGATGACGATCATTTCCTTATATAGGTCTCACCTCGACGAGGTTTACGGAGATGTGGCCAAGGCGGAAAGTTATCTCCGAGGTTCAACTGACCTTTCTAGGTCCTCAGCTGGGTTGGCGGGGTGGTTTACCGCTTGACCCATCCACCGTAGTTGCACCAGGTGCACGACGACTTCCACGTATCTCAACTGAGGAGATACGTGCTCGACCCTTCACATATCATCGACCATGAAGAGCTGGACGATGGCGATGGGGTGTCTTTCATGGAGGTTCCAGTGGGGATCGAGGATCGACAAGAGCAGATCCTACGAGGACGATCGATTACTCAGGTGCACTTTCTCTGGCAGTACGGGAACCTCCAGGTGAGCACATGGGAGCAGAAGGCTTAGGTGCGTGCTCAATACCGCTTTTGTAAACCTAGTTTGTGGTGAAGCTTTATGGGGACATAAAGCCCTGAGGTGGGAGTAATTTAAAGACCCGGAAATTTCAAGGAAAATGTTTTCTTAATTTTCTTTGGAATTTTACAAGAATGCAGTTTCTGACGGTGCCTGATTCCGAGGCCCGGTGTGCTCGGAATCATTTTCTGAAGTTTAGCTCGGGTACGTTCAGTGAACGAACGAGCGGGAATTCCTATCTTTTGAACCGGTGCTCGAAATCGAATTCTGAGGGAACCGATGGAACCGCAGCGCCGGTAATTGCTTAGGAACTCCTGTTTCGGATTTGCGTTTACACGAGGAGAGTTATTAATATTTGTGGTAGTTGAAAATAAAAATTAACAATTTTTATTTTTCCCACATGGTAGTTTTATCCTAAGTAAGGATGTTGGGGGTGGGACCCACTTGTGATAACCAAGATTGAGAGGATAAAGTAGGGTGGGACCCACACGAGCCCAACCACTCACCTTCCTAACCCCTCTAAACCCTCCATTTATGTTTTGCTAACTTATATCCTCATTAATTTTATAACATCTTATGTTATAACTTATGTGAGTTAAATGTGTGTTTTGAATTTTCAAAATCTTGAAATTCAAAAAAACCTATGCTGGGTTAATAAAATAAGTGGGAGGATTATTTTATTTTATTGTTAGAGTTTTGTCATGGAGAGATTTTTGGAAGAACACCTTCTTCTTCGACGAAGAATGTGTAGAACACCTCGGACTCCGACGAAGAACACCGTCCTTAGCGAAGAACATCTCCGCCGAAGAACGCGGAGAACTTCTTCCACGACATTCTTCTTCCGCGATGGTTTTCCACGACGAAATCTCCGTCAACGTCTTTGAATCCTCGCATCGCGACGTCGACGTTCTTTTCCGCGACGCCCAATCACCGCGACGCTTGTCTTCCGCGGCTCGTTGACGTGCACCGTTCTTGAAACCGAGGTAGGGGTTCGACTTTTTTTTAAGTTGGTGATTCTTTCCTTCGAATATGAATGATAAATCTGACGGCCATGTTCCGATTTTTATTTAAATTAAAATTTGTGGTGGTTAAACATTTTACGTTTCGGCCAACTGCTATCGATATAACGGGAGGGAATCGGTCCGCACAAAAACAACTGATACCCCTCCCCCCTTTGCTATTCTTCGGTTTTGATTAGTGAAGACGGTAATGCATCGTTACGCCGCGCTTGAGCGAAAGGAGACGTGAACGATGTGGACCACGATGAAGAAACACGGCGCCGTCGCGCCGCACCGAGGATTGCGAACAAGGTCGCGGCCGGAGTCGGGCCGCGGCGGAAGGACGCGGCGTCGCCACGACGCGCCGAACTAATTTGCAGCCATTCTGGAAGTAGAGGCCGGAAAAACCACCCACCATAGAATTCAAAGAAGGCGGCCAGAACTCCGGCCGCCGGCGCCGGATGGCGCAGGACTGCGGAGTCCCACAAAGAAAAACCGGCCGGCCCTGCGCTGGTCGGCCGTTACAGGGGAAAAGCTGGTGGGTTACACCCCCCCGGGTTGCACATGGCGCGACCCCTTAATGGGGGTCTCTGTTTGAATTAAAGGAGGGGCGAAGCCCCTCCCTTGGGCGCGCTCGCGCAGCGCACTGGCCGCAGCGCCACGCTGGCCGCACCGCCGCGCTGGCCGCCCCGCCGGTTGGGCCTGGCTTCTGGGCCGGGCCGGGTCGTCGGGCCAGGTCGACCCGGTTCGGCCGACCCAGGGGGTACTGGGTCGGGCTGGGCCGGGCCCAGACCCCCTATTTTCGGACTGAGTTGGTTCAAATGCCCATATCATGGGCTACGGACCTTCGATCGACGCACCATCAGTTGCGTAGAAATCCTTTGAATGAGACGGTCGTTTCGGTATATCGCACTCAAGGTTTCGGATTACTTTGGGTTCGGTCGGGTTGGTTCGGATACGAAACCACCCGGGCCCTCGGAGCGGAAACGCTCGTAACTTGAGCTCCAGACGTCCGATTGACGTGCCATTGACTTTGTTGGATTTCTCTTAATGAGACAGATCTTTTGGCTTACTCCGCTCGAGGTTTGGATGTCGTCGGAGTGCGGTCGGTTTGGTTCGCTCACGAAACCAACCGGGCCCCTGGAACGAAAAAGACAATAACTCACAGACTGGGCGTCCAATTGACGAGTCGTTTGTCTCGTTGTTTTCCTCTTATTGAGACGGAACTTTTGGCATACGTAGCCCGAGTTTTGGTTGCTGTTGGATAGTGGCCGGGTTGGATTGTACCCGAAATCCAACCGGGCCCCTGGAACGGAAAAGCTGATATCATTCAGACCAGACGTCCGTTTGACGAACCGTCAGCGGCGTTGGCGATCACATTGAGAAACGGTCCCTATGAGTATACCCTATGAGTGTTCGGGGTATAGTTGAGTTACGGCCGGATTGGTTCGCACACGAAACCAACCGCGCCCCGGGGACGAAAAGTCCAATAACTCACAGACCGGGCGTCCGATTGACGCGCCGACTATTGCGTTGAGACCCCTATGACGAGGTGGTCCTTTGAGATACTTCTTCGTGGGACTTAGTGATACGTGGAGTATAAACCTATAGCTCATGGAGCGGACCCTCCCGGAGACGAGCGTACGGAGTACAGAGATCGTGTAGACCGCTGAGACCTGACGACTTCTTGACCGACAAGACTTGGAGTGAGTCGACTAGCCCAGTGGACGGAGCGCCCGGTATTTGGCGACAGACCCATGGCGGACGGAGCGCCCGGTAGTTGGCCGCAAACCCGCGGTACTCGACAGAAGGAGTGCCTCTATAGGCTATTAGGGGGAGCCCCGGTATTTGGTGATAGACCCTCAGCGGACGGAGCGCCCGGTAGTTGGCCGCAGACCCGCGGTACTTGACAGGAGCAGTACATCAGTAGTCTTAGGTTTGTGAGCAGTACCTCGGAGTCGTGACAGGACCATTGTACACTCCAGAGACGGGGCTCTTCAGTAGTTACGTTTTCGATAATGAAAATCCTGGTTTCAGGTGAGACTTTTGATCTTTGGGTTACCTCATGATTGAGATGGGTTACTTGATAACTTAGGTATATGTATTGGCATATACCTAAGTAGAGGTTATCTGTTGAGATATTCTTTGTAGTTTTCCTTGTTAGTTTTAGTGAGACCATGAGGGTCTCGGGGTCCCTACTGAGTATCGTTATACTCACCTCTGCACGGGCTATGCCCGCACCTCGTTGTGTTGGTTGCAGACAATGGGCAGTGCTGACGGAGGCCGAGTGTTCGAGGACTGGACGGTACCCGAAGGTGGACTACACAACGAGACAGTATCCGGAGGTGGAATTCACGGTGAGACGACACACGGAGGAGGTTGACGGGCGAGAGCGTTGAGGAGGCTATCTGTACCTACCCTTCAGGTAGGATCCGTGGTGAATGATCCAAGAGCTGCGCTATTTGTACCTACCCTTCAGGTAGGATCCGAGGAGGACGACTCAGGAGCTACTTCCTTCTGCCAGTTGTTTGTCTTTTTCTGTTTCACTTTCGTTCAGTTGCAGCAGCTCTTTCAGTTGGGTTTGTATTCTGGCCCATTTACTTTTCAGCACTTTCTTTTGTACTTAGTGTTTTTCTTCCGCTTGTACTTTGTGGTGTTTTGTTTACTTTTATAAAGGCAATGTCTTCCCAGTTATCGGTATTTACGCCATTGGTGCTAGTCGTCAGCCCCTGGCCTATGGAAGGAGGGCTTGGGGTAGTCACGGCTCGGGCCCCGAGGACGGGTCGTGACAATTTTAATAAATATTTTTCCCAAAATCCCTATTATAAAATGTAGAGGGTGTTCATGAGATTGAAGAAAAAGGAATATGTGTCTATTGTGGAATATGGGGAGACATCAGAAGACTTTATTGGTACGCATTTGGCTTTTACATAAAAAACAATTTTGTTAGATCATTTATTTAGTGGGTTAAAACTAAGTCAATGAAATCAGGGAATTGAATGATATGATGAGATTGTATGTTATGACCATAGAGTTGAGATGGATATCAATGAATATTTAGGGTCTTGTGTGATTGCAGACAAAAAATTAAAATTCAATTTTCTTTAGAATTATCCATAAAAAAATCTAATAGACGATGGAAAACCTAGAATCCCTCATTTCAATGGTGTGGGGAGAATCACTATGAAATATTTATCAAGGAAACGAAAACATATTTAAAATTTGGTAATATGGGTATAGATTTAATTTGTGAAAAAGGGTAATGAATAATCCCACATGTATGGAAGAAGAAAATGAGGTTCAAATCCACACTCAGCTTATGGTATTTTGTTTCAACTATAATAAAAATTGTAATTATTTAGAGGAATTTCCAAATACAAGTCTTTTTCGATATTATTATCGATAAGAAAATCATAGGCCAAGGGAATAAGATGGGCATATGTTATCATTACAAATGAGGTGTATCCAAACAATTTTGTGGTAACAAGTATGTTTGTTATTCATTCATGAATAGTAATAAACTTATTTATTTTACTTCTACAAATTCTTTAATATCATTCATTTTTTAGAACAATTCAAACACTACCTCAAACCATTGGGGTTGAACTATATTGGAAAATAATAAAGGAAGAATTGGCATATTCACCTGTTCATAACTCCTCACTAATCATATATTGTTGGAAACATCTTTAAAAAAATCTTCTATTAATTACATTAATAGAGTTTCATACTATATTAGGAATTGGTTAGATGTCCTTATAGAAATCAAATTCCAACTGTTAAGTGAGGGAGATCACTCTTCACATCCCAAGTCATCCTTAAATTCTGTAAAATTATAAGTAGGATGATTAATCACCACGATAATACTCTTTTTGATCATGGATATTATTTCAATATGATAAATAATATCCATCCTAAATGCTAAATAAAATATTGATAATTATTTGTGAAAAAATTCCCATTATGAGGGATTATACAAATGTGTTCTATAATGATTTGGCATGACTTTCTCCTGAATGAAATGTTTAGTTCTCAATTAATCTTAAATTTGTATCTATTTCCATATTGATGATTCCATAAAAAAATTAAACCATTGATATGGAAGATCTAAATAATCCATTGCAAGAGTTTATGGAAAAGGGTTTTATACATCTCAGGGATTCACCATGGGGAGCCTCAGTCCTCTTCATCAAGAAGGATGGGTCAAAATGCCTCTACATTAGTTATAGTGAACTAAAAAAAGGATGATAAATAATAAGTATCATATTCTGTAGATAGATATATTTTTTGAACAGTTAAGTATGTACCACTATTTCACAAAGGTGGAAGTTTATATGGGATATCACATATTAATATTGAATAAGGGAGATATTCCCATAACTATATTTCGAATAAGGGAGGGACACAATTAGTTCATAGCTCTAGCAATAATTATGGACATATTGGATAGAGTCTTTAGAGATAAAACTAAAACCATTGTACCAATAATTTATGAAATTTTGATATACTAAAAAATCTAGGAGGAGTATGATGAGTATTCTATATTAATGAATTTTAGAAAAGAGAATCTATAGTATCATTATAGTGAATAATTGTTCTCGATGAAAGAAGTATCATTCATTGGAAATGTTATATCCTGTAATAAGATATTTCTAGACCTTTCCTTGACAAAATCTATTTAGTAGAGTCCATGAGAAACATATATAATAGAGATTTTTAGTTTCATTGGATTATCTAGATATTACCAAATTTTTGTGAGAAAATTATTTTTATTTTAGAATGCACTATCCAATAAAAAATGTAAGGTGACAAATCATTTATAGGTTAGTTAATGAGGAGATAGATTTTAAGAGTCGAATAAGAGTCTTATGATTGCACTTTCTCCCATGTTTCTCTGGTGTGGGGAACCTATCATTGTATATAGTGATTAATCAAAGGTATTAATAATTGTGCTTATGAATAATTTTAATGTTATAGACTATTCATCAAGGTAGATGAATATTCAAAAATAGTGATATAAAATATAGATCTGGAGCGAGTTTTAGTTATTTTTTCGTGTAAAATATTGAGACAATATATTTATATGGAGAAGTAGGAAATGTTTACTAACCAGAAGAGATTAAAATATATATTCCCATAAAATTATATTAAAATGTGATAATAAATATGAGTATAGTTGATCAAGGATATGACTTCTCAATACATATCCATCATGAGAAATAAAACAAAAATGTATATTCTCTAATTAGGAAATATCGGAAACTTTTATAAATGATGATAATTGAGGAGAATACAATATTCATAGATATTCAAAGGTTGGAAATTGGAATTATAATGGAATAAATCACATCATTCCCTTATCAAATTTTTATTAAACAATAACTTTTATATAAGATAAAGGATGCTTAAGAATATGTTATTGAAATATAGGAGAATGTAAAATCATTAAGAAAATGGATATATATAGAGTTCAAAATTGATAAAGCTGTAGTATGACTTGGGTAATGATTATGTGTACCATCATATATTGAGATAAAAAATACTTGTTGAACAATTAACCTAGATTGATAATCTCAATAAACTCATTATGTATAAATATGTATTGAGATATTTAGAAGAACTATTAGTGAGGAAATAAGAAGAAATAGATCAAATAATATAAATCAATGTTTTTGTTATGTCACCAAGTAAAAGATGAAATGAAAAGGACTAATGGGATGATGTAACTATTACCCAAACCTTTTTGGAAATGGTTAAGCATCCCCATATACTTTTCATTGGTCTTAAAAATACAGTTGGAAGAAATAATTCTATATAGGTTGTGGTTGATCATCTTAAAAAGAAATTTCCCATCATTATTATTAATGAGGAACTCTCACTCAATAAAACAATAAATATATACATCAAAAAATTGGTGAGGTAGTATGATACACAACTATTGATTGTTTCTAGATGAGATATATGATTTACCTCTATATTCTGGAAGATCCTCCAACATGATCTAAATACTAAGTGGAACTATATTATTGATTATAATTCCAAAATAATTACTTATATTATTAATCTTTTCAAGATCATTAAAACAAGTTGAGAGAATGGTTGATATACTTTATAGTGGTATGTGATCAACATCATCTTCCAGTTGAGTTACAATAAAATAAAATTTTACTCTCAATAATCCAAATTAATCTTTATGAATCTATTTATGAATATATATCCATAAAAAGTGTGTGTAGGGATAAATTTGGTGATCCCAAGCTATTGGGATGAAAAATTGTTGACAAAATGGAATAGAAGGTTAAGACTATTCATCATTTAATCAGAATAGCTCAGAGTCAAAAAAAGGTGGTAAATGATATTAAAGATGCTTGTAGTTTGATGATGGGGAGAAATTTTTTCTCCGTATATCACCATGGATGTTAGTCATTAAATATTTTAAGAAGGGAAATCTAAGACCTAGGTATATTGGCCAAGTTTTAATTCTATTTTAAATAAAATATATTCTTTCTTAACAAGAAATCCCATCAACCCTTTTTAAAGTACATTATTTATTATGTACATCACTCTTGAGAAAGTTAATACCAAATCACTCACATGAACATAATTTATTGGTGGATTAAAAGTAAAATTAACGCTACTATACTAAATAACTCACATGAACAAAATTTATGAGGATAATCTGTAGATGATCTTGTACTATATAGATAATTTTATATGCAAGAAGAAAACTCATCTAGTCAGAGTACCATGGTGTTACCATAAATACAAATAGGTGACTTAAGAACAGGAGGAATGCATGTATTAGGTGTACCAAAACTTATTTTCACCATAGTATGTAATAAAAAATTTCAAATTTGGAACTCCTTAAGTGGGAAGAATACTGAACCATTATACTTTAATAGGAAAACTATATTTGATGGCATATAAGATATGCAACATCGACCCCAATTGAACCCAGGTTATTTAAATATGAAAATAATAAACATGATATTAATTTAGATGGTACAAATAGTGTTAAATATTTTATGAAATATGTATATAATTTTCATAATAAATATAAATATATTAATAAATATCTAGGAAATAAGAACTCAATTTTTAATGAAATCATTTTTTTCTTAAAAAATATTTTCTTCACAAATGAGTTTTATTCTTTTTTGTGTGGAAATATTATAATTATTGTCATGAACATTTAGATAAGAAATTTAAAAAATGAAAATCAATTTTGAAATCATCATATTAAATTTATCTTAGGGTAAATTTTTGATTTTTTTTGATATTATTGATTTTTTATTGAATAGTGACAATTAATGATTTCTCAAATACTAACATTTATTTTAAAGAAATTTTGAAATTTAAAATATATATAAATATTATTATTTTTTAAAAAATAAATATTAATAAATTTGTTTATAATAATATAATTAATTTCATTTTGATCAAAAATTTTCATGATTTTGGTAAAACATTAATTTTATGCTTAAAAATGGTTTTCTGCAAACTATTTTTAAGTTCATACATTTTATAAATTTTAATTAATTATAATAAACCTTATTATAGAATAATTTTAAATTTTTTTATATTATATTTCTTTTTATATGTATTTAAATTCACATAATAATGATTTCTAGTCATATATTTAATATATGACCATCTATTTCTTTAAAAATGTTGTCTTATGAAAGCACACAATCTATGGGGGTTTGAATGTTTAATTTTAATTTTAATACTTCCACATATTTTAATTTAATTTAATAATATTATATTAAAATTATTAATTTATAGAAGTAGTATTGGATAATAATTTAAACTTAATTTTTGTTCATATTGAATAATAAAAATTGAAAGAAATTTGTTATCAAGGTTTAGGGTTGAAGGATGTTTTGCACGATACAAGCACTTTCGTTAAAATTAATTTTACACATAAATAAAATTATTTAGAAAAGTTTATTTTATATTAAGAATAATTGGTTATAAATTAGGTAATAATTATGATTTTATTTTTAGTATTAAAAGATAAATTACTTTACTAAAAACAAGTTACCTTGGTGGAATAAAAAATTTAAAAGGTGAGTAACCAAAATAGTAAATAGAATAAAGTGCTTAAAACATGTTTATTTTTAATTTTTGAGGTTTTTATATAACTTATATTCCCTTAAATACATCATTTATCAATTTTTTTGGAAATTTTATTAAGCATAACATCCCATTATTGAATAGTTTTGGGTATTTACTGAAATGGGACTACTTCTCACTTATAAAAGGGAACATCCTCTACTCTTTTAATCACACTTAAAAAGAGTTTCAGTTCTAAAAATACCTTAAAAATATCTTATTTATTTACCTTCACATTTTTTATAGCCCTAGGTTTTATTTTTAAATCCTCATAGGAATGATTTTGTTGAAATCATAAAGGGGTTGTCCAAAGAATAAGAATTGTTCTTAAATGAGTGTTTTGTTTTATTTCCTCTTCCACCAAATTAAAATTTTATTCAACCATAATGATATAACTGAATCATAATATTAAATATTCAAAGATGTTATTATGTTATTTGTATAACATATATCAGTATCCTCTTCCATCAAATGGGAAACTGAACCATCATTCGTGTGTAAGGTTTACTATCACCTCATAAGAAAATGTAATTTGTTTTCCATCATTTCCTCTCATATTTTTTTATGATGATGATGTTAATATATATATATATATATATATGTCTCTATGTGTGTGTGTGTGATATCAATGAAGTATTTTTTTTATTTAATATTAATATATCATATTTTTTCTTAAATTTCAATTCATTAAAATATCAAAATTTTGTTCAGGAGTATGCATTGATTACCACCTTCATCAAATGATGTGATTCGTATTTAATTACCACATCATATACACAATATATATAATTTTAGTTAAAAATTAATAATATATTTATGATTTAATAATCATTCTAGGAATATAAAATAACACTTAACATCATTCGATCATGATCATTGAAAAATGGGAACGTTACTCATGTTTTTCTATAACCTACCATCCCTACGATTTTGGCAAAGTTAATTTTTCATAAAAATATTACATGTTTTGTTTTAAAAGAGAAATTGATGTATAAAAATGATAATTTTTCATTATTATAATTCTAAAGATGATGAAATAATTACCCCATTGAACGTACTCATCATAGCTATGTGATTTTGGAAATATTATTCAAATATCATCAAAGCATCTAACATGAACCTGAATTATTATGTAATTTAACATAACAACATATTAAATAATATAAAAAAATAATAAACACAAAAAAAAATTCTTAATATTTTAAAAACGTTTCAGATTTTTTTTTATTTGGGAAAATAAATAATGTCTATGATAAGTAAAAGTCCATGTAAGATATCACTCTAAACCGCCCTTTTCTTTGGGTTATGTCCATTTTCACTGTAACTAACTTTCCCTCTATCATTAATGTTCTTGAATTATTATAAATAATATATATATATATATCTAAAAAAATATATACCTATATAATTCTACCATCCTTAGATGGGTTAATACATGCCATAATTTTTTTTCTCAAATGAATATCATTTTATTCAATATAAGTTTTTCTTGATTATGTATAATATTCATTTGTGAAACAAAGAAGAATGTACATGTTATGATTTGTGTTCCCAAAAACAAATCCCATTAATTAGTATGTTTTTTTCATCATGAGACATTATTTATTGGATTAAAGAGTAAACCTAATATTTTATGGTACATGGTCAACCATATGATATTGTTTAAGAAGTTATCATTAACTCATATTTATTTCACATCATATAATAATGTCACATTTAATTTATAGATATTATCTTATAATACCATTTTATTTAAGTTATAATTTTATTTTTTACTCATTATTATTCTATTTTATGATATCATGTCATCCTTTGACCCACACATTATGTTTCCTTATTATGTTTATTCCTTTATTAGGATTTTCATCTCACTACTAAATTTCTGCATTCCAAAGGTAATACTATGATATTTTAGGAGATTAAATGTAATTAGGATCTAATTATGTAGAATAAAACTATTGTTTCATGTTTTAGTTTCATTTTTTATGTATTGTAGACCTAGTATTAAAAATAAAGTAGGTCACATGACCTTTTCATTGTAATGATGGGATATTTATGTTTATAAATAAATAAAAAATATGTGTAATTGTCTTGGGTAACTCTATGATTTGTGGAATATTGGTTAAAAATTGAAAACAAACCGTGTTGAAATTTATTAAGGGTTTAATTTAGTGTGTTTTGATATATAATAACCTAGAATTTATGTATATCTATTTTGTGTGGAATAAAATTTATGAAGTGGTAAGGAAATGATCTACAAGTCTTAGTGTTTTAAGAGTGTTAGATGGTCAAATCATCAGATGAAAATTTGTATCCCATCAAGTAATGTATAGTTTAATAGTAAATAGTTTGTTTTTGGTATCATTGTTCGGATTATTACTTGATGTGATTGTTTATAAATTTGGGGAATTCCATATTCTATTGAATTATGTAAGTATATAATCTATGGTTTTTGGAAACAATCATTGGATTCCTTGTTGTGTGGTGCATGAGATCTTTGTTATATGAGAGAGTATGTATCCCTTTATTAAAATCTATGGGGTTGGAAATGTGAACCTGTTTGGAAATGTTATCTATGCTTGAGAGTGTCAATGTTTGGGTGGAATTGAGGTTGGATTATATATGTGGATCTATAAAAATATTTATTTTCATTTGAACATGTTAGGAGTGATTAGTGTGTGAAACAAAATCATTTTTAAAGGTATTTTATAGTAATCTCACATATTAGTGGATAAAAGGGATTTGATAAATGAGAATTACAAACTTGTCTTTATCATTTGGTGGTTAGGAAGTGTGAGAGGTGATTCTGGCCAAATTGAGTATTTTATTGGCTATTAGATAGGAATTCAATGGGTTATAGTTTGTTTTCTGGGAGATTAACGGGGTGATTCATGATTTGTTACATGTTTGGTGTGGGAAATCACGATTTTTCTCATTATTCATGGGGAAAATCAAGTGAAGAAATGTAGTGAAGTGTCACATAAGAAATTAATGTTGGTGGAAAAGAGGTAATTATGTATCATCGCTTATTGGAATATGGGTAACGTTTTCCCAGATTTCATTTATGATAAATATATGTTCGAGGTAGGTTTGTCTTTAAATAACAACATGCGAAAGTTGTATACAAAAGTGAGGATTGGGAAACAAGGAAATTTAATACCTCTCATTCGGGTGTTTTGTTACATAAATGTATCATGGAAAAAGGCATGTGAACATGATGAAATTTTTGATAATAATACCCATAATTATTCAGGTAGTACACCACAAGAGTCTACATCCGAATAATAAGTGTTTTATAGTGGATTTTTTTACAACCCATGGATCTCTATGGTTCATTATGTTTTTCATTTCAGGTTTTCATCATTTATTTATTTATCTTGAGCGATGTATTATTGGGGGTGTAGTTGTGTAATGTTTGAGTTGTTTTTATGTTGTTTAGTGGGTTTGGGGCTAGGAGAAACAATGGTGATCATTTAGGTAATCACGTAACTATATGATTTGGAGACATTATAATTCACATGGTTGATGCACAATTCACAAAACTATATAGACCAAGTGTGAAACTTGACCTGGGATAGGTATGTTTCTCCAACACACATGGAACATGGTTTGGTAAAGCATGCATTGAAACCATTTATATGGGTTTTATTATTCTTAAAACACCAATTTTGACCTAAAACATTCCATAAAATCACTATTATTTCACCAGTAATTAGAGATCTCAATCTGTGAGGCTCCTTTGTGAAATTTTAGGTATTCCACTCCATTGGAAACAACTTCTAATTAAATAAAAATTTATTGAATATATAAATAAAATGAAATTCTCCATTTCATCATTATTCACTTTTTTCACATATCTTTATAAAGGTAAACTAGATTGGATCTTTCATAAATTGATATACTATATAAAGTATGATATTATTAGTTTCCTTGCATCTTTGAAGGATATGAACCAAAACTTTCCATATGTGTCTCCATTTTCCGGATAGATATGATATCCATTCATAATAGACTTTTCTACAATGAAACTTTAAGAATATCATAACCCTATATATTTCTTACTTTTATATTCTTTTTAGAATTCTCATGTGATGATTTCTAGGGATGATTCTAGGTATTTTTTGCATTGGGCTTGTTTCAAGTGGTGTTACTTTAAAATTGGCCACCAAATCAATTGAGGTTGGAATTCCTCATAGTGTTACTACATTTAGATAATGGTGTATGATTTTATTGGAATGTGGGTGTGTGTTACCATATTAGTACATTACTTTGTGATTTTATTGTAATGTGTTTGTATGTGTATCCCTATAAGATCCTTCTAGTGTGATTTGATAAGTATTTGGATTCTAGAGTCGCAGTATGAAAACTCTACATTGTATTTTTTTTAATAAATGTGTTCAAATTGGGTTTTGGTTATCCATTTATGCGATGTTTTAATTTTGGAATAAATTGTACTACTTTAACTGATTTCATTATGGTTATCTATAAAATGTTGTTTGAGTCGTGGAAATAATTATATTGTATGAACCGATCACATTGTGTATATCCATTGAGAGTTGATTGATTCCTAGAATAATGATATCTATGTATCATAATTACATTGTGGTTATCTATCATGAGATATTTGAGTCATGGGATGATATTAATAGCCTTTATCAAATTATATTATAGTTATCCATCATGAGATGGTTCAATCATCAGATATATTTTACAATGATTTTTAGATTACGAATATATCTTAATTTGATGTAGCATATTACATGGGGTCAATGCATGAAGGGCCAGGGATCAGGTCTACATAGTTAGAACATGATAAACTAGATGATTGTAGGTGATATACATTATTATTCTCTACAATGTGTACACCTTTATACACACATGATTATATTTTTCTAAGAAAACATTATTGGTGTACTACTAGGTTATATACTCACACCCTATAGGGGAATATGTTTATGGATACAATGATGGACATGTCCTTATTTATAGCTTTTGATTAGGATTTATGTTGACTAAGGGTGTTCTAGGACAAATGCTAGATTCATTTTATATCATGTATCAGTTTTAATTCAATAATTTATTTGACAGTGATCTACCACATGTGGATATCCATTTAATAGTATGTTACTCTTCTATGCAATATTACTAAAACATGGTCATTTCCTTCCATATTAAATATTCTATATTTATATGGGTGTTATTGATTTAGTTATTTTTTATTACTTTCATTGTAATTACAGTTGTTGGATATCTGATACTGTGGGAATGATATTCCCCATGTTGATTCCCAAACCCACACAATTAGTTGAATTCCAGTTACGAAAGAGGATACATGCATGTGGTCATGTGGAACCTCAACATGGACATTTTGATTCAGGTTGGGATGTTATAATTCCTTCATAAAAAATAGTTTTAAATAAATAGATGAGTAAGAGTGATGATTATATAAACATGGTAAATAAAAATATCTCAACAATATTTTTTGAAATGAGATGTAAGATAAAACACTTTATTTTGTTACATTTATATTTTTTATTTTTTTCCTTTACATTGTTTGAAATTTATGGTGATTGTTGGTATTATGGGGACAACATAAGGAGTAGAGTTTTATATAAAATGATAGCCAATACAAATGAAGAAGAAACCATTAAGTATTATATGGTAAATTTTCATTTCAATGAACATATGAATAAAATAAAATCCTTTATGGGGTATTTATGGTTGTTTTCAAATATTGAAATCCACATAAAGAGCTCTATTTTGGTTCAATATCTACTTAAAACATATTTTAATTTATTTATAATATAGAAGAACCATACAGAAGATCATGAAGACTATCTCCTTGAGGGTACAAAAAATAATAATGTGGATGAAGATTATAGAATTCTCCATATCAAACAAACCAAAATATTTAGAAAAATTTGTAATCGAATTTCATATAATGTATGATTGATTACTTTATATTATATGGTAGTTAAAATTATATACTAATACTAAGGGGTGAAATTAAATTAATTAATGACATAAGAAATTGAATTTGAATAAGTTCTAGGGATGTTGTGAAATCAATTATTATTGAATTCTCTAATATTTGTATTCAAGAGGGTGGTGGAAATTTTGATTTTTTATAACATGATAATTTTTGTATCAATTGACATTAATTGATTATATTTCCCTATAAATAGTTAGGATGTTTTTTAGTAAGTAAAATTGGTTCTCATTTCCATTGGTATTAATTTCAATTGATATTATACATCTTTAATTTCTTAATTAAACCCCCAATTTTCTACATATCAAATGGATCAAGTAAATTTATAGAGAAATGATTGATGGAATGTGTCTTATGTATGTATTGATACAACAATATATAAAAATACATTATATTTCTTATCAATACGAGGGAGAAAGTAGCATAAAATAAAATATTGGGGATAAAGGGGGAGAAAAGCGTTGAATGAAAAGAGTACATATCGCCACATCATTTTGGGGGTGATGACAAAAAATACAAATAGGGAGTTTATTGAGGCCACTTGGAATTTATATTATTGGTTATCAATGGTTTGGAACAAATTTTAACATGATCAAAGTATCGATGAATCATTATATAAATATATAAAAAAGGTTATATATTAATTAATAAGAAATCATGGAAGTATATTGTGAATCCAAGAATTATAAATAAGAAGCTCTGAATACTGAGTGTCTTGTTTATTATATGTATGGATTTTAGAAGAAATTTCTTATATGATTGGATTTCGAAGCTTCATATAATTGTCTATATGTATGAAAAATGTATAATATTTAACGATTTTCATGGATAAGTTTTAATGAATATTATTTTACCACTATGTTGATGAAATTCGAGTTACATTATTATTCAATGAAACCAGAAAAAAGAAAAATATCAGAAGAGGGGGTGTTTGTATGGTGGGTTTTATTTTAGTAAACCTAATTATTATTTTTTCAATCAAATCATTAATATTATTTATAAAAACAATATTTTCAAACTAATGTCAGAAATGGGATAAGTACCTAGGCTATCTCTATTAGATATTTGAATTTTATTATGGTTATTACAAACTTGGGGGGACATAATAAGACTATAGTGACCGCACAAGTTTACATAACCATGGTATATCACAAGTATACACATGTTAGAAAGATTATGCATGAGTAATAATGTGAGTCGGCACAAATGGGACACTAGAGAGAACAAACACCAACTGACTTCACTGATTTAATGAAAGTGGATTATTTTTTATTATTAGAGATTAGGATCCCCAATGAATAATTGATGTGGGATACTGTAATCAGGACACAATTAAAAAATGAAATCATGTTATCTATTTTTTTCAATACAATGTCATTTACTTTATCTTTATCGGGCATACAGATCATGCATGTATATAACAGTAAATATTCTAACACTAAAGGGTAATATATATCTATAACAAATATCAAGAGTAATTTATTAGTGATTTTAGATCATTGTAACTAAATACACACCTATAGTAGAATTAATAGTATATAATGCATTAATTATAATGAGGTTTATTATGTTGTAGATTGTCAAGAATGTGTGATTGTAAATAAAGTTATTTGATGGTGATTCACTTTAATAGATGATCATTTTATTATTTTGGAGTGATTTTTGGACTATAGATAATTTTTGAAGGATGAAGAAAAAAATTAGAAGATATAGGTCACCTCAACATGTTGTGGATGTATGTTAATATTATCTAGTGTTTTTTAGATACAAAAAATGGATTACATAGATCATAAAAGGTTTTTCAAGCTGTTTTGTCATAATGTTCTACCTACATAAAATACTGAAGCATGTTTATTCCATGAAGAAAATTTCTGGTGACCTAATGTGTTTGTCATAACATGAAAATAAGGAGATCATTTCAAACTAGTAAAATTACAAAGAATTTTTAGTTTAGTAATTATCTTGTTTAAAATGATGAGTGATGATATGTTATAGTAGTTATTGAGGATATTTAGTGACGAGTGTATGTCATAGGAGTCATAATAGGGATCATAATGCAATTTTGTATCCTTGGTGACAATGTTGAGATGAATTTAGTTCTTTGAAGTGTTTTTCAATGAACGAGTGAATTCTATGGGGACATAAAATGTGTCACTCAAAAATGAATATGAATCTTCTACCCTATGTCATCCACTAAAATAATAATGATCATAGATTTATTGATTGTTGGGGATGAGTTATTATGCCCCAAAATATCAAAAGTCTTGTGATATGATTCTATAAAGTTTTTAAATTATATAAAATATTGAGATCTATTGGGATTCTTGTTCATTAAAATAATTAATATTCCCAGATTGAAATTTTAATGAACATATGAATATATGGATACTATTTTATGATAAAAATTCATTATAATAAAAATATGGATGAATCTTGAAGTCTTCATGGTATAATTGTGGGGGTTTTGAACATCGAAAAATATTGTTAATTCAAAATTATGAAATTCATGTGGTACAAGGGATGTTATTGTAAAAGAAGAAAATATGATTATGATTATGAAAATCCAAATATATATAATTTGATAAATTTAAAATGAACATGTATAATATTAGCATATTGATAAAATAAAGAAGAAAAAAAGAGGTAATAGATGATAGGATATGTTGTTTTGTTCTATTCACATATGAATACTATGATTTTACTAAATCCAAGGGAAGAATAATTAGCGATGATTCATTGAAAACCAGTTTGAAAAGAAGAGTGAAGAATAAATAAAATCATTACCATTTGTTGTTTAGAAGAGGAATATGGAGTGTGTGTGCATGTACTTTTATGTATATAGATTAAGTGGAAGGTATTTCATTAATAGAGATATTTAATTAATATATGTTCAACAAGAATTATAGATTAGTACCATGACAATATGAACCTTAACTGGTTGATAATTTTCTATTTATTGAAAAAAAATAAACACATTCCTGAGACATTATAATTGTAAAATTAGGGGATGAAATCGGTTTTGGATATCACAATCCCAAAGGGATCATGATTGATTTCTATCCACCCTCTTCACCTAAAATGATCTATACATAAGGTTAAAGTTACTCCATGATCAAACCATTATATCAAGTGTTTCCTTATATCAAATATATATGTATTCCAGAATCCAACACATAGAAAAGACAACATAATTTCTTCAGTTATGAACCTTTTAGAAATAACATGATCCAAAATTTAATCTCATATAATTATTTTTAAATGAAAAGGTAGATATTGTAGCTACCCAGTATTTATGAATATATACATTACATTAATTTTGTAGAATAATTTAAACATTAAAGAAATTGATTCACAAAGACCGTATTAGTTTATCACCTCTTGAATCATGGAAACCTAAAAATGATATATAGGTGATCTAAATTATCACCCAATGGGTTATTTTTTACTATAAACCTTCATAAACACACAAAACATAATAAATATCATCATAACCTGGGGGAAAGGAAACATAAATAGTGGTGAAGTCTAATTCTTAGTAATGGTAAACAAGGGACATATTCAACCATAATCACGAGCGTCAGGGTATTATAAAGTGATCATAACATTATAAGATCACACCCTACATATTAAAGATCATAAACTTGGATTATGTTATAATGTTTAGAAGTGCAGATGACATGAATAATAATTGAACTAATATAATAATTCATGAAAGCATAACATAGGAATAAAACATGGAATTTTTTAAAACACATAATCATATAGTATGATTTCCATATTTTTCTAGGAATCACTCTTATGGGTATCTTTATTATATGGGTTCACTCTGAATACCATCTAGGTAGTCATGGTTCACTCCCACAACTATCATAGTAGTATGATTTCACTCCCATATTGGTAGTCATGGTTCACTCCCGCAACAATCTTAGTATTATCAATTCACTACCCATAACATCTTGGTAGTCATGGTTCACACGCATGAGCATCTTTGTAGTCAAGGTTATCTACCAAAACAATCTTAGTTTATATCATGAGATATAAATCTTTATCCAACGCATTGGAGGGAGATATAGGTATTATCTATCTAATAATGATGTCATACATACATGTGACACAAAATCCTAACCAATAATATCATCACTCATGAAATGAAATGGGTATCATAAACACGTAATCATATCATAACATGTGTAAAAAAATAAATTTTTCATAATCATTTTCTCAAAGTCATAACCCTTAAAAAGAATATGATTTAAAAAGCATATATCCTATGAAAGAGAATTGGGTTTCATAAAAGTCATTCACTTAAAAACATAAACCATTCCGAGAATGAACCTGAATGGAACCTTTGTATAATTTCCTAGAAGGGTATGAATAACATCAATGGATTTCATTTTAGAAGGAAAATAATTTTGAAATATATTTCAAAACATTTCTTGAGGTAAATATCCTTTCTTATATAAAAATGATTCTTTAAATCATAAAATAATTTGAAAAATTTTTCACTGAAAATAATTGTAAATAATAGGAAGAAGTATTTATATCATTTTGATAACCTTTTTCTATGAAAACACATCAAAGGTGATTGAAAACATTTTGAAAACATGTTTATTTCAAAATAATTTGAAAACATATAATGGAAGCATGGAAACATTTTAAAGACACGTTTATCGTAAATGGATTCTAAAAAATATAATAAAATAGTGAAATCGTTTGAATCCTTTTTATTTTAAAATATACTTTTCAAAATGTACTAGGAATTCTTGAAAATCAGATAATATACATTTTAAAACTTGAATATCTTTTAAGACCCTTTTTAATTAAAAGCATATTAAAATCAAAAACAAATTATAGAATATTAGGAAAACAATTTCCTTTAAAAAAAACTAATCACGTAAACTAGATAAAATTTCTTCAAGGAAATGATGTCATGGTGGTGGGTATGTTCGTACACAACGAACATTCCTTTTTTTCCATAAAATTTCATATAAGTTACTTGATCAGAAAATGACAAGAAGATTCAAATTTAATATTATTTTGTTAAAGTTAAACCATCAGTAAAAATAATAATTTAAATATCGAAGGATAATATTAAAACATTTTTGGAAAACATTTTTAGAACCATGTTTTTAAAAGAATGTAGATTTTCGACCAAAAGAATAAATAATGTTAGATGTACAAAAAAGCATTTTATTTAATATTTAAATTATCAAAGACTTGAAAATAGTACCATTACAAGGATATAACATGAATATACATATTATAATAAAATTCCTGATTTTTATTGATATATTTATAATAATATTTCATCAATGTAATCAAAATCATAAAAAATCTCGATATACGATTAGATTATAGCAACAAAATGTTACAATTATGGTGACTTTAATTCATGATGGAAATATATAAACTACGTGAATCTTAAACTATAAAAAAGAGAGTTATTCTTTAGATAAAATTTGAAAATGATATATATACAACATATATAAAAATATAGGTGCATGACATTTTCTATGTTTCAAAGAAGGAAAATTGAGGCAAAGTAACTTTACTGATTTGGTAACATTGGAATCCTAAACCCAATGAAATAAATATCCACAAATGGATATGTAAATTATAAAAAATATTAACTCTAACAATCATATTGTTCATCCATGGGATGTATACACACCACAAAAAGGAAATGAGTGGTGAATAAGGCGTGTATCACACAGAAATAAAAAGTGAGAAGAAATATCCTTACCATGTGTTTTGATACTCAAAGTACTCATTCAATACTCCTATATAATAAATACATGTAATTTATAAATATTTTAAATATCCATATTCTTATATATAATACCATATATCGTTTAATTATGACTTTATATTACCCAGGTGTTAACAATTCCATGTTAATATTACCGTTCTGGTAATATTTGCTTTATTGTTTTTTTCTTGTGTCTTAATTTGTTATATATTTGGTCCTTATACACATATCATTATTTAAAAATCATAAATCATGATATAAATATCATTTATTTTAAATACATTTTTGTTATAATATTCTATTGAAAATAAAATTATGAAATGAAATGCATCTTTCATGAAAGCGGTAGGTTGTACGTACGAATAAACACTATTTCAATTTTATTATCTTATTGAAATAAAGAATGTAAATGAAATATATGTAAATATATGTAAATATATGATTATTATAGTATAATAATTATTTAATATATATAATATAAATTCACTAAACTCATCCTTAATACATTCTATATAGAGTGTGAATGTATCACGTCAAGGTGGTAGTCCACACGTCCACAAACGACGTTATCTTATTTACACAAGATGGAAAGTATAAAGGTATGTGTTATTAAAGAGTTATAAAATAATAAAGACATTAAAAATATCATATATATTTTATATAAGTATATTTTCAATAATAACTCACACCATTATTGGTGGTAAAGGAAGAAAGAACAATTGTTGTTTTGTGTGGTGGTAGTTCGTCGTACACATAAATGGTATGCTTGTTACCTAAAAGATAGAACTATGTGTAATTGTAGGTCGAACCCATATTATAGAATAATATTAGTATATATAAGATATTAGTTTTCAATATAATTATAGAATATAAAGAATTTAAATAGTGGAGAATCAAATAAAACTAAATAGTTTGGGAAAGAATGTTACCTCTTATTCTAGTAACTCATTTTGGTCTGCATCAAAGGGATTCGTGTGATGTATTTATTTATAATTAAAGTATTACAGGTTGATTTGAGGTATTATTAATAGCTATTATGGAATTCATTTTTCAATCCAATGTTTCCGGAGAGGTGTGAGGATGTTGGAGGGCTAAGTGCCTTTTATAGTGGAAGAGGAGTGGAACTCTTGCAAAAATTTCAGAAGAAGAATTACAGCAACGTTTTTCTCATGTCAAATAGATTAAATAATGGTCCATGTTCAATAAAAGTGATTATAGGGTCTAACATTTTCCACCCAATGGAATTTTTTGGAAGGGTCTATGTCATTTAGCCATATATGTTTATGGTTTAGTCTTTATTTAGTCTAATTTTTTCCTTAATTGTTGAAATATATTTCAAACAGATTCACTGATCTTATTGGTAAAAAAAAGTTGACCTTATTAGACATTATAAATTATTCTTATTCAAAATATGGAGTCCATTTCTCAAAATTACAATTACATAATTTTCATAAATTAATTTTAAATTAATCCCACATATGAGAAGACATTGTAGATTTTTAATGTAAAATTGTTCAAAAGTTTACTATGTTTTTATAGTCTATTTCAGAGTGAAATTGTTTAGAATTAATTAAATATGATTTATTGACAAAAAAGTATATAATCATAATTTAAATAAAATTAAAAATGTAATTTACCATTATAAATAAAATAGATGAAAAAGCAGGTTTGAATTAAAATATAGTATTCATCACTATTCATCAAAAACAAACATCTCAGAAAAATATAAAAAAATTAATCCTAACATAATATTTGTTATTTAATATATGAATTTTAATTTGAAATATAATTTTTATTAATGTTCCATAAATTTTATATAAAATTTATTCTTTTTTAAAAGGCATTAAATGTTCATTTATGAAAATTATTTTTTTATTTGTAAAATTAGGTTTGTTCTTATCTTGTGATTATCAAATATATTGGATGAATATAAAAAATATTTCATTGAATAAATTTCTTTAATATCATTAAATAATATTAAATAATTTTATTTATTTGGATAAAACACCTTTGTGATCATAAATATAGTTTCTTATATAATTATTCCCTTCATATTAATTTGGTATCAATATTCATTTATAATTAATCGATAACCAATTATTTAAAATAAATATTTTTATAAGTTATTTAATCCTATTCATAACAAGAAATTAAATGGCTATTTTATTTCCTATTATAATAAATAAAAACATTTTAAATTATATATTATTGTGTTGTAAAACTCGGGCTTTCGTTCTACACAAGCCGTCAAGGAAATCGATTATTCCATATAACATAATATAACCTCGATGTTACTTTCAGAGAAATAGAAACATTATATTGTGATTAGTGGGTTTTTAATTTTTTGTTCCATATTTTTCAATCCAAACATATTGCCTTATAAAAAGAATGATTTTTTAAGTTGCATAAATTTAAAAATATTGAAATGATTAAATTAATTCAAAAAATTATAAATATATTTGGGTGTTATATCATATTTCCTTTAAAATTACCTTCTCCCTATAAATTCCTCAAGGTTATCAAAGGGTTAATGCATGAAATATCCATTCATAGAAACCCACATTATAAAATTAATTACTAAAACTTCCTTTAAAAAAGGACGGTTAAAAACATAATGGTTACCTAATGTAACCTAAAACTATGTTCCCACATATGATAAAATCGGTTGAGAGTGAATATTGGCCATGGAGGAAAAGAATGAATATTTATAGGGAGTTATTCAGTTCATCAATAAAAAAAATTAATGAACAATATAAATTTTAGAGCCTCGTAATTATAAATTTGGGATGATTTGAAAGGCCATCAATTAAACAAAAAAATCTGGTATTAGGAAAAACATTTATTTGTAGTTGTTTTGCTAATGTTTATAAATTTTCATGAAATGATATAATTTCATGATTTCATGATTACTTCACCCCCTATTTTTTATTGATCCAAAACACCTATATATATAAAAAGGAAGGACAATTTTTCATTCTTGAGGTACTAACTGATCATGATATCCATGATATTCCATCACATTTGTCATCAGTTGTCATCAACATAAAGTAATTAAAATAGGTTATCCAATATGCATAAATCCACATATGGTGAGATAATTCATTAATCTCACAATATTTATTTTAATTGTAACATAATATTTCCTTAAATAGTTGACTATATAACTTTTATAAATAATGAATGTTTAAAATTTTAGATTCAAGGTCACTAAATTTAAAAATTGACAACTCAACAATGAACCCCCGTATATCATGAAGTATATATTGGTTGTCACATACCAAAATTTTTAATTCCTTCACCATGTATTCCCTTGAAACATGGTAATAAATTAATTACAAACAATTTTTATTTAAATCATGCATATTTCTTTATTCCAAGTTTATTGGATATATTTATTAAATCCAAAAATGGTGTAAATTTCATCAATAATGGCATAAACTGCTTATAACCAAGTCTTTAATTTGTTCCAAGATAATCAATTACATCCAGTTTAATTATTCATATACAACATAACATTGTCCAAACAACATTATCTTAACATATGAAACATATAATGGGTTATGTTTTGCTTAATCATTTTTTTCTTATGGACATAATCTTTCCATTAAATCATTTTTATATTTAATCATAACCATTAAACTTATTATTGTAAATCCCTTGTGAAGAAGAATAAACTAAAAAATCCTTATATATTTCACCATTCATATAACATAATTCTTGAATAAAAATACATACAATTTTGATTATTCCACTTTATCCTTAACACAATAACAAGGATTCATCATCCTATTAAATAATACTCCCTTCTAAATACATTTCATCTCTAGTCTCATCAGCAGTATAAATGTAACCATTACTCACATCACCTTGGGGATTGTCTTCCAGAATATTCATATTGGCACAATGATTTTCATAATAACCATACATTCCATAGATAAAACAATTATCCTTCAATGATGTCTTAGGGAGGCCAATATTACAATCTGTTTCATTAATCAAACACTTATTTTATCATTTGTAGTCACTTTCTTTGTGTCCATCCTTTCCACAGGTAAAAAACTTTCTTGGTACCCTAATACATTCACTTAGGAGATTTTATCCACATTCTGGACACAAAGAAAACAAAATATTCTTTCATCAATGGTCTCCATCACCCAAATGCTCAGTGAACTCTTTCCTTCTCTTCATTGGTGAGTCTGAGAGTCAGTTAAAATAGACATTGTTAATCATGTTCCATGAAACCTGATTAGGAATTATCAAAATATAATTTACTCATGTGATCATCCCATTTGGTTGCTCAACAAAAATCATTTATGTCACATTCAATATTAACCCAGTTCTTTCTCATTCTCAGCATTGACTAAAACTAGAAACCACATTGTGAGATACACATATCATGGTGTAAAACCACATAAATATGAAAGAGAATTACTTATAAGATGCCT